>OW240914.1:107729340-107851963 GCA_933207985.1 Pelobates cultripes
AGCGTTGGTGGTAAGATCCCCACCTAGGATTTCTTGGAGTACAGGATGTTTAAAACGCCAGGTTAAAAATAAAATCAATAGAAAGTGTATTAAAAGAATATTGGCACAAGTATTAGAAATACATTGAGTTACTTTAGAAGGTGCAGCGGGGTCAGTAGTTTTACAGACTATACAAAATTTACATTTACAGAAAATTTTAGTTTGGGGAAAGAAAGATAGAGTTTGTTTATTTGAGGCTTCCCTAGTAAAATTAGTGGTTAAAATTGATTGAAAATTTACCATATTTGGGTGTTCGGGTATGAAGTGTTTCAACCCTAAATCCCTGTCCTCAGATGTTGAGGTCAGATGTTGAGGTTAGGACGCAATCAAATATTCTATACTCTGCCCTTGGGTTTTTACATCCGAGATGCATTATCTTGCACTTATCCACATTAAATGTCAGTTGCCATAACTCTGACCATTTTTCTAGTTTACCTAAATCATTTGCCATTTGGCTTATCCCTCCTGGAACATCAACCCTGTTACATATCTTGGTATCATCAGCAAAAAGACATACCTTACCATCAAGACCTTCTGCAATAATCACTAATAAAAATATTAAAGAGAATGGGTCCAAGTACAGATCCCCACTGGTGGCAAGCCCATGCTTCAAATATACTCCATTGACAGCCCTCTGTTGCCTGTCACTCAGCCACTGCTTTACCCATTCAACAATATTGGAATCCAAACTTAAAGATTGCAGTTTATTGATAAGCCTTCTATGTGCAACAGTGTAAAAAGCCTTACTAAAATCTAGGTAAGCAATGTCTACTGCACCACCCTGATCTATTATTTTAGTTACCCAATCAAAAAAAATCAATAAGATTAGTTTGGCATGATCTCCCTGAAGTAAACCCATGTTGTCTGTGATCTTGAAATTCATGTGATTTTAGATGTTTAACAATCCTATCCTTTAACATGGTTTCCATTACTTTCCCCACTACTGAAGTAAGTCTTACTAGCCTATAGTTGCCCTCTTGTGAATGGGCACAACATTCTCTAACTTTCAATCTTCTGGGACTACACCTATTTTTTTACTGCCTGTGCTATTTTCTCTTCTGTGTGTGATTTGGTAGCTCTTATAAGTTGCTTAGCCTCTTTCTGCCTAATCTTATCGATAATTCTGTCTTTGTCGTTCTGTTTTTTTTTTATAATTAGTAAATGCTAACTTTTAGTTTTTTACTATTTTGGCCACATCTGTGGAGTACCACAGTGGTTTCTTGAATTTTTTGCTTTTACTAACAACACTAATGCAATTTTCTGTTGCCTTCAGCAGTGCAACTTTTAAAAAATCCCATTTCTCTTGGACTCCATTTAAATTGTTTCACTCTGATAATGACTCCTTTACACATATTCTAATTTTAGAAAAGTCTGTTTTTTAAAGTCTAAAACTTGTTTTTGTGTGGTGTGACTCAGTCACTGTTCTTATATTAAACCACACTGACTGATGATCACTGGATCCAAAAATTTTACCCTAGAGAAATATCTGATACCAAATCTCAATTTGTTAACACTAAATCTAGTATGGCCTCTTTACAAGTTGGCTCCTCAACGACTTGTTTTAAAGACAATCCCAGTAGGGAGTTTAGAATATGTGTGCTCCTGGCACAAGCAACTATTTTGGTTTTCCAATTCACATCAGGAAGATTAAAGTCACCCATGATGATAACTTCCCCCTTCATTGTCATTTTAGACATTCCCTCAACTAGTAGAATATCTAACCTTCTTATTTCCTGGGTCCCATAAAATCATTATTACATACAGGGGCAGTATAAATTCCTATAAGGCTTAACCAGGGCAGCCCTTAGGGTGCCACAGGAGGGGCCGCACTCGGCGCCCTGCTCACAGCCCTTTAAATGATGCAGCCAAGTCTTGAGCCTAGTGAGAGCCTCCCCAGTGGTTGCAGCATCTCACCTCTCTTTCTCACCTCTTCCTTCAGGGAAGTATTGAGCCCCTTCGGGGTCCATTAGGTCCCTGCTTGACCTGGATAGGAAGTGCACACCAAAGTGTGTACCTCCTAGTCAGTCCGTCCGGTACAGGAAACAGCAACCTCTGCACCCACGGACCACAGAGGAGTCAGCCACCCACGCCTACACCCATGGAAGGGGAGGTGAGTAGAACCTCCTGGGAGTGGGAGGGAGTAAGAAGAAGAGGGCTGGAGTAAGAAGAAGAGGAGGGGGAGCGCTGAAGAAGGGGAGTAAGAAGAAGAGGTGAGGCAAGAAGAAACAAAATGGAGGGGAGTAAAGGAAGAAGAGGAGGAGTAAGAAGAAGAGGAGGGGGAGTAAGAAGAAGAGGAGAGGGGGAGCAAGAAGAAGAGGAGAGGGTAGTGAAGAAGAAGGGGAGGGGGAGGCAACAAAGAGAGGGTAAGAAGAAGGGGAGGGGAGCAAGGGGAAGGGGTTGTGGGCGAGAAGAAGAAGGGGAAGGGAAGTAAGAAGAAGAGGGGGGGAGGTGGAGCAAGAAGAATGGGAGGTGGGAGTAAGAAGAAGAGGGGAGGGGGGGGAGTAAGAAGAAGAGGGGAGGGGGGGAGTAAGAAGAAGAGGGAGGTGGAGTACAAGAAGGGGAGGGGGGAGGGAGTAAGAAGAACACAGGAGGTGGGGAGTAAGAAAAACACAGGAGGGGAGCAAGAAGAACACGGGGAGTAAAAAGAACACAGGGAGCGGGAGTAAGAAGAAAACAGGGAGGGGGTGGGGAGAAGGGGAGATGAGAACACAGGGGGGAGTGAGAAGAACACAAGGGGGTGGAGTGAGAAGAACACAAGGAGGGCGGGTAAGGAGAAGGGGAGGTGGGGAGAACACAGGGAGGGTAGGGGGCAGAGAAGAACACAGGGAGGGAGGGCGTGGGTGTGAGAAGAACACAGGGAGGGTGGGTGGGTGTGAGAAGAGACCACTAGGGAAAGGTGGGTGGGGAAAGACCACTAAGGTGCAGGGGAGAGCTCTAAGGGACAGAAGGAAGAGCTCTATAGGACAGGGGGCAGGACAGGGAGCTCTTTCACACTACGCGCACACACACACACACACACACACGCACACAAAGCATCCCTATACATACACAGAAGCACACAATGGTTCCCTTACACACAGAGAAACACACAATGCATCCATTACACACACACACAATGCAACCCTTACACACAAAGACAATGCATCCTTTGCACACATACACAGAAACACACAATGCATCCCTTACACACACATGCAAACACACACACACAGCATTTCTTACACACTCTCCATGCACACACTTACAGACACACACCTTGCATCCCTTATGCATACAAACACAGATTCACACAATGCATCCCTTACACACAACCAGAAACACACAATACATCCCTTATACACAAACACACACTGCTTCCACTACACACAAACACACTGCATCACCTACACAAACTGGTATCCCTATACACTACATTCCATAAACATACACATTAGATCCTCTACAATAACACATAACACATCACCTACACACTCCACTCCCTGTCAGTGAACTCATGAGTGGAACATATAGGTGGACTTATGGGTGGGCCTTATGGGCATACTCACCATCAGGCCCTTTCTCCCAGAACATTGAATTTTGTGACCACAGTTACAAACAGCTTCCAGAGATCCTGTTCTACACCAAACCAGTGGAGCCAAACTGCAGCCAGAGCCCATCACCATCCTCATCTGGTTGTAAGTAGGCAATCTAGTATATTATTAGTGACACTAATCTCTAATTTACCTCACATTAAAGGGACACTATAGTCCCCAGAACCACTGCAGCTTAATGAAGTGGTTCCGGTGTCTATAGCCTGTCCCTGCAGGCTTTTTAATGTAAACACACACTGTGTGCAGCACTGGCGTTAGTTTATTATTATTATTATTATCATTTATATAGCGCCAACAGATTCCGTAGCGCTTTACAATATTTTGAGAGGGGGGATGTAACAATGAATAGGACAATTACAAGACAACTTACAGGAACAATAGGTTGAAGAGGACCCTGCTCAAATGAGCTTACAGACTATAGGAGGCGGGGTATTAGAAACATTAGGACAAGAAATATCAAGTAGGAGTGAGGCAGAGCTGGAGGAGAGAGCAAAGCACTGTCCCATAGGAGAGAGCAGGAGACAGGTATGTAAGGTAGAGATTACTCTGGGAGGCCATAAGCTTTCCTGAAGAGATGGGTTTTAAGGCTTTCACATTTGCACATTTTAAATTAAAAAAAACATTTTCATACAATTTTTATGTTTGCCCTCTATGGAAGTTCTAAGTTTTTATGAAGGAAATTTAATCTAGCAGACAGTTATTGCATGAGAAGCAGTTAAGGCACTAGCATTTAAGGATCCTTGGCTCGAAGCATTTACGACACTCAAGGCAGAATTAATATACCTTACAATATAATGCACCACCAAAATGATAATGAAGTGTTGGTGATTAAAGGAAAAGCCTTCACTCTATATGTAGGAGCATTAAATTTCTTCAGTCACAGATCTACTTCCAGCCAGCTTACTGGTCTGTGCCCTGGCTGGAAAACATGCAGATAAAACTCTCACATACTTTGTCACAGCAGAGATGTTATCATCCATAGCAATTTACTAAAAAGCCACAAATGTTATATAGTATGCTGCCAAACAATGTAACTTTAAAAAAAAGGAAATCTATGTTCAAGAAATAAGAGGCATTAACGTAGATCAGGGATAGGCAACCTTTGGCACTCCACATGTTGTGGACTACATCCCCCCTAATGCTCTTACACACATAATGCTGGCAAAGCATCAAGGAAGGTGTAGTCCAAAACATCTGGAGTGCCGAAAGGTTGACTATGCCCGAATTAGATATACTGTACTTTGCTTAAATTCTTTCTGGTGCATGTAGCTGCAATCTTTTAATTTTCTTGGATAGAGGACTGGATTTCCCAATAGGCAGAGTAGGCACCTATCCTGCAAGGGGCACTTATAAAGTGTAATTTTGGAGATTAGTTGGGCTTGTGAAGGGAGATACGCATAAGGAACCTTGGCCAGTGTCCTCTGTAGTCCAGTCAGACTCTAAAGCTTGATAGAAGAGCTGCAGGGACATGTATCAAGGGATTAAAACTCAGTGCTGTCCCAGCTCCTCCAGTGTCCTTCTCTGAGGCTAGACAGGAAGTGGAAGGAATCACTTCCCATTTGCCCACCAACAGCCTCTAACACAGGAAATGCTTTGCAGGGGGAACAGTGATGCAAACACAGTGGTTCCCAAACTTTTTAGGTTCAAGGCACCCTTAGTATTTCAATTTTTTTCTAATGCAGCCCAAGTCAAAAAAAATTCTAGGTTATATATATGTACAGCGCTGTGGCAAATGCTGGGCCCCTGTTCGGCAGAAATGCTTGCCGTTCAGGCACAGACAGAGAACCTAATCTTGGGAGTGGCATTGATAGATTATTTAAAGAAACAATCCAGGCACAATAACCACTACATTACATTGTAGTGGTTATGGTGCCAGTAGTGCCGTCGTGCCCTCCCAGGGTAAGTAACTTACTTGGGGTCTGCCTGGTTAGGGGCTGTAGTGTGTGTGGTACAGGGGTGTATTGTGTTTGTCAAGAATGTAGTGTGTTTGTGTGTGAGGGGTGCAGTGTGTGTGTATGTGGGGCAATTTGTGCACGAGGGGTACAGTGTGTGTGTGAGGGGTAAAGTGTGTGTGTTGGGGGGCAGGTTTTGTGAGGGGTACAGTGTGTGGTTGGTGCGCGTGTGTGTGTGTATGGGAGGGCAATGTGTATGGGAGGGCAATGTGTATGTATTGGGGGGGCAGTGTGTGTATATAGGGATAATTGTTTGTATGGGGAGGAGTATGTGTCCATGGGTGAGTAGTGTGTGTGTATGGGGGGGAGGTATTGTGTGGTGTGAGGTCTGTGGGAGTAGGAGGGAAAATTAATAAATATATACTTTCTTTCTTTTTTTTAATTAAAAATAAAAATGATATCCCTCCTCCCTGCTTACCTTTGACTGGGAAGGGGGATATTTCTTGCAATCCCTGGTGGTCCGGTGGAGAAGCCCTGGCAGTCTTAGTGGTGACAGTGAACTCTAGCAGACTCAAAAGCTGCTAGAGTTCACTCACACGAAATTTGGAGCATTGCTGTGGTAATCGCGACAACGCTCCAAGCGCGCGAGAGGAGAACTTGGCAGAGCTGCATGTTAGAGCTCCCCCCGTGTCCTCTCTCCCTCATTTCCTGCCGGCTGTCAGCAAAGTGCTATCGGGCCAGAGAGGGAGATCTCTGATCTCCCCTCTGGTCCTGAAGAGCCAATAGGGGAGAGTGAGGCACAGTGAAGCAAATATCTCACGGCACCCCTGTGTGACCTGGGGCACTGCAGCACACAGTTTGGGAACCACTGGTATAACAGCTCTTGCAGTTCGTCTATCTATATTAGAAGGGTGATTCTACGAAGATCCAGTGTAGCGGAGATACAATATTCCCCAGGTTATCTCCGCTTAAGATCCCAGTGAGGCTCAGGAACAAGTAAATTATAAATCCACAGGCAAAGTTTCCAGCAGGCAAAATAATCCAATAGTATCCCCACAGCAATCCCAATGACCAGATGACACACAGCATCAGGAGCAGAACTGACAACCTTTATTCCACAGTGCCTTATATAGCATGCTCCCATGCAAGGGAGGGATTTCCATTCATTAATACAGTAGCCAATCTTGTCCCGGTAACCTCCCACACATCTCCTCCCCTCAGCCGGCATCATAATCACCTTATCCAGTACAGCAATTCCCCCTGTTTCTGGATGTACCCCTGAACCTAGGGGTACCACTTTAAATTATACATCCCCTGGTAGCCCTGATCTGGGTGAACAACATATCCAAAAATCACCCAGATCAGACCAGGGGTTCGGGAATTTCCTGGAGGGAATAAAATGACCGACCGTGCTGGATGAACTAGCCGAATTGATCTCCATGCGATTGGGCCCTGCGGTCGGTCCTGGAAAAGGCGAATGAAGTACCTGAAAGCCTCCAGCTATAGAGGCTTGGGAGGGTTCTCCTGAATACCCTCGTTCGGTTGATTATGCCTACCGAACGAGGGGCCGTTCGGTAGTTTGGAACCGAACGGACCGGGCTGATGGAGGTCTCAGCGGTGTTCGCCTAGTCGAGTGTCTGTTTTGAGTTCCAGACACTCAACAGCAAAACACCGCTGTTCGGGAGGTTAAGGACGGCCGCCGCCAAGTGTTCGTTTCTCGAATGGCGGCCACCCCTGAGAACAAAGGATTGCTCCACAGCTTGTCAATTACCCGTTCGCAACAATGTTGCAACGGGTAATTGAAGGCACACTTCACACAGGGGAGGTCTGACTGTTCGGTAGTTTCATTCGCACAAACTAAGGGAATGAAACTACCTAACATTCAGACGAATCCAATACATTTTACACATAGAACTTAGCTATTTTACACGAATGCATTCCCTTACTGCATAGACATTTAGCAAATAGACGAATACAGGTTACACATAATTCAAGTCCCAGGGCAGCTCATGGCCATACGCTACATACAGTGATACCTGTATCCTAAGCAACCCCTTTTTCCCTAACCCTAAATTTAACTTCTCGCAAAACCTAAATAATATATTTCCTTAGTCCCAAATTTAAGCACTCAAGGCCTAAACCTAAAAAAAAACACACACAAAAAAAAAACCTAAAAGTCTAGATTTAAGTGGTTAGTCCAGTCACTGTGGCTACTTCTGCTTTTACAAATGGTCAATGTGGTAGGAGTCTGTATGTGCAGCGTTTCTGTTTGAAATGCTGAATATACTGAGATACTTGCAGTTTTGTGCCAAAGGCTATTTGCATCCCCTGCACACATGACTTACCTCTGTTCCGATCTGCCAAATGTCAATTCTGCAAAAATTACATCTGCCATCAGTGCGTGCTAGGGGAAGTTTTTCCTTGCTGGGAGACCGTCATAAAAGGCTGAGTTTGGCCATCAATAAATCAGATCGTTTTACCCCTTCCTGAAGTCGCGACTCATGTTTGGGGGAATTGGGAGCTATAATCACTACTTCGTTATTATTCTACTGGGAGTTCGGGAGAAGCTGCAAGGATCGGTACTACATAGATAACAGGATCCTTCACAGATGTCATGTATGAAGTCAAATAGGGAGTGGAAATGAGGGAAGAGGACTTCACCCAGCATTTTTTATTTATTAAATAAGGGGCTAGACATGTTCAATAGTGCCCAATCTGGCATAATAAAGAGAAAAATGTACCGTATGAGAAACAAGTTATAATAACCCTTTTACTCCTCTTAATAATTAAAAACACCATGTATCCATTCCAATACTAAATTAAACCCCACTAAAACCCTAAATCCACTCTATACCCCCTCAGAAGTTTTTAAACTTCTTAATACCTTTTGTAAATTTACTCTGACATTATCCACCCTCTTTAAAATTAAATCTCCCTATCAGTGGCGTACCTGGTGCAAAACTGATCCGTGCCCCCACCCCCGATCCGTGCCCCCCCCAGACATATGCATACAGACACACACTCATACACACAGACACATACAGAGACACACATACAGACACACACACACACATACAGATACATACAGACAGATACACACACACATACACCCCCCGACAGACACATACATACAGACAGACACACACACCCCCGACAGACATACACACAGACACATACATACACACACATACATACAAATACAAAAAGAAAAGTCCTGTGCTCACTCCCATCACAACTGGGCGGCAGCAACGACCACAGTACACATCAGCTCAATACATATAGTAAAAACCAAAGAAAAAAAGTTACCTACACTCTCTCCTTAATCCCTATGTATATTTAAACAAATGGAGGTCATTTAGTTACTCCAATAGCCACTAGAGGGAATGCCCGCCTGCCAACGTCAAGGTAGACCCCCCCTAGATTGGTCCTACTCTGACCTTGCTTCCTTGAGTCTACATACAGTCTGCATGTATGGGTCTGTATGTGTGTGTGTGTGTGTATGTGTGCGTCTCTGTATGTATGTGTCTGTATGTGTGTGTGTGTGTGTGTGTCTCTTTATGTATGTGTCTGTATGATACAGACACATACATACAGAGACACACACATACAGACACAAGTACACACACAGACTGACACACACATACACAAAATGTTTAAGTCACCCTCCTGTTTCCTACCTTTGGCAGGAGAGTGACTTTCCCTGAGGTCCAGTGGTGGCTCTGGCTGGTGGGAGTCTGAGTTCTGACTCGGACTCCCTCCTCCTTCCTCCCACACAGCTCTCTGACAGCTGGGAGGAGTGACCAGTGCACTCACTTCCTCCCAGCTCTTTCTGATGTTATCACGGGGGCCCCGTCGCGCTGTTAAAGCAACGCAGTGCTGACCGAGCCCCCTGAAAATCCATATCCATCGGGTGGCCCTAACAGCATGGGCCACCCGATGGACCGCTTCATGTTTGTTTGCCGCGCGGGCCAGGGCCACAAAACATGGCGGTGGGTACCCCTGGAGTGACGGGTCCGGTCGCAGCTGCGACCCCTGCGACCGGGGTATGTACGCTAGTGCTCCCTATCCACTTATAACAATTTTTTTTAACCTTGCATGTATTTACACAGTTGCATGCACTCACTATATTTACATATTCAAACACAATACATTACAGAAATAGGTACATTTATACATATGCAGTTGTCCAATTTGAATATGTTTTTTAGACTTTTAGATTTTGTTTTTGCCTGCAATGCCCAGTTTTTACATTCATTAAACTCATTAATAATTTTTTTGGGGTGGGGGCACTTTAAAATTCTCTACAGGCACATGACATGTAATTCTGGCCATGCTTGGAAAATTGTTTATTTTCGTTAAACTTCTACATAAACTTACAACTGTACTTATAAATTCCCAGGTCTCTGCCCCCCACCCCACCTTTTATAAGAGAGAGAGAGACAAAGATCTGGTGCTAATACATGGCTTCTTATGCCACATGCATCAGATCATTTGTGGAACAAAGGGGAGTTTCCAAGTTGCATGATAAAGTTGTGTGATAAACAGACATCCCAAATCCCCAGGAGCCTCTGGGAGACTCCCACATTTTAAATGTGGCTTCCTGACTCCTGCAAATCATATATAATATCCCGTAAATCACACACACATTGTGTCAGATTGTGTGTGTGATTTCCGGGATATTGTACTATTTAGCATGATACTTGCTAAATAATACTTTCTAAACTAGCTAAACAGGGAGCCGGTCGAGTGACGACCCTTTAAGAGCTGACCTGGTCCCTGTGATATCAGACGGCAGGGAAGAAATGCTAAGTGCTGCCACCCTGCTTCAAAGAGAGCTGTGAGGGAGGAGAAGGTTGGAGGATGCATGGAGGCAGAGAAGAGCAGCAGCTCACTCCCATCAGCAACTGCCCTCCTGGACACAAAGGTAAGCTAACTGGAGAGCTGCTGCAAATATATAAAGTATGAAATGTATGTGTGTAAGATTGTGTGTATGTCAGAATGTGCATCTGTATGTCAGTGTGTATCTGAGTGTATGTGCCAGTTTTAGTGTATCTGAGTTTATGTAAGTGTGTGAATCTGTGTGTCGGTGTGTGTATCTGAGTGTATGTGGCAGTTGTAACGGATCACCTGGCACCCCAACTGGGTACCTCCGTTGATGGATGCTCCTAGTGCTTCCCAAAGACTCCAAGCACTTCTCTTGACACCATCAGCACTGCAGACCAAACCTCTCTTCCTGCAGAGAGCAAAGCTGGAACAAGCTCTTATAAGAGCTTAGTGATTATAGCCAAGGGAGTATACAGCGTATAGCAATCCCCAGTGTAGATGCAGCCTTTCCCCCCCACACATGAGACGTGGCTCTATGTTGAGGGTAAACCAGGAACTCAGCAGTCTGAGGGTTTATTGTCTTATATGCAACTTTTCCCACAAGGTTACCACCCAGGTGGTCTTGTGGAATAGCCAATCAAACACAATACAATACAATCAGACACTCCCAGTCATGACACACAAACCCTCCCCTCTGCCTGTGATATACTAACTGTACACAATGGGTTAACTTAATTATCACAGGCAGGAACATATATACAGTTTTATACAATATTCATAACTTCCAAACCATACATGCAATTCACATATTCTGAACCAGCATAAGCAGAATACAAACATATGTCAAAATCATACAAATTGGTCCAGTGGTTCAAAATTAGATGGAAGTCCTATTTGACCGACTGCAAGCATGGCTTTCATGCCCAAAACAGTTCCACAGATTTAGGCTGTGCAGCCAGTCAATCTTCTCCTCTATCCTGGAGATAATTGGCTTAAGTAACTGTAGTAAACTCAATTATCTCCAGGTACAGAAAATATCACTAAGTTACAACTGCACCAAAACACATAAAAATACATAACTAATATTATATAGAACTGAATCCCCACATTTGACTTATCCCCAAATACAGTTGCAAGAAAAAATATGTGAACCCTTTGGAATGATATGGATTTCTGCACAAATTGGTCATAAAATATGATCTGATCATCATCTAAGTCACAATAATAGACAATCATAGTCTGCTTAAACTAATAACACACAAAGAATGAAATGTTGCCATGTTTTTATTGAACACACCATGTAAACATTCACAGTGCAGGTGGAAAAAGTATGTGAACCCTTGGATTTAATAACTGGTTGAACCTCCTTTGGCAGCAATAACTTCAACCAAACGTTTCCTGTAGTTGCAGATCAGACGTGCACAATGGTCAGGAGTAATTCTTGACCATTCCTCTTTACAGAACTGTTTCAGTTCAGCAATATTCTTGGGATGTCTGGTGTGAATCGCTTTCTTAAGGTCATGCCACAGCATCTCAATCAGGTTGAGGTCAGGACTCTGACTGGGCCCCTTCAGAAGGCGTATTTTCTTCTGTTTAAGCCATTCTGTTGTTGATTTACTTCTATGCTTTGGGTCATTGTCCTAAGTGTCAAGGGTGCTAGGTAATTGGTCCCATGGCTGCTCTCTAACTACTTTTCACATCTAAACGACCAAGTGCATAGTACTTTAATTCTTTATATTCAAATATCTTGAATGTCTTTTAACACAATCTATTTTGTTTGTGTACTTGTGTCTATAGCTGATGTTAACAGAAGGGTTGATAAAATTGCCACTAAATTGGACCACTAAATAGTTTTTGCACCCCAGGCCACAATTTGCCAGCTGTCCCTTAGTGATACTAGTATTATTTATGCTCCATATATACATTGCAGTGTGTTTGTTTCTTTAAGGTATGAACAATGGACACTACATGTATTGTGAATATATATATTTTTTAAGTTATTGATTGTGCTATGTTATGTTTTAGTTACAGTGCTTATTTCCATTTTATTTGATCTAACAAGGACTCATTAGTTGTGTTTTGTTTTGAACATGCCATCATGTCATGGGAAGTATTTTTGTTTTTTATTCTGTTCATGCACTAACACAATAATTAAATTAGTTGTTAGAAAAGTGTTTTCAATTACTTTGAAAAGTAATTTTTGTGTTGGTTTTGCTTAGTCTCTGAGGTTTTGGTTAATGTGTCTATTATTTCTTCTTTTTATCAAAATAGTGATCTCAAATACCTTAGCGTGTAATGTAAGGTGCAGGGCTCTTTTTTAGTGATCTGATATTGGTAAAGAAATTGTGATCAGCAACAATATTAATACCACCTGCCTAATAGCATGTAGTTCCCCCTTGTGCTACCAAAACAGCTGTGCAATTTTGGGCACCTGTTCTAAAGAAAGATATCATGGCACAAGGAAAAGTGCAGACGAGCTACAAAATTGATAAAAGGAATGGAGCATTTTAGTTACGAAGAAAGATTAAAAAATTTAGATCTGGGGGGGCGGAGCTTGCGGCCAACGAGGGTAGACGCCATCTCAGCCAGCTCCCCGCAACTTGCTTGAAACCCATCGAAAATCGCAGACATCCTACCCCATCAAGCGACGCAACCCGGCTGACCTACCTCACAGAGAGTCCCTGCATCCGTCGATGCCGTTCTTCCAGATGCCCAGGCAGGCAAAAATAAAACGCAGGTCTGGGGCCTACTGCGCAACGCCAGCCTACAGCCTGGACGACCTACTCACGATCGGCAGAGTGGGATACAGCCTGCAACTCCCGGACACCTCATCCCCACATCAAACCCTAATGCCGGCAATGGGACGTCGGTCCCAAAAACCACACACAGCGGCAGAGTGCAGGGATATTGGCACCATGCTGCAACGACCGGCACAGGGCAAAACACCCTCCACAGAGGTACTGCAGCCCACACACATTGAAGCCACGAGGCAGAGTGATGAGGCAGGGGCCACACAAGACCTGCAGACAGATCAGGCCCCATTCCAAGAGCCCTATGATGGCACAGCTCCAACTACCAAAGCTGATTTAAAGGCACTGCTGGCAGACATACACAAGGTCTGGGCTGCAGACCTCCAGCAAATAAAAGGCAGTCACAGGCCTTTTATTTGCTGGACATACAGGCAGTCACAGGCCGAGTAACACAAGCGGAAACAAACATCAGCAGCATTAACTCTGACTTGACCACAATTAAAGACACAGTTACTCAGCTCCAAGTGCACCAATCAGCCTTGTCGCTCAGGCTGACTGCCTTTGAAGACAGACTACGCTGCAACCATGTTAAGATAAGGGGAGTCCCTGCTAACATTACTGCAGATGAACTACCACACTATGCTAGGCGATTGCTGGCGACCATCTTACCTCACCCAGTGACCAGGAAATTAACCAATGAGGGAACATTTCGACTACCAGGCTCACCCACGGCAAAACTAGGCCAAATGCGAGACGTCATACTCCGCTGTGCCACCGCTCAGGATAAAGCCCAGATTATGCTAGCCCTGAAGGGTAAAACACCACTGTCCTTTGAAGGCGCCTCTCTAATCTTCTACCAGGACCTCACATGAGCCACACTGCAATGGCGCAAATCACTGGCACCGATCACTTCCCAACTCAGAACGGCTGGGGTGACATACAGATGGGGCCCCCCTGGAAGGTTATATGCTACGCATAACTAGAAGCAGGGGCAGATATACCCTCTTTCCTTGCATCACTTGGCATAACAGGCCAGACCGTAAGAACACAAGACAAGCCATCCAAAGCCTGGGACCCAGCGAACACCAACCATAGTCACACCGAGAGCCGCCACGTCAGGGGAAATGGAGCCTTAGCAGGACTGAACACTAAATACTTAAACGCAACTCGACAAGACAGCCAAACACTCCAACAAAGCCCCACTGTTTAAAATGTGTTTAATGTTTAGCATTAATGCTTCAGTTTATGTTTTTAAACCACACGACGTCTAGTCACGAAAACCCGAATTTGGGTTGATAATTACACGACCGAGATGGTGATTTTCCCCCCCCCCGCATAATCCCCAACAAACACCCCCCTAAGGAGTGGGCGAACTACACAGTGGAGCGTATACACCCACACCCTCACTCTCTTCCCTACACTAGATATACACTAACCCTCAGGCACGGGACCTACCAACCCACCTGACGCTCACTAGGCAACCCTGATACCACACACCCTTGTAACCAGCTCAGTATAGAGCCTACTCAGTCAGATGCAAAACGTGACCTACTAACAGAGAAACAAAATACACAACACCCCCGAACCCTTAAGCGACAATCCACCCCCCCAAGGGATCACTATATGGTACCTACACAGGGCTCCTTCAGCCTCAACTAACTTAAGATGATGAAAAGCAAAATCCCCTCCTCTTGCGCCTATACCTTCTCAGACAAAATGCTAACCTACATGCAATCAAACTAGGCATACTTGTCTAACACATACAATCTATCTATAAGATGCAAATCTCATATAGGAGATTACTTAACTTAGCTTGTTCATACAACTCACTAAATGTAAAAATGTGCAAGTTTTAACGCATAAATTACCTATGTTCAAATAATAATGCGCTTGTGGAAGCTGTTGTTGCTATACAAGCACTGCTGTAAACCCATGCACAACAAAAATAAAGAATTATAAAAAAAAAAGAAATTAGATATGTTTAGTTTGGAAAAAAGGTGCCTGAGAGGGGATATGATAACATTATAGAAATATATTCAGGGCCAGTACAAACCATTATCTGAAAATCTATTCATAAACAGGGCTATACATAGGACACGAGCTCACGCATTTAGGCTGGAAGAAAAGAGATATAATCTAAGGCAAACAGTAAGAGCAGTAAGGGTATGGAATTCTCTGCTGAAGAGGTGGTTTTGTCAGAGTCACTACAGATGTTTAAACTGCAATTGGATAAATACTTGCAAAAACATAACATACAGGGATATAATTTCTAATTAGTGGGGTAATAGCTGCTTGATCCAATGAGACATCTGACTGCTATTTTGGGGTCAAGAAGGATTTTTTTCCTAGTTTGTTGCAAAATTGGAAGCGCTTCAGACTGGGTTTTTTGCCTTCTTTTGGATCAACAGCAAAAACATATGTGAGGAAGGCTGAACTTGATGGACGCAAGTCTCTTTTCAGCTATGTAACTATGTAACTATGTAATTCAGAGTCTTCGGATGTCAGGACTTACCTTTTCTACTTTATGTTTTCAAACTGCAAATTGCCAGAATGGCTGGAAGTGAGAAAAACCTATTTAGGAAAGTACAAAATGATCAGAATTGCATTTAAGACCACAAGCGTGAATCAATCGGGGACAGACGAGTAGTTGCGGGAGCCAAGAGATAACGAACAGGACTATGTGCTGGATTTGATGACGATAGCCTAGGATCAAATAAATTGTTTGCTGTTGCTGCTGCGTCTTTTTCGTGTGAAATCATTACAAGCAAAGGTCGTGAATACAAAGAACTGGATGAACTGCAAGACTGTTAGAAGTGGTTTCTATTAAATCATACCGCATTGATTATAAATACTGTGTGTTATATGCTTCCAGTTAATTATGTCTGTTATAGCCAAGGGTTGTAGGATAAAATGCAAGGTCTTTATACTGGATGTGTTGCCTGTTCTATATGAGAGTCCTATTGCATAATGATACTATACATCATTATTTCCCTTCTTAATAAAAACATTATTTAAAGGAGCACTATAGTGCCAGAAAAACAAACTTTTTTTCCTGGCACTATAGGGTTATTAGGTACCCCCCCCCCCTCCCTCAGGACCCCCCTCCCACAGGGCTGAAGGGTTAAAATCCCTTCAGCCACTTACCTTAATCCAGCGCAGGCTCCCTCGGCACTGCATTACTCAATGCTTTCCTATGGACGTCAGCGTCATCTCAGTGTGATTTTCACACTGAGAATCATGGAAGCGGCCTCTAGTGGCTGTCAGGTAGACAGCCACTCGAGGCTGGATTAACCCTCAATGAAAACATAGCAGTTTCTCTGAAACTGCTATGTTTTCAGCTGCAGGGTTAAAACAAGGGGTATCTGACACCCACACCACTTCATTGAGCTGAAGTGGTCTGGGTGCCTATAGTGGTCCTTTAAGCTCAAGATTAAAAAAACTATTTAGTTCAATTTTTAGGTACCCATTTTATTCAGTATACTCTGGAATATTTGCCAGGACCCACCGACCCATCAAAGTGACGCCTGCCAGTATCTCTATCAGTAATTGTAAAAAAAAATTAAAAAATTAATAAAAAGAGAAGAATACAAAAATGGTTATTTTGTATATGTGCAAGGTTTTACAAATGTCCACCAGCTAAAGGGAAATATTCCAAATTAGCATAATGGGCTCTTAGGTTGTCAAGAGCTGCGTTAGCAATGATGAATATTGTGCCATTCTGAGACCCTGTTCACAGAAGTAGAGCAGCACTCTTATACAAGAAAAGGATATTGTTAATACAATATAAAACCAGATGTAGTAACCTAACTAAAGGACCATGGCGAGTATTGGGATGTGTTATTCACACGGGCACGTTGATTGTTATATATTTACTGGTTATGGATTATAGTTATTGCTTTTATTGAATTAATGTATCAATGTAATTCTTGGCATTGTCAACCATGTTTAAATCTGCTCATTATGCAAAGACTCCAATCTCCTCTCAATGTCCAGATGTAAGTAATCTTGTGTGTGCTACCCTTCAAATTCAGAACACTAAATCAAGAAAGAATTACAATTAGGGGCAGTGCTCAGTAACAAAGGGTTACAGTGTTGAATGATAGTCTGTAACTAAAATATTATAGCGTAGTGTGATAATTAAACTATTGATATTCTATTAGTAGATAATCTATATGGCTGTTGATACATGATCTCTGCTGCTCTACATTCAGTATTTATATGGATTAACATACTTAAAAATAGATAATTATAATATCCAATCATTGGCATAATGTTTTAGAATCAGGGTAATTACAATAAAGTTGTCTGTGGAAGTGAATCAGTATGCTATGTGTGAGTCATACAATATGCCCTTTAACACTGGTATTCTGCAGACCTGCAGTACATGTTCTCCAACCACGGAACAGGGTGAACACTATTTATATCATAATATCATTGCACCCAGAGAAGTCATTTAATCACTTTGAGCCATGGACATCAGTTATATAATGCATTCGATATGATTGAACTGCTTACACTGCTGTGAACAATATAGGCTTTCTACTATCACTTTATAATAAAATGAACATTTATGTGCTATGCAATTAAGTAGATGCCAAATTAAAAATTATTATATACTCGGATGCACTTCTAAAGTACACATACAGTTCTTTTGTTCCTCCTTCCCCCATTCTTCATTCTACTCCCAACAGGAATATTTAATTCATTAAAACATTTGAAGGTTATATTCTCACAGCATTAATGGAAGCAAAAACTATAGTCACTTCAAGGAATGATAAATGGAGTCTATTTACTAAACAGTCTGACAACATACAATAAATTTGCTAAATACAGACCATTTGGAAACATTCCACCAATTAACCAAATTTGAGATTTTTTCAAACTGCTATTTAGTAAATATATTAAATATTAGTTGTCCATGGGATCGGCCTTTTCTCCTTTACTAGGTCAATCTCCACTCCAGTCAGGGCAGAGGTGGCGCAGTAAGCACCACTATGACTTATTATGCGGGGACAAAATGCCTCCTAAGAGTATGTTATTGCTGAGATTTCTGTATCTCTTCAGGACTATACCACTACTTTTCTCACTCTTGGCGGTGTCAAACATTCAGAAACCTATTAACAAATTCATGCTGTTATTTTTCTCTTGGGTGGCCACGTGGGGGAACTGACTGCCGCACGCTCCTCTACCCAGACATTCAGAGATTCCGACACTGTAAGATTCTGCTCTGCTTCTTTTCATGACACAATGCATGCGCGTCATCTTCAGTGTGCAAATGACAGATTCTTTTTGGGGGCTTGGATTTAAAGCTTAGTTGTTTACCTAGACAGAGCGCTTTATGCTTTAGTCATTGCCCTATTGTCCTTCCTAGTTTGGTACTTATAGTGCTTACTGTATTCTTCTGTTATATTTGGTTTCTTACTCGGCTTGTTTACTGACTTCTGTCTTCTGTTGTCACTTGACTTGGCTATTTGTCTCCCACCTTCTAGTAGATTTTTGGCTATTTCCTGACTTTTTTTTATTCAGCCATGTTAAACCTGGCCACTCTAAGGTCATTCAAACAGCAGCGGGTCCTTACGGCAATACTGCACAGACACAGCCACTACAGATGAATACAGAGAGAAATGAGATACGGCTGTGTACAATCTAAAACAGGAACAGAAAAAAACACATAGTGTAATACAGTAAAACAAATATTAATATGTTGGAATTGTAGTGCACTCACAAGACCAAGATGATTAATGCGCCCAGAAGGTGCCTGCCCCGATGGACTTGGGCGGCTAGATAGAACCTATCTTTTAACTTACTCTATGTGGCTGATATATATTGCCTCTTTTTTACAATAAATTTTGCATATTTATTTTACCTATTCATACTGGAGTTTCGTTTTTTTGGTCAGTTTGGATTCCCTGTGGGGAGTGGAGACCTCTAGCCGCCCAAGTCCATCGGGGCAGGCACCTTCTGGGCGCATTAATCATCTTGGTCTTGTGAGTGCACTACAATTCCAACATATTAATATTTGTTTTACTGTATTACACTATGTGTTTTTTTCTGTTCCTGTTTTAGATTGTACACAGCCGTATCTCATTTCTCTCTGTATGCAAGTGTATATTGTAAAAGGTCAGGAACTGGGTCAAGACCTTGAGAGGCTGTTTTGATTGATCATTTCAGATAAGTATATTTGGATACCAATCATCTTTTTTTCTTACTATATTACAGTAGAATTTTAGGTATTGCATATATACTATTTTTCCATTTACAGCCACTACAGAGGTTTAAAGGTGCCAGACTTAATCTCTTATTATAAAGCTATCCACTTGCACAACCCCTTATCTTTTGTTTCCCACTGGGATATAATCAGATGCAGGGCTGGTGCAAGGATTTTTGCCGCACTAGGCAAAAGAAAAATGTGACATCACAATGCCCCACCCATATGATCTGCCATATGAACTAGCGTCAGTGCTGCACACTGTGTTTACATTAAAAAGCCCGCAGGGACAGGCTATAGACACCGGAACTACTTCATTTAAGCTGCAGAGATTAGTGTCACTAATAATATACTAGATTGCCTACTTACAACCAGATGAGGGTGGTGATGGGCTCTAGCTGCAGTTTGGCTCCACTGGTCTGTTGTAGAACCGGATCTCTGGAGGCTGTTTGTAACTGCAGTCACAAAATTCAATGTTCTGGGAGAACAGGAAGCAGCTCAATTTTTTTGAGGCCCCTTACACAGCTCAAGGCCTTGGCCCCAGGGCCTGATGGTAAGTATGCCCATAAGGCCCACCCATAAGTCCACCTATATGTTCCACCCATGAGTTCGCTCACAGGGAGTGTAGTGTGTAGTGGATGTGTTATGTGTTAATGTAGAGAATCTAATGTGTGTGCTTATGGAATGTAGTGTATAGGCATACCAGTTTGTGTACGTGATGCAGTGTGTTTGTGTGTAGTGGAAGCAGTGTGTGTTTGTGTATAAGGGATGTATTGTGTGTTTCTGGTTGTGTGTAAGGGATCCATTGTGTGAATCTGTGTTTGTATGCATAAGGGATGCAAGGTGTGTGTCTGTAAGTGTGTGCATTGAGTGTGTGTAAGAAATGCATTGTTTTTCTGTGTGTATGTAAGAGAAGCAGTGTGTGTGTTTGCATGTGTGTGTAAGGGATGCATTGTGTGTTTCTGTGTATGTATAGGGATGCATTGTGTAAGTGTGCGCGTAGTGTGAAAGAGCTCCCTGTCCTATAGAGCTCTCCCTTCTGTCCCTTAGAGCTCTCCCTTGCCCCTTAGTGGACTCTCTTCTCCCCCCACCCTCCTCTAGTGTTTTCTTCTCACACCCACCCACCCTCCCTGGGTTCTTCTCACACCCCCCCACCCCCCTGTGTTCTCCTCACCCCCCCCACCGTGTTCTTCTCACCCCCCCACCCTCCCTGTGTTCTCCCCACCTCCCATTTTCCTCACCCCCTCTCCCGTGTTCTTCTCACCTCCCCCCTCCCTGTGTCTTCCTCACCTCTCACCCCTCTCCTGTGTTCTTCTCCTCCCCTCCCTGTGTTATTTCACTCCCCCCAGTGTTCTCACTTACCCCCTCCCTGTGTTCTCCTCATCTCCCTTCTCCTCACCCCCTGTGTTCTTCTTACTCCCCCCCGTGTTCTTCTTACTCCCCTCCCCTCTTCTTCTACCCCTCCCCCCTTCTCCTCTACTTCTAACTCCTTCCCCTTCTTCTTACTCCCCCCTCCCTCTTCTTCTTACTCCCCCTCTTCTGCTTACTCCCTCCTCCCTCTTCTTCTACTCCCCCTGCTTTCTTCTTAATCCCCCCCTCCCTCTTCTTCCTCCCCTCCCTCTTCTTCTTACTCCCCTCCTCTTCTTCTCCCTCCTCCCCTCTTCTTCTTACTCCCCCTCCACCTGTTTTCTTCGCCTCCCCCCTCCTCTTCTTCTTTCTCCCCTCCCCTTCTTCTTACTCTCCCCCCCTTGTTTCTTCTTACCCCCCTCCCCTCTTCTTCTTACTTCCCCCTCTTCTTCTTACTCCCTCCCCCACCCCTCCCTGTGTTCTCCTCCTAACCTCATCTCCCCTTCCCTGTAGCGTGGCCGAGCTCCTCTCTGGTCCGCGGTACAGGAGTTTCTGTTTCCTGTACCCGGCCGGACTAACAGGAAGTGCACACTGAGTGTGTACTTCCTATCAGTCCGGCCGGGTCGCGGACCGGAGAGGAGCTCGGCCACGCTACAGGGAAGGGGAGGTGAGAAGAGACTGAGAGCCAGTGCTGCAGCCGTCTGAGCGCTCTTTATAGAGCACTCAGGCGGCTACAGCATTTAAAGGCTGCCTAGTTCGCCTTATAGGAAGCGCCGGCCCTGATCAGATGGCATCGTACACAATAATCAGATGGCATTCTTTACTAATCTTCAACAGCAATGTCAGGTTCCCTACAGGGACTTTTAGATGTATTTACCAGTAAGATATTGGGTAGATTCAACACAGTTTGGGCCAGATCAAGAATGGCTTACATCACTTGCAACTATTTCAAGTGGATACCAAATATGCTAAAGTCTATGTTGATCTGCTTCAATACTCTCCTTGAAAGCACTGTCACTAGACAACCAATATATAAAGCAGGGTGGGAAAACGAAATATAAAAGTTGGACTCTGATGAGGAATGCCAAGCATTCTGCAGGTGAATGCATTTGTATCACGGTGCACTAACCATATAGAGTTATCCTACAAAATATTATGTTGATAAATGACTTCTGTGCACTTTGTGCATATATTCCCAGGCGTATTGACCACCTGCTGTCATGGATGTGGTGTATTGTGTAGTGTGTTCCATATACGGTGGTCATGCCTCATATTGTAATAATCTGGCAAGACTTATGTGAATATTTAAGTGGGATCCTTGACATTCTGGTTCCAGCTGGAGGTGGCCCTACTGTGCCTTTTTTATGGTAGCAATCACACCACCACAGTGCAAATGAAGCTCCTTCTTCTTTCTGGCAGTCAATCCTATATTGCAAATAATTTAAAGTTCTGCAGTCCCTACTCTTTCCTTACTAAACAAACCCAAACGGTACACTAAATATACGCCAGATGGAGTGTGTGGCTCATTCGTCTCAGAACTCAGTAGCAGCTTTTTGTAAAGTTTGTGTTCAGTAACATGGCCAGACTGATAGGTGGCAACCTCTATACTTTCCTTTAGGCATGAAACCACAATGGAGAGGCTGGTAGCACCTATTATTGCATAAATGTGATGAAAGGACCTGTCGGAAGACTCTCCGCAAGCTCTATGCAATAAGTAACCATTATGGTGTTTGTGTATGGTGTATGTTTATTTTATGTATGCTTTGGTTTTCCTTTTCGTACCACTATGTTCTTTTGATTTCCAGAATGTACTTCGTATCATGTCATGTGTTCATGCTATGTACATTGCATGAATGTACTATTGTTTTTATCATGTCAATACTGAAATAAAAATTATTTGTCTTAAAAAAAGTTGTTCAGCAAAAGCAAACTACATTGTTTAGTGAATACATCACAAACTGCAACCTTTTTTAAGCCACGATAGCGAATGCATTGTATAGCCAAGGGCAATATTGCTGCAATCATGAATGGAGAACACAAAAATCCAGGATCTCCTATTTAGAACTAGCATACAATGAAAAATATTTAAAAAGAAATAGAAAATGTCTGTTTTAGATGGTTACTGCACTGCATGATAAAAATGGACTTAAAAAACAAAACAAAATAAGACTTTAAAATAAGTCTTTATTCGTTGTAATGGGAATCCCAGAATGCCTGGGATCCAGCCCCAATACATTATGTTGTTTGTCCCTTCTCTGTTTGAACACTCAGAGAAGCTGAAAATCACCAACAATACTACTTGAATAGTAGCACCTGGAATCGCTGTAGAGCTGTACAATGCTTATTTCTTTGGCATCCACAGCCAACAGCTGAACACTTGATGGAGTGGGAAAGGATACAGCTTTAATGACTATTTATACACATTTTTGTTAAACAGTATATACACACTAATCAATCACATACAGTCCTCGGTTATCTTTTATTTTTCCAATATTGCACGGTTTTATAGTTCATTATTTTGAGATTGCACCGTTTGAAAAACCCTCTCAACATCAAACCATTTTGTCTTATGGCTGACTCAAGTCATAGGTGATGTTAGATAGGTGTCAGGATCCTATCCTGACAATCATGATATTGTTTTATTTTATTACTGGCCCTTTAAGGGAACTTCATGATCTTCACCTCTAGTGGCCTCCCTAGCCACTAATCTCTTCACTCACTTTAACATCCTCACCTGTATTAACTAATGAGGAGGCTTCACCCTGCACACAACAGTGTCTTGACATTGAAGTTAGTGTTCTGACAGAACTTCTGATCCTGGCTCCTGAAAACATCCTGTATTTATCTGCATTATTTCAATCTGAAGAGACTTACCTACTTGATCTACCATATTGAAGATCCTTAACTGCTTCAACTGCTGCAATACTGCATGATCCTGTAAGCAACCTGTATTACTTTATACTGGAATCTACTTACCTGTCTCAACTACTGCAACTCTGCATAATCCTATAAGCAACGTGTACTATATTATCACCAAAGAACACAGAAAAAAACGTAAGACCTTACCGGTGTTTCCACCTATTAGGTCCTCAGTTTTTGAAGAGTGCAGCGCTATATTATAATGTGAGGTGAAGATGTGTTTTTCAATAATTCAAAAAACACTTACCCTCTACAATGATCTCAAGATAGTATATACATAAAAAAAGAAAAAAAGATATATACAAATAATAGTGCAATAGATTATAGATTGTGGTGGAGCAATATGTAAGTGACAGCTGTGTCTAAACTCACATTTTTTTAGAGCCTTTTCAATTTTATAGGCTCTAAACTTCCAAGCGTCTTGTGTCTTTTTGGGTAGATCACACGACCCCTCTCTCCAGGTAAAAGTATGTTCCTCTCCACAGCATGTATAGAAGACACAGATATATCACACTAAGTGTAGTATCTCCAGTGGTGATAGTATTCATAAAATATGAAATTTAAAGTGCTCACCTTTTTTAGAGACTTTTGGTAACTGGCTCTAAGTATATCAACTTAGTGTCAATTTGTGGGGTGACACTGCCCCTTCCCTGGAATTATTTTCAGGATCCAGTAAATGATGTAAAAAAGGGGGATATTTATTATAATTTAATGTATGAAAATATATATAGAAATTACTTTAAAAATACATTTTTAGAAAATAACAACGCCGTCGCGTCACTTCCAGTTTTTCGGCACTACAAGGTCCATAATCCTTTGCGCTTCGTGCGCAACTTCCGGTCCGCGTCTTAAACCCCACAGGGAACACGGTCATCAAAACTCCTTATCTCAAAGTCCACATTCGAGCCATATCGGCTCATATATGAATATAAAAAAAAATTTTTGGACTATATGTATCTATTGTCATTATGATCTAGGAGTTGTGTATAAAAGGCACAGTTTTCATAGATACAAGAAAAAGTAGATTTCCTATAGTTATCAGTTAATCTTTACTATTAGGTAATATAAATAATAAACTTGATAGAAATAATGAATGAATAATAAAGGTGACTAGTGTTAATAATTGAATCAATTTAACTTAAATAGAGTAAATAATAAAAAATGAATGAATGAAAAACAAAATCATAAATTAATTCAAAATGGAAAATAATTGAAAATATTAATGATGTAAAGTGCATCACAATAATAAATAGAGATTAATAAAAATAGATAGGAGTAAAATAAGAATAAAAGTAATACTAATAAAGATGAGAATAAATGGAATTAAATAATAGTAAAACAAAAATAAATAAATAAATAATAAATAATAATAAAAAATAAATAATAAATAGATAATAGACAATAAATAAATAAAATACATTAAAATAAAATAAAATAAAAATAAATAATAAAAATAAAATTAAAAATAAAAATAAAATTAAAAATAATAATGAAAATGAAAAATAAAAAATAATAAATAAATAAGAATAGAAATAATCATAATATAAAGTAAATAATACATACATAATAAAATAAAAAATGGAAAATGAAAAATGAAAAATGAATAAATCAAATAAAATAGAAAATAAATAAAGGGAAAGAAAAAATAAAAAATAATAGTAAATCAAATAAACAAAAAAATCTAATAAATATGACAAAAATAATCGGCATAGCAGTAATAAAAAATAAGCTATAATAATAATAAAGATTAAGTGATAATTAGTGAAGAATATATAAAAGGAAAATAAAAACTAACGATGATCCTAATGATAAAAGTGTCAATTTTTTATATATTTTATAAAAAGTGACATAGCTCAAAATCTGTGTTTAATCCTAAAGGAGCTAAAGTGTTTAAATCAAAGATCCATTTTGTTTCAATTTTGCCTAGTTTTTTTATTTCATCTTCCCCTCGCCAATTCAATGTAACTTTTTGGATTGCCATAAAATCTAAATATTGGGGATCTTTATTATGTATTAAACTAAAATGTTCTGAGACGCTATGTTTGTCATAGCCTTTTTTATATTTCTTATGTGTTCGTTTATTCTTACTTGTAGAGGACGTTTAGTTCTGCCTACATAAAGGAGATTACATGTACATTTTAGTATGTATATTACCCTTTTTGAAAAACATGTAATCATTTGTCGTATTTTGTACTTATTTTCTCCCTTTTGGTCATAAAATTCTGTAATGTGTCTTTTGATGCTTTTCGTGTTTCTGCAGGCTAGCCACTGTCCACAACCAAAAAAACTTCTTTTTGAAAAAAAGGAGTAGACGTACTGTCTTTTATATGATTATGAACCAATTTTTGTTTTAAATTCGGGGCTCCTCTGTAAATTAATTTGGGTTTCTCTGGTAATATAGAATGCAACATCGGGTCATTCCTTAATATAGGCCAATGTTTGTTTATTATTTTTTTGATTTTATGGCTCTCTTGATTAAAATTGCAAATAAACGGTACATTATTGTTTTCATTTTTATTTTTCGATTTGTATTTTAGTAGGGAAGATCTCTCCATTGCTTTTACTTCTTTTATGGTGTCCGAAAGGGACATTTCTCCATACCCCTTATTTATAAAATCCTTTTTGATCCTGGTAGGTTGAGTTTCAAAAGTGCTTACATCTGTGCAATTTCTACGAATTCTCATAAATTGTGCCTTTGGTATATTTCTTAACCACAGTGAAAAATGACAACTGTTCAGGTAGATGTAATTATTTACATCTACTGATTTGAAATAGGTTTTGGTTTTAATGTGATTATTCTCTATAAAAATTGTTAAGTGTAAAAAATTCACACTATCCATACTATATTCTGTAGTTAAGATGACACCCCAATCATTCATATTTAAAAAGTTTAAAAATGTTTTAAGAAGGTCCTCTGAACATCCCAAATTAAAAATATGTCATCTATGTATCATTTATAGGTAACGAGGTTCGCTCCCCACTCTTGATTATTGTTGATATATTTTGTTTCCCAGTATGCCATAAAAAGATTTGCATAACTTGGAGGGAACCTCGTTCCCATAGCGGTACCAACCTGTTGTAGAAAGAAATCATCATTGAACCAAAAATAATTATTTTGTAGGATGAGTTCTATTCCTTCCATAATTAAATTTGCTTGTTCCTCTGGATAAGTATTATTTTCTGTGAGGAAGAATTTTACTGCCTCCAATCCTTTTGTGTGAGAAATGATGGTATAGAGGGAACTAACATCTGCCGTTACTAGAATATAGTTGGGTTTCCATTGTATATCCTGTAATACCTGTATTATGCTTAGTGTATCTTTAAGATAATTAGGTGTCTGTTGTACAATAGGTTGAAAACATTTATCCAGGTATTCCGATAGTCTACTGGATATGGAGTCGATTCCTGAGACTATCGGTCTACCCGACACATCTGTAACTTACATATTGCTCCACCACAATCTATAATATATTGCACTATTATTTGTATATATCTTTTTTTCTCCATTTATGTATACACTATCTTGAGATCATTGTAGAGGGTAAGTGTTTTTTGAATTATTGAAAAACACATCTTCACCTCACATTATAATATAGCGCTGCACTCTTCAAAAACTGAGGGCCTAATAGGTGGAAGCACCGGTAAGGTCTTAAGTTTTTTCTGTGTTCTTTGGTGTTTATGTATGGTGGGTTTTGAGGAGTACCCATAGAGTGTATACAGCAGCTAAAACTCACTAATTTATATCACGTATTATGCAGCGCCACCTGTTCCACACCTTTCTGTATATATATTTTGCTGTGTACTATATTATACTGAAAGTACTTACCAGCTTTAACCATTTCAAACCTGTATCATCCTGAACCTGGCTGCAGTGTGACATTCCACAGATTACTAATCTATTTGGGAATCACTTCAAACCTACTTGTATATAAAAGACTTTAATTCATTTACTTTCAAGATATCCTGTTTGTGGCATATTGCCTTTATTCTGTTTTAACTCTCAAAGTATCCTGTTTGTGGCAGATTGACTTAATTCTTTATTTCAAGTAAATTGTTATGACTAAAAAGACAAAGTTTCAACCAATAACCCTGGCAATCGTCTCCTCTCTGACCTGCTCAGGAACATGACAATATGTCTCTTTCTGCCACCCCCTTGGTGCAAGTTTGATTCAATCTGGTCACTAATGACAAAATCAAAATGCATTTTAGATTATTTTTTTATCAGGTTGCATAGATATTTGATAACCATGAGAGTTGGGGGTCAGGCAACTTCCATGAACTAAAAGTCCACGTTATGTTCAAAGACAGCATTACTATTACGGTATATATAATAGTAGACATTATAAAATAATTATGCAAATGTTCTTTTGATTGTGAAATAACTCTTTAATTTGAAAATACTCTTTTCCTTAATGAAAATAAATAATGCATAAACATATAATCTTAATATTAAACATTAGGGAAGAGACTAGTGTCATCTTATCGTAAATCAAAATTGTGTCATTGTACCTTCATTCCTAGATACATAACAAGATACAACTTAGCTGGGTAACAGTGGGGCGAGGAGGAAGGGGAGAGGAAAGGTTTAGCTAGTCCTGATCTAGTGCAGCCTAACAGATTTGCCCGTTTGAGTGAAGATGTTGGGAGCATCAGCTCAGGAGTAGCCGTACTGCAGGAAGCTGTTCCTTCTAACAGCCGTAGGAACAGCCACGCTAGTACGGGTGGGGTTGAGAGGGTAAGGAAGTCTAGACAGGTTGTGGTGGTAAGGGACTCTATTATTAAGAGAGTAGATAGGGTAATCTGCCACTCTGATCGACTCAACCGGACAGTTTGCTGTTTCCCGGGTGCTCGTGTTCGGCATGTTGCCGACAGAGTGGAGGGATTATTGGGAGGGGCTGGCCCAGCTGTCATGGTCCATATTGGTACCAATGACAAAGTCAGAGGAAAATGGAAGGTCCTAAAGAGTGAGTTCAGGGATCTAGGAAGTAAGCCAAAGAAAAGGACCTCCAAGGTAATATTTTCAGAAATATTACCTGTGCCGTACGCTACAGCAGACAGGCAGCGGGAGATTAGAGAGGTCAATGCGTGGCTGAAGTCTTGGTGCAGGAAAGAGGGTTTTGGGGTTTTAGAGCAATGGGCCGATTTTGCGCTTGGGTACAACCTGTATAGTCGTGATGGATTGCACCTAAACGGAAGAGGGTCTGCTGTGCTGGGGGATAGGATGACTAGAAGGTTGGGTTTAAACTAGTAGTAGGGGGGGAGGGTCAAAGCAATCTTGAAAATGGAGACAGGATAGAAATGAGATGGGCTTTAGCTCAGAACAAAGGGGGTGGAGATGGGGGAGGGGAAAGCTCAGAACAGAGGAGGTATGTAATATTGATAATTCACAAAAAGTACAAATGACTCATGGTAATATTAAATGTATGCTTACTAATGTAAGGAGCCTATATGACAAAATGGGGGAACTAGAGGCAATAGCATACACTAAACAATATGATATAATAGGCATAACAGAAACATGGTGGGATGAGACACATGACTGGGCAGTTAACTTAAATGGGTACACATTATTTAGGAAGGATAGGAAAAACAAGAAGGGTGGTGGGGTATTTTTGTATGTCAGCAATGAGTTAAAGTCAAATATTAGGCATGTTGAGTGTGACGAGGAAAATATGGAAGCTTTATGGGTAGATATCTGCTTGGGGCAAACAAAGGGAAATAAATTATTGGTTGGGATATGTTATAAACCACCAAATGTAAATATTAATGAGGAAGAACTGCTGTTAGAGCAAATTGGGAAAGCTGTAAATAGGGGTAACACGTTTTTTTAATTACCCGGACATAAATTGGGATAGAGGGACTAGTACTTCAGCAAGGGGAATCAGGTTATTGAATGTGTTAAATGGCACCTTCATGTCACAACTGGTACAAGCACAAACTAGAAAGGATGCTTGTCTGGATCTCGTTATAACAAACAATGTTGATCTTTTAACCAACATTCAAGTAGGGGAGCATTTGGGAAATAGTGATCACAATATGGTAATTTTGAAATAAACTCAAAAAAGCAAAAGCACGTGGGGTATATTAAAAGGTATAATTTTTAAAAAGCCCATTTTAATAAGATTAGGGCAGCTCTACAACATATCGACTGGCATATACTCCTTAGTGATAAAAACACTGAGGAAAAATGGAAACTATTCAAACAAATATTAGAAAGGTACATTTCACAGTATGTACCATTGGGTAATAAATATAAAAGAAACAAATTAAAACCAATGTGGCTTAGTAGAGAAGTAAAACAAGAGATTAAAAATAAGAAAAGGGCATTTAAAGCATTTAAATCGGACAAATCAGAGGCATCCTATATAAGATATAAGGAAGCCAATGATACTTGCAAAAAGGCAATTAAAGTGGCTAAACTAGAAAAAAAGAAATTGATAGCCAAAGAATGCAAAACCAACCCAAAAAAATGTTTTCAAGTACATCAATTCTAAAAAAACAAAAAATGAAAGTGTAGGTACACTGAAAACAGAGATGGGTCTGTTAGTTAATGAAGACCAGGAAAAGACAGAAATTTTAAATAACAATTTTTCTTCAGTATATATTAATGAGAATCCTATGGCAAAAGATAAGCAAATGATTGCTGCAACAAACTTGCAGATAACTTGTGATTGGATAACTTGAGACAAGGTGCTACAGCTATTAAAGAAAATTAATGTAAAAAAAGCTACGGGGCCTGACGGTATCCACCCACGAGTACTTAAGGAGCTAAGTGGGGTAATAAGTAAACCTCTGTATTTAATTTTTCAAGATTCTTTTGTTTCAGGTATTGTACCAGAGGGTTGGAGGAAGGCAGATGTTATTCCTATATTTAAAAAGGGTTCAAAATCCTTGCCTGGAAATTATAGACCTGTGAGCTTAACTTCTGTGACTGGGAAATTATTTGAACGGCTATTAAGGGATAATATTCAGGAATTCATTGGGAAGAACTGTGTTATTAGCAATAATCAGCATGGTTTTATGAAACATAGGTCATGTCAAACTAACCTAATTGCATTCTACGAAGAAATAAGTAGAAGTATAGATCAGGGTGTTGCAGTGGATGTGATCTACTTGGATTTTGCCAAGGCATTTGATACAGTTCCTCACAATAGGTTAGTCTTCAAACTAAAAGAAATTGGTCTACATGAATATTCTTGTTCTTGGGTAGAACATTGGCTTAAGGATAGAGTACAATGAGTTGTCATTAATGGTAAATTTTCAAGCGGGGCAAAAGTGGTAAGTGGTGTCCCTCAGGGTTCTGTTTTGGGACTGCTTCTATTTAACATATTTATAAATGATCTTGAAATAGGCATTGAAAGCCATGTTTCAGTGTTTGCAGATGACACAAAACTTGGTAAAGTAATAAAATGTGAGCAGGATATTGCCTTGCTGCAGAGGGATTTGGATAGATTGGGGGACTGGGCACTAAAATGGCAGATTAAATTTAACGTAGAGAAATGCAAAGTTATGCCCTTTGGGGTTAAGAATGCACAAGCAATTTACACCCTAAATGGTAGTGAACTAGGGATAACCACACACGAGAAGGATTTGGGAATTGTTATAGACAACAAATTAGGCAGCAAAATGGCCAGTAAGGTTTTGTCATGTATAAATAGGGGCATAAATTCTCGAGATGAAAATATAATTTTGCCTCCTTATAAATTGCTGGTAAGACCACACCTTGAATATGCTGTGCAATTTTGGGCACCTGTTCTAAAGAAAGATATCATGGCACTAGAAAAAGTGCAGAGACAAGCTACAAAATTGAAAAAAGGAATGGAGCATTTTAGTTATGAAGAAAGGTTAAAAATTTAAATCTCTTTAGTTTGGAAAAACGGCGCCTGAGAGGGGATATGATAACATTATACAAATATATTCTGGGCCAGTACAAACCATTATCTGGAAATCTATTCAAGAGGTGGTTTTGTCAGAGTCTATACAGATGTTTAAACTGCAATTGGATAAATACTTGCAAAAACATAACATACAGGGATATAATTTCTAATTAGTGGGGTATTAGCTGCTTGATCCAAGGAGACATCTGACTGCTATTTTGGGGTCAAGAAAGAATTTTTTCCTAGTTTGTTGCAAAATTGGAAGCGCTTCAGACTGGGTTTTTTGCCTTCTTTTGGATCAACAGCAAAAACATATGTGAGGAAGGCTGAACTTGATGGACACAAGTCTCTTTTCAGCTATGTACCTATGTAACCTATGTAACTATGTAACTTCTCTCATTTTAATTGATGCCTAAAATAACATTATAAATTAGGTATATTATATTATCTGACTTCTAATTAGGAATAATCAATTGGAATGTTGCAAAGATCATTCCCTCCTACATCACACAATAATGAACAAGTGATGAAGTACAATACAATGGGAGTTTGTCAGCACATGATAACTAATGAAATCACCAGCAAACTACAGACTTTGGAATAGGAAATGCTCACTTTAAAAGGATAAATGTTACAAGCAAGTAAAGAGAAAATTATCACCCTAAATCACAAATGTCATGACTAAAATTCACTTTACTATGACATTTTGATTAAAATCTTAAGGCAGTCAATGCTCATGCGTTTTTAAAAAAAAAATAAACCTTTTGTAAACTATTGCATTAAAGCTGTTCCTTAATTGCTATGGAAGGTTTCTAACAATTGAATAAACTCATATTTTTGCTGGCAAATGTTATGGTGAAAAAATATTAGGGAAGATGAATCAAATATACAAATCAAAGCAAATAACTGTATATAGTGCGCTTGGGTGTATAAAGATAGAGGAAAATAGAAAAGCTGTTGCACACTATAGTGAGTATCTTTCACTCTCACCCAGTACAAAATATTAATACACACAAAACACAGTAGTAATGTTAAAGGTAAAAACCCAAACCTATACTAACTGCAAGAGTGGCGCGCTAATTTAGACAAGGGATTACACTTACCCCAAATGTAGTCAAAACTCAATAGATGTATATACATGTAAGAAAAGAGAAATGACCATATAGTGTAAGTCCATATAACAAAGTATATGAGTGAGTGTGCCAACTCACATGGATGAGAACCTCAAATCGTAACAGCATATGTGTCGTATGGTTACATTGTGCCAGGACGTACAGATAAATAGAAAGCAAAAAAAGAACTAATGGTGTAGCATGTCTATGCATCCAAAAGATGAAATGAATGAATGCAAATTATTGCTCACCTTTTTCAGAGCCACTGTAACCTGTATGCAGTATAATCACTTGGGTGTTTGAATCAAATACTATTGCAGAGTTATGAGTGGCTTTTATAGATAAAAATGAAATCAATAATTTGCTATCACTGTAAGGTACACAAGCAGGGTGACCAGATCCACCATATTTTCTGGGACACATATCATATATGCAATTAGGGCCACCCGCTGGGCATGTGTCTTCAGGGGTCCAAAACAGTTTTTGCACCAGGGCCCATTTAACGTTCCGCAACTGTGCAGCAGCTTCCCTGGAACACAAGCTCAGCCCCTGCATGGAAGATCGCCTCCCTGTATGCAAGCTCCGCCCCCAATCTCTAACTGAAACACACACTGACAGACATACACAAATTCTGACAGACATACAGTGACAGCCAGACACTCTGAGTGAGACACACACACATTTTCTCACACACTCACAAATTGCTATTTTTATTTTAATTTAAATCCACCTAGCCTCCCTACCATTGGGAAAGTTGAGTGGATCTTTTCCCTGGTGTCGAGTGTGTCTCCTCTCAATCTTGTTGCAGTTTCTCTCTGCTCCCCTGTGCACTCCCTGCCGTGGCCGGAGTGATGTCATGTCACTAAACAGTAGGGGAGTAGAGAGGAACTGCAGGAAGGTTACTGCTCCCTTGCACGCCGCCTCCATGCTCCCCGCGATGACCGGTTTTAATGTTTCCTGCGCGGCTTAGCTAAGGGTTAACAAATGGCAGGCACCAGGGCGAAATATCTAGTCGCCATGGCAACCTGGCACTTGGGATTTTTTTGAGCCCTATATATATATATATATATATATATATATATATGTTTGTGTGTGTTTGTGTGTGTAAGTATATACACACACACACCTATATACAGGTTTTATAACTGTCCCATTATGTGCCCCCCCCACCCTAAATATGAATCCTTGAGACGCCACTGGGTATAATGAGAAAAATGACTGGGATATAGAAATGGCCCTGTATGTGAAGGATAGCATAAAATTTAACCTAATAAAAGTTAGTAAGGCAAACATAGTCAGTTTGGGTTACGTTAGAATTTGGTAATCACACAGTAACTCATGTTGTGTGATTTACAGACCCCCAGGACAAATAAAAGAGTTAGATAATCTACTAGTTGAGGAAGTAGCTAAAATGACATTAAAAGGGAAAGTTATCATCATGGTTGACTTTAATCTTCCTGATGTGAACTGGAAAACCAAAATAGCTGCTTGTGCACACATATTCTAAACTCCCTACTGGGATTCTCTCTAAAACAAGTCATTGAGGACCCAACTCGTAAAGAGGCCATATATTTAGTGTTAACACATGGATATTTGGTATCAGATATTACTGTAGGTGAAAATTTGGGATCTAGTGATCACAAGTCAGTGTGGTTTAATATGAGAAAAGAGACAGAGTCACACCACACAAAAAACAAAGTTTTAGACTGACTTTTCGAAATCTAGAATATGCGTAAAGGAGTCATTATCAGACTGGAGCAGTTTAAATGGAGTCCTGGAGAGATGGGATTAATTAAGAGTTACACTGCTGAAAGCAACAGAAAATGACATTAGCATACTTGCCAACTGCCCGTTTTTGCCGAGACAGTCCCGGCAAGTAGGAGCCTGTCCCGGGTAATTTACTCTGCTGTGTCCTGACAAATGCGCTTTTTCACCGAAGCACTTGACCTCATCACTTGGGGTCACGTGGCTCCATGCAGGTCTGTATGAACTCCCGCTCACATCCTTTCCCTAGCCCCAGCCCTGTCACACATGCCTGCAGTCTGGGAGCAGCTGCTGTTGAGACAGGTACTGAGCGGGGTCTGATTTATTTTAACCCCTTAAGCACCAAACTTCTTGAATAAAAGGGAATCATGACATGTCAGACATGTCATGTGTCCTTAAGGGGTTAAATATACATTTAATGCTGCGATTTATTGAATAGTCAAAATAAGGGATTCTGTTTCCATCCAAAATAATAAAAGAGTTTTCTGTGTCTGTGATCCAGCAGCTAATAGATTCATCTGTGCTGAGGAATCTTCTGGATCACTTCATCTGTGCTGTGCTTCTGGATCACTTTTCTAACAAGTGAGCGATCAGATAGAGATTAGATAGAGAAACATAAAATTACAGGAAAAGCTCTACTGAAAAATGGGTAATAAGTGTGTGGTTTATAAGGTACAGGGTGCTCTTAAAGGAAGAGGATATGTTCCCATACCAGATATATACATGTAATGAAAAAAATAAGAAATGATCCCAAGGCACACCACGGTTTTGCACATAAAAAGAATATTTATTCATGCATAGAAAATACAACAAGATATCATTATAGCGGAGAAAAAGTGCTAAACCAGTATATAGTACCAAAACCACAATGTAAGTAAAGTGCTAAATGCAAAAACCCATTAAAAAAGGTATACTGATCAAGAGCAGGAGATATGAAACCCCAACGTTTCGGCTGTGAAGCCTTCCTCTGGGGAATGAATTAGATAGACACCAATTAGGAGAAGGCAGAAACAGAGGGGGAAGAGAGATTGTAAAGAATTGCCTGTACTTTTAAATTAAATTTTACATAATATTCAGGATCTCTGTAACTGAACTGCCAGCTTCAATAAGTGGCATGAAAAGGGGCTAATGGAATATGTGCATATGTTTTCCTTTTGCTCCCATTTCTCTCATTAATTCCATTCTGTAAATTATCCTTCTATATCTTTCATTTCATATTTTCAGCTTTTTTTTTTTTTTTTTACTATATTCACTCCCCAATATAATTATTTTTGTGAGTTAATGTATGTTCTATGGTGTAGATACAACTCTGAAGCACATCTGCACAAGGTCTTTCTATATTTGTACTGACAGTGTAACCACTGATACCCAACTCACCTAAAAGTGATAATATGCACCTGCCTGATATAGATGCTGTGCTGCGAATGTATCTATCGTATACCAAGGATGCATGGTACTGCTGGTGGGAACCTGGTGTTATAAAGGTCTACTCAATAAAGAGAGAATTGCAGGGAATTGTGATGGGAATTTCCAACTTTAGGCAGAAATAGTGCAGGTGAATGGGAGAATTTTTCCAACTCGACTACTTTGGCTTCAAGTTTAAAATGACCATCTCAATTCCCTGTAATTCTCTCTTTATTGAGTAGACCCTATAATCTGCACTATAATAAATAGGAGGGGATTAATTATGCAGGTTGGACATAGTAGGCGGAGCTTTGTGGCAGTGGGTGTGGTACATTTTCAAGGTAGTAATTGATAGCTGTGCTGCAAAGTGTCCCTGGTAAGCTTGTCAGTAAGAGCAGAAAAATTAAGAAACCACTGTGATACTCTGCAGAAGTGGCAAAAATAGTAAAAAAAAATAAACGTTAGCATTTAGCAATTATAAAAAACAAAAGAAGGAATGGATGTAGAAGAGGAATAAAGTATAGCTGATTGCCTCAATGAATATTTTTGCTCAGAATTTACAGATGAAAATGAAGGAAAGGGGCCTCAGTTAGGAAAAAGGACAAATTAGTAATTTGTTACATGTGAGTTTACAGAGTGTGTGTGTGTGTCTCTTTCTGTCTGTAACTATGTGTGACTGTCTGCATGTAACATTCTGACTGACTGAGGGAGGAGTTAGGCAACTATAGGCCAGTAAGCCTTACTTCAGTAGTGGGAGAAGTGATGGAAACCATGTTAAAGGATAGGATTGTTAAACATCTAAAATCACATGGATTTCAAGATCAGAGACAATATGGGCTTCAGGGAGATCATGCCAAACTAATCTTATTGATTGCAAATGATTTAGGTAAACTAGAAAAATGGTCAGAGCTCCGGCAACTGACATTTAATGTGGATAAGTGCAAGATAATGCATCTGGGGCGTAAAAACACAAGGGCAAAATATAGAATATTTGATACATTACTAACCTCAACATCTTAGGAAAGGGATTTAGGAGTAATTATTTCAGATGACTTAAAGGTAGACAGACAATGTAATAGAGCAGCAGGAAATGCTAGCAGAATGCTTGGTTGTATAGGGAGAGGTATTAGCAGTAGAAAGAGGGACGTGCTCATGCCATTGTACAGAACACTGGTGAGACCTCACTTGGAGTATTGTATGCAGTACTGGAGACCGTATCTTCAGACGGATATTGATACTTTGAAAAGAGTTCAGAGAAGGGCTACTAAACTGGTTCATGGGTTGCAGGATAAAACTTACCAGGAAAGGTTAAAGGATCTTAACATGTATAGCTTGGAGGAAAGACGAGGCAGGGAGTATATAATAGAAACATTTAAATATATAAAGATAATCAACAAAGTAAAAGAAGAGACTATATTTAAAAAAAGAAAAACTACCACAACAAGAGGACAAATGAGAGGGGCAAAGGTGTAAAAATAATTTCAGGAAGTATTATTTTACAGACAGGGTAGTAGATGCATGGAATAGCCTTTCAGCTGAAATGGTAGATGTCAACACAGTGAGGGAGTTTAAGCATGCATAGAATAGGCATAAGGATATCCTAAACTCAGGATAAAGCCAGGGACTAAGGAAAGTATTTTCAAAATAGGGCAGACAAGATTGGCATAATTGTTCTTATCTGCCATCACATTCTATGTTTCTATATTTCTATGATATATGTCCCTGAAAACATGGTAGATCTGATCTTTACACGAGTCCCTTTAGAAAAAAGTCTTCTAAAATAATTGCAGCTTTGGGGTGTTCATAAATAAGAACTAAAGATATGTTGGGTCATATCTCAATGTTGTGACCTACTTTTCCATTAGATCAATGTGGATGACAACCATATATCATAGGTACTTGTAGATCTTGTCTGTTACTGTGCCAATTATCTGGCCGCAATACCTGCTTTTGTCAATAGTCAATGATGCTTTGCCAGATCAATCATCACTATATAGTCTGAGTATATTCTGAGTACGAATAGTACTAGGCATTTTAAAGCTACAAGAAAATATACTATGTACTCCACAGAACTTGAAATCAAAATAGGCTTGAAAACAGAGAAACTTGATAATACACTTAGAAGCTAGGACCCAATGTGAAGGTACAATGGCAAGGGTAAAAATAAACACAGCATAGTTAATTAAACTTGGTAAAAGTTTGAAACCCTTCTACTACCTCTTAAAACATGCAACAAATAATCATATCTGTGTGGTTGATGTGAAGAAATACTATTAACTACACCAAAATAGCTTTAATTACATGGCTTTGTATCCTTCCCTTCCTCTGCAGCATAAGCTTACTGAAAACGAGCCATCTGATCATCTTAAATTGCCAGATAAGTGCTCTGGAGAACAGCGCTACTTCACGCCTGTGGTACTGTTCCTTGGACTGACTCTCAGCTTCTATTTGGTGCCTTTTCCATCACAAACATGGGATCGTTTTTGCCAGGTTGCCAGGTTGGGCTCCCGAGGACGAGAAATTCAGAGATACCAAATGTGTGGTTGTTACTATTGTTTTTCACTGTGTTGTCTGGGACATTCATGTTGGGGGCCTTTGTGTCTGGAGTTTAATTAAACTAGCTGTGTTTGATCTGATCATCTTTCAGACACAGGTGTCATGCGGTAACACTTCCGGGTTCGATACTCCGCTGAGCGGTGCCGGACTACGCCCCCCTCTGACGCAGCTCTAACGGTATTTAGGGACACCGCGCCAGAGAGACGGGGCTTGGTGATACTGGGAGCTACTTCCGCCAGACTTACCTCTCCACAGGCTCTGGCAATGTGGGTCCTACTTCTGAGTATGCACGCCTGCTCCTGGGACACGCCGGCTCTACAAGCTCTGATGTCGTCCTAGCCTTCTGGGCTAAGAAAAGTATACTTCATGCCATAGAGGATTACTGGAGAACAGAAACTCACTTACTTTACAAGTGGACCATACCTCTGAACTATTGGAGGACTACTCACATTAACCTTAAGTATATCTTTCAGCTATTTGTCTACAATATCATTTAATAATGAACTAATGCTTGCTTACTAAATCTTCACTGCTTCAAGCTACTCTTACGAGAATGTCCTCTTCTAAAACGCTCTAAGGGAGGTAAGCCTAAAATTAATACCTCAATTCTAAAAACACTACCCTCTTCCTCCTCTCATCAGTTTGATGTATCTCGTAACAAAAAAGCTGATACTCTTTCCAAAATTCCATTTAATCCTTCTTCAGAAGTGAAAGTCTTCTCAATTTTGACAAACAATAAAATTATTGGATTTACAACTACTATATTGGATGAACTGAAACAATTATCTCTCAAAGAACTTGAACTACCTTCTACTCCTAAATTGTTCGAAAAAGATGGAATCTTTTATTTCAAAAATAGAATTTATATTCCTCCAAAACTCCGACATAACCTTTTAAAATTAATTCATGATTCTCCCCTTGCTGGACATCCCGGGATAAAAAAGACAATTGAACTCTCTACTAGACAATATTGGTGGCCTCGTCGAGACAAAACCATTGAAACTTATGTAAAGTCTTGTCCAGTTTGTCAAAGGTCCAAAGCGGAACATCACCTTCCTTATGGATTATTGACAGGATTACCAGTACCTGGGAGACCTTGGCAATCTATTTCCAGGGATTTTATGGTGGAACTCCCTCCTTCTCAGAAATACACCACCATCCTTGTTGTAGTAGACCGTTTCCCAAAAATGTCACATTTCATTCCTTTGAAAAAGTTACCCTCATCCTCTGAACTTTCCAAAAATTTTATTGACAATATAATCAAATTACATGGATTCCCTGAAGAAATAATCTCAGACAGAGGTTCTCAATTTACTTCACGTTTTTGGACAGAAATGTGTTCTTCACTTCAAATCCAACGTAAACTTTCTTCAGCATACCATCCGCAAACAAATGGCCAAACAGAACGAGTCAATCAATGTCTGGAACAATACCTTCATTGTTACTGTACGTATTTACAAGATGATTGGAGTAATTGGTTACCCATGGCTGAGTTTGCCTATAATAATTCCATACATTCAAGCAGCAAAAGGACTCCATTCTTTTCAAATTATGGATTCCATCCCTCCTTGTTTCCTGATGATTCCAAGACAACTTCGAATCCAATGGTTTCTATTCAAAACATGGAAATTTCCTCATTGTTTGATCAATTAAAGAAAAACCTTGAAAGTTCTATGTCCTTATATAAACGGAATTATGATGTTAAAAGGAGAGTTACTCCTAAATATAAAATTGGTGATACTGTTTGGTTATCATCAAAAAATATTTCTACTAACCGTCCTTCTAAGAAACTTGGTCCTCTTTTCCTTGGACCTTTTCAAATTGAATCCATTATTAATGAAAATGCTGTGAAATTGAAACTTCCTCCTTCACTTAAACTTCATCCTGTTTTTCATGTTTCCCTTCTCAAGTCTTTTCTCCCAGATCCCTTCCATAGGGAACAATTGTCAAAGCCTGACCCCGTTGAAGTTCAAGGTGAATTGGCATATGAAATAGAGAGAATTCTTGACTCCAGACTTCACAGAGGTAACTTACAATACCTTATTAGATGGAAGGGTTATGGAGATGAAGATAACACTTGCGAGAATTCCTCTGAAATACATGCAAAGAAGTTGATTACTGCCTTTCACAGAAGATACCCTCAAAAACCGAGGTAATAGCACCCAGAGAGTGCTCCTTAGGTGGGGGGTCCTGTCATGCAGTAACACCTCCCGGTTCGGTACTCCGCTGTGCGGAGCCGGACCCCGTCCCCTCTGACGCAGCTCTGACGGTATTTAGGGAGACCGCGCCAGAGAGAGGGGGCTTGGTGATACTGGGAGCTGCTTCCGCCAGACTTACCTCTCCACAGGCTCTGGCAATGTGGGTCCTACTTCTGAGTATGCACGCCGGCTCCTGGGACACGCCAGCGCTACAAGCTCTGATGTCGTCCTAGCCTTCTGGGCTAAGAAAAGTATACTTCATGCCATAGAGGATTACTGGAGAACAGAAACTCACTTACTTTACAAGTGGACCATACCTCTGAACTATTGGAGGACTACTCACATTAACCTTAAGTATATCTTTCAGCTATTTGTCTACAATATCATTTAATAATGAACTAATGCTTGCTTACTAAATCTTCACTGCTTCAAGCTACTAATCATATGGAGGACAACTCCCATCATGCTTATTCACAATGAACTGTTTCTTGTTTTGCAAATACACTCAGTGCTTCAAGCTACTAATTGTATGGTGGACAACTCCCATCATGCTTATTAACTATGAACTGTTCCTACTTTGCAAATATTCTCAGCTACTTGCTTAAAGTTACTATTGAAGATTATTCTCATTAACCTAAAGAATGTTACTTAATGCATCTCTGAGGAAATACTTATTAATGAACTTTGTGTTGTTGATTACTTGCACTTCTTCTTATTGGATTATTGCCTGAATGCAATTCATTTAAGTTTAACACTTATTAAAACTTCGTTTGAATCAAGTTACCAGCAATTCTCTCTTTTCTTAAAGCTACAGTATTGATACTTTAAAGATTCTCAGTTTCTTCACTATTGTAATTAGGGAGTTTTACAAGCTGCAGTTGAGTTCCAATCCAAATCACCCAAGTAGCGTAACAACAGGCGTCTGAGTGGGATCACCATTGTTCAGTTACTGACCCCATGCTGGGGGTCTGGGTATACATATGTGTGTAACATCCTAATAAAGTGTTTTTGTTTTCACCCTTCATCAAGTCTTGACTGATTGAATGGCTTTGATTGGCCTGTTATTAATCACCAATGACTTTGTAGAACTAGGAGAGCTGTTTTGATGGAGATACTCTGGTCAAGTATTGGAGCTCCGACACAGTTGACATTATTCAGCCGATATTTACTTATGTTAAACATTTCACTGTATTTTTTCCTTTTTTCCTCTTAAGATGACGAGATAATATTTCTCATCATGCACCAGTCTTTTACTCCCAGACTGCCTGCTCATTTTCACAGGGCTAAGCATCTTTTTAATGTTTCTTAAATAGTAAATAAATAAAAAATCTTAAAACTTTACAAATAAGGAGTGCTCAGTTAGAATGAAACTCATTAACAGATATCCCAGCCTCCCCTCCCCCCCACAAATAAACCAGCTATATATTGACCAAGATTGTCTACCATTGTCACCCCAGCTATAGTATGAATATCTGAATGTTGTTGCAGCCCAGGGTATTACTGTTGTCTGTTGGCTCTCTTTGATATAAACTGTTTTATGTTCAGTTAATTGGTGCTAAAAAAAGATCTTGTGACAGAGTAACTTTAAATCGTCTCCTTTACGCCTTTTCCCATACGTTGTGGACAAGATACACTCTATGGACCAATCAGTACAAGAGTGCTAGTCTGTCTGAGATCCATCACTGCCCCTATCTCTTCTTGGCTATCAGTAAACCTTCTGCCAGATAAAATTCACAGCATGTATAGACCACAGTGAACAGTGTAGGTGGAATCATGGTACATTGATCTGCCTCCCAGATGCTGAATTTGTGTGTATGAAGGAGACGCAACAGAAAAAGATTAAACCTGGAATTAGATCAGCCTTCATTGCTTATACTGTATTGATCTCCGTGACGTTACAGAGAATGCCTCTGCAAAGAACGTTCAAATAATGCTAAGGGAGAGAAGGCACAACACAATGAAATACCATGAGCTTAAAATAAAAATACAAGGTCCATACAAATGTCACCACTGTAACAATGTTTATAGTTCTTGTAGCTGGAAAAGTTGACAATTTAATTTTGTTTAAAGTCTGTACCAGATCAGGTCTCGGCATGTTAGCCAAACTGTGATTGTGCTGCCCAAATATATTGAGGCAATATAAATCAGTTGGCTGTGTCTGTAGAAGTATGTGATTATAACAGTTATGTACATGGACCAGATTATTCTAAAACCCGTCATCTCTCACAGTGAGAAAGAATTCTCCTCAGTGTTGTTGTGGTGGTCCTAGGAATATCTAATCATTATTAATAATCCCTAATCTTTTACACATGGAGTGAGGAAATAGAAGTGAGCCCATACTTCCTCCAGGTCACTATAAAAAGATATATATTTAATACCTGGATGCCATTTTTGATTCAGTTATTTTGGAAACCTTTAGCAACATATTTATGAGCAATTAGCTAGTAACTATAGTAGAATTGAGTTAAACTAAGAGGCAATTCACTTTAGTTTAATATCAGTTCAGTATTTGAGGTTAATTTACTAAAAACTGAATTTTTGTACAAAATTTGTGAAAATGTCAGAATTCGGACCAGAATTGCAGAATGCTATTCCAATCAGAATTCGGCTAGATGCCTTTTGTGTCTGGTTTAAAATCAGTGCTTTTCGATCCTGACCCTAGACAGTGTATAGCATCTAGAAAATCTACAAAGCACTGATTAAAAACAAAATCGGGAGCGAATACATCTGGCAGGATACACATTTCAAATGAACAAGTTTATTAGATGGTTGCTCACTGTTTTAAAAAAAAAAAGTATACAAATTAATCTTTACATTTTGCTAGCAGACTTACTAGAAAATTTATGAAAGTTTGTAACATATTTAAAAATAGATCTTTCTCTTATCTGCTAGTCGAGACTCCGACATAGACTCTGTGCCCAAAAATTGACAGAGGATTGACAGATAGCAGAGGAGAGCTCCCACAGGTGGTCCTTCTGCTCTCCTAGTATAGCAGCCACAGCACGTGAGGTTGTTATGGTAACTCCCTAGCAGACACCACTAGCACTGGCTAGGGAATATAGGATTGGATTGACATCACTCCATTAAATACGGTGGCATTTACGCAATGAAGTGTGTCTGCGTCACAGAGGAGCTTGAATAGGGAAATGCCCCCAAGCAGTTCAAATCAAAGATGATACAATGCAGAGCGCAGATGTTACTCTCCTGTGACATCCACAAAGCTGAGGACAGGGCAGAGCTGGATTGGGGGTGAGGTGCATTATAGACGCTATATATTTTACATTGAATATATCATGTAACTCTGTGATATAGCTATAGGGTGTATTCAATGCATTTGGGGGATTTATGTTAAAGTGAACCTGTCAAAGTGCTTAAATTGTCCCCCTAAAATAGATCTGCCACGTCTGCCATTTCATCAAACAGCTACTAATTTCGTAATACACATGTAGTCTCACACACAACTCCCATCACAAGCATGCAGCCACCACAAAAAAATGCTACCAGACTCAGGCCACCCTTCTTACAAATACAACTCCCATCATGCTTAGTAGAAGGAGACTGATGAAGAGACGATGGAAAATGCTAGTTGAGTTATGATTAAAAAATGCTGATGCAGAATAAGGAACCGGCACAAGTGCAGGGTGAATGAAAAGACACTGGAAAAACAAAAAGACAAGGAGAAAGTAAAACGAGCAGCAGACGGAGAATCTAGGGAAGTAAAAAGAGCAAATAAAAAGACAGAAGGGAGATGCAGGATACATGAGTGGGTGGCAAATTGGGCAATTGCCTGCGGATGTAAAAATAATTTCACCGGCCCTGTCGGAACACCACAGAGAATCTAGTTTACAAACATCTGCAGTGACAGAATTAGCCTCCATTGTTCTATAAAGTATTGCATTGCTAACATTTTATTGAAATGGTTAATCTGTGAAGCCTGAAGTCTCCAAATGAAGATTCAGAGCTCGTGAGTTCCATCTGTATTCAGTAATTACCCCAGTCCGTCTCATAAACCCATTTTATTCACCCGCACTGTGGACGCATGCCAAAACAGATCTGGCTCACACCAGCCTGAACCTATGCTAGATAGATTCTTATTCTATAAGTGTATGCAGCGTTCTAAGCACTGTGACTAAGCAATGACCTGACAAGAGAGAATAATACAGCCCCCCGGTGCCAAAACTGTCTCCCGGAATACAGCATACCGAAGGATCAAATACTGAAGGGTGGGAAAAAGGAACTTGGAAACACGGCGTTGCTACGGCAGTGAGCAACGTATACATTGCGGCTGTGACCTGGTACAGGGTCATTGTTTATTGCCGGGTATATTAGTCATAAAGTGATTGCAAGTAGTGTAGGTGGTACATGAAAGGTAAACGCAGGGCTTTTTGGTCGCTATCTTGTCACTTGGCGGTATGTACAGACAGTAGTGCAGTAGAATGAACAATATCTCTCTTACCTCTCTCATACTTCTGTCGTAATTTGTTAATACATTTTTTTTTAAAGTTATATATATATATATTATTAATATATTTAAAACACACATTTAACTTATTTATAAAAATAATACTAGAAATTGAAAATAAAATACAGTGTGCTGTAGTGGTTACAGTACCAGGAGTGCCCTGGTGTCCCCCCCCCCCAATGTAAGTAGCCAAACCATTTGGTAATGGTATAATAACTTGCCTTGGAACTGCAGGACACCAGTTACCTGTATATGAGAGCTGGAAGCTCTTTATATGCTAGTAAATGGTTTTACTACTTACGTTGTAGGGGGGATAGGGTTTATATTACATTCCTGGCACCATAACCACCATATCACTCTGTTGTTGTGATTGTGCTTGTAGTGTTCCTTAAAGTCATGCAAATGGGTGTCAGACTGGCTTTTGAAATGTTTTATAGCTTTTATTATTTATTTACATTTAGGCTATTTAAAGGAAAACTCCAGGCACCATAACAGCTTCATCAAAATAAAGTTGTCATGAAACCAGGAGGTCCCTAGCTCTTCCTTACCAAAAGGGGTTAAACCCTTCATGAATGGTTTAACCTCAAAGTTGGCTCTCCAGCACCATTCCATGCTGTCCCCATTGACACACGGTTTCTAAAATTCAGCCAAAGGAAGCATGGATACTGATTTTTCCTTATAACAAACACCATGGCCTTTCTCCAACTGAACTTTATTTCGTTTTGTTTCTGACTATTATCTTCAGCAATCAAGACCATAGGAAACCCACCAAAAATTGTATTTAAAGTTCAAACCAGCGACCGACCACTTTAAAGGACCACTATAGGCACCCAGACCACTTCAGCTTAATGAAGTGGTCTGGGTGCCAGGTCCATCTAGGATTAACCCTTCAGAGAAACTGCTAGGTTTACAAATGGGTTAACCCAGCCTCTAGAGGCTGTCTCATTGATAGCCGCTAGAGGCGCTTCCCTGCTTCTCACTGTGATTTTCACAGTGAGAAGACACCAGCGTCCATAGGAAAGCATTAAAAATGCTTTCCTATGAGACTGGCTGAATGCGCGCTGATGGCAGAAGAAGGAGGAGATTCCCCAGCGCCGAGGGAGCCTGGCACTGAAAAAAGGTAGGAATATAACCCCTTCCTCACCCTAGAGCCCGGCAGGAGGGGAACACAGAGGGTGAGGGGGACCTAAGGACCCTATAGAGCCAGGAAAACGAGTATGTTTTCCTGGCACTGTAGTGGTCCTTTAACTCTAGGTAGGTATTAGCTTTTGAAACTGACACTGCTATTTCATAATTAGCCTGCAGCATTTGCCTCTTGTAGCCAGGTGAGTGGTCTCCCCACAACAACCGTAGAAGAACAAAAAGAAAATGTGGCCACTTTGGACAAACATATATCCAATGATGTGTATCTTGAAATTATGCAAATCTTAATTCAATACATTTTAAAAAAAAATCCATGCAACAGCAATATGGTAAACTCTCCCATTTTGTAGCTGCCACAAGTCTACATGCTTCATGCTAGCAAGACCATAGAAACTCAATATGCAGCTCAGCACAGATAGAGCCGTTCAAAATGCTCACCGCTGTCAGTAATTTTGAGTTAACAATCGGAGAATCACCAAGATTTCAAAAGGATGAATGTGATTTGGTGAAATTGCAAAGGCATGTTGATGCTATTCATAATAACAGAGACATGTGTCATGCAGAAAGGATAGCTTTGTGGTCACTAGAAAAAGAACAAAGTATCGTCATCAGGAAAGGGGATAAAGTGGATTAAGCCTCATTGCTACATTATGTGTGTGTGTTTGTGCTAGTGAGTGAGCTTGTGTGTGTGTTACTGCTAGTGAGTGAACTTGTGTGGCTGCTAGTAAGTTAGCTTGTATGTGTCTCCCTCCGGCCAAGGGCAGCCTAATTTAGGCCGCACCAACCCCCAGCTTCTCCCTCTTTGCTCCCCTCAAACTGACACAGGCTGCCACAGTCTGAGGGAAAAATACTTAATAACATAAGCCTGATGATAAGGGCTGTCTGCCTGGCCCCAGGTGCCACGGCCCACCGGGAAATTTCCCGGTATCCCTGTGGGCCAGTCCGGCCCTGCTTGCAACTTGTAGTACTTAAAGGATTCGCTGTTAATGTCTTCCAGTTGTGGTGCCAGGTACAACAGGACACATTCAGAGGTGGGTTCCATGCCTCAACACATCAGAGCTGTTTTGGCAGCATGATGGGGACCTACACAATTAGGCAAGTGGTTTTAATGCCCTGCCTGAACAGAATAGATGTGATTTCCAATCCCTGATGGATATTAAACACACTTACAATAGGGAAGTACTGAACACGCCTCTCTCCCCTAAAAGAGGTGTATGTGCTCCATAGATTCTTCTAGGATTGGTCCATCTCGAGCAATAATTCTGGATTATTGCCTTCCAAGAAGAAAAGAAGACTCTGTCACAAACAGAATTGTAATGTCTTTGGGATAAAGGTTAACATTGTTTGCGTCTGCTGGTGTCACAGAACTCCTACAAAAGAGAAACAGTAGGAAAACAAAGAGTGTAGCAGAGCGCTAGTCTTAGCAGGGACTTTCCTCCACTGGTTTCTCCAAGATGAACTCAGGAACAAAGAAGATGATTCACAGGAACTGATAAATACAGCAAGGCAAGACAAGATTCTCCCAACACCTCCCCAGTAACTGGACGACACTCAGTTTTGGGAAAATAACTGAAGTTTAATGGTGGCACACCGAGACACAAAGTTAACAGACCAATGAAACAGGGTTATACATAGAGACACTCCCATACAGTATGTACAAGCCCTCCCCTCTGCCTGGTAGATAATGTAATAACTCAATTATCTCCAGGCAGGAAAAGCACACATTTCACAAAATTCCAGAAGTACCCCAAAAACAAGACATATCCCCATAAATGGCACATCCCTGGATAGCTCTGATCTGGGTGAGCAACATATCCAAAAATCACCCTGTTCAGAGCAGGGGTTCACAAATTACTTGGAAGTCATTTTGACCGACCGCACACATGATTTCATGCCCAAAATAGTTCAAGAGAATTAGGTTGTGCGGCCAGTCTATCTTCACAGTTAAATAATGTGTAAATTTGCCGAATTGATCTGTTCGTGCATAACTTTATTGAACTTAGGTGGAGGTGGAAGTCCCAGAGGTATTCGCACCGTCGAGTGTCCGGTTTTAGTTCCATGCACTCGACAACCAGTTGGTCTAGATGAATATTCTTGTTCTTGGTAGAACATTGGCTTAAGGATAGAGTACAACGAGTTGTAATTAATGGTAAATTTTCAGGCTGGACAAAAGTGGTAAGTGGTGTCCCTCAGGGTTCTGTTTTGGGACCACTTCTATTTAACATATTTATAAATGATCTTGAAATAGGCATTGAAAGCCATGTATCAGTGTTTGCAGATGACACAAAACTTTGTAAAGTAATAAAATGTGAGCAGGATATTGCTTTGCTGCAGAGAGATTTGGATAGATTGGGGGACTGGGCACTAAAATGGCAGATGAAATTTAACATAGAGAAATGCAAGGTTATGCACTTCGGGGTTAAGAATGCACAAGCAACTTACACACTAAATGGTAGTGAATTAGGGATAACCACACACGAGAAGGATTTGGGAATTGTTATAGACAACAAATTAGGCAGCATTATGCAATGTCAATCTGCAGTTGCTAAGGCCAGTAAGATTTTGTCATGTATAAATAGGGGCATAAATTCTCAGGATGAAAATATAATTCTGCCTCTTTATAAATCGCTGGTAAGACCACACCTTGAATATGCTGTGCAATTTTGGGCGCCTGTTCTAAAGAAGGATATCAAGGATATCATGGCACTGGAGAGGGTCCAGAGACGAGCTACAAAATTGATAAAAGGAATGGAGCATTTTAGTTATGATGAAAGGTTACATACAGGGATATAATTTCTAATTAGTGGGGTAATAGCTGCTTGATCCAAGGAGACATCGGACTGTGTTTGAATTGTGCTGGCTCTGCCCCTGATCTGCCTCTTTGTCAGTCTCAGCCAATCCTATGGGGAAGCATTGTGATTATATCAGGCTACCACTTCTGCTGATGTCAGCAGGCAGTGGGCAGGTCTAAAGGAAACAGGGACAAATTAAGCAGCTCCAGACTTGAATACAAGTAAGATTTCACTATATTTAGGGAGGCATGAGGGGACCAGGGTGGTTAGATGGTGGTTTTAACCCTAAAGGGTCCGGAATACATGTTTGTGTTCCTGACCCTATAGTGCTCCTTTAAATGTATATATTTCCCCCCCCCCTTTTTTCTATTTACTATTGTACTTTTTTTCTATATGTGTCTGTGAGGTGCTCTGTGTGTGAAGGGTGCTGTGTGTTTGTGTATGAGGAGGGGTAGTCTGTGTGAGGGGGGCAGTCTGTGTGAGGGGGCAGTCTGTGTGTGTGAGGGGGCAGTCTGTATGAATGTGAGGGGGCAGTCTGTGTGTGTGTGTGCCCACCTGAAACCCTAAACTGCCCACTAGTGGGTGGTAGGGACCAGGTTGACTACCCCTGGTCTAGATCTAGAAGCTAACCTACTACCATTTATAGGTCTATTTTCCAACTACATTTAGAAAAAATCTTTCTGTTTCAAAAAGAAGAAAAAGATAGATTGTTTTTGTAACATACTCTAGCAAACAAGGTATGCTTTGTGCCTGCAGATATTTAAACATTTGCCAGTAATGTCAGAATTTTATTTATTTGTTGGTAAGTAAACAAGCGGCCTGACAATTAGTTTAGCATTACTTAGTTTCCAGACAGTGTGGATTTATTTGTTTTATTTTGTGCTACTTTTCAATAAATGAACATGCAGCAGTGTATTTTAAACTGAATTATCAGTTAATCTGAGTTTGACCCAAGGCACTGTGATGTATTAAGAGAGTTGTAGTTAACAGACATTCTTGTAACAAAAGGAATTTATCCCACCAGTCATATGTGATAATTAGATAAAAGATGCATCCTAAGTGCCTCTATTTAGGAGGTACAGTCCTACTTTTCTATGCTAATTTCCTTTTTTTTTTTTGGAGCTCCATATTGTTGGTGTGTCTGAGTGTACAATAGAGCTCCAAAGCAATAATATTCACAGCAATGAGAGTGCATGGACCCATAGTGGGTCCGAAGCAAAAGTAAGGGGGCTTTTCCTTGGCTAGGAGTGAACTGCAACATGCTCCACTATCTGTTCTCCCTCTTTGGTTCCTGCGTTCTTCTTTCTTGCTGCTTCTTGTCATCCTATGATTGAAGAGGCAGAGGTGAGCATTCAGGAGTGCTCTTCAACTACTCCACCTCCCAAAACTTCTTCTGTCACTATATCTACTACTCTTGTCCTGTCTCTCATGTATGAACCTTTTATGTTTCTACCCTGCCTTTTGCTTCTGTTAATATTAATGTTTCTTCTGCTATCCCTTATGTCACCTCTGTTTGTTTACTATTACCTCCTTCTGTCAACATTTCTCCTGTTACACCCTCCACTGCAGGCATACAGCAGTGGGTTTCTTTTTTTCCAATCGGTACTCCCCACTGATTCCCTTTTACATTCTCTCCTGCTCTATGCTCATGCCTCTGCTTTATTACTCTCTCAGACCCCTTGAATTGCCTTTCAGCACTCATCCTGGGTCGTGTACTTTGGCCTTTTTCTCTCCCCCCTCTGTGGTGGAGGCCCATGGGGCCATGCAGGTTTCTCCAGGACCTTCCTCAGTTTCCATTCGGTGGCTACTAATGATGCTCCCCTGCATTCCTCCAGGCTCCCTAGAGGTAGGTTGGAACATCTGGAGGGGTGCAGGGGGTGGCTGAGCCAGTGCTCTTGCCTGCAATTTGCCAGGACTTCACAGGCTAATGGGATATTGGGGCATAATGTTGTTGAGAGCGATGCTGTTACTGGGGATGTCTTGAAATTGCCATTGCCATTGTTTTGGTGTAGGGGGATCTATGGATAGGACTGTAGGATATTCTGTGGCACAGGGGATTTAAACAAGGCCTGGATAGCATATCAACTGTAGGATGCCCACTGCACCCCTTTGTTGATGCACAAAGTGACACACACATTTCTCTTTCTGTATGGTCGCATGTGGTAAGGGGAGGGCCCATAGCACAGGGGTCTTATGCAGTCAGGGATAATGCTGGGGGGAACATGCCAATGCTTCTGTTTCAGCTGTTGGTAATCCTAGTCCTGCTTCCTCCTCTACCCCTACTGTTTCCACTTCTGGTCCTGTTTCTGTACACGCTGATCCAACTGGTCCACTGTCCTCTGTGCTGCCATTTTGTGTTCTTTAGTGCAGGAGGTGCTGAGTAATTTGGATCAACCCTCTGTTGGCGGGAACACAGTGATGTTATTAGGGCAAAGTATAGCATTCCAGTTGCCTGTGGCATCTAAACCTTCATCCTCTCCTCAACTGACATAGGGATCTTCCCAGTATGAAGCTAGTGCTCTGCAGGATTCGGATCTAGAGCGGACACCGGAGGTCTCTTCTCAGTTGAGAACTGGTGCTCAGCAGTCTTCAACAGCAGTTTGAGTCTGTACTTCCTATACTGGGGCAGTCTACTTTGTCGCTTTCATACAATGACACTTGGTCAGAGAATAAAAGTTCCCTGGGTTTGTCTTCTAAGGTCACAAAATGTTTCACATGCAAATGTGCCCTGAAATGGTATCCCTGAACCGACTTCACCCATAGGGAGGGGATGCAGACCTAGACACTCACTGACATCAGGACATAATCCCCCGGCAACACAATGGGAAAGACGACAGCCCCAAAAAGACACTGTGAGGGAGCATACTACAACACTAGAGAGGTGACACTCACAAGCTCTGACGACAGACCCGATGTTGTTGACCGGGACATAGCATGCAGTGGTGGCAGTAAATGATAGAACTACAACTTGCTTCCCCCCCCCCACATCCCTTTTTTTTTGTCTGCTTCTCTCTTTATCTCCTACTTCACTCTCCCTTCTCTTCTTCCCCTGGAGTCAGTAACCTCACCAAATTCACCCAATACCTACCCCTATCCCCCTGGTACAACAGCGCTGAGGCACCTCCAGCCAACACACATGGAGATATAGGAGTGAGGGCTTACGTATAGGAAGTGGATATGTTAAGCTACTGGTTCATTTAATAACTGTATGTAAAATGCTTCTATTTCACTATTTCAAAATGTACAAGACTGTCTTGTCAACAATAATGAAAATCCAGAAAATAAAGATTGTCAAAAAATAAATAAATAAAGGTTTCACATGATTAAGATGTTGCTGTCATCCACACAGATGAATAAGCTGGTGCTACTGCTGCCCCGGTTCCTCTGTCTTTATCTTCACTTGATCATAATACATTGCAGCTATCCAGTGGGACTCGTATCCCTTTATGGTATACTCTTCGCACGCGCGTCTGCAGTTCAAGATCAAGGGTAAGATTTGGGATTTAAAATACATACATATCTTTGACCTTTCTGCTGAGGCTCAAAGGCTTCAAGAAAGGTTCGATTAAGGGGCTAGCTCAACGTGTCCCAAGTGGCCAGAACCTTTGAGGAATGGCAGGTTAGCATTAGGGTGCTGGCTTTGTGTTTGCTGGAGAAGTGCCCAGAGCAAGCTGTCTAATTTCACAAATATATGGAGACAGCGGATTATATTTATCATTACTTTTGGGATGGGGCCTGGAAGGAGTATGATTTTGAGTTTAGGAGGCCCTCTTCCTATCCTGAATCTGGCAAGGATCATCTGCTCTGATCTTTGCTGGTTAGCCTCCTGGTTGCTGGGTGTGCAGTATATGTAGTAAATGTTGGTGGAGCGCATCCTGAGAGAGTGAGAAAAAAAATTAAATAAATAATTTTTAAATTAAATATAACTACACTAAGGAAAGCAGTTAAACCATACGAAAACAACCTCTAATCTATACAATATATGCACTGTAAAGTTTGGGTGTTCCAATATGTTGCTTAGGCTGAGATGGAATGTTTTTTCTTCGTTGGGCATTACTTACAGGACCCGCAAAAAAGTTAACAGGCTGGTTGGACAGGCGACAGGGCCGGTGCAAAGATTTTTGGGTACACAGGCAAAGATTATTTTGGTGTCCCCCCTCCCCCCCACCAGAGCATCTTCAATTGCGTGCCTCTTAACCCCCCTTTTGTTTCCTACCCCTTTTTTAAATGTCTTACTCCCTTTAGTGTGTATCTTATCCCCTATTTTTCCTCATTGTGTGTCTTACACCTCCCATCTGAACTTTTTTCCCACTCAGGCCCATCTGTGTGCCACTCTCCCTTCCATGTCCCTTAGTGTTCCTCTCTCCTCCCCTCCATGTCCATTAGTGTTCCTGTCCCCCATTACCTGTCTCTTAGTGCCCCCCCATTCCCCTTAATTTCCCCCCCTTAGTGTTCCTCTCCCTTCTATTTAAGTGGTTCCCCCCTACCCCAGTGTTCCTTTTCCCTTCCCTCCCCTGTAGCTTAGCACCCTCCCCTTAATGTTCCTCTCTCTCTCCTCCAGTGTTCCTCTACCCTTCCTATTTTTTAGTGTTATTCCCACCCCTCCCCTGTCTCATAGTGTTCTCCCCATCCCCTGTCCCATTGTGTTCTTCCCCCCCACATAGTGTTCTTTCCCCCACTCCCCTGTCCCATAGTGTTCTTCCCCTCCTCCCCTGTCCCATAGTGTTCTTCCCCGTCTCCCCTGTCCCTCTCCCCTGTCCAATAGTATTTTTCCATCTCTCCCCTGTCCCATAGTGCTCTCACCCCACTCCCCTGTCCCATAGTGTTCTTTCCCACCTCCCCTGTGCCATAGTGTACTTTCCTTCCCACTGTCACATAATGTTCTCTCCCCCCTCCCCTGTCCCATAGTTTTCTTCCCCCCGTCCCTTAGTGTCCCTCTTTCTCCCCTCTTGTTCCCTGGTGTGTCTCCTACCTTTCTTGTAGCGTGGCCGAGCGGAGCAGACCGCGATACAGGAGCTTCAGTTTCCTGTACCACTTACGTTCAGTCCGGCCGAGGTTCCTGTACCGCGGTGCGCACTGCTCCGTTGAGCAGAGTGACTGGCAGGAGGGAGTCCAGAGCGCCCAACTCCTGCCAGTCACTCTAATCTAGGGTCCCCTAAGGTGGCTGCTTGTGCTGCCTGATGGACCCGCCGGCCCTGGCAGGTGGTAGCTGAGATGCGCAGCTGTGTCATTTGTCATCTGGGCACTACAGCTGATAGGGCTGAGTTGTTTAGGTCTGATTGAGTCCACCTCATCTTTGCTGGTTTGCATCTTTTTGTGGCCGTGTTTTTGGCCCAGGTTAACCCGGTCAATTTGGTGTTCGGGGGCATCAAGGTAGTGCATTTATTGTGGCGGCAGGGTGCTGCTTGAGGCTTGTCAACAGAGATGGTGGACAGGAGTGATGGCGGTGAGGGTTTTTTCCCCTCACTGGTAGTGGCTGGTTTGAGATGCCCAGCTACAGTTCCTTGGTAGGATAGCCATTTTGAAGCTATCCCATGCCGTCCTTTTGCCTCTGCTTTGATGGATGCTGTGGATGCTTCACTGCAGGATAAGGTTGCAGCCTCTTGTAGACTGTGGAGTCTAGTTAGTCCCTCAGCAATGCCACCCTACTTATTTTATATATTGCTACTATGGCCGTTCCATTGAACGGTTTTGATGCCCTGATGCCGTGAAAAAACATGGCCATAGTTGGCCTTTTCCCTCCAGCCTATTGTCAAATTACTTACTCATTTGCGAGCTAATGGATAGGGGGGTAGAGTCAGTTGCTTGTGGTGTTGGGAGTGTTGGGAAATGTTCATGGGACATAGGACCATAGGAAATAACCCCTTATGTGTTTTAGACTAATTCATTCTGATTAAATAAATCATTCTGAGTAATTAAGGTAAATTTTTCTTGCTCTTGATTTCATTGTAGTTGCATAAATTCTTATTCAAGTACATTGCAATTGAATAAATTGTAAGTTACCAAAAATTTCACAGAACAGCCCCACCCTTGGCCACACCCTCACTCACACCAATAAAATCAGTGTCCCTGATTGTCTATTTAAAATGTTGGGAGGTATGTTAAAAGGACACTCTAAGCACCAAAACAACATTCGTTTAATGAAATGTTTTTGGTGAATAGATCATGCCCTTGCAGTTTCATTGCTTAATTTTCTACCATTTAGGAGTTGAACTACTTTGTTAATGTAGTCATAGTTACAGATCCCTTGGCTGAGTATTACACAGCCTCCATGAAAAAAAGGTTTAATTCCACAGCACAGGAATACTCCAATTTGTCAGCACAGTCTTCCTCAGTGGAACAGAGCAGCAACAGGGGACTTGCTGCTGGATGAAAAATAAACGTATTATTATTATTATTATTATTATTAATAATATATTTAGTTGGGGGGGAGGAGGGAAGAAGGGGACACACCTGGCATTGTTAGAGTTAAAAGAACACTCAGAATGTGAAAAACCAGTATATTGTTTTTAAACATGGGGGTGTTTTTTTTAACATGAGGGAATTAATTCAAAATCCAGCTAACAGATAAACTTCAAGGAGTCTGGCTACATCTTAATATAAGACACTCTCTGGGACCAGATCCTATCCTTAGAATTAACTGTGAATAGGATATGCATTTAAGAGAGAAAAAAACGGTTCATTGTTGGCAGGGCTTATTTTTACTACAGTCAATATGTGTCTCACAAGAACCCTAAAAAAATGTGCAGGTCTCTAGTAAGTGAGTATTGCAGGAAATTGGCCCTGACTGAATTATTTCAAATGGAGCTCTACAGGCAATAACTACACTCTAAAGTCAATTAATTACATACATAAAATAAAAAATGATTGTTGATCGAATTAATATACCGTTAGTAACAAGTAATTTGCTAAAGTGAATGTGTTTTATTGACTTAGTCTAAAAGTAGTCTGTGCAATAACCCAGTACACGAGTTACACACAGAAAATGAAACGGCCATGCATCAGCTAAATCTATTAATCCCTAATGATGTTTTTTTTAAGTTTTCCATCTGCAATAAAACAACACATTGATCAGAAAAGAAATTTGCTGTGAATATGGGCTGTTTGTTTCAAACTGCTTGATCATTTTTCTACAAATGGATCGGCGAGAGGATTTAGAGTGTGCCAATTATCTTCTCTTTTCATTTCAGTTTCTCATTGGATAGTAATATCAAGATATTGTATCAAATATTTTTTTTATGAATATTAGAGATTTGTATATGCAAACATAGAAAATGACCTAGGCAAAGTCTGAATTCCTTGCAAAATAAAGGACATGTATGTATCATCAAGTGTCTAAATGAGTTCTTTCATTCCTTATTTATGACCTTTAAAATATAAAGTGTGCTACACAACCCAGACCAGGATACATGCATGAGCAAGTTGCCCATATGATTGGCTTTGATAATGCTAGTAAAATACTTGTCCTGGCCAGCAAGGCATGCTAGGTAACCCTACCAGTTTCAGGGTCTCTGGGCAATTCATGCAATTGATTGAAGAAGCTCACTGTCTACCAAATCACCATAAAGCAGAGGCGTAGCGTGGGGGGTGCAGGGGGGGCCGGCCGCACCGGGCGCAACATCTGGGGGGGCGCGCTCGCACTCGCAGCTCTCTGCCCCTGCCTGGCTCACTCACTCTCTCTGCAGTGCTGGCTGTGCGAATCCGATCCGAGCCGCCGGGTCGCCGCCCACTGTGGAGGGGGGGGGGATGCCAGGCAGGGGCGGGCTGGGCCGGGGGGCAGGGAGGCAATTGCCCCCCAGGCCGCCCTAAAGCATGTTAAAAACGGCCGCTGGGCCGTCTTTAACGCAGGGCTAAAGGCAGCTGCCCCGGCCCAGTTCTTCCTAAGGGCCTCTCTTGAGCCCCGCCGGCCGTGGCTACAGAATTCCGATCCTTCACTATGCGGCCGGCATTGCCGCATAGTGTAGGACGGACTGGCTCGGTGGCTCCTCCTTCTGACCTCCCCTGCGCCTGAACGCAAGCGCGTACCGTGACGTCATGAAATGAGTCACGGCCGGTAACAGCACATGCGCATAGCCTCCACCTGAAGGACGCCGGGAACACCCTCACACCCTTTCTCCTAGCCGAGCATCCTGACAGAGCAGCTGCCGGTATCTTCAGAGAAAATATTCAGAGAAGTGTAAGTATTTTTTTTTAATATTGACTGTAAAGTAAATTATAGTTTTAGGAGGAGTGGGCAGTAAATGCAATGTGTTAATTGTGTATATAACAAAAAATCTGCAAAATAAGTTGTAATGGTGGAAATGTATTTTTAGGGGGGGGGTGGGGGCAGTAAATCAATATGTTCATGTATTGTAATAAGGAGATTTTTTTAGGGGGAGGGGGTGGAGTTGGGGGGCAGTAAATGCAATCTGTATAGATAAAAACAAAAACTGCAAAACAATTAAAAAAAGATTGTAATGAGGGAGTTTTTTTGGGTGGGGCGCAGTACAATAAATGCAATGTGTACATATATATATATAAAAAAAATATGCAAAATAAGTTGTAATGATGGAATGTATTTTTAGGGGGAGGGGGTGGGGACAGTAAATCAATATGTTCATGTATTGTAATAAGGAGATTTTTTTTTTGTTTTTGTTCTTGATATTTTTTGTCGTTTACGATGGTTGTGAGACGACATATAATAGCATGCCCCATGCTAGGTTACTACATTTGTATATTTGTATTCATAGACCTGCTGAAAATGTGGAGAATGTGTGTAATGCATGTTCACACTCAATAAAGTGTTGGAAAATAAACTTGTATTTAGATGCATTTTACTTTAATTACATAAGTATTTTCATAACAAACAATACATGTGCTTGGGGGGTAAGGGTTTCTTTAACTAATCTAGTGGAAGAGACTCGAGTGCTAAAATCCACGGGTTAGGGGGCGCAAATTACTTGCCTTGCCCCGGGTGCTGACAACCCACGCTACGCCACTGCCATAAAGATCCAAATCTCCCATGAGGCCCTGCTAGATTTATAACAGCATTAAGGCTTAAAGCCTTTGACTGGAGGAGCCATTTATACTGTAGGCCAGGGCCATCTTTAATATTGATTGGATCATGGCCAAAATGACATGTTTAGATACACAGAATGGCATTCATACAAATACAAACACCGACACACTTGCAGATACACAGACATACATCCAGATGCAGATGCAGACACATACAGAAACACACACAGATACACATTTAGACACACAGATACATATACAGACAAACAGGTATATACATACAGACAGACACACACAGATACACACACATACAGATAGCTAAACAGACACACATAAAGACACAGAGATACACAAATACTAAAAGACACATGAATATACACACACATACAGACAAATAGAGACATACACAGATAAGCATACAGACACACATGCATATACACACAAACACACAGATACACATACAGACATGCATGTACACATGCAGATACAGACACACATGTACACATACAGACACACACACATACACACAGATACACAAACAGACACACTGACAGAGACACAAACACTGATACACATACAGACACAAGATACATACACAGATACACATACATACACATAGATACACATACACACAGATACACACACAGACATACAGATACACACACAGATAAATATACAGACACAGAGATACACATGCAGACACACATGTTCACATACAGATAGACACAGAGACACACACAGACTCAGATATGCACACAGATACCTACAGATACACAGATACATACACAGACACACAGATATACATAAAGACAAATAGATACACAGGCACACAGATACACACCCACATGCAAAATGTACATTTTAAGCAACACTCCTGTTTCCTACCTTTTAGATGCAGGAGGATAGCTTCTCTGGAGTTCATTCGGCTGGCTGAACTGTTGGGAGTCAGAGTCACTCCTACTCCGTTCCTATCCTCTTCTCCTCCCTCCCACATGGCTCAGTGATAGCTGGGAGGAAGTTACCGTCTGTCACTACCTCCAATCGCTGACATAGAAACATAGAATGTAACGGCAGATAAGAACCATTCGGCCCATCTAGTCTGCCCAATTTTCTAAATACTTTCATTAGTCGCTGGCCTTATCTTATAGTTAGGATAGCCTTATGCCTATCCCACGCATGCTTAAACTCTTTTACTGTGTTAACCTCTACCACTTCAGCTGGAAGGCTATTCCATGCATCCACTACCATCTCAGTAAAGTAATACTTCCTGATATTATTTTTAAACCTTTGTCCCTCTAATTTAAGACTATGTCCTCTTGTTGTGGTAGTTTTTCTTCTTTTAAATATAGTCTCCTCCTTTACTGTGTTGATTATCTTTATGTATTTAAATGTTTCTATCATATCCCCCTGTCTCGTCTTTCCTCCAAGCTATACATGTTAAGATCCTTTAACCTTTCCTGGTAAGTTTTATCCTGCAATCCATGAACCAGTTTACTAGCCCTTCTCTGAACTCTCTCTAAGCTATCAATATCCTTCTGAAGATACGGTCTCCAGTACTGTGTACAATACTCCAAGTGAGGTCTCACCAGTGTTCTGTACAATAGCATGAGCACTTCCCTCTTTCTACTGCTAATACCTCTCCCTATACAACCAAGCATTCTGCTAGAATTTCCTGCTGCTGTATTACATTGTCTGCCTACCTTTAAGTCATCAGAAATTATTACCCCTAAATCCCTTTCCTCAGATGTTGAGGTTAGGACTCTATAAAATATTCTGTACTCTGCCCTTGGGTTTTTACGTCCAAGATGCATTATCTTGCACTTATCCACATTAAATGTCAGTTGCCACAATTCTGACCATTTTTCTAGTTTACCTAAATCATTTGTCATTTGGCTTATCCCTCCTGGAACATCAACCCTGTTACATATCTTAGTATCATCAGCAAAAATACATACCTTACCATCAAGACCTTCTGCAATATCACTAATAAAAATATTAAAGAGAATGGGTCCAAGTACAGATCCCTGAGGTACCCCACTGGTGACAAGTCCAAGCTTCGAATATATTCCATTGACTACAACCCTCTTGTTGCCTGTCACTCAGCCACTGCCTTACCCATTCAACAATATTGGAATCCAAACTTAAAGATTGCAGTTTATTGATAAGCCTTCTATGTACAACAGTGTCAAAAGCCTTACTGAAATCTAGTTAAGCAATGTCTACTGCACCACCATGATCTATAATTTTAGTTACTCAATCAAAAAAATCAATAAGATTAGTTTGGCATGATCTCCCTGAAGTAAACCCATGTTGTCTCTGATCTTGAAATCCATGTGTTTTTAGATGTTCAACAATCCTATCCTTTAACATGGTTTCCATCACTTTCCCCACTACTGAAGTAAGGCTTACTGGCCTATAGTTGCCCGACTCCTCCCTATTACCTTTCTTGTAAATGGGCACAACATTCGCTAACTTCCAATCTTCTGGGACTACTCCTGTTAACAATGATTGGTTAAATAAATCTGTTAATGGTTTTGCTAGTACACCACTAAGCTTTTTTAATAGCTTTGGGTGTATTCCATCAGGTCCCATTGACTTATTTGTCTTTACTTTTGACAGTTGAAATAGAACCTCTTCCTCTGTAAACTCACGTGTAATAAATAACTAATTTATCCTTTTTATTAACTGTAGTCCCTTTCCTTCATTTTCATCTGTAAATACAGAACAAAAATATTCATTGTGGCAATCAGCTAGACCTTTATCCTCTTCTACATACCTTCCTTCTTTTGTTTTTAATCTAACTAATCCTTGTTTTACTTTTCTTTTCTTATTTATGTATCTAAAAATAGTTTTGCCCCCCTTTTTTACTGACTGTGCTATTTTCTCTTCTGTGTGTGATTTGGAAGCTCTTATAACTTGCTTAGCCTCTTTCTGCCTCATCTTATAGATCATTTTGTCTTCCTCACTCTGGGTTTTTTATAATTACTAAATGCTAACTTTTTGTTTTGGCCACATCTGCAGAATACCACAGTGGTTTCTTGAATTTTTAGCTTTTAATGACAAGCCTAATGCAATTTTCTGTTGCCTTCAGTAGTGCAAATTTTAAATAATCCCATTTCTCTTGGACTCCATTTAAATTGCTCTAGGCTGATAATGACTCCTCTACACATAATCTAATTTTAGAAAAGTCTGTTTTTCTAAAGTCTAAAACTTTTGTTTTTGTGTGGTGTGACTCAGTCACTGTTCTTATATTAAACCACACTGACTGATGATCACTGGATCCTAAACTTTCACCTACAGTAATATCTGATACCAAATCTCCATTTGTTAACACTAAATCTAGTATGGCCTCTTTACGAGTTGGCTCCTCAACAACTTGTTTTAGAGACAATCCCAGTAGGAAGTTTAGAATATGTGTGCTCCTGGCACAAGCAGCTATTTTTGTTTTCCAATTCACATCAGGAAGATTAAAGTCACCCATGATGATAACTTCCCCCTTCATTGTCATTTTAGCTATTTCCTCAACTAGTAGATTATCTAACTCTTCAATTTGTCCTGGGGGCCTATAAATCACACCTACACGAGTTACTGTGTGATTACCAAATTCTAACGTAACCCAAACAGACTCTATGTTCGCCTCACTAACTTTTATTAGGCTAGATTTTATGCTATCCTTCACATACAGGGCCACCCCTCCCCCTTTCTTGCCTTCCCTGTCTTTTCTATATAAAGAGTACCCTGGTATTGCTATGTCCCAGTCATTTTTCTCATTATACCATGTCTCAGTAACAGCGACTAAATCTACACTATCAGTTGCCATTATTGCCACAAGTTCATGGAACTTATTCCCTAAACTGCGAGCATTTGTAGACAAGACTCTAAGCTTATCATTTTTTAACACACTTGCTACAGGCACCTTCTCTCCTTGTTTTGGGGGACAATTGGATTGATGTTTTATTACCCTTTTGCCCCCCCCTCCTAGTTTAAACACATTCTTGCAAAACCTCTGAACTGCTCAATTACATCATCACAAGGGCCGGGTCAAGCTCTTAAAGGGCCACAGCGCTGAATAAGCCCCTGAAGATACAATACCATCAGGTGGCCCTAAGCGCATAGGCCACCCAATGGGCCCTCTCAGTGTGCAAGGGCCGTTGCTTTGGGCCCTCAAAAGAGTAACAGATGTAGATTAAGGGACCATTAAAGTCACTCAGGCCACTTCATCTTATTGAAGGGGCCTGGGTGAAGTGTCCCTGTCATTTTAAAACATTGCCGTTTGGGAGAAACATGTACTTACCTGAAGCTTTCCATCATGGGTGTCATTATTTTCATCTGCATTTTACTTTCACATCACAGTTGTACTTTTGTGCATGCACTAGAGTACATAACAGAGCTCTATGGAACGTACCATAGACCTCATGTGATGTACATGAAGATGACTTTTTTTTTCCGCACTGGAGACAGGTGCTGGGAAATGATAAAAGCTGGTGGTGGAACCTCCTCTTTTTTCTATCAAGCTTTATTAACATCACATAGCCCAGAGGCCAAAGTATCACCTGGTTGGTCTTATGAAACCTGTTGTTTGCCTTGGAATTTTAATACATTGAAAAGCAGTTACCATGAGTATTTCCTAGATACTATTTTTTCATAAATACTGAAAAGTGACAGAGCCACTTTAAGAAGGAAAGATAATTTTAAAATAGACTATGTTTGCATTTAAGATAACACGCTACATTGCTACTGTCTATCTAAGAGCGGCCAGAATGTAATTTCTCATCTATGCTCCTTTAATACTGTTTGCACTCAGAGATTTCAGGAGGCATGTTACAATTCAGATACTTCACATGCATTCTCAAACTATTTGCACGCTGTGCATCACCGATCACCTCATTTAGAGAGAGGGTCATCAATCTGCAGCCCTGCAGTTCATGGTGTGAGTGATAAATTCGACCTCAAACAGGAAAAAACAAATGTCCTTCTAGAGATTGTTATCTTAGCAGATCTCTTGTGTTGTTTGGGTGAGAAGGGAGTACAAAGCTTGCCAGAGTGAGGGCGGACATTTCACAATATCCATATATATTTATATAGAGTTTTTTTTTTTTTTTACCATATTATTATTACTACTTATTAGATGCTAATATTCTGCATACAATGGGTGGACAAAACATACAATTAAAAGCAACAAGACAAGTTGAGAGTGGAAAATAACTAAATACTTAGAAGTTATTCAATAATTATGAATTTTGGGAATTCAATGTGAATTTCTTATTTGTGGTATTTTTAGCAAAATTAGAAAGATTTTCCAAGAATTTTCTGCTGTTTTAGTGTAAAATGTAAAATTCACTTTGAATTTCCTTGCATTACTGACAATTCTCACTTCATTGATAGACACTCACAGTTTCTCCTCACTTCATTGATGGACACTCACAGTTTCTCTTATATATATATATATAAATGTATATATATATATATATATATATATTATTATTATTATTGCCATTTATATAGCGCCAACAGATTCTGTAGCGCTTTATATATATCATATATAGCTATATAACTGGATATATACACACTTGGCTTCAAGGCAGTTTTATTTATCCATGTTAGAATGCAAAAAATGCATAACTTAGCGGTTACTGATCTAGTTATCTCCCAGATTCAGAAGCGCCAAGGCGGGATTAACATTGTCCAAGTTGGGGTCGTGTGCATAAAAGTGTACCTTGTTCTCAATAGACCAGTTCTTATTAACCCTTCACTATGTCTTGGCTAGTGTTTGAGTGAGACACAAGAAAACATGCCCTGTTATTTTTTCTCCCTTTCCACTCCTTAGTATTTTAATATGTATTAAAAAAATACATAGCAAATAAGTTTTAATAAAAAACGATTGAGGCAGCTTGTTTTTTGGCAGCTTGGTTTTTCGCTATTGGAACCACTGATTGTCTGGTTACATTTCCAGTATTGCAAAATAAATTTCTGCAGGCTACTCTTAACGGATCCTCAATCCTGACGGTGTTCATAATACGTGGACATAATCAACCAAGAGTTAATACCTCCAGGTTTCCATTTATATTAGTATGCAGCAGAAACAAATAATTACATATTTTTCAAACTGAAGAATTCTAACTGATGCCCAGAATATCCTTTGGATATTCTCTATACTACTAGTCTGTGCGACAGGAAATGTAGTTGTGTATTATGTTGTGAGAATTATCATTTTCCCATACAGATTATGAAACACTTTCCAATTCTCTATAAATAATAAGAGCTATAAATCAGGATTATTTGGTTAATTTACAGTTAAGGTTCAATTTTGTTTATTGATCAATGTTTTGTTTTGTTTCTTTCTTTTGTCATGTTTGTAAGAAATATTGGCAATAGCACTAATATCTAATTGTGCATTAGTAGTAATTCATGCCTAAAGTTTCTTAAACACGTATAAGGATTTTTTCCAAGCACCACGGTTACTTCAGTGCTCAGTGCCTGGAGTCTCCTGAAATGAGCAGTGATTGATTAATTCTGTCATAACATTCACGTCTTTGGAGACCTTATAGCATTATGGAGCACTGCACTGAAATAACAAGTGGGCTGTATGCATCTGATCTTCGGCATTCCTGTGGGATGACTTTTTTAGGGGCTGAAACCCCAGATGTGGGACCCTTAAACCCCGCATCCCTTTCAGTTGATGGAGAAAGTAGGAGAATATTTTTTTTATTTTTTTTTCATTTAATTTTACATCAAGCAGTTGCTTTTCAAAGCAGCTACCTATTATAAAAATATTGGTAGTATAGTACTTCGGAATACTTAGTTGGAATGTGTGGTGTCCCCAGATGACTGTTGGGTGTGGATGGAATAGAACTTTACTGAGCATGTTTTTATTAGTTAGATAGCATGGTTGGATTACATTAAATACCTGTCTGTGCAACATCGGTTTGTTTATTTCTGGCATTGTTTTCATTGATATTCCACAGAGCATCCACAGATTGATGTTAATGATAAGAGAGAAGAGGATGTCATATATGAAGGAGGGGATATGTCATGAAATATCCCCCAGACCTCTGTTAGTGTTGGGGCTATCACGATTTCCTTTGGGCTCAAGACCCAGGTATTTCTGGGACCTGGCAATACCCCTGTAATTGACGTTTAATTTACACAAAATCCTCAGGGCTCAAACTGTTGATGACATAAAATGCTACTAGTTCTAACATAGAAACATAGAATGTGACGGCATATAAGAACCATTAGGCCCATCTAGTCTGCCCAATTTTCTCAATACCTTATCTTATAATTAGGATAGCCTTATGCCTATCCCACGCATGCTTAAACTCCTTTACTGTGTTAACCTCTACAACTTCAGCTGGAAGGCTATTCCATGCATCCACTACCCTCTCAGTAAAGTAATTCTTCCTGATATTATTTTTAAACCTTTGCCCCTCTAATTTAAGACTATGTCCTCTTGTTGTGGTAGTTTTTCTTCTTTTAAATATAGTCGCCTCCTTTACTGTGTTGATTCCCTTTATGTATTAAAATGTTTCTATCATATCCCCCCTGTCTTGTCTTTCCTCCAAGCTATACATGTTAAGATCCTTTAACCTTTCCTGGTAAGTTTTATCCTGCAATCCATGAACCAGTTTACTAGCCCTTCTCTGAATTCTCTCTAAAGTATCAATATTCTTCTGGAGATACGGTCTCCAGTACTGTGTACTATACTCCAAGTGAGGTCTCACCAGTGTTCTGTACAATGGCATGAGCACTTCCCTCTTTCTACTGCTAATACCTCTCCCTATACAACCAAGCATTCTGCTAGCATTTCCTGCTGCTCTATTACATTGTCTGCCTACCTTTAAGTCATCAGAAATAATCACCCCTAAATCCCTTTCCTCAGATGTTGAGGTTAGGACTCTATCAAATATTCTGTACTCTGCCCTTGGGTTTTTACGTCCAAGATGCATTATCTTGCACTTATCCACATTAAATGTCAGTTGCCACAATTCTGACCATTTTTCTAGTTTACCTAAATCATTTGCCATTTGGCTTATCCCTCCTGGAACATCAACCCTGTTACATATCTTAGTATCATCAGCAAAAAGACATACCTTACCATCAAGACCTTCTGCAATATCACTAATAAAAATATTAAAGAGAATGGGTCCAAGAACAGATCCCTGAGGTACCCCACTGGTGACAAGCCTAAGCTTCGAATATACTCCATTGACTACAACTCTCTGTTGCCTGTCACTCAGCCACTGCCTTACCCATTCAACAACATTGGAATCCAAATTTAATGATTGCAATTTATTGATAAGCCTTCTATGTGCAACAGTGTCAAAAGCCTTACAGAAATCTAGGTAAGCAATGTCTACTGCACCACCCTGATCTATAATTTTAGTTACCCAATCAAAAAAATCAGTAAGATTAGTTTGGCAGGATCTCCCTGAAGTAAACCCATGTTGTCTCTGATCTTCTAAAGTGCTTAAAGCATTTGGTAATTCTAGTTTACCTGGCACTTTTCATACGCAAGTAACTTGAAAAGCAGATGCTTATTGCATAAACGTAATGCTATTGAAGAGTTAAATGTTGAAAAACAAATGTTCTAATATGTAATTTGTAAGGGGGCAATTTAATCCTGGCAGGTCACTTTTTTTACTATTCATAGTACATTCTTCGTTATTTGTTATGCTGCAAGAGTCTACAATTGCAGTCCTTCGGAATCACAGACACACTGATCTCAGGCCGATGCTTAACATATTACTTAGTGATGTGCAGTTTTAATTCATTGTAATTTAGAAACATGACAGATAGAATTAGGCATGCCAAGAGTATCTCTTCATTACTGCACATTTAATTAGCCACAATACACACAATTTTCATTTAATAGATAACTTTTTTACGTATTGACTGCCCATGGTTATTGTATGATGCTTGATTGATTATATAGAGATGTCAGAATTTTTATAGTCAATAAAGAAAAGTAATCAAGCATAACAACCAACAAAAACAACTGTGGAAACAGTTTTGTTGCCTAAATCAGTACAAATGCATACTGCAAGGGCAGTGGCGTACATACCAGGGTCGCGGCTGCGACCGGCCCACCAGGGGGCCCGGCCGCCCCTGCGACCCGGTATGTACCCACAGGCCCAGCCTCTTCCCCTGGGGGGCCCAGGAGCCGGGCACCCCAGGGCCCCCCGAGGCTGGCCCTGCTGACACCACTTCACTGAGTGCTCCCTCGAGCGCCCGCCTGCCTGCCCGACCGGCCACCCAGACTGCCCGCCCAGGAGCCCAGCAGCACCACCACTGGACCCCATGTAATCCCCCCCAGCCTCCTTACCTTTTGGAGTGCTGGGGGGGATTACATTAAAAAAAAAAAAAAACATGTGTGAGTGTGAGTGTTAGTGTGTGTGAGTGTTAGTGTGAGTGTTAGTGTGTGTGTCTGCTAGTGAGTGTTAGTGTGTGTTAGTGTGTGTGTTAGTGTGTGTTAGAGTGAGTGTTAGTGTGAGTGTTAGAGTGAGTGTTAGTGTGTGTGTCTGCTAGTGAGTGTTAGTGTGTGTGTCTGCTAGTGAGTGTTAGTGTGTGTGAGTGTTAGTATGTGTGAGTGTTAGTATGTGTGTCTGCTAGTGAGTGTTAGTGTGTGTGAGTGTTAGTATGTGTGAGTGTTAGTGTGTGTGTCTGCTAGTGAGTGTCAGTGAGTCTTTGATGTCTGTTAGTGAGTGCGTGTTTGTCAATGAGAGTGTATGTTTTGTAAGTGAGTGTGTATGTATGTCTGTCGCTGAGTGTGTCTCTGTCAGTAAATGTGTGTGTCAGCTAGTGTGTATGCATTTGTAAGTGTGTGTGTGTGTGTGTGTGTCTTCAGCACTTACCTTTCTCCAGCACCGGTCTCCCTTGGCGCTGGGGATCCCTCAGCCTCTCAGCTCCGAATGCGACCACGCACGCATTCAAACCGCCCATAGGAAAGCATTACTCAATGCTTTCCTATGGACCTTCAGTGTGCTCCTCTAGCGGCTGTCAGTGAGACAGCCACTAGAGGCTGGATTAACCCTCAGTGAAACATAGCAGTTTCTCTGAAACTGCTATGTTTTCAGCTGCAGGGTTAAAACTAGAGGGACCTGACACCCAGACAACTTCATTGAGCTAAAGTGATCTGGGTGTCTGTAGTGGTCCTTTAAGTGTGTCTGCATCTGCATGCACTGGCGTACATACCGCGGTCGCAGGGGTCGCAGCCCTGTAACCCCTGCGACCAGGTGCCCACCGCCATGTGTTGTGGCCCGGCCCGCGCGCGGGGGGGGGGTGGCCCACGGATCAATTTTCGCACCGGGGCCCCATGGGTCATGTGTACGCCACTGTGCAAGGGTATCTTTTTCCTGCGCCATACTAAAGGGACACTATAGCATTAAGAGTACCAACGCTGTAGTCTCCCTGTCCTAGTAAGAATTAGGACCCCCTGTGAGCACTTTGAAATATGCAATTAAAGATTTAAAATACCTTTTCTCTAGTGCCGAGTCTCCCTTGAATTGCTCCCTACTCCTCCTAGTGCAATGTCACCCTGGAGGCATCACATCAAGGGTGATTGTCCAATCCTTTGCTCCTCATAGATGAGCATTGAGGACCATATGCACCTGCCTATAATATGACAGTGGGCTATTGCAAGTGTTTACTCAGCCTCCTTATGAAACACAATACTCAACCACTACACACATTTTCACACACATACTACACTCCGCCAACACACACACAACACTCACAGAAACAGTGCCCAGGTCTCTAGGACCCTGAATAGGGCCCTGGACAACCTTTCGCTATTTCAATCTGTAGAACAAAACAATTACAGACAGTCTTTATTAAACAGACCTTTAGGATTCAGCTGACATGCAATGGTACAACATGGTGTTTGTTGTGTCCTGAACCTAATGTAGGGATATTTAATACTGTTTCATTTTCTTCCACCTTAGATATTAATCTGTTTATTTCTCACTTCAATTTTACCCAATGCATAGTTTTCATTGCTCCTTTCTCTTTCGATATCATACTCCTGTTTGGTACTGTAAAGGAATTATGAGCTTTTTCACTTGTATACTTTTCATCATGGTGGAGAAATTAACGGAGGAAAAAATCTGGGTGCAGTAGATCTTTATCCCAGTTGATTTCTGTAGAACTTTCAGCTTGCTTCAGCTTTTGCTTTCAACATTCCTTGAACCCTCTGATGGCTTCCAGCGATCCCAGAGAGCTGCATTGCCATACAATGCCTACAGTGCCACCAATGTCAATGTCATAGAGCAGGGGAAGGGAACCTTTGGCACTCCAGATGTTTGTGGACTAAATCTCCCATAATGCTCTTACAACCATAATACAGAAAGAGCATCAAGGTAGATTGATGGGAAATTAATTGCAATGATTAGTTAATATTCCCCTAGACATACAGAGCTATATATATATATACACACTTATATACACACTCTAGGAAAAATCCTTGCACTCCAGCTACTGTGATATATATTGATCCTGAAGAAAGTCCCACACAGGGACTGAAACGTCGATCCATGTTTTAACCTTGCCAATAAAAGAAGATTTTTAGTGAAGACCGTGAGTGCTACCACTTCTTCTCCTATCTCCTATGTCTGGATATACCTTGCCTAACACTCTCAACCGCAGTGCCAGAAGTGCCTTTGCCTTAGTTAAGTCTTTTCATGTCTGCAGGGGTTAAAAGTAAGAATTTTTTTTCTAACTCCTGCCTGCAATCTGTTACAGTTTCACATCGACTCCCTCTTCTGTTCCATGGTCAAGCTAACCTTGCATATGTTAGATAAGACATGTGTGACAAACTCCCCTGTCCTTGTGAGTTTGCCACGAGCTACTGGAGGAGCCCCCACCGACTATGGGCCAGGTCAGCGACTGTAAAGACACATATTTTATTCCCCCTGGTTCGGCACTTTCCATTCGTGCGTATAGAACCGAATGCTAGCTCCCTGGCAGCCGTTTGCATAGATCAAAACCGCGAATAGACTTCAGGGGGACTTAGCCGCGAAAGCCCTGGAAATATTTTTGGCATAAAGACTTCGCAGTTCCCGGTTGCTCCCCAGTGGCACTTAGCTTCAATTCTATGGAACTATTTTCGGCTAGGGGACCATCCGAGCGGGCGGTCAAATTATGACTTCCAGGAAATTCCTGAAACCCTGAACCGATCTAATTTTTGGATATGTTGGTCAACCAGATCGGGGCTATCAGGGTAACTTTTTTATGGGGTTTTATGTATTTTTAAGGTACTTTTAGGGTGTTTGGGAAATGTTGGTTTTTTTTGTTGTTGCTTGGAGATAATTGAGTCAAGCACTGTATTAAACTCAATTATCTCCCAGGCACAGGGGAGAGATTATCTTGTTTTGTATGAGAGTGTCCTGGACCTGAGAGCCAATGTAACCGTGTGTATGTTTTTACTGTAGTCTACTCTCAGGTCAAGGGGGGAGTGCCCCTTGCATGGGGACCTGCATATAAGGCCAGTTGTGGCTGCCATTACAGGGAGTGCAGAATTATTAGGCAAATGAGTATTTTGACCACATCATCCTCTTTATGCATGTTGTCTTACTCCAAGCTGTATAGGCTCGAAAGCCTACTACCAATTAAGCATATTAGGTGATGTGCATCTCTGTAATGAGAAGGGGTGTGGTCTAATGACATCAACACCCTATATCAGGTGTGCATAATTATTAGGCAACTTCCTTTCCTTTGGCAAAATGGGTCAAAAGAAGGACTTGACAGGCTCAGAAAAGTCAAAAATAGTGAGATATCTTGCAGAGGGATGCAGCACTCTTAAAATTGCAAAGCTTCTGAAGCGTGATCATCGAACAATCAAGCGTTTCATTCAAAATAGTCAACAGGGTCGCAAGAAGCGTGTGGAAAAACCAAGGCGCAAAATAACTGCCCATGAACTGAGAAAAGTCAAGCGTGCAGCTGCCACGATGCCACTTGCCACCAGTTTGGCCATATTTCAGAGCTGCAACATCACTGGAGTGCCCAAAAGCACAAGGTGTGCAATACTCAGAGACATGGCCAAGGTAAGAAAGGCTGAAAGACGACCACCACTGAACAAGACACACAAGCTGAAACGTCAAGACTGGGCCAAGAAATATCTCAAGACTGATTTTTCTAAGGTTTTATGGACTGATGAAATGAGAGTGAGTCTTGATGGGCCAGATGGATGGGCCCGTGGCTGGATTGGTAAAGGGCAGAGAGCTCCAGTCCGACTCAGACGCCAGCAAGGTGGAGGTGGAGTACTGGTTTGGGCTGGTATCATCAAAGATGAGCTTGTGGGGCCTTTTCGGGTTGAGGATGGAGTCAAGCTCAACTCCCAGTCCTACTGCCAGTTCCTGGAAGACACCTTCTTCAAGCAGTGGTACAGGAAGAAGTCTGCATCCTTCAAGAAAAACATGATTTTCATGCAGGACAATGCTCCATCACACGCGTCCAAGTACTCCACAGCGTGGCTGGCAAGAAAGGGTATAAAAGAAGAAAAATCTAATGACATGGCCTCCTTGTTCACCTGATCTGAACCCCATTGAGAACCTGTGGTCCATCATCAAATGTGAGATTTACAAGGAGGGAAAACAGTACACCTCTCTGAACAGTGTCTGGGAGGCTGTGGTTGCTGCTGCACGCAATGTTGATGGTGAACAGATCAAAACACTGACAGAATCCATGGATGGCAGGCTTTTGAGTGTCCTTGCAAAGAAAGGTGGCTATATTGGTCACTGATTTGTTTTTGTTTTGTTTTTGAATGTCAGAAATGTATATTTGTGAATGTTGAGATGTTATATTGGTTTCACTGGTAATAATAAATAATTGAAATGGGTATATATTTGTTTTTTGTTAAGTTGCCTAATAATTATGCACAGTAATAGTCACCTGCACACACAGATATCCCCCTAACATAGCTATAACTAAAAACAAACTAAAAACTACTTCCAAAAATATTCAGCTTTGATATTAATGAGTTTTTTGGGTTCATTGAGAACATGGTTGTTGTTCAATAATAAAATTAATCCTCAAAAATACAACTTGCCTAATAATTCTGCACTCCCTGTAAACGTATTCCAGCTTGTACTCCCAGAACTATGTGTTGTCTGGTTACTGGGAGGGGAAAGGGCTATTCTTTAATCACTGGTCCAGTGTGGAGGATTTAGTTGGGAAAATCCTTGTAAGGACTAGAGCTCCCAGGACTGAGTGTCGTCCAGTGCCTGGGGGTGTCTAGAGCGAATTCCCCATTCGGCTCCAGGAGGGAGTGGTTCCAGGGCTAAAGCTCCCAGGTCTGAGTGTCGTCCAGTGCCTGGGGGTTGCTAGAGTGAGTTCCCCATTCGGCTCCCAGGACTGAGTGTCATCCAGTGCCTGGGGTTGTCTAGAGAGAATTCCCCATTTGGCTCCAGGAGAGAGTGGTTCCAGGGCCCCAGTCAAGCCAGGGCGACTGTGGACAGAAGTGCTGTGGTTTGTCCCCTGTTCCAGCTACGAAGCAGACCTTGGCGGAGATACCCAGCCAGGAGGTACGGGGAGTTCCGCTACAACGTGCTATACATGCGCAGTAGACTAACAGCAATACGTAATGTTATATGAATAATTATACTTTTCGCACTGAAACTTCTATGATTGGTTGATTTTTGCCTTTTGTTGTATACACCCCTGAGAAAACTGTGTTTTGTATATACGATGTACATGCATTAAAATTTTTGAATACTTTCTGAACTCTATACTAACTGGCATACATTGAGTGTTCCCTGCAGTACAATTTTACACAGAGATAAAGGAAAGCAGAATGTGTTCGTGCATAAGTCCATAGCACCATAAGGGTTCCAGACCCTGTGTTGATTTTATAGTCTAACAAGTGTGGGCTCCATCCGAGGGGGAGGATAGTGATAGCTGTAACGGAACTCCCCGTACTCTGACCGAGTACCTTCCGTTGATGGACGCTTCCTAGCTTGCGCCGAGGACCACAAGCACCGCACCGGACACCACAACCACCGCAGACTCCACAACTGCCGTAGCTAACTGGAGTCTCGCCATCTTCCTTCCACCCCGGATCAGCTTCTGTCCTTCGGGACCGTATGGGAAAGACCTGTCCTCCAGGAGAGCGTATCAGGAACAAGCTCTTAAAAGAGCGAAGTGATTAAAGCTCAGGGGAGTATGTAGAGCATAGCAATCCCCGGTGTGAGTATAGCTGTCCCCTCCAGTCACGAGACAAGACTACGTGTTGAGGGTCAAGAAGATCTGTTTTACTTGGCACCAAAGGGCCTTCTTTTATGCAGGTTTTACAGATACAGTACCGCCCACAGGGTTTTGTAAAATAACCAATAAAGCACGTAGCATACAGTAAAACCACACCCATTCACTCCCACAAAATCCTTCCCTCTGCCTGTGATATAATTACTCAACACAATAGACCAAACTTAATTATCACAGGCAGGAAAATACAGTATTATAAAACATATCACAGGGACCCCAAAACATGCAATAACCCCATAAAAAATATATCCTCGGAACCGGGGGATCTGGGTGAACCACATATCCAAAATTCACCCAGATCCGTTCAGTAGTTTGGAAGATACGGTTTAATGCAGATTCCGCAGAACATATACCTGAGCGGCGGGTGGGGGCCCTAAATACTAATAAGGGGGGGATCTTAGGTCCTCCCCCCTGCCCCAACCCTGAGCAGCGGGTGGTGGCACTAAATACCAATAGGAGGGGAACCTATTGTCCTCCCCCCCCGGCCCCCACCCCCAAGCGGCGGATGGGGGCCCTAAAAAAAATGTTACCCCCCCAGGTGACTAGGGATCCCCAAACCCCTAGTCACCCCCTCCCCCCCAAAAAAAATTAACCCCCTTCCAACCCCCCACTCTGATTGGTGGATTTCAAACCAACCAATCAGAGTACTGTGACAGGTAAATGTAGAGACTTTTTTTATTGCGTCGGTTATTATGGATTTTTATTTGCCCTTTTTTGGGGTTGAAAAAAGATTTTAGAAGAAAGAAAACATTGAATGGTAAGTTTTATTATTTTTACAGGTACTTAGTTAAAGGTCGCCCCCTCATTATTTTTAGGGTGAGGGGGGTAGGTAGGGGGATAATTTTTTTGGGTGGTGGGAGAGGGGGTGACTAGAGGTTTGGGGACTCCAACCCACCGCTCAGGGGTGGGGGCCGGGGGGAGAACAATAGGTCCCCTCCTTTTGGTATTTAGGGCCCCCACCCACCGCTCAGGGGTGGGGGCCAGGGGGAGTACATTATTATTATTTAGAGCCTCCACCCACTGCTCGGGGGGAGGACATTAGGTCCCCCCCTTATTAGTATTTAGGGCCCCCACCCACCGCTCAGGGGTGGGGTCCAGGGGGGAGGACATTAGGTCCCCCCGTTATTAGTATTTAGGGCCCCCACCCACTGCTCAGGGGTGGGGGCCAGTGCGAAGGACATTAGGTCCCCCCCTTATTATAATTTAGGGCCCCCACCCACCGCTCAGGGGTGGGGGCCCGGAGGGAGGACACAGGCTGTTCACTGTTTAATAGACATGCCCCTACTCACGGTATAGCGAGTAGGGGCATAATTCGGAACTTCAGCAATTCGGGATTTATGCAATTTGGATAATTTGCCACTTTTCAGAAATCCGTAGCAGGGAATAAAAGGCAGGACCATATTTCCCAGAAAAGGAGGCTTGGACTCCTGGGATGAGGAGTAAATGCGTACATGTGGGAAAATATGGGTTTCCTTCTCCTCTTATTGGGTTACCACCATTGACCCTACCACAACTAACTTACCTACAGCCCCGAGTCTTTGCCAAGTCACCCCTTCATGACTGAGCATTTATTTTCCAGGGAGGCACAACTGTGTCTTCACCCTGTGACCTCGCAATGACCAACACCATTAATGAATCATATGATGGTGCATTTTTCACTTTGCACTTCAGAGGGGCATGTGTCCTTTCTCTCCCACGTCAGTATCTGTCTTTATACTGACAGGCCTCAAGAGGTTACGTTGACCATAGACCCACTTAGAATGATGTACAATGCCAGTGGTGTACAATGCCACTTTTTACCAATACCTCCCTTTGGCAAAGACGAGGACATGTGTATGTCACTCAATACAAAAAGGCCTACTGCTAATATATCTCTCATTTGATGTGTGTTTTTTTTAAATGGTAAAAGTGGACTAAAATATTGAAGGAGATTTGTTTGATTTTTTTATTCCTTGTTACCACAACTGTAGACTTTAGGTGCATGGGATTTGTGGTTTTGGTCAGGCTTGTAGTCTGGATCAGATAATCACAGACAACGGTATATTTTGGATATTCAACTTTGACCAGTCTAATCAACGGTTTGCCGGACAGTTAACATGGCATAGCTATAAATATGTTGAATATCTGAGGCCACATAAAATGCAGATGACACCAGTTCTGTGTCACCTGGCCAAAATACTTGCTAAATGTTTTTTAGGTTGATGTAGCATAATCTGAGAAAGAAAATATCGACTGGGTATAAACCTTGTATGGCTAGAGTAGCTGGCATATATGCAATTGCTAAATAAAGTTAAAATAAATACATCTGAGAAAAAGCGCGCTATATAAAAAGATGAATGTATCAATCAGTTAATCATACAGGTTAGATTTATACAGGATATAGACATATTGCATGATGACTAATATAACCAACCCTGTTTCAATCAAAGAATATACATAACCAAAGACAGATATTTAACGTTATTTGAAATATCCCCAGTATAGGTGAATTAAAGGTCAATTTATTTATTTAACCAGGTCATCAATGATCTAAATCAGGTCTTCATACCTAGGGAAATAGTGCCATCTATTGATGAAAGTCCCTAAGGGCCACATTAATAATTAAATATTAAGATACTCCCATAACCAATCAAAAGCCAGATTTAAGTCCCAGGTACCGCCTATTTACAAACAAGGGGCAGGAACTGATAAGGGGGAAATAATGGTTAAATAGGGAGAAAAATAAGAGAGAGGATCAATATCTTCAGATCATCTTAAAAAAAAGATCAAAAGAGAAAACAGAGAGCTAAGACAGGAGGAGATTGACTGACTAACTAAGGGCAATAGACTGAGTTACAGACCAGAGCACCCAGAGAGGAGAATCCTAAATTGAATTCCTTTATCCTAGGCTCTTGGTAATGTATAAAGGTTTATCTTTACTTTATATTAAATAAACTGGACTATTGAATGCCCTATGTGTCTATATTGTGAACTGATCCCTATTGATAGAACAGTTATATCTCATTCTACCTGCAGCCTGAGTCAGATAAAACTTCCTAAGTCGGAACATTCTTGATTCCTTCTTTAGAAGTAGATCAGTTCAAAAAAAATAAAATATATATATATATATACACTAAGGCTATCAGAAACCTTATATAAACGTACTGTAGTTAAACTGATGGTATATACTTGGCAGGGTTGGTTGATATTTAACTAATTAATATAATGACAATTGTATCATTAATGCAAGGGGTGTCATATGATTAATTCTGTATACTGGTATTGCTGTGAAGTTTGTAATAGCTTTTATTGTCCTTTGCTGATAAGATTATAGATGAGACAAAGCGTAATGTTGACTCCTAGGCTTGTCAAGTAAACTAATTGACTTGTTGACATAAACTCATATATAATATAGCAAATTGATTATAATTGTATTGTTTTGTTGCTTTGCATTTTATAGTGTGTATTATTAAATTTATATATATATTTTAAGCAAAGTCTGTTTATTGGCCATCTGCTGTTCATAAGTGTTTATATCACCACTTAAAACAAAGAACTACAGGGTCCCTGAAGGCTCTATGTGTGTGTGAATATCATCAGATATTATTAAATCTATATTCCATACATATAAAACCTTAGATTACCCAACAACACTCACAGTTAAAATGTCACGTAGAACTACATTTTTTTTTTAAATTCTTCTTTTTTCCCATTTTTTTTATATTTTATTCATATTAAATTATGTTTCATATCTAAATATTTGATGTTAAATGAAAGTCCTGTTTTTCCCTGAATAAAATTATATATAATAAGTGTGGGTGAACATAATATGAAAGAGACAAATTACGCCTGAACAGACATTTAGCGCAAATTCAAGTTTTTGTTTACGTTTTGATTTGATCACAACGTGTGCCTTTGGCTCAGTCCTTAAGGGGTTAAGTATAATAAGGTGATTTAAGTAAATAAAATTAAACATAGGTAGAGAATGTGAGAAAAAACAAAACAAAAAAAACATGGTATACCTTAAAATAATATGTTCTAAATACTATAGCTGTTACAAGTTTATACTGTGTGGATGCAGTGACTATATGTTAGTGTGTGGTTTGAATGCCCTTGTTAAAGCTGAAGGTATGAATATATGGTGTGTGCAACATAACTGACAATTAGAATGAGTCGTTACTGTGTACTGTTTTTTCATACATACTTGAATAATTTTGTCCCTATCTGTGGACTTTTTGCCTTATAGCCTCTTGAATAAATGTTGTATGGGCTGATGTATACTACAGCCGTTTTTGCCGATGAAGATTAGTGGGCGTTGGACTGCAGAGCTTCACTCTATCTATTGTGTCAGGGAGTTTTACATTCCGAGATCTCATACTGTACGGATTCGTCATGCTTTGAATTCAGTTCTTAACTGTTTGGTATACCTGTGCAGGGTAAAGAATGCAATTAGAAGGAAAATAGTATGTCGGAGAAAATGGTTGAAGCTTGTTTTATAAAAGTTTGAGGTTAGAAATGAAACTAGTTGTTTGTGGAGGTTAAAGTATGTGATGTGGAAAATCTGACTATGCAAGAGCTTATTCAAAAGATCTCTGTATTCTATTTTAAAAGTATAAATCCTAATTATGACTGTTTTAAGCCCAAGATAGCGAATGGAGTATAATATTTAATTGGAGGTGTTGGTTTCAGCATGCATTTGTAATCACATTTTGTCTTACAGTGTTTCCTCTGAAGGATATACTGTGTGAAATTTATTTACTTATTTTATTAACTTATTTTGGGTTGGTTATGGTTTATCTGTGTATCCATGGATGTGCTTTTTGCATTGGCAACTCTGCTGGTTGTCCACTGTGTGTATCCACTATGTCTCTTGTTTTCTGTTTTGTTGAATGACAACATAAATCATATTGCAATGATTGCTGAGTATGAAATCTATGTTTTGTGATAGATATGTGTGTTATGTGTCCTTGTCCATTGTCTATGAGTTTAAATAGCAATGAGTAATATTTGCATGTCATTAACGCAAGCATTTGTGTTTTTAAAACCGATCACATGCTGTACAGCCGCCATGAATGATACCATTGCATGCCATCATTCCTGGAGATTTTTGATGATATAAGACTTTGCAAGAAAAGTGCTTGTTACATCTTATGTAAAAGATAAAATGCAGCTGATCAAATTGTGGATACACGTTTCCAATTGTAAAGTGACTAATCCTGAACATGAATCTTCTAGTGGAAACAGAATGCATGGACAAGGAGATAGCTCTCCCTCCTAAAGAATTGCTATTAGGGGAGTATGGTCCAACTCAGATTTCCTTTTTTTTCCTTTAAAAGACCAAACCAAAACAAAACACAATATATAGAGCCTGGGTGGAATCTGAACACTATTGTTTGCAAGGGTGGCGAAGCCTTTAGATGTGATATACAGGGAGTGCAGAATTATTAGGCAAGTTGTATTTTTGAGGATTAATTTTATTATTGAACAACAACCATGTTCTCAATGAACCCAAAAAACTCATTAATATCAAAGCTGAATATTTTTGGAAGTAGTTTTAGTTTGTTTTTAGTTATAGCTATGTTAGGGGGATATCTGTGTGTGCAGGTGACTATTACTGTGCATAATTATTAGGCAACTTAACAAAAAACAAATATATACCCATTTCAATTATTTATTATTACCAGTGAAACCAATATAACATCTCAACATTTACAAATATACATTTCTGACATTCAAAAACAAAACAAAAACAAATCAGTGACCAATATAGCCACCTTTCTTTGCAAGGACACTCAAAAGCCTGCCATCCATGGATTCTGTCAGTGTTTTGATCTGTTCACCATCAACATTGCGTGCAGCAGCAACCACAGCCTCCCAGACACTGTTCAGAGAGGTGTACTGTTTTCCCTCCTTGTAAATCTCACATTTGATGATGGACCACAGGTTCTCAATGGGGTTCAGATCAGGTGAACAAGGAGGCCATGTCATTAGATTTTCTTCTTTTATACCCTTTCTTGCCAGCCACGCTGTGGAGTACTTGGACGCGTGTGATGGAGCATTGTCCTGCATGAAAATCATGTTTTTCTTGAAGGATGCAGACTTCTTCCTGTACCACTGCTTGAAGAAGGTGTCTTCCAGGAACTGGCAGTAGGACTGGGAGTTGAGCTTGACTCCATCCTCAACCCGAAAAGGCCCCACAAGCTCATCTTTGATGATACCAGCCCAAACCAGTACTCCACCTCCACCTTGCTGGCATCTGAGTCGGACTGGAGCTCTCTGCCCTTTACCAATCCAGCCACGGGCCCATCCATCTGGCCCATCAAGACTCACTCTCATTTCATCAGTCCATAAAACCTTAGAAAAATCAGTCTTGAGATATTTCTTGGCCCAGTCTTGACGTTTCAGCTTGTGTGTCTTGGTCAGTGGTGGTCGTCTTTCAGCCTTTCTTACCTTGGCCATGTCTCTGAGTATTGCACACCTTGTGCTTTTGGGCACTCCAGTGATGTTGCAGCTCTGAAATATGGCCAAACTGGTGGCAAATGGCATCGTGGCAGCTGCACGCTTGACTTTTCTCAGTTCATGGGCAGTTATTTTGCGCCTTGGCTTTTCCACATGCTTCTTGCGGCCCTGTTGACTATTTTGAATGAAACGCTTGATTGTTCGATGATCACGCTTCAGAAGCTTTGCAATTTTAAGAGTGCTGCATCCCTCTGCAAGATATCTCACTATTTTTGACTTTTCTGAGCCTGTCAAGTCCTTCTTTTGACCCATTTTGCCAAAGGAAAGGAAGTTGCCTAATAATTATGCACACCTGATATAGGGTGTTGATGTCATTAGACCACACCCCTTCTCATTACAGAGATGCACATTACCTAATATGCTTAATTGGTAGTAGGCTTTCGAGCCTATACAGCTTGGAGTAAGACAACATGCATAAAGAGGATGATGTGGTCAAAATACTCATTTGCCTAATAATTCTGCACTCCCTGTAAATCTGCTATATATTTTACTAATAATGTGTCTGTTGCATTGCTTAAAGGGACACTATAGGCACCCAGACCACTTCATCTCATTGAAATAGTTTGGGTGCAACGTCCCTGTCCCCTTTACCCTGCAGCTGAAATCATTGCAGTTTTAGAGAAAATGAAATGTTTATGTTGCAGGGTTAAGACTGCCTCTAGTAGATGTATCCCAGACATCCCCTAGAGGCACTTCCTGCAGTTTCGCAGAGTTTTACTCTGTGAAACGATGCTGAACGTCCTCACGTTTTGCTTGAGGACATCCAGTGTCTTGCAAATCCCCATAGGAAAGCATTGATTCAGTTATTGATTCATTATGCCCCCCTTCGCTTTGACGTCAAATGAGGTAGAGATGGAAGCAGCTTTGATAGACCTCATCGCTGGAATCAGCTAAATGTTTAAATGGTTTTTAACCATTTTATTGCTGCAAGGGGGGCCACGGATTCAGATGAAAACTAATGTGTTAGGAAAACAATTTTGCATTCCTTTAACCCTTCCATTCCGTTAACTGATTGATTGCAAAGTGATGCAAGTAGCGATTTGCCCTATAGTAATACGAAATGCACAAAGGAATTTTGGGTTGTGTGATGCACTTAATTATTATTATTTGTATTTATATAGCGCAACTTATTCTGCAGTGCTTTGCAATATTATTAAAGGGGGAAATTTAACAGTAAATGAGACAATTACAAAAGTTACATGAAAAATATGTTGATGAAGACCCTGCTCACAGAGATTGCAATCTAGAGGAGGTGGGGTATAAAAACACAATAGGAATGCATCAAGGGGGAAAGCAAACAAACAAGGTGGGAAAGTAGCAGAAATGGAAGTGAGAGTGGAATGTGGCCTCCCAAAAAGTTATTCTGGGAGGCCATAAGCATTTCTGAAAAGATGGGTTGAGAGGGACATCTTAAATCATTGAAAACTAGATGCAGACATCACAAGTCTCCCGGTAGGTCCAGGAGACTCCCGCATGTCTAATGAGGATCCCGGACACCCGCACACCCTGTGTAATATCCCAGAAATCACACACAATCTGACATACAATGCATGTCATATTGTGTGTGTTTGATTTCCAAGATATTACACATGATAAATGACCCCTACTCATTACCCACCTGATAAGTTTTGTTCCTGAACAGGGGCCTGGTCGGTGTGCTCGGTCTTTTAAAAGCCTGACCAGGCCCCTGCTGTATCTGCCAGCTTGGAGGAAGTGGCATGCTGTAATTTCCTTCCAGCTGAAAAAAACAGCCATGTGGGAGAGAGGAGAAGGAGGCAGCTGGAGGAGGAAGCTGAAGGCAGCACCACAGCAGGCAGTAGGGAGAAGCTGGAGTGAGCTGCTGTTGCATGCTCACTCCCATCAGCCTCAGCCCAGACACCAAAAGGTAAGCTAACAGGTGGCTGCAGTGTATGTTAGATTGTGTGTGTGTGTATGTGTGTATGTACTAGTGTGTGTATCTAAGTGTATTTGCCAGTGTTTGTATCTGTGTGTTTGTATCTGTGTGTATGTGTCATTGTGTATATCTCTGTATGTGTGGGTATCCGAGTGTGTGTGTGTGTGTGTATGTGCCAGTGTGGGTATTTGTGTGTATGTGCCAGTGTGGGTATGAGTGTGTATGTGCCAGTGTGGGTATGAGTGTGTGTGCGCCTGCCAGTGTAGGTATCTGTTTGTGCCAGTGTGGGTATATGTGTGTGTAGCTGTGTGGGTATTTGTATGTATGTGCCAGTGTGAGTATCGGTGTTTGTGTGTATGTGCAAGTGTGGGTATCGGTGTTTGTGTGTATGTGCAAGTGTGGATATCGGTGTTTGTGTGTATGTGTCAGTGTGGGTGTACATGTGTGTGTGTGCCAGTGTGACTGTATATGTGTGTGTGTGTGTGTATGTGCCATTGCGTGTATGTGCCATGAGAAGTCCTACAGGCATGAATTAGCAATAAGGGTGTGGGCAGAGGACAAGAGAAGGTCACCGGCAGGGCTGACAAACAGAGAAGGGGCATATCTATGAATCAGTGAAGAAATATTACACATTTGTGTTATCAGAGGAGGTCTGTTTAGAAAAATATTTGCAAGCTGTAAAGGCTTGTTCATTACCTTATGCAGTGAGCATTTTTAATTTGTTATGGAATAAATGTTTTAAAAGTATACATCTGTCTACCCATTTGAATTTTAATAGTTTAGGTGCCTTAGAGAACCAGCATGTAAACTTGTTTTCTTTGATAAGACCTCATTAAGGTGTCCTTTCCAGAGCTCGGTCACTATCTTTATATCATCTGGGAAATATCCATTCAAAATTCTGTAGAAAGTCAAGATTCTGTTAAAATATACATTTTTACTTACTCTCTTACTTTCCAAAGTACAAAACAAATTTAAAAGAACACTGTCAGATCCACATCCTTACTCCATCTACACGTTGCCATTTAAGTAACCCTCATTTGGCAACACATGCCTACCCAAGCAAACCTAACACTGGCTTGTTCAGCTATGTTAATTTTGCAGTGATGTCAGCCATCATTTAAAGACAAAGTATTACAAGATTTAATTGGGTAAGATTGTGCACTAAATTTTTATTGTTACATTTAATTGAACACAGATATTGAACATAAACATAATTCAAATATAGAGGTTGAAATTATCTTGTTTTTTCTCATTTTACCAGTGGTAAAAAGGACATTGGACTGTTTCTTCTCAGAGATATATATAAAGCTCTTTTAGAAACGAGTGACATGTTATTTACCAGCTTGTCAGCTCACAGCTTCAAATGTTACTTGCAAGCTGGCTAACAAGTACCTAGTATTTTGAACATTCCATTAAGTGGACATTTACGGTACAAGTGCACTGATCCAAGGTAAACCTAGAATGAGGTGATGAAGAAAGGTATAGTGATACACCTACATACCTACTGTGCATAATGTTAAAGGAACACTATAGTGTTAGGAAAACTGTGTGGCTGCGTGGTAGACAGCCGCTTAGGGGGGCAGGGATAATGATATGAAGTGGTATGGGTGCCTATAGTGTCCCTTTAAGATGAACATGGCAGGAGGCCAGCTTGGTAAATGTAGTCAATGAGGTCAGGATAAGCTGTAACTCATCAGTTTGTAGGTGAAAACATTTTGAAAATGTTGGTCCCTGGGTAACTGATTATCGCAGGATGGAAAGTACTGTAATTGAGTAATAAACAATCTAACTGATGAGACTTGATAGTGGATGGCAGGGAAGTGATAAGTGACTGGAAAAGTAGTTACACCATTAACAGAGTTACATTACTGACCAGGAGTATAATTAGAATTTACGTAATATATTCTTAAAATATTCTTAAATATTTTAAATTGAGACAGAGTTTAATTAAATAACATGAGCAATTCAAACAAAACAATATTAGAAAACAATAAGAATAACATTTTACGATAATAACCTTGAAACATTGAGAAACGAAAAAAGGTTAAAAGATTGGGAAATCTGAATAAAAAGGAAGGAAGTTAATTAAAATAATTCAATTAAGAGGGGCAGGTCCTGGACGCAGACCAGAGTAGTCGCATGCTGTAACTGCTTTGGCCCAAATAGGCCAAAAAATGAGTAATTGGCTTCAGCAATCAGCCATAACTGATGATGTCGCAGCCCAAAAGCAAGAGGGTCACAGAGAGGCAAGAGAAAGCCAACTTTTTTCCTCTAGGGCGACTTCAAACAAAAATTTACAACTGACTGAAGCAAGCCAAGATGATCTAAATCTGTCTCAAGGTCTTACAGAAAACAATCCAGCACTTACCAGAGGCTTGCTCCAACAGATGCTGGACGATATGACCTCTAAACTCACAGCAAACTTTCACACTGTGGTGAATGACCTGCGGAAAGTTTAACATGATTTGGGCATACAAACTTCTGCTACAGAGGATAAAATGGCGGAAATCGCGGATGCCCATAATGGTCTGGTGGTGTCACGGTCCCCGGCTCACTGCCATGTGCGTCCGTGCCTGACCAACACGACCGCACCAACTCGCTGAGCTGACCTGCTCAGCAGCGAGCCGGAAACTGCTCATCCACTCCGCTCGGGGAAATCCAAGATGGTGCCGACCATGAGGTCACGTCCATCCATGGCTCCACCTCCCAAAATTATACAAATGTAAGCATGACATCACGATGTCAATGCACGCGCACATTCTGGGGTCAGAGGTCACCCTCTGACCAATCAGAGTCTAGAGAGGGATATTTAAATCCCTAATTCACCCTAGTACCTTGCCCTGTCATGGTTTCCTGTTCCTGGTTCCCTAGAGTGCAATTATCTTTGTGAATATTACTTCCTGGTATCCTGATCTTGGCTTTTCCCTGGTTATTCCGAATTCTGGTTCCCCTGACTTAGCTTGTTTAAATGGTATCTGAGTATTTCTGGCTTCACTGACCTCGGCTTTCCCTTTGACCATTCTCTGTCTCTAGCGTATTAGTCCGGTCATTCTAAGGTCCGGTTTACGCTCTGTCCTTTTATTTCCTTTCCTTTTGTATGTATATGTTTACATAGTTTCTGCGTGTAGGACACACTAGTAGCCATGACAGGTGGGAAAAATGGAGGGCCTCATCTCACGCATGGACCTCTATGATACAAAGCTGGCGGATAGTGAGGACCGAGCTTGCAGAAATAACCTCCGCATTCGCGGAATAGCCAAGACAATGGGGATGACCGAGCTAACTGAATATGTTACTGGCATCTTGAAAGCTCTAGCTCCAGACTTACCGCATGATGTGTTCCTGATGGACCGTTGCTAAGCCAAAGTTCTTGGCACCAGAGACGTTCTGATCAGGATGCACTATTGCCATATAAAACAAAGCCATTCTTAAATCTAAAAGAACAAGTAAGGCCTTGCCGCAGCCGTATAATGCGAACCTGCTGTTTACAGACATGTCGACATTCACACTAAAAAGGAGAAGAGAGTTCTGGGACATCACGGGAGCAGTATGAAACCGTCCCTTACCATATAGAATGGGACATTCGGTAAAACTATTGGTACAAAAGAACGGAAAAGTAACAACGATAACATCGCCGGAAGACAGCCGGGTTCTCCTGAGGAATTGGGGCCTGGATCTCCCCGAACCACCGCACAACCTCGCAAGGAGGTGACAGAGTCTGACCCGGCTGGTCAAGGGGCCCACCGTTGAAACCGTTAAGGCGTTACTTCATAGGTCTACTATCAACTCCTACCTGCCGAAGCACATGTATCCTTAACGTAATACTCCGCATGTCTAGCGAATAGAGACTGAGCAACAGGGACCCCAAAAGGTTGTATAGAATGTTATAAGGTTTATCATATGTAAATATATTTAGTTTGGGAAACGGACACAGGTGGTCAAAGTGGGCACTGAGGCTTAGACCTAGGAGAATTGTGGGGGGTGGGGGGGGAATACCTTACTTAATATCCCTAAGTTCCATCGAGTAGGAGCAATAGCGAACATACTGGGGTGGTGAAGGAACTGGCCTGTTTGCTGAATAGGGGGGACCGAAGATACAACACATGGACCATACGGGGACGGTCCAAAAGATGAGGCCTTCCTGCTTTCCTCACATGATACACAATCATGGGTACCTGGGGGGGGGAGGAACTCACTTAGTAAAAGGAGAAAGAGGGGGATGAAAAATATACCCATACATTAAAAGAACAATAAAAACAAGCTTAAAAAAAGTATAAAGCTATATCAATTTTTCTACTATCATATAGCTTTTATATTTTTAGTTTAGCTTGTTTTTATTGTTCTTTTAATGTATGAGTATATGTTTCTTCCCCCATTTTCTCCTTTTAATACAATTGTACATATATTGATTATATATATATATATATAAATTCATACTAATCTCTTTATTTTTATCTTTATCACTGACAGATATAAATTGTCTATGTAATACTTTGTTTCCTATTTTTAACTCTTATTGAATCTATGTATTTATGGAACATTACTATGTATTTTTCCGATATTTTATACCCCCTTTTAAGACTCCGGAGTTAAGGCAGACTTTAATACTGTTTGTGGACAAGATATATAAATTTAGAACACACAGATGGTATCTGTGTGTTTTACTTAGGTGTCGGCACTCTGAACGTATGCATGCGCGGAATTATGACAAACCCGGAAGAGATTACCGAAAACTGCGCCAAAATAGATTTAAAAGGGAGGATGACAGGAACACTACAGAACCACTTTTAAAAAAGACAACCAGCCAAAACGCGTTAAGTGGAGGTGGACTATATTCTATTTATTTTGTAAGGTATCTGTTTATTACTGTGTATTTAATAAAGTCTATGGAGCAGGTTTTAACCTGAATCTGATATCCTGGAATTTGGTGCTGCACCGAGGAAATTAAGCTTCAACCCAGTATCCTGATCCTTGCTTCTCATATATTTTATCAAGCTTTACTATTTATTGTTTTTACAACATCGGAAATGTCTCCCAGCACAGTATGGGCAGCACATAAAGCCATAGTCAGGGAAGAATTTATACAAAGAGCGTCATTTTACCGTAAGAGGAATCGCAAAGCTCTTCATAAGTGGCAAACAAAGTTATATACTCTGAACGTGCAGAACTAAGCGTCCCCTTCTCCCGATCTCAAAAATGAAATCTCTAGGTTTACTCAACTCATACACCAACAAGCTTCAGAACAAATGGGGCACAACCTGCAACATCTCAAACTTAAGGCAATAAAGTAAGTAAATTACTGGCATTGCGCCTCAAAACTAGGCAAGCCAACCAGAAACTGGCATTTCTAAATTAAAAAACAGGGGCTAAAATTATGGTCCCAAAAGACATCAACGATGAATTTGCAGAGTATTTCGCTGACCTATATAATCTTAAGAGAGATACAAATACTCCTTAACCGATGGCAGAATATCTAAATACATACTTACAAAACACAAACTTGCCTGCCCTCTCTTCACAAGAAAAGGCGGACCTTGTAGCTCCTAGAGGAGGTAGAGGAGGTCTTGGTACGGACAAAAGCCTTGCCGACGGGGAAGTCTCCATGCCGAAATCTGTGAATCTGTACTATAAAACTCTTGGACGGGTTTTGGCCCCACGCTTACTACAGATGTTTGCAGCAGCCACCACCACCGAACACTTACATAAGTACATATTAGAGGCACATATAGTAACCCTCCTTAAACCAGGGAAATCACCTACGCAACCACAGAATTTTTGACTGATATCTCTTTTAAATACTGATGCCAAACTTTTTGCAAAAATATATGCACTGAGACTTGGTAAAATATTGCCTCACATCATACACACGGACCAGGTGGTATTTGTGACAGGCCGTAAGAGGTCAGAAAACACGCGCAAAGTCTTAGATCTCATTTACAGCATGAAACATCTTAACCAGGGATGGAGCTTGATTCTCTCCCTGGATGCGGAAAAAGCCTTTGACTGCTTACATTGGCTATTCCTAAAGGCGGTCATGAGCCCTACATAGTTCAACCTCCACACGGGTACTAAATGCGGGATTTCTGTCCAAAGCATTTTCCATAACCAATGGGACGAGGCAAGGATGCCCACCATCACCTTTGCTTTACGTAATGGCCCTGGAGTCTCTGGCCTCGATAATTAGGGATAATGTAGACATACAAGGAGTCCGCATAGGAGACCGTACATATAAGGCTAATTTATTTACTGACGATGTGCTCCTCACTCTGACACAAATCCCACATATCATTACCGAACCTATTTAAAGAAATTGAAGATGATGGACGCAACCAATATTATAAATTGAATGTGTCTAAGACCCAGGCCATGGGAATAGGGCTCACCGACGCTACATTAGCCACACTCCAGGCTAAATTTCAGCCTGGAATGGAGGACAGATTACGTCTTTTTTCTTGCCCTCCACATTACAAAAAACCTGGATTACATGTTTAAATACAATTACAAACCAATACACAAAGAGATGGTTACTACCTTACGAAATTGGGAAGGGAAATACCTCTCGTGGCTAATAGTCACGCTAAAAGGCTACTCTTGCCCAAACTCTATCTATTCCGCACCTTACCAATTGTGATTCCACAGACTTATCTCACTAAGATACAAAATCTAATAACACAATTCATGTGGGAGCGTAAGAGGGCTAGGATAGCCACAAAATTCATATGCACAACAGTAGAAGATGGAGGGTTAAGCATACCACATGTCAAATTATATTATAGAGCAGCCATACTCTCCTCAGCTGTAGTGGCCCACTCATATATACAACAACCACAGTGGATTGCCATAGAATCCCAGTGGGCCCAGGTACATAAACTGCACCACTTGCTATGGGTACCGGCGCAAATGAGGCCGAATATCCCCTCTATACTTCCCACCAAAAAAAATTCTACTACGAATATGGGACGTAAAGCAAAGCTGTCTGTGCTTGACTCCCACCTGGTCCAAAGCTACACCTATAGAAAGCACTCTTATTGTCAATCCTACTTTTAACCATAGACAGTGGACGAATGGGGGATGTACATACTTACACCAATTATTTCAGGGAACATATATTTTGCCGTTCCCAGAACTTCAAACTACATTTAATCTACCACACAGAGCACTTTTTTCCTATCTGCAGATCAAGTCGCTACTAGGAGACTCATATAGAGCAGACACTGACCCAACCCCCCTAATGATATTTTAAACACTATGTCTTGTCCCGGTTACACCCGCAAAACTTCTATCTAAGATATGCAAACTCTTAAACAGACCTGGAGACAGCGACGCTAGCAAATTCCAAAACTTGTGGCAAACAGACCTGCAAAAACAGTTTACTCAGCAGACATGGCAAGCAGCACTGAAGGCACACAAGGGTAAAACTCTATGCACATCCCATCTAGAGCTTATACGAAAGATCTATTTCTGGTGGTACATGCTACCGGCGCATCTGGCAAAGATATACCCTGGCACGTCAGATAGCTGCTGGAGATGTAGGATGTATCACATATGGTGGTCATGCACCCATCTACAGTCTTTCTGGAAAATGGTAAAGGGCATGCTCAATGACATATGTGAGACGCATGTGACACTGCCACCAGAAATGGCTCTCTTATTCCTTAACCTAGGGGGCTTCCCTAGGCAAGAGGAGCTAGCATTTTGCTTAACCATCACTTATAGCTGCCCTTGCACTCCAGAGTTTGGCCAGAGATTCCCTCGACGCAAACTCTCATACGACAGATGACAGTTAATCTAGACTCTGAGAACATGCCTAGGAAACAATTCAAGACACTTCAAAAGGTGCAAACTTGTGTAGACAGATTTAAAGCACTCAAAAAAACTTGGACAAAGACTATGGCAGTTTTCAAACTATCCTTCAATCCAACACAATCAAACTATCCTTCAATCACAAGAGCACACAGAGGTACGATGTACAACACAACTTGGAAGTAATAGGACCAAAAAGAGATCAGCATTCCCAGATCACTACCTGTACAGGCAAAGAAGCGCAGGAATAGATAGACAAATGAACCAGAGGTCATTAGTCCCTTAACTTTTCTTTTTAATACCCACTGTGACAAAACCATTTCATCACTTGTTTTTGGAGGGGATGTTTGCCAGCCTTCTCCCCTGGGACTATGGGCCCTGTGATAACCCATGTTCAAAAGTATTGTTTCTGCCCCTTGGACTTTTAACTTTTAATTGTCCAGCGGTGTTTTGTTGTCGAGTGTATGGAACTGTTTTGGGCATGGGACCATGTGCACGGTGGGGCAAAAATAAGACTTCCAGGAAATTCCTGAACCCCTGAACTGATCTGGGTGATTTTTGGATATGTTGTTCACTCAGATCGGGACTATAAGGGTATGACTTTTGTGGGGATATGTTGTATTTTGGGGTTTGTAAAAATTTATGTTTTTTCTGATTAGAGTTAATTGTATCACAGGCAGAGGAGAGGGATTTTGTGCTGTAAGTGGGAGTGTCAGAAATTTTTGTATTGTTTGTATCTTTTGTTTGCCTGTGTAATGGAGCTCCCTGTACTCCGACCGAGTACCCTCCGTTGATGGATGCTCCTAGCGCTTCCTGAGGACTCCAAACACTGCAGCAGACACCACAGCCACCGCAGACTCCACAACCGCCGTAGCTTAACTGGAGTCTCGCCGTCTTCCTTCCACCCTGGATCAGCTTCTGTCCTCCAGGACCGTGTGGGGAAGACCTCTCCTCCAGGAGAGCGTAACAGGAACAGCTCTTAAAAGAGCTAAGTGACTCAAGCTCAGAGGAGCATGCAGAGCATAGCAATCCCCAGTGTGATATAGCAGTTCCCTCCAATAACGAGACAAGGCTACGTATTGAGGGTCAAGAAGATCTGTCAAAACCTTTATTTCCCTTGGGACCAGCCAATAGGGTCACCACAATAACATTGTTGTGACACCTCAATAAAATCACAAACAGTCAAAACATATCAAACAACACACAGTGACTTATCACAACACAATGGCACATTTTTAAAGGGGTGGGGGGAGACAATATTTAACAGTAAATATCTCACCTGCCTGCAGAATTAGCAATATGCAAATCTACCCGAATATGCAAATGAACCAGTCTTGCAATTCAGGTAGTGCATATTGCTGTTGCTACCAACAGAGGGCACTAGACAAGCTCCATAGCCAAACCCACCTAGTTTGTAGCAAACCTCAGCAATACAAGAGAGCAGGCAATACATTACACAGTACATACACACACACTATAAACAATTACATTACACACACCCTGCACCTATAATGGGTACAGGGTGACTAAAACATAAGATAAATAAAGCAGCCTACATAAATAGTCTGTCTGAAGGTAGACTAGGGGCTTTAAAGCCAGATACATGAAAGAGTCATAGTCACAGGGGAGGAGGCTGGCAAGTAGGCCTCTCCAGGACCAAGTGGCGAAGGGTACTTCGTCAGAGCCTGTGTTCCATCAGGTCCAGGGGGTGTGCCTCTGGCCTGAGGAATTGTTTATAAGCAAACCTGTACCAATAAAGCCTCAGACTTGTTCTACCCTTCATGAAGTCTTGGCTCATGTTTGGGGATTGGAGAACTACCTACACTCTGGGGATTGCTATAATCACTATGCTTCCCAGAGTATAATCACTAAGCTCTTGTAAGAGCATGTTCCTGCTCTTTGGATTTAAGAGAGGTCTACCTACTGGAAGCTGGATCCTGGTCTTGGGTCCATAGTTGGTGTGTCACAGTTCTTACTGTGACATCCAGGTTGCCCAACAAGTGCCCAACAAGGGATTTGAACCTGGGTATTTTGCAGTCCTGGGTCTGCTGTTTTGCCTCTGAGGCACCATACAGCTCTAGTATAGCCTGAAGTCTCTTCTTGCCTTGTATCCAGCACTGGGGGCTGGACGTTATCTGTGGCTGCTTTAATATTCTCAGCTCACCTGTGTCTGATCACTGATAACCCAGGTATAAGACACTGCCTCTCCCTGAGATACTCACCACTGGGATAGGTCCGGGCAACAGTTGGGAGCCCCTTTCGGGGGTTGTCCTGACAAAGTTATAATTTTAAGCCATCGACTGTAATGACAAGACTACACGTGGTCTGGGACTCAAGAGTACAGACCCCAAAAAAAGATATACAAATAAAGATACACAGCAAATGTCTTATTTGGCCTGGGAACCCACTGTATCAAGTAAATAACATGCTAAGTTTGTACAATGTAATGTATAGCAGTTATTCTAAGACCAAGAGGGATGAAGTCTTCAAGAATGTACTCAAAATGTATAACCCCCATTGCCTCTTTTTATTCCCCTTTTCCTTTCTGCACCCCAAAAAACTATAAAAATTGTCAAATTGAAAAAAAAAAAATTAAATTACATCAATAATCTAATAAGTCATTCTCCATCAATTGCTCCAATATTTATAGGAGATGTGCAATATTTCATGAACATAATTTTATATTCATCTCAAGTGTTTCTTGAATATTATCATTAATTGCAAATATAGGGGACACAAAAAAATTAGTTGTAAGCTGAAGCGAGAATGTAGCCCATCTGCAAGACGTGCATATCTTTGTTTAAATCTTTATATTATTTAATGTTTCTTTTCTTTTTTTCCCCAATAGAAATTACCTTATTTTGCCACTTGAGAGTAACCAGATCTCTTCATTATCACCAATAATAATGACAAGAAATGTGCTCCTGTCTTTTCTAGTCACCTCATTCGGCCAATGAATGGAGATATGTTGCAGAGTAATTTTGTTATATCTTCCTCCACGGAAAAACATCTGACACACTGATTCAAATGTTTAAATAATATCCAAGACATAGGATTCCCAACACAGTGTTTATACACAGCGACAATACCACAGTATGGATCAGAGCCTATATGCTGCTATGAGTTAAATAGAGAGAGAGAGTTTATACAGTGTAGTTAATGGTTGTGAAGAGTAACATTTTCATTTGGAGACCAACATCACAAATGACAGTAACCCCATGTGTTTGAGAGCCTCTTTATTTAGCAAGGCATTTTCAAAAGACTGAGGAAACTTTCTGATGATATACACTAATCAGCCACAACATTAAAACCACTGACAGGTGAAGTGAAAATATTGATTATATTGTTACAATTTCACCTGTCTTCCTGATAGTGATGACTAGAGGACTGGGTCAAAGCTGCAAGTCTTGTAGGGTGTTTCCGGTATACAGTGGTTGGCACCTACCAAAAGTAGTACAAAGAAGGATAATCCGTAAACCACCGTCAGGATCACGGGTGCCCAAGGCTCAGTTGTATGTTGGGAGAAAAGGCTAACCCCCCATGGCTGATTACACAGAATAGCTACTGTAGCTCAAATTGCTAGAAAGCATAAGGCTGTTCATGATAGAAAGGTGTAAGAATACATAGTGCATCACAGTTTGCTGTGAATGGGCTTGGTAGCCACAGGCCTGTCAGAATGCCCATGAGAACCCCTGTCCACAACCGAAAGTGCCTTCAGTGAGCATGGGCATCCGCAGGAATTTTTCCAGGAGTGGAGCATAATTGTAATGACATCCATGCTTGGTACCTTTTTGACAGTGTCATGAAAGGGAAGGGGCATTGTCATTATTACATAAAGCTAGGGTGAAAAGCGTTTTCACAGCTATGGTGTCAGGAATACATGTTTGTATTCCTGACACTATAGTGTTCCTTTAAGCAAATTGAAAGAACATTCTGGTCACCATAACAACTTTATCTAAATGAAAATGCTATGATGTCAGGAAGCCCCTGAGTGCTTTCTTTCCTTTAAAGGGTTAAACTGCTCTCAAAGGCTCTCAAAGGCTTCCTCCAGCTCCAGATCTCCAGGTCGCTCAGTGGTATTCGGCTTCTGAAACAGAGTGTCAGGAAGTGCAGATTGACGTCAGGCATGAGTGCTGCAGATTGGCTAGAGTGGTCAGTTGACGCTCTATGCCAATCGCTAGTTCCCGGTTCATAAAAATGTTTTACTTTTTTATGAATGGGGAGCTACTGTTTGGCTTAGAGTGCCAGCTGACCGCTCTAGCCAATCAGCGGCACCCCTACCCAGTGGCACTCTGTGCTTCCTGGCACTCAGTAAATAAAAGTGAACACATTAACACTGATGTTTTTTTTGTTACCTGGGGAGATGAGAAGGTCCAAAGTTTCCCTGCCAGGCCCAGGTACCAAAGCCTTATGATGTGGTGTCCAGAATAAAGTGGAAGGTTCACTTCACTTGTCCTTCCTGCTCCAATCTCATTTTCTTCTCCTTCATTTGACACAGTCTTCCTTTTCTTCTGACACTGTCTTTATCCTCCTTGGCTCCTTCTGCTCTTTTACCTTTCTGCTATTTTCTGCATATTTTGCTCCCCCTTCTGCTCCTTCCTACCCTTTTCTGTTCCTTTTCCTACTTTAGGCTGCCCCATGCCTCACTTCCCTGATCTATAGGTTGCCCCCCTATGCCTCACTTCCCTGATCTATAGGCTGCCCCCATGCCTCACCTCCCTAATCTATAGGCTGCCCTCCCTATGCCTCACTTCCCTGATCTATAGGTCGCCCCCATGCCATACTTCCTGATCAACAGGCTGCCCCCCATGCCTCACTTCCCTGATCTATAGGCTGCCCCCCATGCCTCATTTCCATGATCTGTAGGCTGCCCCCGCATGCCTCATTTCCCTGATCTATAGGCTGCACCCCATGCCTCATTGCCATGATCTGTAGGCTATCTCCCACCCCTCCCCCATGCCTTACTTACCTGATCTGTAGGCTGCCCCCCACTCCCCCATCCCTCGCTTACCTGATCTGTAGGCTGTCTCTGCAGTCTAGGAGTTGCTGGCCACACTCTATGCTGCTCCCCTGCGGATTCAGTCAGGAGAGAGAAGCAGGGATAAGATGTAGCTTCCTATCCCTGTCTCTCTCGATACAAGTGCCCTCCCTTGCCCCCCGCCTCTCCCCCGAGGACGCCCATGTCAGTGAGTACGTGAGCAACAGAACTGGACCATGGAGCAATGGAAGACGTTTGCATAGTCTGATGAATCCTATTTTCTTTTAAATCAGATGGATGGCTGGTTGCATGTGCGTTGTTTTCCTGGGGAAGAGATAGCAGCAGGATGCACTATCGTAAGACGGCAGGCTTGCAGAAGCAGTGTTACACTCTGGGTAATGTTCTGCTGGGAAACCTTAAGTCCTGGCATTAATGTGGATGTTACTTTAATACATGCCACCTACCTAAAGATTGTTGCAGACCACGTACATCCCTTCATGGCAATGCTATACCCCTATGGTAGTGACCTCAATCAGCAGGATAGTGTACCCTGCCACAATGCAAACATTTTTCAGGAATGATTTGAGGAACACGACAAAGAGTTCAAGCTGTTGCCTTGTCTTCCAGATTCCCCAGATCTCAATCCAATTGAGCACGTGTGGCGTGTGCTTGAACAACAAATTCAATCCATGGAGACCCCCATCTCGCAACTTGCTGTATTTAAATGATCTGCTGCTAATGTCTGACTCCAGATACAACCGGACACAATCAAAGGTTTTGAGGAGTCTATGCCTCGACACATCATAACTGTTTTGGCAGCACAAGGGGGCCTAGAAGATATGGCAAGTGGTTTTAATGTTGTAGCTGATCAGTGTATAGCAGGGAGAGTTAAAATAAGCTGGAAAAAACCCAGCTGTTCACAAAGCAATAACACATTACAGTACAAGAGTATGTCTTTAATAAAACATAATTCTTGAATAGGAGCAGGGTTTTGCAAACAATCCTCAATTATAAAAAATGAAGAAAACCAGCAATTCACAAAGCAATAACACATTACAGTACAAGAGTATGTCTTTAATAAAACATCATTCTTGAATGGGAGCAAGGCTTTGCAAACAGTCTTTGTTCAATTCTAATTTGTTACAGATTAACAAGTAACACAATTTAATTTTGTATGAGTTTGAAATTCAAGGTTTTGGAAAGTGATTAAAAATATCAGTCACGCTAGGGGATCTTTACATTACTTCACTGTCCCCATCAAAAAGAAAAACACAGAAGTTGAGATATGACTCCTTACTTTGCAAGTTTCAAATGGATCCAACTAAATGTCTACTGGGACATTATGGTGTAGATGAGCTCCATAAAGAGGTCAGAAAATGAGAACCGGTAACCAGTCTGGACTCTTGGACCAAGTCAAGTTCCATAATGTCATGGAATATACCTAAAGTCAAATGTAAATGATCGAAGGATAATAATAATAAAGTATTTAAATACTTTATTTAATACCAGGAAAGGTACATTCAGATTACTCTGGTTTTCAAGTATGTCATTACTTTCTCAACAGATTAAAGGGAATCTATCATACCCATAGTGACTTGAATTTCAAATTCCATAAATACATTATACTAGCAGCTTTGATGGCAAATGTATATATTAGAAGAACAACACATTTAAATATTTTTTACCTCCAATCTGTGTCTCAATTCCTTGGCTGACAATGCTGAGGAATTGAGAGACAATGAAGACAGAAGAGATCTTGTACAGGAGGTCCCTCTTGGCAACAAAGCCAGTGTGTTGGCGTCATGGAGAGTTTTGCTCTGCATGGGGAAGTGTCCCCAAGCGGGGAAATCAACAAAGAGATGAAGAGGAGCACCGGCCCACTGGTTCTGGGTGTTACAGTAGTTTAAAACCCACCTCTGAAAGGAGAACGCGACTTTGGAGCTTTCCTTTTTTTTCCAGTTTCCTTTAACCTATTTATAACAATATGGCTTCAAAATGCTGTGAATTTTGGGTACATTGGGAGCATAGTGCTCCTTGATGAGAAATATTTCAATTGTTACAGCTTTTTCCCCTACCATACAACTGATTATCACACCAGTATAACTGAATTCTTATATAACAAGTAATTTTCATGGGAGAACAAGGGAGGCAATATTATAATTGCAAAGGGAATTGATCAATATCCTGATTTCTGAAGCTGTCAAAAAAATTAGTTTTTCTTCTACAAGACGGACCCACGTCAGAAAAGAGTTTTGTTTTGTTTTTGAAGTTCAGTAATCTATTTAACTTTTTATATGTTTAGATGATAAGGTATTATGGTATATGCTCTTTCATTTCATTAAGTTGTAAATGACACATGTAATGAAGCAATTTATGATGAGAACATAACTGAAAGTAGAGATCATTTGGCTTTCTATTCTGAGTGAGAATGGCTCTCTGTATTTTAACTATTACACAAATAAAACATGATAATACAGTAAATACAGTTTTGTTTTACAATTGCAAACACAATTGGGAAAATAAACATGTTATAAAATGTGAATCTTACAACTAGCATTCTCAGTTCTGAACAATAAATGCCTTACTAAAATGCAAATGAAATAGTTATGAATTACATTATCACATTTGTTTTCTTTTGTTATTTTCAATATGTTGATATAAATCTGTAGATGCCATTCTTCTCTTTATTTTTGCAACTATGAAATACATTTAATACTGGTCATGATCAAAAACAGGTAATAATTCTATAGTTAGTGCAATAAGAAGTTTTCCCTTTTTTTCCAACCTAAATTAATTGGGTCAGGACCTAAGGAAATTGGTCAGGATGGTGGTTCCAGCTCCACCGTAATGGGCTTGAACCCTGGAGTTGTATATGAAAAACACAAAAAAAACTACTAAGGGAGAACAACAATCTAAAAGGGAGCTCCCAAAAAGATGGTAAAGATACAAAAAGAACACAATGATAACATCAAAGAATACGTTATTTACTTGCTTGGAGGGAAAGAGGTAAAGAATATATATACAAGAAGCAAGCACTTAACTTCTTTGTGGTAATGTACAGATTTGTATCCTAAAAAAATAAACTTTATTAAACTTCTGTCTAGTGTTGGTGAGTGATATTCACCCTATTGATAAACCTAATGGCAACTCGTTGCAATGTTAATTTTGAGGAATGCAGTGAGAGCCCTTTAAATTAAGCACCAGGGATTATTCACTCCAATGTCATTCCTCGATTTTGTCAGAGGTGGATTGATAACCCAATAAGGGATGCCCTATTAGTTGTAAAGTGGAAGTCCTCATACAAATTGGAGGTACTGAAAAATCAGTTACTAAGCTTTAATTGATAAAAATATAGACAATATGCCTAAAACATGGTAACTGTAATTGAATCCTTATGCATATTATCCCCTGACGAAGGAGTCTTTAAACTCTGAAACGCACGTCGGGTTTAGCTTGGCATTTCTCTCACTTCACTAGAGCACGCAACTATGCACTTGAAGGGAATTCTCCCTCACTTTTCGTTTTAGTTTTATTTTGATTTAATGATGTAGGTTTGCAACTTGGAAACTATACTATAGGTGGGGTTGATACAGGGATACTAGCTAACTATTTTCAGTGGCAGCCTTAGCTTAGAACACCCACGAAGGTGTTACTAGGAGACCATAGGGAACAAGTATAGCGGTTTTTCAGCAGCACCTTATCATGCCACATTGTATCAACCGTTTGAATGCTCCATCTCGTAGGTCTTAACTAGTATGCATAAGGATTCAATTACAGTTACCATTTTTTAGACATATTGTCTATATTTTTTATCAATTAAGGCTTAGTAACTGATTTCTCAGTACCTCCAATTTGCATGAGAACTTCCACTTTACAACTAATAGGGCATCCCTTATTGGGTTATCAATCCACCAAAATCGAGGAATGACATTGGAGTGAATAATCCCTGGTGCTTAATTTAAAGGGCTCTCACTGCATTCCTCAAAATTAACATTGCAACGAGTTGCCATTAGGTTTATCAATAGGGTGAATATCACTCACCAACACTACTATTTGGGTAAATTGTTACAATTGTATCCTCCAGAGACAGAAGTTTAATAAAGTTTATTTTTTTAGGATACAAATCTGTACATTACCACAAAGAAGTTAAGTGCTTGCTCCTTGTATATATATATTCTTTACCTCTTTCCCTCCAAGCAAGTAAATAACGTATTCTTTGATGTTATCATTGTGTTCTTTTTGTATCTTTACCAGCTTTTTGGGAGCTCCCTTTTAGAGGGTTGTTCTCCCGTAGTAGTTTTTTTGTGTTTTTCAATAATTCTATAGTACATATGAAGAAGGCATATATAACTGTACATTGATTTTTGGAGAACAAACCACAAGTTTATATTCCCGTCAGCAACGAGAGGTGCAAAACTGCTCACCCCAGAGCTTACTTCTTGAGAAGTTGTCGACTTCAACCCGGCTCCAACCCGTGAACGTGCCTGAAAATGCTCATCCGATGGTTTAGATCCTTGGGGACCACATATCTCCAAACCATGCTCGATCTTGCAATCACTGAGTAGAATCAGGTGGACCCCAAACAGCCTGTTCGATTACCACACTCTGCTCCAAGGTGCTCTCTCATGTGGGATGCTAGGCCTGTTACCGGGACTCTTGTGGCCCCAACATGGCATTGGCTAACTTCGAAGCTGAGCTGAGGAACTCTTGATCTATGACATGGTGTCCCACCATTAAACCCAAAGTTATTACAAGCTCTGCTCGAACTTTATTTTTGTCTTATTTTTTTTCTTTTCTTATTTGTAGGACTCACAGCTACCTGACTTGGGGGGCCCTCTGGGAGGATTTTTCATTCTCAGATATTCTTGCAAATAGCCTGCTTATGTCTTATTCTGTCGATACACTTCACCTGCACTGCATTCCTCTTGTCTTTATTTTCATATTTACATAATGTGCAGCTAAGCTTCACTGTTTTGATTTCTCATATTTTGATTATTAAGTCCTATGTCGTTCAACAGAGCAGAATGCTGTCTTGTATTTTCTAAGAACAACAAAAATAAAGAATGTAAAAAAACAAATATAAATGAATACTGGTCCTTTGTCTATAATACAGAGCTCTTTACCTATATTTCGTAATGATATTTGTACTATAATGCTATGCCCTTGCTGCTATGTACTCCTCATAGTTATATGTCTGTAGTTTGAGGCCATTCTACAAAGCCTTCTCTGTTATTTTATGCATCCTCATAGTACAGCAAAGAATTTTGTTATTTTTTTTTTTTACCTTTTCTTACCAGACAAGAAAATAAATCTGTGTTTGCTCCTATCAATATTGTTGACTGCTGAGCTAGTTAGGTCAAACATTTCATATGGTGCTATCATGTACTTTAAGGTCAATGCGTGCTCTTGCATGGGATCCAGACTTAGCCATAAATCCCAGCTCGCAAAGTTTAAAAATGCATGCTCATCATCAGACTTGCTGACACAGGGTGATCTCTAATCTACACATCTTAAGGAAGCAAATGACAAATGGGATACTTGGCCAACAAAGAAATTGTATTAACTGCAGAAAGGAATAAGGATATAGTATGATTTATATGGTCACTGCTCAGATACCTTCTATTTCTTTCTATCCATTAACTGCCATTGGATATCTGCAATTTCACTGCGTTTTCACAAGGGAATTAAACTTGGTTTCTCACATCTCTCCTTCTGTAGAGTGAGAATATTATTTTCTTGACCCTCCATGGCAAGGGGTCTGCAATATATCCTGGGGTCTTATCCCATCCCTTGAAAGCACAGATCAAATAACTAACACAGGAATTCTACATTGATAGATTCAGTCTCTTACATGTAAACAAGCACGTTTCACGTCTCCAAAAATAGCCCTGTTACATGAAAATTAATATGCCATCTCACTACATACTGCTACAAATAGTATAGTAATAATAAATCACAGCACATGCATGGAAATATTTGATTTGCTAATGCATATTTGTATCCCAAGGGCAAAACCTATTTTGGAAAATGAAAAAGAAAGTAAGAATAAACAAATAAATAAATGGAAATAAAAGACAATGAGCAAAAAAATACTCTACAACTAAAATGATACCTATACAGAATGTACATTTTAGTGTATGTAGAAAGAGATACAAGGAGAAAGTGTGCAAAGAAAAACGAATTCACACACTTATGGAATGGGTGACTCTTAAGTCTAGACACATAATACATAGTAGAGTCAGATGTAGTGATCAGAAGTTGAAAGGACAGGGACGGTAGTTTGGGTGAACTAAATGGGGGGTAATCTGGGTCCTGTCTACATTGTGGGGCATAGTTTTTTTTTTTTTCTCTCCTTATGAAGGCTGGTGCTCTGCCACCTCACTAAATGAATTGCTTTTCAAATCCAAGGAGTAACTTTACATCAATACTTTTTCCTCCATTTTAATTAAGGGGATTTAGGTGTTGATATTAGGGAATCCTAGTGGTTGAAGGCATTTGTTATGACAAAATACACCCTCAGTCACCGGGGACATAACACACAGTGAGGGAGCAATATATGACGTGACATTCCCCTCTTTACCTGATCACTGGGGACCTTGGAATCACTCTCAAAAGGAAACACTCCAAGAAAGGACATTACAAATGTCAATGAGTAATTAATTATGACATTGTATATTAAGAATGTGGCATTAATTTGTCCATTTGAGAAATGGAAGAAAGCTGCATGATGGATGTGTCGGGGATGAGATCCTAAGTTGCCCTCAATGTGTTCCTTGTCTGTGGTAAAAAAAAAGTTGCAGCCATGTGATACTGATAATGAGAATTAAGACACGCGTAAGAATGAGAAAGCTCATTCTGAGCTAATGCAATTTTTAGACATTAAAAATATGTCTGTAATAAAGAGAGAGGCATCAGGTAATGGAAGGACAACACTTTGATTATTAAGAGATTACTATGGAGATTACTATACAGGCAAGGGGAAGCCTGGACTTGTCGGCTTATATACAGAATTAACATCCCTCCAGAAAGAAACACATGAGAGTCTGACTGACTATGTTAAAAGAACAGAGACAGCTTTTACTGTTTTGAGAAATGCAGAAAAGACATTGAGTAACAGATTGCTAATTGCAACTGTCTTAAGTAGTTTGTCTGAATCATTTTCACCATTTGCAGTTCAACTACATAAGGTGACGAAAAAGTTCCCACTGTAGAGTTTAAAGGACCACTATAGTGCCAGGAAAACATCCCCGGCTCTGGGGAGAGGAAGGGGTTAAAACTTACCTTTTTTCCAGCGCTGGGCAGGGAGCTCTCCGATCCGATCCTCCTCTTCTCCTCCCTTTCGGCTGAATGCGCACGTGCGGCAAGAGCTGCGCGTGCATTCAGCCGGTCTCATAGGAAAGCATTCATAATGGACGCTTGCGTGTTCTCAATGAGACAGCCACCAGAGGATTTGGAGGCTGGATTAACCCTAACATAAACATAGCAGTTTCTGTGAAACTGCTATGTTTATTAAAAAAAAGGTTAATCCTAGCTGGACCTGGCACCCAGACCACTTCATTAAGCTGAAGTGGTCTGGGTGCCTAGAGTGGTCCTTTAAGGCACAATTAAGAGGTTTTGAAGACAATGAAAAGTACTCTTCTAATTCAAATGACAATAGATTGTTAAAGGAACACTATAGACTGTGTGCCTCTGGTTTTAAACCTGCAGCTGAAAACATTGCAGTTCTGCAGGAATGGTAATATTTCCATTGCAGGGTTAACCTGCCTCTAGTGACTGTCATAGAGATGACTATGTGATGGGCTAATGGTTAACATTAGGGCAACATCCCACATAAATACTAACATCCAAATATTCAAAATCTTTGGTAACACCTTTAGGCCAGAGAAAGATTTCATAGAGCTTGCAGATGGGAAAATGACAGCAAGTGTGACATATAGGTGATGCAAAATTTTACCTACCTGACAGTAAGGGGAATTGATTGCTAGCAACCTAAAATTACATAGTTACATAGGCTGAAAAGAGACATGTGTCCTTTAAGTTCGGCCTTAAATAATGCATTGTATATAACCTCAAACCCTCAATAAACAATGGTGCATCAGATAATATTAGACAAAACAGAAGTGAGCTGCCAAGCATGTTACGATATTCAAACTTGGCATGAAATTGCAGGTCAATCTGATTATGATAACATTTCAAAGTTACAAAGTGTCATAGAAGGAATCAAAATTAAGGGTAAGGTAAATAAATCAAATTTAAACTGTGAAATGTGCACTCAATTAAATTTTGTTCAAAGTAGAAGCAGAAAACCTGATGCCAGATCCACAGAATCACTGGAGCTGGTGTAGACTGACTCAGCAGGTCCCACAGAACCACAAGCAAAAGAAGGTTTCAAATACGCCATTGCATTCACTGATAAGTATTCAGGAGTAGGATTTATATACCTTTCGAAATGCAAAAGTGATGTAGCAAATTCATTGCCAACAGATTCATTGCCCTAAATTGAAGATCTGACAATGGTATAGAGTTCATGGATGAAAGTTTTAGGTCACTCACTACTAAACAAACAAGGTATGAGACATGAGAACTCAGCACCTTACACACCCCATCAAAATGAAACTGCTTAAAGAAATTGGAGAACACTATTTGATATGGCAAGCTGTCTGAAATTGAATTACCAGAGGAATTATAAAAGAAACTCTATATTATCTGTTGACAGGCAAAAGACCTACTCTTTCAAATATTACGTTTTTTGGGTCAGAATGCTTTACGTATAAGTATGACAAAAAGATGTTAGATTCAAAGTGTGAGAGAGGAATCTATGTTTCATTTTACAAGAACAGTCCTTTACCCAGTGTATTATCCTGACTCCAGAAATGTTCTCAAACACTGCACTTGACACTTGACATTTATTACAAAGAAAGTTGTTGAAAAGCAAATTTAAACTGATTATTTGATGAAGAGGATTCCAACAGAGGGGGTAGTAAGACACTCCACTGCCTAAATACAAATACAAATCACAGTTTAGTTGATATATCATAAATGATAAAAAAAAAAAAGCTTGTAAAAGCTGCAGATCTTGTCTGAAGGTTTTGCAAACATTTCTTTCCAGCCCAAACTTTTTAGGAAATTATAAGTGAATTTTAAGTACATTTCAAATTTAAAGCCAAAGATGTCAAACTGAAATCCTAGCTGACTTGGAGAATTTTACCAGTTTGGCTATTTTGACCTTGAATTTTAAATTCCCTTTGAACTTCTGACAATGATCAATTTATTGAATAACTCTGACAGAGAAGAGGAGAAACCATATAATGTGTGTATTTTTCCTCTTCTTTTTTCATGAGATTATCCACTTTTATTTATTATTTATATTCAAGACATCTCAAATGACATTATAATCCAGAACAGCCAAGGCAAAGCCATGGCAAATACTCACATTATTATAAATAATAATAACAATACCAATAATAATAATTGCAGTTATAAGTCATTTTCAATGTTTTCTTCAAAGGCGTAAATTCCAAAGAAGTGACAATTCCCCTTTAAGCACTGGATAGGACGCAATATTGGATCCCCATGTTAACTTGGTGGGCTCTACTGGTTGTGCAGGCATTCTAATTCATAATAATAAAAGTCTGATAAATGTTGTTTTTTTGGAAAGCATTCTAGTAAAACTGTACTACACTGTAAGCTTGCATTGTCCTTCAAACTTAAATTCCAAAAAATGTACCCAGGTGCCCAATTCACCCATAACCCTGTACAATTGCACAGTGCTGAGGAATGTGTAAGGGCCTTATAAAAATAAATTATATTAATAATAAGAATGAACTCACAGCAAGCTGAGATGCGATGACTTATAGCTATTATTTGTTTAGAGTGACCTTTCTGTTTATAGATCCAAAGCAAAGCTGAGCAGTAAACAACAATAAATTATTTTCCTCCTGGGATCAATAGTAATCTTATAGTAAATTAATTATTCCTGTTTATATTCTGTCCCACTACATACTCCATAGATTCGTCTGTTAGTTACATAACATCCTGATACTGCGAACGGTAGCCTGCAGTAAAGTCAAACAAGAAACCTGAAAAAGTAAAAGGTGTTAGAGCTAGGGGATTTAACTTTACACATCGGACAATATTCAATGTCATCTTCCTGAATGCCATAATTAGAAGTGATGATCACTGCAGACAGCTATTATGTTTAGTTCCCATAAAAAAAATGATGGGACAGAGTGAAGAAATGAGGTCTGAGTGAGGTCTGCAAGCACACAAAATAAGTGCCTATATACGTTGACGATATCACACACAGAACACACATAACAACAACACACACCAGATGCTAAACTAATATCTTGCACACATCATGTCTGTCTTGGACAGGCACAAACCAATCATAACACATAAGCAATGCTCTGATTGATCAGATCACGCGAAACACATGGTCTACAGCTCTGCACACTGTGGAGCTGCAGACCGGTGTCTGCGATGGGCGCTGGATGCGCATTTCCCCCAGCGGCATATCGAGCAAGCTGCCGGGCCCCCTCCTGGTGTTGGGTCCTCGGTCAGTGACCCAGGACCTGACACAGTCTGCCCGGGCACCCCCCTAGTGAGCGGCACCCAGGGCAGACAGCCCTCCCTTCCCCCCTTAGTACGCCACTGCTCATCGGTTAGAAATAATGTTAGTAATAATCTCTCATGTCTAATCTGAATGTGTTGGAGAACTTGCTGCTGCTGGTGACAGTTGTCTGACCTCTATAGTGTCTGTGGTGCTGGGGAATAAGCTATCTTCCCTCACTTCCTCTCCCTCTCCTTTGCTAGGCAGCCATTTTGTATTTAGAGATCTTTAATGTGTGTCCTGCTCTGTCTCATACATGCTGCTGTGCTAATACAGCTCTGCTAAATTTCAACATTAGGGATATGGGCCCAGAGTAGACTCTACAAGGATGGTCATATACGCCAGAGCAGTAAATGTTATGGGAGTTGCTGTGCCTGTTCTCACATCTATAATATACCTGATTTAGAAGTTCAGAATGCAGAATGAGCTTGTGAAAAGGACACACAGGGTTATTCAATAAAGTGAGAATTTTAGGGACAATATAGTCACCAGAACATCTACAGCTTATTGCATTTGTTCTGGTGAGTAGAATCATTACCTTCAGGCTTTTTGCAGTAAACACTGTCTTTTCAGAGAAAAGGCAGTGTTTACATTACAGCCTAAGGAAACTCCACTGGCCATTCCTCAGATGGCTGCTAGAGGTGCTTCCTGTGGCAGTGCTGCACACTATACAGTACTGCCATTCAGTGTTTCCACCCTCTGCATGCAGATACAGAACTTTCCTCATATAGATACATTGATTCAATGCATCTCTATGAGGAGATGCTAATTGTCCAGGGTTGTGTTTGACTTGTGCTTTCTCTGCCTCTGATCTGCCTCCTCGACAGTCTCAGCCAATCCCATGGGAAAGAATTGTGATTGGCTCACATAATCACTTCTGAACTTGTCAGCAAAGCAGGCAGGTCAGGGTCAGAGGCAGAAATAAAGATGTTACTATATTTATGGAGGGAAAGGAGGGATGGGGGAGGGGGGGCGGGGGCAAAATTGTGTTTTCTTAATGTTGGTTTTAACACACATGTTTGTGTTCCTGACCATATAGTGTTCCTTTAAAATTAATTCAATGTTGTTTTTCAAATGTAATTTTGAGTGGCCAAGTGACCTAAGCTGGAGATATTTTTCTAGTTTGGCTATTTCGATCTTAAATTTGAAATGCACTTTGAATCATTAAACCCATCCAATACAAATTAGTAATAAATTTGCTAAGTATTACAAAAAATATATAATTTGGCTTTAGACCCTAGTGTGATGCTGCTTACATCGGAGTAGATCTGCTCATTCCTGGACAAGCACCTTTTAAACAGATCGCCATAAAAAATTGTAAACTCTAAATTTTCCTATTTCACTAAAGATTTTAGATGCCATTAATTCAATTCCTATTGGTAAAGGTCCGGAACCTGACAGATTCACAATGTTTTATTATAGATCCTTCTTTGTCATATTGACATCCCATTTGATGAATTTGTTTAATCGTTATTGCAGCACAGGTCAAATGCCAGAGGAGGCTTTGTGTGCTCAAACCATGACATTGCCCAGAATTGCTTGTTCACAATTTTACCTTGTTTCATTGACACTAATTGATACTGAATGATGTTAAAATGTATTCAAAATATTGTCAAATAGACAATTCCAAATTCTCCCATTATTGATCGATAATGACCAGGCGGGCTTTGTCATGAACTGGCATTTATATGACTCAGATGCCTGGCCAGATTGTTGAATTAATCTCCGACTGGGATCAGAACCAACATAACTTGGAAAAATATATTTTCCAGATCCTGATCGGAAATGCATCATCTCCATGTGTTACTCTCACTTTGAGAGATAGACCAAAGAGATAGACCAATATTTTGACAGTTGTAACACAAGATTGACATTTCTTCCTAAAAAGTAAACAGTAACGTTGTAGCATTGCTAATTGAAACAAACTCTCTATACGAGGAGACATTTTCTTGAAATGTGTTGCAAAAGAAGAGACATTAAACAATAATGTGCAAAATTTACTTACCTGAATTTATAGATAATTTGCTTAGTGTTTCATCGGTAACCAAGCATGGAATCAATGGGTACTTTACATGCAATAAATGTAAAACAACAAAAAATGATCTTTTGTTATTTTTGAATTAAACACACATGAAGAAAATGAAAATGACAGCCAAGAATTTCACAAACTGTATTTACAAGTGGCATAAAAGACATGAACATAGATACATCAAGGCAATTTCTAATCTGCAGAGTACAGGTTTGGCAAAAGAAATAAACATAGAACCTTATCCAATGGATCAAAATAGAGAAGCATGTGAATATTGTCTAATAGGGAAAGTTACAATGCCCCCTATTCCCATACAGAGTCAAACAATCCATGAAGCTACCGCAATCCATTCGCTCAGATATATGTTGTCTAATACAGCCAATGTCTTGTGGGCATAATAAATATATTGACATTTATTGATAAGTATTCCAGATATTCTATGACTTACCATATATACTCGAGTATAAGTCGACCCGAATATAAGTCACGACCACTAATTTTACCCCAAAAAACTGGGAAAACGTATTGACTCGAGTATTAAACTAGGGTGGGAAATGCAGCAGCTACTGGTAAATTTCTAAATAAAATTAGATACCCAAAAAATTATATTAATTGAATATTTATTTACAGTGTGTGTATATAATGAATGCAGAGTGTGTGTGTGTGTTTGTGTAGTGTGTGTATATAATGAATGCAGTGTGTGTGTGTATATAATGTAGAGCGTGTGTGTGTGTGTGTATGAATGCAGTGTGTGTATATAATGCAGAGTGTGTGTGTGTATATAATGCAGTGTGTGTGTGAATGCAGTGTGTGTATTATTGCAGTGTGTGTATATAATGCAGTGTGTGTATAAATGCAGTGTGTGTGTATGAATGCACTGTGTGTGTGTGTGTATGAATGCAGTGTGTGTTTGTGTATGTGATGCAGAGTGTGTAACCTTGGGGGGGGGGCATTTTTATTATTTTTTTATCATTATTATTATTATTATTATTTTAATATTACATTTTTTAAATTTTATTAAATATTATTAAAATTTTAATTTTATTATAATATTATTTACATTTTTTTTCCCGTCCCCCCTCCCTGCTTGTTGCCTGGCCAGGGAGGGGGGCTATATTATTCCCTGGTGGTCCAGTGGATGGGCTGTGCAGGAGGGGGGCTGGGAGCAAGCTGTAACTTACCTTTACAGCAGCTCCTGTCAGCTCCCTTCTCCTCCGTTCCGGTCTGCTCCACTATAAGTCTTGCGGTCTGAGTGCCGCGCGGAGCGTTGCCACGGTAACCTGTGGCAACGCTTTGACAGCCGTGGCTCTCGCGAGACTTACAGTGGAGCTGACCGGAACGGAGGAGAAGGGAGCTGACAAGAACTGCTGTAAAGTCATTGCTGCCACCCAGGAGTGATGGGAGTGAGCGCAGGACTTATCTTGTTGTATTTTTATTCACTTTTTATATCACACAGCTTTGTTACAATGCAGCCGCCCATCCCACGTGTTCCCTATTAAGGGTTAATAAGTATATAGGGGTGTATATAAAAAAAACCCTCTCTGTCTCAGTGGAGATATCTTTGCCAAAAGCTCAAGGAGGCAGGGTGAAGGGTCAGTGTAGGACCCGCTTAGGGGGGTCTGCTTGACGTTGGCAGGCGGCCATTCCCTCCAATGGCCATTGGAGCAACTAAATGACCTCCATTTGTCTAAAAATACATAGGGATTAAGGAGAGAGCGCAGGTAAAATAATTCTTTGGTTTTTAACTATATATTGGGGCTGATGTGCACTGTAGTCATTGCTGTCGCCCAGGAGTGATGGGAGTGAGCACAGGACTTATCTTTTTGTATTTGTAAAAATAAGAAGTGTTGTTTATTTTAAAGAAGGGAAACAAACAACAAGTGATTTTGATCTTAAATAACCGGGAGAAGGACAAACTTATTTACAAGATCTGCTTGTGCAATGCCGAGAAAGAAGGGATACAGTCTGTGTACATGGTTCGCGGGCTGAAGCCTTAGCAACAGATGTCTTCACTCAAGACACACACTGTGAAAGGGGAATGGAGCAAGTTAATGATTTTGAAGAGCCAGATACTGCCGATCAAGCTGATGAAATTATGGAACTATTTCTGAAATGCTCATCCAGAAAGAACAAAGGAGTCCAAGCTACTCATTTGTCCTACCTTGCATAATCAGAGACAACATAAGAACCCTCATCTTGGAGCATTCTTTAAAAAAAAAAAAAGCTTAAATTGGTGGCAAAAAAAAAAAAGATTAAACAAGAAAACAAAACAAAACATGGATTCTACAGGTAAAAAATAACATTGGTTACAAAAAAATAATGGGATGCAATTCATTACAAAACTAGACTGGAAGCAAAAATACTTACTAAGAAGTAAGGAGAAGACTATGATGACACCTTTGCACCTATAGTTAAGTTCAATCAGCACAATCAGAATATTCCCAACTATTGCAGCATCAAAACTGTTTCATGCAGAGCACCTAGATTTAAAGTCAGTTTTCTTGAATGGTAAAGTAGATGAAGATCTTTACATGATGGAGCCTGAAGAATTTGATTTAAAAAAAAGTCTATTACTCAAGCTACTGAAAGCAATGTATGGACTCAAACAAGTTGCAAGAGAGTGGAATAAGGAGCAGTGTTACCCTCACAGTTTCTAGCCAGTTATTTCACTCTAAACTCATCAAAAGCAATGTACTCCGTAATTAAGGCCTTGACTCATCGCCACTTCCAGAAGGTTTGTCAAGCAATGCCTCAACTTTCCTCTGCAGAGCCAAAACAGTTTAGTAACTTGGTTTTCCACAAATTGCAATTGAATAACAGAAATTATTTTTTAATTTTACACAGCAGATGTTTTCAGCGCACTGGAAAGAGAATCCTTTGAATTAATCCGAGGGTATTAATATATGTAGTATAACACACTTTTAATGCAGTATTCATCAAAAGCCTTTTTGAACCTGAATGGAATAAGCTTTGTTTACCAAATCTCATGGCCTCTGTTATGTTACATCCTGGACAGGTAGAGTACCAGCAGGAATGTACTGGCCCAAGGAGTTTGGTGGCCTGTGGGAAGGTGCTCCCAATTCATCTCCAGCAAACAGCTGGAAGATGCAAGACCATTTTGTTTACCCAAATTGTGACCTAATTACCCCGTTCTCCATAAATATGTTTGGTTGGAAATATTAATTGCTTCCTGTCTTCTTTTTTAGACCACCCTTTGTTAGAAACTGGGTTAAATCATAAGGTTTAGCAATCAGACATGTTTTGTGTCTGAGACAGTATGTTCTCAGTTTTAACCCCTGTACTGGCTCCTTTATTCACAAATATGTTCACTGTTTACTATAGTGGTTACTAGAGTTGAGCTTTCGTTCTCGAACAAATGCAAATTTGTCTGAATTTTGCGTTATAAGCACTTTCCGTGGAGGCACTGGGCACTTAATTATTTATTTTTAGCCTTCATTGTATTACCAACTCGCTGCTTATTGTTTAGGAGACAGTCCCCTACCTGAGGTATGGCAGGTAGGGGTATGAGGGAGGTTTTAAATTATAGTAATATGGTGGTCATATTGAGGGGCCTAACCAGCGAGCTAGCAAGACGCACTCTGCTAGAGCTCCTGTCATAAGGCTACAAAAACGACGGATAAACCGGGCTGCAGAGCTAAAAACCTCCCGTACTAAGGCTCACAGCACTGGGGTAACCTGCCGGAACAGAATGCCACCCAACTCGACACCCGGGCAACATAACAGCAAACTGAGGCCTATCATGGGAGGTGGTGTGGAGAGACGGCCGCTTTCCCGCTAACCACAAGCAGCCATAAACGAGCAGAACATGCACCGGTGGGGGACATCCCGGTCCCCACCAGAAGGAGAGCCTCAGGCCCTAGACCCCATGTCCAAGCCTGCGACCTATCCAAGCAAAGAGGGACCCTGGACCTCCAAGATGGCGGAAACACAAGGCCCAGCAAAACGAAACGAGCAACCACCTAACAGTTCGGGCGCAGACACTAATGCCTACACCATGGCGGAAGGTTCACTAACCGCAGCCCAAGAAGAGGTCTGGAGGGAAACCGAGCTCCGCTACAGTCGCATCTTTAAAGCACTGTGGAAAAAGCTGGAGGCCCTCATGCAGATCCCCATGTCGGGGACAACACCAGGCGGCGCGGATTGCGAGGGCTCCTTCGGGCATGGGCAAATGGTTCAGCGGCCCGAAGGATCCCTCACAATCCACAACATCACCCGCGCACGCGGCATCCACATGCAGCAGCAACCAAGCAACAAGGAATTAAATGCCAGGCGGTGGGGCAGGGGCAACAAACAAGAAATAACCGACCAAAGCCGACAAGCAGAACGCGGGTAAGAACACCATGGCCACACACGGGAAGATCTCACAAACCCCCACTGAACCAAAAGAAAAATAGACACCCAAAATGTGAAAGGCATCAAGTAGGGGGGCTACAGAGACCACCAGACCCTGTCACTGCCAGCTCCGACAAGACAGGCCTGAGGGGCCAACATACTAAGCCTTTCACCATTCCCCCAGTCATCCACAGCTCACCCCCACAGCCTGGACCTGAGAGGCCATGACTGCTGCCACAAGTCACCAAGCTAGTGCAAGGGAAAGCCACAGCATCACCTGAACGAAAGAGGCACCAGCCGAACACTGGAGTGGGATGAAGCCCCAACCTGTGAACCCAGAGACTGAAAGCCACAAACCCAATAGACACAGAATAATTTTAGGACTGGACTTTGTCACAACACTATCACCCAAGGGCAAACCGTACAGCACACACTCACATACTTGATACCAACCTACCCAAAACCAACGCACAATCCAGCACAACACAGCATCATAACAACATAACCCACCAAACTACGTATTTAGTGTTAAGTTGATTGTGCATGTAGTGCTTTGCCTCTTTGTCACTCCACTAACCTCTTCTACCGCTAAGCTACATACCTTCCTATGAGCATAATCTCAAGCATACCAAACTATATCGTATGCATACCTAGCCTTGAATGATTCCTACTTACCATAATTTGTTGACGTCTCATAGTTAGTTAACCTCATGTTATAATATAATATGTTTATTACCTACTATAATTTGCTGATGTTTCAGAACATATTAATTTTACATTCTACAAAAATGTGCTGTTCAAAATGCCGCAATACAAAATGCTATGTTTATGCTTGCAGCAGCTGTTGTGGCTCTGCACACTCGCTGTTACCCTATGCACAAATAAAATAAAGAATTTAAATATGGTGGTCATATTGATCCCAGGGGTTTATCTCTTAATGATTGGGGGAAGGAAGTGACAGGGAGCAGAGCATTTTTAATCCCTCATTTGCCATCAATGATTGACTGGTTAAAAATAAAAGAGGTTGTCTGAATTTCATTTGTAACAAAAATATGCAGACGTAATTCAGACAAACCAAAAAAAAAAAAAAGAAAACATGGACTTAATGTAGTTTGGCTGAATACTTTTTTTTTATTTTCTGAGAAAACTATTTGAACAAACTTAATTTTCTGTCCCTGTAGAAGTCTAGTGGTTATGGTACAAGGATTGCCCTGGTGATTGGTACTGTTCCTTGCCAGATGGGCTTCGCTGCCAGCACCAGAGAGCAAGAAGTTCATAAGCAGGAATTTCCATTAGCTCTCCTTGCTATGCCCTGAAATGCAGTTTGACAGTTGACAAGGACTCTGGTATGGATTTGAAACGTTGTCTTTTGACTTGTTCCTATTAAAAGCATTAATTATTTAAGGACTTTTGTGCCCAGACTCTTCTTGCAAGCATTCCCAATTGGGATATGCCACTCCTGTCTAAGGAGCACCGAGTGTGGATTCTGGTACATATGTTCATTTATGTCCTGGTTTAATTAAATTAACACAAATTCAACCCATTCAAGAAACAGCAGTTTAAAAAGAAAAGAAAAAAAAAGGATACTGGTAACTCCATAACATATGATAATGTTTAAATCTTAATTGGTAGGGTTCATAGGTTTCCATGGGGATCCATTCAATAAATAGATCTAGGGTACCATGGAATTTACATCAGTACTTTTTTAAGTCAAAGTTTCCATATCTATGTTGTGCATCAGTTCACGTGGAACCATGTGAACATTATATCTAAATAACATCCCAACCAGGAATTCAACAAAAGGATTTGTTTCCATCACTGTCAAAAACACCCTATAAATAAAACTGTCAGTTATGCAATAAACATATTTTATCTTTGGAATGAAGGGAAATAGCACATTTAGAACCATAGCAAGCCATGAAATGTGACACATGGCTTACAGATTGTTTGCAGCCTTTCATTGAAAATTACTTCCAAACTGTTTTAAAACTGCGGGAAATTATGTTGCGCAGTAATTATTCCTTGCTTTTCTTTTAGAAAGGAAATCTCTTTCAAATTTCCCTTAGTAAAGCTAAACATATTACGCAGATGCCAAAGCTCTCTTTGTCTAAAAGCCTGTGTCTGATATAGCTTGCTATCGGTTTCTGGAATAAGACCCTGAGGAGGCAGACCAATGGTCTAGCTGGCATATGTGAGTGGGGGGAGTGTAATAAGTTCAAAGAAAGGAGGTTCTGGAGGTAAGGGGGGAGGCCTAAGTTAAGGGGAGTGGCCATATATATAGAGGGAGCCATTTTCTGTTACCCTTAGCTATCTTAATTATCCGGCTTGGGAACTGCTTTTTTGTACTTTTTGATCTCTAATAAAAATGTTTGTTTGCCTTCACCCTAGGTTGTGACCCCTAGGGCCTTCTGCTTTTAGATGTTTCTGGTGGACTGTGGACCCCTTACACATATCGCCCACATAAAGTTACTTGTGTGCAGGACTCCTTTGACTTTATGCAACGAAACATAGCTCTTGCATTCCAAGAACTCTGTTAAAACATGGGGTAATCTATTGATGTGTTTTCATTATCCTACTTGTATATACTAGGGCACAGACACTCATCTATCTAGTAAAACTACCATATACACCTAATTTGAGAGGAAATGGTGGCTTTCCTATGTCAAGGATGAATTCCTGCTTCAATATTCTGGACTCTTGACTAAACACTTGGTACTAAGAGTCCATCTTGCAGAATTTACTTACCTTCTGACAATAATACTATAAAAGTTTTAATGAGATTAGGTAATATTTGAAATATAGATAAACCTTTATGGTGGACTCTGCGGACTCTGGCAGTCATAAGTGTCTTAATTGTATAAAATAAACACAATTTCAAAACTGCAGCAAAAGAGCTTTTATAGGTCAACGGATAAGCCTCCAGCTGCAGTATCTCTTAATATCAGGTTTAATATCCAGCAAGGTTAATACCGCCTTTCATCCTGCCAAGTCAAATAAAATTAATACCATTACACTGGATAATAAAATCATTCCATAGCATACCTGAAACCTACAAAGGATAAAAGCGCACTGTTTTATGATGATTTAATGTCTTGTATTGCATTGTATTATTTTGTCATATATATATATATATATACACAACTCTGCTTCATCCAGGGATCACTGCCTCATTACTAGAGGCAGGGCTCTCCATTATAATTATTCTGGCCCCTTACAACCCCAATGGCCAAGCACCCCAACACACTCACACACTCCTAAACAGAGAGACCATGCTCACAGGCATAAAAATGAATACACAGACAGATAAACACACACAAACACCCAAAGATACGGATACACACTGCCAAACAGACACACCCAAAGATACGGATACACACTGCCAAACAGACACACACAAAGATAATAAATATCAGACATGCAGTCTTAGGTACACACATACACAAAGATACATAATGCCCCACCGCACACACATTCCCAAACACAATTCCACACAGATACACACACAAGTACACTCACACTGCAATAAGCATACACTCAAAAATATATATTTCACACCACCCTCTTGGTTTCCTACCCCTTGTAGCAACAGGGTGGCTTCCCTGAGGTCAAGAGGGGATGCAGCTGCAAATGTTGATGCATTCCAGGCAGCTTCTTCGCACACTGGGATTAAGCAATATTTTATTATTTCCTCCTAACACTATTTTGCGGGAGGAGAAAGTGGACCGTCAGTACTTGCCGGTAAAAGGCCCGCTCAGAAGTTCTGCAATACTATCTAGTTAGGGGAGGTAGTTATATCTACTCAACTGGACCGCATATCTCTACAAGGCCTCATGCAGCCAATACGGCTCTGACAGGCTACTTACAGGGTACTGGCTGTACACCCTTAATGGCGGTTCTGCCCAGGAGAATAGGAAACCAATTGGAGAGGAATGGAGGATCTATAAATATTGTGAAAAACCTATATCTGGTGAATTGTTCACTTCTTGAGCTAGATGGTTTTCTTGTTCATCTGTTGGAACAATGCACACTGCTATCTGATTTAATGCCCTATATGTATTAGGTTATGGTCAGGTGATGGCCAACAATTCACTACTTCAATATCAATAGGACATGCAGGGTACAGCGGTGTACTGACAAAGGTCAGTCACTAGTCAGAGGGTTTCTGCTTTTGTTTTACATAATGTTCAGCCAGTCATTTGACTGTTAAAGCGTTAATGGAAACATAGCACACTGCTAAAATATCGCTGTTCCTGAGCCAAACAAACAGTAAGTCTTTTTCAGAATGAGTTGGTAGCAAAGGATTTAAATGTGTGCTTCATATTATTGTTAATAATAAGTGAAAGAACGTCTTGAGCAGCTGTATAATATAAATGTAATATCGAAGTAAATGTAACACATCCTTACAGTGGAAAGTCTAAAATCACTTACATACTATCCCTTTCAATAAAAATCTGCTCATAGTGACACAAGTATGCATTCTATAGTTCAGTGGAGGCTGGTGAAGTTTTAAGATGGTGGGTTTGACCCCACCCTTTAACTTTGTAGCTAACATCTTCAGAACTGTGGCATCTGTCTGTTTCACCTTATGTACACAATCCCTAGTCCCCATTCAAAAGGGGGGTGTCAGTGTGTATATGTGTGTGTATGAGTCAGAATGTGCATTTGTGTGTGTTTGTGTCACTGTGTGTATCTGTGTGTCAGTGTGTCACTGTGTGTTTCTGTCTGTCAATGAGTATGTGTATCTGTGTAAATATGTACGTATTTGCCAGTGTGTATGAGTGTGTATATCTGGGTAACTATGTATGTATGTGTGTGGCAGTGTATGTGCATATGCTCATATAGCAATCAAACTTCAGTACTACATCCAAATGCACCCTTGCAATCAAACATAAACATTAATTCAAATTAGAACCAGTCAGACAATAGCTTTTAAATGCATCTCATTGCTGTGGTTTTTAATGAATGTCATACAAAATACAAACATCTTGGGTCACAGACCTTTGATCAATGTTAAATGCCCTTAGTGAAATAAAGGGCCCTTAGTGAAATAAAACAATAACCCCTAATATTTAAGAAGGGAACTTGAAGCCTCCCACCAAACCAACCCTGTGCAAACACCCTCAGACATCAAATCAAGACTTGGAGCCCTAAAGAACGGTCAAAAAATATAATTAGAATACACATATTGCACTGATCGCGGTGTGCAATTATGTCATTACATGTAGTAGGACAGCTGTAGGTGGCATTCACGACAGAATGCAGGGGAGTCACTGAGAACCTTGAAACATACAGAAGCTGAACAGGAATTGAAATCAGAAACTTATAAAGAAAAAAGTACAAAATTCCACAGAGGGATATCCATAGCCCTAAAGAGGCAAAATACACACAAAGTTACAAAGGATTTCCCCATACCCCATAACATAATTCCACATAATACAGAAATATAAAATATATACATTATACATGCACACAAAATCATTAAAGACACCCATGTTGAGTAGGTACCCCTCAAGTTGCCAAAACAACTTTGTTGCTCAGAAGCATGGACTCCACAAGAACTCTGAACACTTCCTGTGGTATCTGGAACCAAGACATAAGCAGCAGATCCTTTAAGTCCTGCAAGTTTTGAGGTGGTACCTTCATGGACCAGATTTGTTGTTCCACCACATCCCATAGATGCTCAATAGTAATGATATCTGGGGAATTTGGAGGCCAACTCTTTGTCATGTTCCTCAAACCATTCTTGAACAATGTTTGCAGTGTGGCAGGGTGCATTATCCTGCTGAAAGAGACCACTGCCATCAGGGAACACCATTGCCATGAATAGTTGTATGTTGTCTGCAACAAGTAACATCCATATGAATGCCATGACCCAAGGTTTCCCAGCAGTACATTGGCCAGGTTATAATACTGCCTCTTCCGTCCTGCCTTCTGCTATCTCTCATCCAGCTTCCATTTCCACCCCATGTAAATGAGGCACGCACCCGGCCATCCACATTATGGGCACTCTGACTGGTCTGCAACAACCTGCGATGCACTGTATGTTCTGACACATTTCTATCAAGCAAAGCATTACTTTTTTCAGCAATTTGAGCTATAGTTCTTCAAATATTTTCACTCGCCCATTTTTTGTGCTTCCAACAAATGAAATGCTTCCTAATATATCCCACTCCTTGGCCGGTGCCATTGTAACAAAATGTTATTTACTTCACCTGTCAGTGGTTTTACTCTTTTGGTTGACCAGTGTAGAGAATGTTTCTGCTGAGTGTTCCACTGCCAAATCTTTGGCTCAGAATTGCCCTTTATACATTACAACCGTAGAATAAATATGACACAAAACAATGTGTTGGTTCTCTCGCATCACCCAATCATGCTTGCACAATATAATGATTGCATTTAATGAAGAAAGAAAGAAAGAAAGAAAGAAAGATGTTTTCACAAAAACAGGAATACTTTAATAATAGAAGACTATTTCCAGTATTTTCCACCATTACCACAGGGAACATAAATTAACTTTATAACAGTGAGTCCTATAAGCTGTAGCATGATTACCAGTACATGATGCTCTTTAGATTATATTTGCCTAACTTGAAGGGGTTACATTCAAATCAAATTTAAACTATTAAGCAGAAAATGCAAATTTTTTTGTTTATATTTTCTTTGTCACTACAACCAAACTACAATTGGTGCAGAAATTACTATCAAATAAAATGCATTACTTCGTGCTCGGTTTTAAATTTGTTACTTTGACTGGAAAACCTCTTATGCATCTTTTCTATCCCTCTCTAAAGCCTATACATTAAAGATGCATCACATCTTCTCCGACTTTCAGCATTTTGCAGAGTGATTAAAACACATCATATTATGCAAATAAAAGACAGTAGTGCAAAATGACTGCAACCTTCAGGGATGAACAAGTTATTGTTCCCCTGGCAGGAATCCTATAGACTCATAAGTTAATTGAGCTATTTAAATCTGCAGTCAATTATAGCAACTTTCAATGTCTCTGAAATCCGTAGCTTAGCTGTTACTGCTGTAAGAAGAAATGAGATATGTAACGCTGAAGTCTTCAGGCTTCCGTTTATCATCAAGTTAATTACAGGACCATTCTTGAACTGGACACCTGTCTGATGGGACAAAATTTGTGCTGGTCACTCTTTAAAGGGTCATCAAAGTCTGGAGTTAACATATCATTTTTAGTGCATTGTAAAAAAATACACAAAAACAATAATTAAAAAACAAATTTGGATTGGATTTGCTTCCAGCTCAAGACATTTGGCTTCTGCAGTGCGTTCTCTCCATGCCAAGAAGTGACTCAGCTAATAATGATAATCAACATTCTATAGCAATACTATTTATCCTTTGCAGTGATATCACAACAGTTTCCAGGAGTTGTAGCATCATTGTCAGCTTTCAACTTTAGAAAGCTACAGCTCACAGAAGCCAAGACTTCATGAACATCTAGGGTCAACAGATCCTCCATGCTAACTTTTTCATAGTGATGTACAGAAAATGTAAAAAATTGCGTTGCAATATGTAGAATTCGATCCTATTTACAGGACGAAACGCTTTGGATTATTCTTTCCTTTTACTTTCTTTTTTACATTTTAAACATACATTTTATTTCCATGTTTCTGCTATCTCATGACTGATTGGTGGATTTTGATGATTCTCCAGGACCCTGACACTGTTGGAGTTCCACTATTGGTGGAGATATGCCTACTATTTTTGCACTTTTGTAGGTACAATACAATAAATCTTACATTGTATTTATTTTACTTTATTACTGTGGCTTCTTTTCCTCCTTATTTCTACTAAGAAACATTCTATGTAGAAGATCCCCATTTCAGTACCCGTGGAAGAGTGATGAGCCTGACTTTTTGTTTGTTTGTGAGTTTTATATGTTATACTCAACGGGGTGTTTTGTATTACTATATTACGCTAAGTATTATTTATGATTTTTTCAGATACCATTTTACATTAATGGAACATTCTACATCTACTTTTCTAGGTTGTTATATTTCCTTTTTTTGATGATCTTTATTTAGTTTCATAAGTATCAACAGATGATATATGTATAAGCTGTGTGAAAGCATAACAAATTATAGTTCAAGTAGCATTAGAATACATATTTCCTTCGTTGACAAGCAAAACAGGGGTATCGCAATGTAATCAAAATGGTTCTATTTCCTTTTTTACGTGTATTGTGATTTTTCCCCCACATTCTTTATTGTCTGTATTATTTTAGGTCTTGTTGTGAGGGCACCAGGGATATCACTTTTTCACGTAATATTATTGATTTATTTTTGGCTTACATTTTAGTGTTTATTACTTATTAGTGTCTATATATTGCTTTTCATTTATCAATTAAATATCTACATGGTCTGACTATAAAACTGTGCATATAGTGGAGGAAGTGATATGTGATTGGATGGAAGGGGATATTAAAAAAATAATCTATTTGCAAACATGATTGTTGAGACTGAGAGAAAAAGATGTAGTCAAGGTCTCTAGGATGAACCAACCTCCAAATGTCCAAGAGTCATATTTAGACAGTGAAAAATTGAAGTGAATCATCTGATTGATTGCTACTTGCTTGTGAAGCTAGACCATCAGACAACCAATGACAGCCCAAGGCTGGAGAGAAGACAGCATTAAAATCACCTCACCATGATATAGTGAGATTGAAATAGACTAAGATGGGAACTAGGTGTCTGCCAAAATGAGGGTATTGAGTGCTTATACAGAAGTGAAGGCATACTTAGAGGGACATATATGTCCGGTTAAAGTGATGAATCTACTTTGTGGATCTGAGATGACTTGTGCTACATTAAAAGGGCAGAGTATGGATCCTCATTCATATTTACCTAGAGAGGTACTGGGAGCACTTATAGATATACTGACTCAAGAAAGGGCCAATTTTGGTGGTGGTAATGTGAGTTTCCTGCAGGAACAGGACATCCGTATTGGTGTGACTTGCCCAGTGAAGTAATTTGTTGCTGATTCTTTAGCTGCCAGCTTCCAAGGGATATTCCCAGAGTCTTTAACTGTGTCTGGTCACCTCTTCTGTTTGTGATTAGTGCTGATTTGCCAGGCCGTCTTAGGCCGGATAGCAGTGGCCTCTAATTTTAGGTGATCTGGGGGCCCGTAGGATGTTCCTCCCCGTTGCTGTGAGCCAGAGGTAGCACGTGGAGGCACCCTCTACAACTTACCGGAACTTTGATGGGACAGTGGAGGTGCAGAGGCCATCCAGTTGGTGGATTCTACAGGAGGGGGGTCTCATAGACTGGGAGGACCCTTGAGTGCCCGCGGTGCCGAGGAGCTCATGGTGGGGGGCTCTACCTAGTATCGGGTGACAGTGGAGAGGTCACCCCCCAGGGACCAGCTGAAGGTGCGTCAGGGATGGCCCCACAGAGGCTTTACACTACTCCTTTATCTTTCCTGGGAACTGAGGTATGGGGGAAGGTGCGAGATACATACCTATGGAGGGGTAGTTTCCACTTATGGCAGTCAGCTATCATCCCATAAACAACCCTATCTAATACTTAAAGGCAGGGGAGGGCTGGCAGCCTTAGGCCTGGGGGGCAAAACCAGTCAAGTGGCTCATTGCACCACCAAATCAGTTCACCATCCATGCCCACCTTTTCCTGGTTTTATAACGGATATTGATGTTATGCTAATCAGTAGCTCTTTGCCATACCCACTCCTTCACGGCTCTGACTTTCAATGTTGTCAGAGCGCAGGCTGAGAATCTCTGAGCCTGTGCTCTGACTCACTAACTGAGCGCCAGAACCACGAGGGAGAGGATATGATCTGACTGCACCTACTGCTGGTGCGCACCAGTGGACCACTAGCGAATCGTTTAAATTGAATATGCTGGTGTCCCCAACTTGTGAGCTGTGTTGGCCACCGGGCGCCTCTGTTGTCATGGCACCCTGCAGGGGAGGGCTGGCAGCCTTAGGCCTGGGGGGCAAAACCAGTCAAGAGGCCCATTGCACCACCAAATCAGTGCAATGGTGCCTACCTTTTCCTGGATTTATAACGGATATTGATGTTATGCTAATCAGTAGCTCTTTGCCATACCCGCTCCTTCACGGCTCTGACTTTCAATGTTGTCAGAGCGCAGGCTGAGAATCTCTGAGCCTGTGCTCTGACTCACTAACTGAGCGTCGGAACCACGAGGGAGATGCTATAATCTGACTGCACCTACTGCTGGTGCGCACCAGTGGACCACCAGCGAATCGTTTAAATTGAATAGGCTGGTGTCCCCAACTTGTGAGCTGTGTTGTCCGCCGGGCGCCTCTGTTGTGATGGCACCCTGCGTGACCGCACAGCGTGCACACCCCAATGGCTGGCCCTGCTGACACACACTGATGTTACTACTTAGAAATCCCTCAATATTAATACAGACAGCAGAGTAAACACCAATAAACTGTGGAAACAGATCTGATCCCATCCAAATTTATAAAGATTTGCTTACTGGATTTGTTGTAAGATTAAATCATGCCTCCTCCCCTCTCTCTCCCATGCGCTGCTCTGTAAGCTGGGAGGAAGTGAAGAGTAATCACAATCTCTCAGCACAGTGGCACCTGTGGCTGCATGGGGAACAGCTGTATTTGCCGCCCCCCATGTGACATCACAATGCCCCACCTATATGAGCTGCCATACGAACTAACGCCAGTGCTGCCCACAGTGTGTGTTTACATTAAAAAGCCTGCAGGGACCGCCTATAGATACCAGAACCACTTCATTAAGCTCCAGTCATTCTGGGGTCTATAGTGTCCCTTTAATGTAATGAAAATTATAGATTAGTGTCACTAATAATATACTAGATTGCCTACTTACAACCAAATGAGGATGATGATGGGCTGCAGTTTGGCTCCACTGGTCTGGTGTAGAACAGGATCTCTGGAGGCTGTTTGCAACTGTGGTCACAAAATTCAATGTTCTGGGAGAATTGGAAGCAGCTCCATTTTTTGGGGGGCCCCTTACACAGCTCAAGGTCTGGGCCCCAGGGCCTGACGGTGAGTATGCCCACAAGGCCCACTCATAAGTCCACTTATATGTTCCACTCACCCATGAGTTTGCTCACAGGGAGTGGAGTGTGTAGGGAATGTGTTATGTGTTATTGTAGAGCAGGGGTTCTCAACGTTAGTCCTCAGGACCCCCTACCAGTCCAGGGTTTAGGGATTACCTGGGTGTGTCTAAGGTGTTTTTTTCCCTTTTTCTAAACACCTGAGACACACCCAGGTAATCCCCAAATCCTGGACTGGTAGCGGGTCCTGAGGACTGGGTTGAGAACCCCTGTTGTAGAGGATCTAATATGTGTG
>OW240914.1:107857666-107895686 GCA_933207985.1 Pelobates cultripes
CGGGAGGGGCACTTGTAGATTATTTAAAGAAATAATCCAGACACAAACACTAAGCTCAGTGTAGTGGTTATGGTGTCAATAGTGCCGGGACCCCCTCCCACAGTAAGTAGTCAAACCGTTTAAGAACAGTTTGACAACTTACCTGAGATCTGCTGGGAAATGGGGCTGTAGTAGGGCATAGGAGCAGTGGTGTGTGTGAGTGGTGCAATGTGTAAGGGGTGCAGTGTGTGTGAAGGTTGTAGTGTGTGAGTGAGGGCGGCAGTGTATGTCAGGGATGCAGTGTATGTGTGGGACAGTATGTGTGTGTAACAGTTGCAGTGTGTGTGTATGGGGGCAGTATGTGTATGGGGGCAGTGTGTGTATGTAGTGGTGTGTATGGGGGCAGTTTGTGTGTGTGTGGGGGGGGCAGTTTGTGTGAATAGGGGGGCAGTTTGTGTGTATGGGGGGCAGTTTGTGTGAATGGGGGGGGCAGTATTGGGGGCAATGTATGTGTGTGTGGCTTTTTTTTTAATATATTTTTTATTTATTTAATTAAAATAAATATTATCCTATGTCCCCCCTCCCTTCTTACCTTTACTGGGGGGGAGGGGGGACATATTTCATTCCCTTGTGGTCTGGTGGGGGATTCATTGGTGGTCCCAGTGTGGAGAGTGAACTCTAGCCCATGCTCCCGGGCTAGAGTTCACTCTCGCGAGATTTGGAGCGTTGCCGTGGTAACCGCGGCAACGCTCCAAATCTCACGAGAGGAGGACCCGGAGGAGCTGCAGGCTGAGCTCCGGGTCCTCCCTTTCACTCCCTCCCTCCGCCGCCGGCTGTCAGCACAGTGCCTGCGGATCGGGGAGGGAGATCTCTGATCTCCCCTCCGGTCCGCAGGCACATTGCAGGGCTGGCAGGGGAGGGAGACCGGCGGATTTCTCGGGGGGGCAATTGCCCCGTTGCCCCCCCCCTGGATCCGCCACTGCCTCCATGCGGTCGTGGCAGTTGCTTCTGAACCAGCCGCCAGATGTGAGCGGAATCTGGCGGCTGCTCCGCAGTGGCTCTACACTGCGCAGCATAGCGGCGGGCCGACGGCATCCCTTTTCTCCGGCTGCACGCAGTGCAAGATCTGCTTGTGCAGAAGTCAGAAGACCATCACTGGACTAGTGGACTGAACTGAGCTGCCCTGTGTCTGCATCTTGAAGTACAGGTAGGAGTAAAGGGGCTCGGGGGACCTATTGTTTGTTACATTTGGGGGGTGCAATAGGGGGCAGGGTAGGGGAGTCAGCAGTGTATTAGATTAGGGGAAGGGGGGCCAGCAGATTATTAGATAGGGAGAGGGGAGCCAGCAGTGTATTAGATAGGGGGAGGGGGATCAGCCATGTATTGATAGGGGGAGGGGCATCAGCAGTGTATTGACGAGGGAGGAGGATCAGCAGTGTGTTAGATTAGGGGAAGGGGGATCAGCAGTGTATTAGATAGTGGGGAGGGGAGTCAGCAGTGTATTAGATAGTAAGGAGGGGGGTCAGCAGTGTATTAGATATTGGCGAGGGGGGTAAGCAGTGTATTAGATAGTTGGGAGGGGGATCAGCAGTGTATTAGATAGTGGGGAGGAGGATCAGCAGTGTATTAATAGTGGGAGGGGGGTCAGCAGTGTATTAGGCACAGAGACTTATGGGGCTGGCATTGATTTTTTTACAGGGCTGCTTTGTATCCCCGGTCTGGCCCTGTCCACACAAATGTAAAAAAAGGTTAAAAATACCCCTACATGGTAAATATAGCATCATTCTCCTGTTCTCTAACAAACACTACGAAATGGTCTCTAACAAACAATACCAAATCAAATGGTCTCAAATGGTCTCTACTATACAAAGCAGTCTCTAACAAACAATACAAAATGCTCTCTAACAAAAACATGTTCCTAACAAACAATGCAAAATATTGCACATTCTATTTAAACAAATACTATGTTGCATAAGGCATAGCTGTGGTCATGAAATCAGGAAACATAGAGATGAAACTCTATGATATATGGAGGTCTGAGCCTGTTTTTGTTGCGTACTTGGGATGATTTGGTGTTTCTCCTTATTCTAGTAGTAGACAAATATCAGCATTCTAATCTCCACCTACTACAACGGAAGAGGATTCTGCTCTGCTCCGGTCCTCCCGCCCCACCACCTGTTCCCTTGATCCTATTCCCTCATATCTCATCCACACTCTGTCTCCATCTCTTGCTCTTCCTCTCACTAAAATTTTCAATCTCTCCCTTTCCTCCAGCACATTTCCTTCACCTTTCAAGCATGCAACTATAACACCGATTCTGAAAAAGCGCAACCTCAACCCCAACTCCCCATTCAACTACTGCCTTATATAGCTACTACCATTTGCCTTCAAGATCCTTGAGAGAGTTGTGTATGCGAGATTGACAGACTTCCTCGAATCCAACTCTCTGCTTGACCCGCTTCAGTCTGGATTCCGCGCTCGTCAATCTGTTGAAGCAGCTGTGAACAAAGTATCCAACGATTTAATCGCTGCTAAATCTCACAGCCATTACTCTATCCTAATTCTTCGTGATCTTTCTGCTGCCTTTGACACTGTTGATCATCAACAGCTTCTTCTCATTTTCCGTAATATCGGACTACGAGATACTGCTCTCTCCTGGTGCTCCTCCTCCTACCTCTCAGAGCGCTTTTTCAGTGTTTCTTTCTCTGGCTCTGCCTCTTCTCCCCAACCCCTCTCTGTTGACGTCCCCCAAGATTCTGTCCTTGGTCCCCTATTGTTCTCAGTCTACACTGCCTCCCTTGGTAAACTCATCCACTCATTTGGCTTCCATTATCATTTATATGCAGATGACACACAAATCTACCTGTCCTCTCCTGATCTCTCTCCATCTATCTTGACTCGTGTCTCTGACTCCAACTGGATGGCTGCTCACTTCCTTAAACTCAGCCTGTCCAAAACAGAACTTCTGGTCTTTCCTCTCTTTTGTTGATGTTCCTAAACCCTCGTTTATCATGAGCATACATTAGTTGCCCTTGGCCAGTGGTGGGATTCAGCCGGTTCACACCGATTCGCGCAAACCTGCTATTACAATGTGACAAGTTTGGCATGACATAGCTAGTTTATGTATTTATAGCTTAATTGGTATGATATGCCAAGTTAATGCATTTAATGTTAATTAACAGGATATACCAAGTTTACGCATTTACTGCTCATTGGCATGATTGCATTTATTGCTCATTGGTATGGTATACCTAATTTTTTTTTTACTGCTCATTGGCATGATATACCAAGTTTATGTATTTACTGCCGTTTTGGCACGATATACAAGATTTATGCATGTACTGCATTAGTAGCATTCCCTTACCCCCCAGGGTATTTATGTGTGACTCGGTGCCCTTGGCAATGCAATGTCTTGGGCCAACCCTGTGGAGTTGGAAACATAGCTGGAAATAGTTACTAAAATTTGTGAATCCCACTACTGCCCTTGGCAAATGTATTGGTCAGAATCTGGAAAAGAAGGACGATGATGGTATCAAAAGGTTAAAGGTTCAGGTAGAGACTGGTTTAGTACTTATCCCCTTTCCTTACATTGTAAAAAGACATGTCAGCCCTTTCACTCAAGGTGTGTGCTGTTTGAATTATTTTGTGTGTATAATGTTGTTTTAATCATTCTACATGTGCAGTGTAGGCTGTTTGTTTCTGTGATATACAGGATAATTTAATAAAGTGAGAATTCATAATGAGTTCATGGTTAATTTCAAATTTAAGACCAGAGTAGCCAAATAAAATGATAGCTGACTTAAAGAATTTTTATATTTTAGTTGACATGACACCTAATTAAGCCACTTCCCATATTCATGTATGTTGCTAACATTACTGAATTTGGCAGGACATTTGTCATTTTGTCCCTTTCCAAAAATTCCAGGTATTTTCTTTAGTGTCTATAGAACTTAGGTGCAGAGTGAATGCATCTTTAAACACTCGCACCCTGAATTGGGCATTTCATCCAGTTAACTAACTCTTTATTAGTTCTTCTTATTGTGCAAATGTGGGATTATATATGGAAGATCATCCAATTGTGTAGGCTTTCATAGTCCTCAGTTTAGGAAAAATTGGACAGTGGTGTTGTGACCACCTAGCCAGGCAGCCTGTCATCCAGGAGTACATGCGGCTGGCAAGTCTAAAGGTTTGCTGTAGGTCTTGCTACATTTTTCCCACACTAGCTGAAACTAAAGGATGGAATGACAAAAAACGCCCTTGACAGAATCCTTGCCCCCACATATCAGCTGTAACTCTAATATATAATGGGAACTTTGTAATTTCATTTATTCTCTCCACTTTTTATGTTAATTTCGATTGAGCCTGATTTTCTGATTATGAGCATAAATTACAGTTTTAACTATGTATACATAGTATCATTGAATTGTGAGATGTTTTCAATACAAATATTTTTTATAATCTGCCTTAAAAATCATATTCTTAATTTAGGGGAAACACACATTTGTAGTTAGTACTACTTTATTTTTGTTGGATATAATCAAGGCAGCATCACCTGTTGGCCATTCTATAAAATACAGTGCGAGACCACAAATAAGACTTGTATATAAGGGCAGTCCACTTCTCCCCTCTTGGCTGATATGTTAGGTAATTGACTTGGGCTAAAAGATCCCTAACTAATACTTTTTTTTCTCAATCTTTAACCCCCAGAAACCCATGGATTAGATCATAGAGCTAGGGCATCTACAGGAGGAATTGGCTGGTTTGAGTCCAATATGTGGATTCTATCGCCCCAGATCTTATTTCCTAACTCCTTGTGGTCTTCTTGGTTACAATAGGAGTAGCGCGGTCATAGAAATACACAGTAAGTATGATAGAGCGTCATATTCCCTGTGTGTTACTCTATCACTGTGCTGTTTCATTCCTGAGCCTCACTGCAGGGGTAGCCAAATAATGTTTGGGCTCAAGCCTTGGTTGTTTTCTGACCTTAGCAATGCGCCTGTCATAGATTATAGTCAGGCCATGAAAATTTGTGTAAGTATGAGAATATTCTCATAACTCTACCTAATCCCTGACTACAAAACACTAACAATGGAACAGAAACATAGAAAGTGACGGCAAATAAGAACCATTCGGCACATCTAGTCTGCCCAATTTTCTAAATACTTTCATTAGTCCCTGGCCTTATCTTATAGTTAGGATAGCCTTATGCCTATCCCACGCATGCTTAAACTCATTTCCTGTGTTAACCTCTACCACTTCAGCTGGAAGGCTATTCCATGCATCCACTACCCTCTCAGTAAAGTAATACTTCCTGATATTATTTTTAAACCTTTGTCCCTCTAATTTAAGACTATGTCCTCTTGTTGTGGTAGTTTTTCTTCTTTTAAATATAGTCTCCTCCTTTACTGTGTTGATTCCCTTTATGTATTTAAATGTTTCTATCATATCCCCCCTGTCTCGTCTTTCCTCCAAGCTATACATGTTAAGATCCTTTAACCTTTCCTGGTAAGTTTTATCCCGCAATCCATGAACCAGTTTAGTAGCCCTTCTCTGAACACTCTCTAAGGTATCAATATCCTTCTTAAGATACGGTCTCCAGTACTGTGTACAATACTCCAAGTGAGGTCTCACCAGTGTTCTGTACAATGGCATGAGCACTTCCCTCTTTCTACTGCTAATAAACCTCAAATATAAATGACAGCCCAATACAGTTTAGCAGTTTAGTAATGGTAAGACAACTCCAAAGCAACCTTTGCATTACCATCTTCTGAACCCATGTCATGATTTGTATTGTTTCTGTCTTTTTTAAACCTCCTTTAGGGGTTTAATCAGAAAAATAGGATTTGTAAAGAGTGAACTATATTTTAACTCTGCTGGAAGTAAAATGCCTTGGGGATTGGAGACTTTTGCCAGCTTGTCTATTTTGGCCTTAAATTACAATATACTTTGAATTTCTTTACATTTCCCTGTTTGTTATTCACCATACCATGGAAACCAAAATAGCTGAATATGGATTTTATTTTCTCAATTTGGCTAACTTGACCTTAAAATTTTAATTGTCTGGTTAAACAATAAATCTCCATACCTTGAACACTGAGGAATTCTAACCTCTATTCTTCATCCTACATCCAAACACATCCACAAACTCTGACAATCGTAAATGTAAATACTTACTAAATTTAATTCCCTATCCTTAGCCACAAATTTCCCTTACTGTAACACATACTAACACTAAAGTAAGTTATTCCAGGCAAACTGTAAAACTATACAAAGATGGGATAACACCAGTGCATCCATGGCACCATAGCCATGACAGTGTTCTGTAGTAGTTAGGGTGCTTGGAGAGTTCCCTTAATTCTAAAGTAATCACATGTTAAACACTATAAAGCTCTACCCTAGTAACCCTAACTGTATATTTTTCACTAACCCTAAACATCACAAATTCTATCCACCCATCCATCCATCCATCCAGAGAAAGCATTAATAGCACAACACTTCCTCAGCAACAGTGCTGGATTTTGTGATCTCCTTAACCGGCCTGTAAAACCTCCCATAATTTAGTATTGCAAGTCAACACCTTTATTGCCTCTTGGTAGTGTCCTTTTAAATGAGTCTTGCTTGTGGTCTCTCATTGTTTTTTTGTCACGTATTCATCCGCTTATAAAAATGTGGTTAATGACATTTACTGTCCACACAGGAAAAGTTGTGCCGAGTAGCAACCAAATCCACAGAAGGGTTAATGCTGAGCAGGAATTACGCAAATGGGAACCTGGTAACTGACTTTGGGGTCAAAGGCTGGTTACAGCCTGTCAGATCTAGAGTGGTATTTAGGCCCAGTTCTAATCCTGCTCAGTGCCCTGTCGTGGTTTACCTTGTGGATGTCCGAGAGCGCGTGATTGATTCTGGTAATTCTGGTTATTTGACTTTGGCATTGTTTTTGACTTCCATGTTTTCTGGCATCCCTGACTCCTGACTTTTCCTTATTGTTGTGTCTCTTTCTGTTTCCCTTGACCTCGGCTATTCCTGACTATTCTTTGGTACGTTAGTCCGGCCATTCTAAGGTCCGGTATACGTTACCTATCAGTCCTCTGTGTTATGCAATTCTACGTGCTGGATCATTCTGTAATCCTGACATTTTTAAAGAATGCTGCCACCCTTTCGACCACCTGCAGTAGAAGCACTGTGCCCAAGATCAAAAGATCTCACTTTACCTACCTGGCAGTGTTCTCAACATTTGGAATTGACTTCTCTGTAGATAAAGGGTATTCTCAGAGCTCTCCAGGTTTCCTCTGTATACTGTGCATAAAAGGTAGCTGGTGTGTAGGAAGATGGTGATAACTTCCTATATTCACATGTTCTATCAGCAAGCCTATTCCCATACACAGTACCACAGTGCTACACAACAGTATAACATTAATATTAGTACAACTAATATTAATTAGTATATTTTAGAACACAGGCACATTTAGGAATCCTTACATTAACAATTCACAATAAACCACAGCACCTTCTTGAGTTTTAAATTCCACCAGCCACGGTGAACCTGTAAATGTTTTGACCTTTATATTAATTTTTTTTCATTTTCAATCCTCAAATTAAAACGTATGATACCTGCAGCATAATGATAATGTTTTTCTTATGCCTTAAGGTGAAAGTACTCCGGGTTTACTCTTCTTTTGAATCAATTTAATCACACAGGTCTGATTTCACCTTTGATCTTGGGCTCCTGGGTGCATCTCAGCTTGCCAATGAATATACTATATTTTGGGTAAAAATGTTTACAGCACTGTTGCTAGGTTATATCAGAAAAGATGGCAAGAGAAACTAAGGAAACATCTTAATGTGCCTCAGTGATGGAAAATGTATTTAGTAAACGTTACGGTATAGGCACCCAGCATGTAATCCTTCCATTTAAGCTGGATAGTTGAACTTCTCTGAATCACATAGCAAACAACGGTAGATGAAAGAGCTTAATTTCCTAATTACAAATTTGCTGTAATTGCTTTCGTGGATTACCTTATTTTCCAATAAAACATCTGTTGTGAAATGCAAAACACACGCATCACCAAGACTGAACGTTAGGCACGTAGTGAGTGTAAAAAACAGATTATCCACTTTCGGTCTGGCCAGAGTCTGACAATTATTCATCTGAGTTTGCCCTAACACTTTCCGTACCGGTGCCCAGTATTTCAGACAACAAAATGACAATAAATGAATTGTTAAGTCACTATGACATTTTTTTTCTGGCTTATTTACTTTTTGCTTCCCTTTATAGCCAGAAAGGATTAGCCGTTTTGGACCTCAGAATAGTAGAAGATTCTCAGCAGACATTTCCTTGATTAGTACTTCATTCGGCCACAGCAATCTATAATGGCACACACACATGGATACACAAACATGTACACACCGGTTCCCTGGTGCTGTTAAAATAAATTTAATTTCTTTTTTTATGATTTTTTTCATTTGACTGTGTATATTTTAAAGGAACCACTATAGTATTCTGTTGTAGTCATGGTGCCAATGGTGCCCTGGTATCTCCTATTGTAAGCAAACGGCTTGTGAATGGTTTTCCTTTCTATCTGGAATTCACTGCAGCCAGTATAGCTTTAACTTCTTGCCTAGGAGTTTCAGTTAGCTCTCTTGAGTTAAAAGGATTCTCCAGTGCCAGGAAAACATATTAGTTTTCCTGGCACTGCAGGACCCAGTAGAGCCCCTCTCCCTCCCACCTCCCATCCAAAGTTGCTGAAGGGGTTAAAACCCCTTCAGTGACTTACCGGAGTCCAGCGCCGTAGTCAGCATGACTATATTTTTAAAATATTTTAAATGCATTATCAATGCAATACATTTTAATAAAGAAAGGGCAGTTCGGAGTGTCCATTTAACAGTTTCAGCAAAGGAATGCATGCAAAAGACTACCGGTATATTAAGGAATACTATCCTCCTGTTTGCTCAAGTGTCAGGACAAATATCATTCGATCAGAGATTTAATTTCTCAAACACCTACTAGGAAGTTTAGACAAATAAATAGCAGCTAAAATAACAATATCAAATTCTTGCATTCTACATGTCCCCAGGGAGCATCAGGTGAACATCTAATAAGTAAAGATTTTATGAGCATTTATGAGGCTGGCTTAAAGTTCCAGAGACTTTCAGCATGATTCGCGTGAGTCTGACAAGTTTTTTTTAAATTTGCAGAAAACGTATGTCAAAACTGCTATTTACTAACTTGGATAACCTTTTAGCAATGCCAGTTTCATCCAAAGCACAAATGGTCCTTAGAAAATCATGCAAATCTCAAAGTCATTTGGCATTATTGAAACAGCATTAGAGTTTGTCGGGCTCAGAAAAGCACTTTTACTGGTAGAATAGCTATGCCTAGTGAGACTAGGCATAAGGATTTATAGGCCATTGCTGCCAGTAAGTATACTAAAATAATTTCAGTACTGCAAGTATTGCAAATTACTCAGCACCCCGCAGCCCATGGGATGAAAAAAAGAGGAGAAGTCATAATTGGGTCTTGCTTTATTATTATTATTATGTGTTTATTTTTATGGAGAGACTCAGTTAGCTCTCTCAGTGTGAACGAGCCAATTGGATCTCTTTTATGACATGTTAAGTTATTCACACCATGTCTTTTTGTAATTCTATTTGTACTGTATATAGCTGCAAACTGCAAAAAAGTGTTTGCAGATATAACAAACAGACTTACATTTTCTTGTATTTTCTTTTCATGCCATGCTTTCTTAGTACTTATGATTCACTGGATGAGTTACTCTCAGAAGCCTGCACACAAGTCGTGATCATAAATATCATGGATCTTTGAACTTCCAAATATAACTAAATTTGGCAGAAGCATGACTCTTTTAGCCAAGATGTTTATATCTGTGAAACTCAAAACATATCAGTGTCTCAAGGTCATTTTTTTTTCTATTTATTAAAAGAACACTTCAAGCATCATAACCACTACAGTGTGCTGAAGTGGTTATGGTGTCAGGGATACCCTGGCTCCCCCTCAATGTAAGTAGTCAAATTATTTTTGAACAATCTGACTTCTTTCCCTGGATCTGCTGGGTGCTGCTGCCTGAATCCGCTACAGGCATGAGACAGAGAAAAAATCTCTATCTTAGCTAAGCCTAGTTATTTGGCTTAGAAAATTAGTTTATGCTTTTATCCAGCGGGCTAGCCTGGCACCTCAGGTCTTAAAAGGATACTCCAGGCACCCAGACCACTTCTCTGTTCCTGTACGTCCAGTTGTCTGGTTACAATTACATGTCTGTTAGTCCACCCATTGTACAGCACTACGGAATCTGATGGCGCTATATAAATAATAAAATAATAATAATAATAATATATGTCACGCAAACTCTCATGTTTTGCAACTGTTCCAGTAAACTGTTCGCAAAGCAGGAATTTGCTTAGTCAATCAGTCCTGCTGCACTATATCTTTCTATCTTGGGCCTTGATTTTATATTTTTGGATACACTTTTCAAATTATTCAAATCTTTAAGAAATCTCCAAAAGTCGCCATTAACTTTATTTGGGAATTTTTGTAGATAAATCATTTGGAAGGTTTTTCTAACTTTCTAACAGATATGAACAATTTAAAAGGCTTAACCAAAAATATTAAATCAAAGTATGTGTAAATTCCATAACAGCAGGTACATACTGGACGTGGGATTTAATTCAGCTGTCAATTTTACAACATAAATTCATCAGCTGAGCGAAAACTTACATGAACTCATATGTTGTAGCCTCTGATGGGGAAAGAGGGCAAGAAGAGAGTTAAGAAAAAAAAAAACAAAAAAAAAACCACCCAGAATATTTAGCTTACATTTTGTTGGTAACAAATTAGAATACCTGGAGTGTTCCTTTAAGAATACAATCTTTAGAAGAGAGGAGTGTATACTGCAGTTTGTGGTTCTTATAAATATTCATTGGCTAACCTATTTAGTGCTGGGGCATTCTCAAAAATATTTCACACAATTTCCTCCAAATTTTAAGACAATGAGGCGTGAGGCTACACAGTGGTTACAGTACTTGCCCTGTAATGTATATTTATTACTTGTCCACCCACAAAAAGAGGCAAGGAACAGTTATGTTATAATACAAATTATCTCTTTCACTATTGTGATATACTCTATAATATTCTCTACAGTTGGTGCTTAAGGAATAACAAATCATATTTTCAATTTTACAGACTATACTACTTACGGAGCCCTTTCCGATCTAATTTCTGCATCAGTTATACTATTTATCGCCCACAGGGATTATCTCATCTCAGTCAGCACAATGTGAAAAGGAATACATTTTTCCACGAAATACATTTGCAAAAACAGATTAGAAATAAGGAAAATAAACACATTTTTATATATCTGTTTTTATCACGTCTCCTCTTCTCTTGCTTTTATTTCTCATTCTGTTTACAGAACACCAATAAACTGTGACAACTTCACTCACGTAACATCCTCTGCAAAAATATTCATGAACAAGCTTTACCTAATCACACAAAACAAACTTAATGACTTGCTTGACTCTTAGTAACATTAGAGATTTGCTTGGGTATGTTGATGTTATGAATTCCATTTACGGGTATGTAAACAGAGGAGATGGTCCAGGCATTCTATAGTGACTCATTGTTGCTTCTCATTGACAAAAAGCAGAGGGAGAAGACCAGAAATTGACAACGTGCATCTCAGCGTGGGAAAGGACCATTTTAGCTCAGTATGGCTTGACCATAAAGCTCAGCTGACCTCTTCCAAAGAATGGCATAGTAAGCAAAGTAGTGTATAAGCTGAATCACACAAAAAGATCCTAAAATAAAATGATGGGTGAGCAGCAGGTACGTATCAAAGGTGGAGCAGGATCCTGGGGCATAAAGGGCTTTACTAACTTTTGTCATCAGGTATGACACCAAGAAGGCACACGACAGCAATTTACTATCTAATCAGTCTACGGAATCAAGTGTCTCAACAACATGCCAATGTGTTATGTTGGTTTAGTAAAAATAACAGATTAAAAAAGTGAGATGGCACGTTTTGTTTGCACAAATGTTTGCATGCTTGCTGCCATGCTTTAAAAAATTTTTCCCTGGCTTTCAAAGTCCAGCCTCTCTCTGATTGGAATGACATAATGATGACATTTCACTTCCTTATTGTCTGTTCAAAATAGTTGTACATGGTAGAGCAAAATTCACCCACTAATTTGCTGCAGCCCCTCCAGTTCCAGAAGAATCACATTTAACTTTTAATGGTGCTATAAACATAACAAAAGGTTCCTTATTTATATATTTATTCAGATTCCCACCACCAACACTTACAGTGAACAGCCATGCTTGAACATTCCACTGTGAGACCAGGCAGAGGAGTATGCATATCCTCTGCAGCCGTTCTGCTCGACCAGAGTACAATCAGTGACAGTGCAGTCACAGAGTGTGACGTTACTCGGAAATGTATTATACAGAGGATGACTTATACCTTGGAGAATATAGTTGAAGCAGAGCAGAATGTTTGTTTCCCCTCATCTGCAATATTTGTTATGACTTTGCCTTGTCTAAACTGGATTATGATGTCAATTGCTATCATGAAACACATTTAACACAAGTTATAGAAGATTTCTAACCTATTATTAAATAGTTTAAATTCCATAAAAGTGACAGTTCTTCTTTAAGAGGGATATAATCTGAGAGTAGTTTACTCAATAACTTGATTTTAAATTCTTGTGAGACAAAAAAACTTAGGACAGCTTTTTAGGGGTATTTCATTCATCTATAGCAATATGTTTTTTGTGTTTTTTTTGTTTGCTCACATGTACGTGAATAAAATATTTTAATGTGTTTTTAGTACAATTGTTAAGTATTGCTCCCATGGATTTGTATACTGATGAGGAATAAAGGACTGAAAAGTTGGAACCTGGATTACCAGCTTAAGAACCTTTATAGGCAAACTTGTCTTTTTAGTTTCTGTGAGGCTATCTGGCACATTATTATTATTATCAGTTCAATACAATATCACACTTTTTATGTGCTGTAGTGGTGTGGTGCTCTGAGTGTTCCTTTAATATTTAATAGGAACTGATATGCTCTGGATTGAATGATCAATTTGGTAGAATTACAATTAAATTGAAATATTTTGCGATTTTCACTAAATTTTGAAAATCTGGGGACTGTTTAGAGCTTAGTGAATAATCCTGTAGGGTTTATTGACTAAATAGCACACTGCAAAATGTATGCCAAAATAATTTATTTGGAAAAACCTCCAACATATCTGTAGTCACAGCTTGAATTTTGTGATTGAATTTGGTGTTTAGTAAAAATAAAGCCCTGTGTGTATTCTTCATACTGAGCAAACTCATAAAACAAATGGATGTTTCCTGAACTTTAATTGTTTGAAATATCCTGATAATACGTATTGAAAACCTTAAAAAGATTTTGTTATGGGAAGGATAATATAATGAACTTGCTGCTCTGCATATAGTATCTCTTTAAATGCAAACAATGTTCTTCCATATCTTAATAGACATCCTTTGCTGTTGTCCAGCCTTGAGTAGAGTGCGAGGGTAGAAAAGATGTGTGTGATTGTGTCTGTGTGTTTTGTAAAGAGATAACTTTTTCCCAGATTGGTGTAAAGCCTGAGAATATGTTGGAGTAATCAAGTTCTGTAATCACACAATTTCCTCTAGTTCTTAATGGGATATACATCCTAAAAATAGACAAGGGGCCATTAAACCTTTCATGCCCTCTTAGTGTCCAAAGTGAATAACTCAAAACTTAAATAAATCATCTTATTAGGACAAGGGAATCCAGATGGGATCTGAATGAGAAGAAACAATAAACTGCATGTTTTCATGCCGGCTTCAGAAAACGTGTCTGCTCTATTGTGGGAAGAGACATTCTGAAAATCTTCCCAAAGCAATCTGCACACATCTTTAAATAGTACAGTTGCAGTCAGAATAGAATAATAAAGTTATACCCAGTAGTAAAAAGACCAAAACCACACCCTGGCACCATCCTTCTCCTGGTAGAGATTGTCTTAATTGTATAATACATAACATATATCTGAATCAGAGGAATATAAAGGGCAAGCCGGCAGAATCTAAGCATTTCATATTTATAGAATGTGACGGCAGATAAGAACCATTCGGCCCATCTAGTCTGCCCAATTTTCTAAATGCTTTCTATTAGTCCCTAGCCTTATCTTATAGTTAGGATAGCCTTATGCCTATCCCACGCATGCTTAAACTCATTTCCTGTGTTAACCTCTACCACTTCAGCTGGAAGGCTATTCCATGCATCCACTACCCTCTCAGTAAAGTAATACTTCCTGATATTATTTTTAAACCTTTGTCCCTCTAATATTTGAGGCCCCATTTACTTATAAACAGTCATGGATTGGATACCGCAAATTGACATATAGAGAGGAAAATATCTTAAATGAAGAGGTTTTCAAACAAGCTTCATAATTACAATAAAGGACATTACAAATCATATGGAATTGGATGGTGCAAAGTGATAAAATGTATGATAAAACAAATAAAGCATACAATAATATAATGCAATTAAAATTTACAAAGAAGACTGTAATGGGACTTGGATTGGATTACCAGAGTCAAAATGTTTGATTTATATCCCATTCCCAATCCAGAATTTATCCTGTTTCATGGTTTGTTTCTATTGTGGTTGCTAAATATCACCCGTACGTTATTGTTACTACCAACAGCTGGTGGAAATGTTTGCCCAGAAAATGCTGGAAGGTTTCCAAACTTCAGGCCCTTCCCTTGTTTTGCAGCCTATTGTTCGTAATGCCCAACCTCAGATACTGGTTTACTGTTTACCCATTAAACTGTTTACCCACGACGAGACTCAAACTACGCATTTCCCTGCTTCATTATCCACAATTGGATGATATAAAAGGTGCACCTTACACATGCACACGTTATCTGCGATTGTCTAAGTACACTGGTTGCGATAATTCCACAGGTCTCAGGGAATCCAAGTGCTCTAGTGGAATAATAGAGGCCAATATCCAGAAAAAGATGTTGAGCTAGAGTATTACTATGTGTATCTAGTAAGTATATATCTCACCAGTAAACCTTCATAAAAATCATCTGAAAAGATACATATATAGACAATATAGTGCAGACCATCTGATTTTAAAATATTCTTGTAGTGCACACTTAAATAGAAAATTGGGAGTTCACACTCACATTTCCCAGAGCCTAATGAACCCTGGCTCTGGGTGGGATAAGCTGGGATAACCTAGAGCCAGGGTTCCTAGAATGCATCAGTAGCTGTTATATACAGGACTACCTGTCATGCAGACTAATCAGGTACTGTTTGAACACCCTCTGGAAATCATGAAACATATGCTAGAGTTGACTGTCAACTGACTGCAATTTACTGTTTAGAAAAAAATAGTATCTTGCACCAAAGTCTGTCTCTCTCTCTTTCTCCCCTTTTTCCTTTATGAGCTTTAACTCAGCTTTCATCTATTTTCCTCACAGTTATTCCAAGCTGTCCAGCACTATTTTTATTTATATATCAAGATTGGGGAGTCAGCTCTCCACCTAGCTGATTAGACATCTCCCATAATTGTTGCAGTTTATGACGAAGTAAGTCATGGCTATGTATTTAGTACAATATAGAACAATATGGTAAGTTAAGAGCTACCTAATACCCCTGATGTAAATTTACATGGTAAAGGGGGCAGGGCACAAATCCATATCAATGAAATTTAGCTGGCCCTTCTACACATATCAGATCCCACCACAGTCACTCAAATCCACCCAACTTATTTTCCAAATTACAAAAAAATTGTATTATTATTCATAGAAATAATGTTAGTTTACAGTTTTTAATAGGATATAGGGGGGGCATAGAGGACAAAATATAGGGATGTTATTACATATTTTTCCTGGAAACAGCAAGATTTGGGCTCCTCTGGACTCACAAAGAGTTATTCTTCAGCACTCAGGAAAGGAAAGAACCGCTTGTGGAGCAAACATCTGTAGAACCATGCCCTTCCCTCTAGGCATTAATAGCAAAAACAAGAGAAGGTCTATGGAAAGCACGGGCAGGGCCGGATTAACATAGGGGCTGATGGAGCTGCAGCTCCAGGCCCAGGCCCATGGAATAGGCCCATTGATTTTTTTAAATAATAAAAAAAAAAATTCTTTCTTTATTTTTTTTACACACTACTATTAGGGTTGCCAGGTATTTCTCATGTATTTCTTATGGTTGCCAGGTATTTCTTAGACGTATTTCTCAGGTATTTGAGGCTGCCTAGCCAGTACCGGCAATACAAATGTCTATCTCAGTATAAACAGAGATTATTCTGCAATAACAGCGCCAGCCAGTAGGGGTCGCTGTTTGTGTGGAGAGAGGCAGGGATAAGAAGTTACAGCATCTGCCTCTCTCTACTCCCTGATCAGCGGGGGAGCAGCTCTACATAGAGAGTCCAGACAGCAGCTACGAGCCTGCGAGACATGGGGACGATAAGAGACTTGGGGACACTGAGACATTGGGACACTGGTAGACATAGGGACACTGCAGAACATGGGGACCCTGAGACACTAGGGACACAGTGGCCCCATGTCTCCCAGTGGCCCATAATCTCTGTGTCCCCATGTCTCCCAGCCAGTGTCCTCATGTCTCCCAGTGTCCCTGATGTCTCTTAGTGTCCCCATGTCTCTTAGTGTCCCCATGTCTCTGTCTCCATGTGTCTGTGTCTCCATGTGTCCCTGGTGTCTCTCAGTGTCCCTAGTCTCTCAGTGTCCCATGTCTCTCAGTGTCCCCATGTCTCTCCCAGTGTCTCAGTGTCCCCATGTCTCCCAGTGTCCCAATGTCTCTAAGTGTCCCCTAGTGTCCTAGTGACATCGGGACACTGGGAGACATAGGGACACAGACTCTAAGGGAAACTGGGAGACATGGGGACATTTTTACAAACCCCAAAATACAACATATCCCCACAAAAGTCATACCCTTATAGTCCCAATCTGAGTGAACAACATATCCAAAAATCACCCAGATCAGTTCAGGGGTTCAGGAATTTCCTGGAAGTCTTATTTTTGCTAGGGGACACTGGGCGACAAATACTAGGGGACACTGGGCGACATGTGGACACTGAGACACTAGGGGGCACTGAGAGACATGAGGACACTGGGCGACTTTGAGCCCTGGGAGACATGGGGCACTCCCAGTGTCCCCATGTCTTCCAGCCAGTGTTCCTAGTATCTCAGTATCCCCTTGTCTCCATGTCCCTGGTGTCTCTCAGTGTCCGCAGTGTCCGCAGTGTCTCAGTGTTTCCTAGTCTCCCAGTGTCTCAGTGTCCCAATGTCCGCTAGTGTCACCTAGTATAAAATAAATCTCAGGCACTCACTGTGATATATTTAAGTCTAGTGAGCAATCAGAGAGAAGTTGTTATATTTCTACTCCTGTCTCTATTCTGCCTGTGAATACCTTATGACTTAATAATTACTCAATCATTTCTAGTTCACAGAGAGATTTTTCACTTATTTTTTTAATTCTTCAAGTTTATTCAAGACAGGCATTAGATAAGAGCAGTAGACAGGGGCTGCAATCTGAAACAAGTTACCCCATAAAAATGAGGGTTAAAGCAACTGTAGCTAATTAGTATCCTCTTTATGCTCTCTCCGTTTTGCAACAAGATTGCAACACTGTGATAATACAGAAGCCCTAACCTGACAGCTATCTGACTCAGTTTCTTCACTCAAACTGTCTCCTATATTGAATTGCATTAACCAAAATTAGGAGAAGAGAGATTGCAACAATTTGTAATTACAAACAACCTTCTACTAGTTCTATATTACCATATTGTAGAATCAATGACATCAGCCATCTGCTCCCTGTATCCTAGACACCTACTCAGTGTGATATAAGAAAATCCAACTCCTGATAGAGACCTCACTCAATAAAGTCAGAGATTAGGACAATTGGACGACTTTATATTCTTTATCTGTTTCTGCATATATCATCTATTTTTCTGAGTAGGTAGAGGTATAGCCAGTTGGCTTTGGATTTGCTATCTGACCATTAATATAAGTGGTGTGCAGCGTTCTATCAAAGAGCATACATTTCCCCATCTTGTGTTTCTTTGCAGCTAACACGGACATTCAGAGTCTTTTAGCTCTGGAAATAGTAGTTATTATTACGGTGTGATAGATTTAAGCAGATTTATTGGACACCGCAACGTTTCAACCTGTAACTAGGTCTTTATCAAGTCTCCAGTGTGCCCTATGTATCACAGTGTCCCCTGTGTATCAGAGTTTCTCAGTGCCCCATGTCTCCCAGTATCCCTGGTGTGTTTCAGTGTCCATAGTGTCTCAGTATCCCCTAGTCTCCCAGTGTCCCCATGTCTCACAGTGCACCCAAGTGTCTCAGTGTCCCCTAGTATAAAAGAAAAAAGTCTCAGGCACTCACTGTGCTAGATTAGGGCAGGTTTATTGGACACCGCAACATTTTGACCTGTACCCAGGTCTTTATCAAGTCTCCAGTGTTCCCTATATATCAGTGTCCCCTATGTATCACAGTGTCTCAGTGCCCCATGTCTCCCAGTGTCCTCTCATGTCTCAAAGTTACCCAGTGTCCCCATGTCTCCCAGTTTCCCCAAGAGTCTCAGTGTCCCCAGGTCTCTCGGTGTCCCAATGTCTCTCAATGTCCCCTAGTGACATAGGGACACTGGGAGACATGGGGACACAGACAGCGTGGGTATGTGTTTTCTCATAGCTGCATCCTATGAGTGTCCCTCCAGCACCATCTCTATCAGATACATGACGCTTAGGAGGTAGGACTGTTTTAGTATTTTTGGTCAATAAAATTTTGGAACTAGGCCCATCATAATTGTCAGCACCAGGCCCACTGGGCTCTTAATCTGGCCCTGAGCACGGGTGGCTAACTTTATAAGCTATTTAATTTGATATATAGAAAGACAGACAAATAGACATGCAAACTGACAAACAGATACATATATGCTAAGTAATTTTCAGCTCACTCTTTTCCTTCTCTATTGCAATTTTTCCAACACAGAACATTCAAGGCTCAAAATGATGTTTAACCCCTTAAGGACACATGACGGAAATATTCCGTCATGATTCCCTTTTATTCCAGAAGTTGTGTCATTAAGGGGTTAAACCTTCACAAATTAAATTGAAGGATCCCTACCCCAAAAAAATAAGAGACCCTGATTCTCATCCCCCTTAGACAAACACAAGTATTTGATAAAAAATATCAAAATATAATACTCCCATGTATAAGTCAAACTGATGGAAGTCAAGCTTCAAGTCTTTGGACACTTCCATTTGAGACTTAGGTCTCTAAACCTTTGAGATGGTAAGACACATGGATACAGAATTAAGCTCCTTCAAAGCCTCAGATGCATCTGAGAGGAAATAGATGTTCAAGTGATTATACAAACATTTACATTTATGACATCACAGCATGGCAATTTCTTGGGATTTCACTGCTAAGGATCACTGTATGTCAGGTAAATATTAATTGTATTTCTTATCTCACATATTGTTAGTTTTAATACAAATGAGTGGAGCACAAACCCATATCAATGTAATGTATCCTGCTACTACAATGATTCTCTTATCTGGATTTTTTAAAGGGAAATGATATTAGCCTATTCCCATACAACATGACTGATACAAGGATTTGTTGATTGATAAATTATCTACAGTAATGTAAAGAGCCGGTGTTACCTTAAGGCAGCACAGACGGCAGGGGTGAAAAATGTGCCCTGCTGTTCCATGCAAAGGAGAACCTTTATGACCATGTGGGTTAATAAGTGTGTAAGGGTTTAGAAAAGCACCCCTCTCTGTCTCATTAGAGATTTGGCCTCAAATCAACAAGGGGAATTGTTATTCTAGGTTTTGCCTTGACGTGGCATGTGAGCTTACACTTTAATGTCCATTGGAGTGATACTAAAAACCTCCAGTTATTTAAATCTGCCTATGGATTTGGTACAAAGAAACCGAATTGGCTGTTACCAAGCAAACCTCGTCTACAGTTATTCAGTAGATTCTATTCAGGAATTGGCAACCTTTGGCACTCCAGATGTTTTGGACTACACCTCCCATAAAGCTTTGCCAGCATTATGGGTGTAAGAACATTATGGGTGCTGTAGTCCACAACATCTGGAGTGCTGAAGCTTGCCTATCCCTTTTCTATGACATCAATTTGTCAAGGATTACTATTTTATATTGTGAGAAGTAAGCACACAATGCTGTGATAATAAACACTCTTTTTTTATCAAGCACCTTGATGAGTTGCTATCAATTAGAATAATACAGTGGCTTTGGAGTCACACGAGAAACTAATATCCTGGCGAACCATCTAAACCACTTTAGAAATCTCAGCTTACTGTGAATGAGCCACAATGTTTGGACTAGTCATTGTCATTGAGATGGTCTGGTATAAAAAGTTTTGGTCTCTCTAGCGTTAAGATGACCTCTGTTAGGACATACATTTGCAGAGTTAGTTGCTCTTCCATTGATGGTTTTTAATGTGCAGATGACCAGCACAGAGAGAAATTTACAAGTGACTTTCAGCAGAAGTACTTAGAGAAAATGCACACTCAGCAAATGGCAAATCACGAGGGACTGATATATCTGCTCCACAGATTTATTTCTCTTTTAATATTGTATCGTCCTGTAGTACTTTATTTTTAAGGATTGGAAGGTTATGAAACATGATTTTAACACATTAACTTCTATGACCTTTTGAAACCTTTTAAAAACTTGAATTCACCGACTGAGCTATAAATACAATAAGTTGATATACAAATATATGAATGCCATGGGATATATTCAACATAATACAAACAATATTAGGATTTACTGTTTCATCGTGAGCGGAAAATAAAAGTATAATACAATGCACAACAGACTTTTGCAGCACTGGAGTAGGAAGCAACCCTAGAGGTTGTCTGAGTGACTGCCACTAGAGGTGTCCTTAGGGAGCAATGTAAACACTGCCTTTCCTCTGAAAAGAAAGCGTTTACATTGAAAAGCCTGCAGGGACAGTGATTCTGGTGACTGTAGTGTCCCTTTAACATACTGAACACTGGTAGAGTCATTTAACTCTACTATTACTTTCTTCCATAAAGAATGAACTCAAAGTCTCATTCTAATTTTCTGCTGGTCTAATGGCTGTCAAAAATGACCAAATTACCTCCAAAAGGAATCTGCCTCAACTCTATATGCTTAAGGAGACACTCCAAACACCATTTGCACTTCAGCTTATTGTAATGGGTATGGTAAGGACACTCCATTATCAAGTGATTTTACAAAAAAGAAAAATAACATTCCCTTGTACTCAAAGCCAAAATCCTCAGCTTTGAAGCCTGTTTTAACTACTTGGTAGTAAAAAAAAAAAGGTTTGAAGTATCAGTGGAAATATTTCTTAAACATACAGTTATGTTGGGTACGTGACATGGAGAGTGGAAGTAATGCCCCAGGCTTAGCGCTGTAGTGGCTATGTATATTGCAAACTGTCATACTTTGTCATTTTTTGCAGCTGTACATACAGAAAATCAAAGTGAATAAATATGCTGAGAGCACTTAAAAGCATATATTACATGATATTAACCCTTTCAGTCTCAAGGCAGAGAGCAGCTGGATATTTGGTGTAACTGTGTTTACTGCTTGTGGAAATTACAGAATTTACATATTAGAAAGTTGCTTTCGAGGAAATGTAGGATCAGATAAGCAGACTTTTAAACTATTAGTATTTATCGGCTTTGTTACGACTACTGAATGTGAAAATGGCAATTTTGCTTTATTCCAGATATTCCAGCCCCTTTCTGAAATATTGTAAGATAAGAAATACTATAACATTTCTTTATATATGCTTCCCATGGGAACATAAATACAGAAACATAAAATGCTCTAAAATGATTTATTCTTCCTCAACAATTTGACTGGGTTGTTAAACTTATAGGTCCAGGGCTGGGTATAACCATACTAAGACCTAAATTTAATATTGTTAGACAATCTTTTCAAATAATTTAACATTTCTGATTAAACTTTCAATTATTTAATATTATGAAAAATATAAAAATTTTGTAATATTTAGATTTTTTTTCATTATAATGATGAACTTTTTATGTATGATATATATTCTTTTTGATATTTTAAAATTGCGAGCTTCTGATTGGGATTTTGATAGAATCCCTATACAGACTTCCTATAGTTTCCAATAATCAATTGAAACTAACTTCATAACAATTCCCTGAGCTGCATAGCTCTCTTATATGTGTCACAACTACTCTGCTAATGACTTATGACGCTCCTTGGTTTGCACTCACATTGCCAACTTCTGTGTTCTAGACCTCTCTAAGTCTGCAGTTTCACACCTAACATCGGGAAGCATTAAAACCTCACTTCTTTAGGAGGATATATCAACTCACCAATTAACTTCTCTCCCTTGCTGCATTCATTCTCTTGTGTTCATTTACCCCTATTGCTTCAGACTATGCTGTCTATAGAGTTTTACTTACTTTGACTATGCTGACAATATACACAGTTTTACTCTCTCTGTACTTTTATTCAGTTTTGTTTAGATCATAAGCTTGTCATCGCTATCTCTTGTTCCTGGATTTGTATTTCTTGCAAACTGTTGAACAGCACTGCAGGAAATATTGTCACGCAATAAAAAGGTTAATAATAAGCTATTTTTTTTTGCTAGACCAGGGTTACCCAAAAGGTAGATCCCCAGATGTTGTAGAACTACCACTCCCATGATGCTTTGCATGCATTTAGCATTTCTTAAGAATGACAAAGCATTGTGGAAGCTGTAGTTTTAAACCATCTGGGGATCTACCTTTTAGGCACCCCTGTGCGAGACTATCGACCGTAACCAAAGGGGTCTTATTCTCAATCAGATCTGCTCATTTCTAACAAATTTTTTGACTAATGGTGAACAATATTTTAGGGGAGTAGGTGTGTGTGAGAGTGCATTCATTTTTTTTTTTACTAAAGTAGGAATTGTTTGGAATTCAAAGTTAATTTAAAGTGAATCTCAAATATAAGGCCAAAGTAGCCGAACTGGACGCTTAGTTGACTTGGAGAATTTTTTCACTTTGGTTATTTTGGTCTAAATTTTGAATTTCACTTTGAATTCCTAACGATTCTCCCTTTATTGAATAACCCTACAACTATAAGACTGTTTTAAGCTGTGTGGTGTTGCTTTCTTACAACCTTTTTTTTTTCAGTTTTGCTATAATTGTCACCTGAACTTAGAAATATCTGCACGAAAAACAAATTTTACCAATAGGAGATCCACAAGGGAAACACACATTTTTCTTAATCAGCTAAAGGATTGTGTTGACCTCTAGTGGCGGATTCTGTTATAATGAGTAGAATAAATTGGTGATGAAACATATTGTTATTTTAATTTAAAAAAAAAACAAAAAACCCTGAGACACAATAACTGAGAAACAATAATAATTGATTGTTTCCTGATTTCTCCAGGACTAAAACATTTAAGCCTAGAACAATGTGATGCAAGATGGGGTATTAAACAGACACACCAGGCTAGATATGATATCATCATTATATTGGTGCTCTTCACAAATATAAGCAAAACACATACAATACAGTACATTAAAAATAAATGGATGAAAATACTCAGGATTAGAGTTGAGCAGACACCTGGATGTTCGGGTTCGGCAGGTTCGGCCTAACTTAGGAAAAAAGTCCGGGTTCATAATTGAACTTGACCCCGAACCCCATTGAAGTCAATGGGGACCCGAACGTTGTCCTCCCCCGTGGCCCCCACCCCGTGCGACGGCTGGGAGCCCTAAATAACAATAAGGGGGGGGACCTACTGTCCTCACCCCCCCCGGCCCCCATCCCTGAGCGGTGGGTGGGGGCCATAAATAAGAATGTGGAGGGGGGGACCTACTGTCCTCCCCCCCTGGCCCCCACCCCTGAGCAGTGGGTGGGGGACATAAATAAAAATTGTGGGGAGGCACCTATTGTCCTCCCCCCGGCCCCCAGCCCCCAGCCCCCACCCCTGATCGATGGATGGGGGCCCTTAATAAAAATTTAACCTCCCCCAGGTGACTAGGGGTCCCCAAAAATAAATTTAATTTTCACACAACCTGAAACTCATGTGTGACAAGTCTAGAGGAGGATTTGATTAAATACTTTTGGGCCTCTGTTTCTGCTTCTCCGGCTCCTATTCCTGTATATCTTTATCTAGATTTGAAGAAACATACAAAGAAAAAGATATGGATGGAGGACTGGTACAATTATTGAAGAAACTTAAACTATATCCAGGGAAAGGATTTAGCAGACTGCACACATTTTTCTTAATCAGCTAAAGGATTGTGTTGACCTCTAGTGGCAGATTCTGTTATAATGAGTAGAATAAATTGGTGATGAAACATATTGTTATTTTAATTTTAAAAAAAACAAAAAACCCTGAGACACAATAACTGAGAAACAATAATAATTAATTGTTTCCTGATTTCTCCAGGACTAAAACATTTAAGCCTAGAACAATGTGATGCAAGATGGGGTATTAAACAGACACTCCAGGCTAGATATGATATCATTATATTGGTGCTCTTTACAAATATAAGCAAAACACATACAATACAGTACATTAAAAATAAATGGATGAAAATACTCAGGATTAGAGTTGAGCGGACACCTGGATGATCGGGTTCGGCAGGTTCGGCCTAACTTAGGAAAAAAGTCCGGGTTCGTAATTGAACTTGACCCCGAACCCCATTGAAGTCAATGGGGACCCGAACGTTGTCCTCCCCCGTGGCCCCCACCCCTGTGCGACGACTGGGAGCCCTAAATAACAATAAGGGGGGGGGACCTACTGTCCTCACCCCCGGCCCCCATCCCTGAGCGGTGGGTGGGGGCCATAAATAAGAATGTGGAGGGGGGGACCTACTGTCCTCCCCCCTTGCCCCCACCCCTGAGCAGTGGGTGGGGGCCATAAATAAAAATTGTGGGGAGGGACCTATTGTCCTCCCCCCGGCCCCCAGCCCCCACCCCTGAGCGATGGGTGGGGGCCCTAAATAAAAATTTAACCTCCCCCAGGTGACTAGGGGTCCCCAAAAATAAATTTAATTTTCACACAACCTGAAACTCATGTGTGACAAGTCTAGAGGAGGATTTGATTAAATACTTTTGGGCCTCTGTTTCTGCTTCTCCGGCTCCTATTCCTGTATATCTTTATCTAGATTTGAATAAACATACAAAGAAAAAGATATGGATGGAGGACTGGTACAATTATTGAAGAAACTTAAAATATATCCAGGGCTCTTGCAACGATGTTTACCTCTCTTTAACTCCTTAGTGACCAGACCACTTTTCAATTTTCTTACCATTAAGGACCAGGACTGTTTTTAAATTTCTGCGGTGTTTGTGTTTAGCTGTTATTTTCCTCTTACTTATTTACTGTACCCACACATATTATATACCGGCTTTCTTGCCATTAAACGGTATTTCTAAAGATACCATTATTTTCATCATATCATATAAATTACTATAAAAAAAAAAAAATATGATGAAAAAAAAGTAAAAAAACCCACACTTTTTCTAACTTTGACCCCCAAAATCTGTTACGCATCTACAACTGCCAGAAAACACCCGTGCTAAATAGTTTCTAAATTTTGTCCTGAGTTTAGAAATACCCAAAGTTAACATATGCTTCAGCAACATCTCCTGAGTACAGTGATACCACCCATGTATAGGTGTGTCAGGTTCTCTGGGGGCTAAAAATACCTTATTTGAAGGGTGCGCATTCCAGTTTTCCAACTTGGAATTTTCACAGCTGGTCATCATGCACCCATGTCCTATTTGTGACATTTTTGAAGCCGGCCAATGTAATTTACCCCCATCAAACCATATATTTTTGAAAAGTAGACAACCCAGGGTATTCAATATGGGGTATTTTCAGTCTTTTTTAGTAGCCACTTGGTCACAAACACTGGCCAAAGTTAGTATTTACATTTGTTTGTGTGTTAAAAATGTAAAAAACAATTATGAACGCTAACTTTGACCAGTGTTTGTGATTAAGTGGCTACTAAAAAAGACTGACCATACCTCATTTGCAATACCTTGGGTTGTCTTCTTTTGCAAATGGTACGTCATCATGGGGGTAATTCTCATTCCTGGGCAACTATACGCTCTCAATGACAACATTTAAATGTGAAAAAACTGCCTCATATTTGACCCTGCAACTTTCAAAAACACTATGAAGCCTGTACATGGGGGATGCTGTTATACTCAGGAGACTTCACTGAATACAAATATTAGTGTTTCAAAACAGTAAAATGTATCACAACAATGATACAATGGTGAAAGTCCTGTTTATGTGTGAAAAATGCAAAAAAACTTCACTTTCGCTGACAATATCATCGCTGTGATATAAATACACAGATGGGTCAGCGCTTAGTAACACAAAGAGGTAAATAACAAGGCAGGAACCCTAAAAAGGGGATTCCTCTCAACCCTTTAGGATAACACATACTAAAAAAAAGACACAAAAGGGCTGTGCAACATATAAAATAAGATAAAATAAAATAAGAACAAAAATACTATGAGTCTTGTTCAATCTGTGCAAGTAGTCTACAGTTCAGTAGGTTCAACTGTAGTTCCTAGGTTCTTTAGGCTGTACTCAAAACCCATAGATGGAAACACTATCTTGCATTCCTCTAGTGCACTCCAGAAACATCTGAAAGACTCACCCCCTTTATGTAATTCCTGAGAATTGTGAGAAATAGCTCAAATGACCACAGAAGGGAGGCAAAACTCAGAACCATGAACAGAAATATCTACTATAAAAAAAAAGCAGGAATATCTTCTCCGGTGATTTGACATTGTCCACTATTTTCCAGCAACCCCAAATGCCTTGCTACAAGAGTAATAGGAATTTACATGATTTATTGGTCCGTACTGACCCGGTCCACAGCTGTATGCCTGAGTCGAAACAATTCCAAAACCTGGGGAGCATTATATGCTTAGGTTGCTTGACATGCAGCTACATGATACCAGCTAAAAGTTTCAGCCATTCCCACACACAAGAAAAAGGTACAATATTAGGCATAGGATCAGTTGTAAAAAGACAATGTCATTTATGAAATAAGATGTTCATCTGGGTTGAATTACATAGGGAAGAACTGAGATGGCCCTATGTGAAAGAATCCAAAGTCACAGGTCCAGTATACGTACAGTGTTTAGGGATGGTTGCACAGACAAACCGGTGACAAGACACTTTCTAGAGAGACAGCATCCTTTGATGTCCCTAATGTTAATGGTGTCACGGGTGGACCCCTATATGCCTGATGATGGTATGAGTCACAACGTGAAAATTACTATCAGGGTCTGGTGCAGGGTAACCACACGCACCCTGGTGTTGAGCACCAGGGTTTGTGCGGCCACATACCAGGACCTTGATGCAGCTTCTACGGATCCTAGGAGCTAGATATATTGCAGATATGTATCCAGTACGAGAAACAATGTATGACTAGAACAGGCACCAAACAAGAAAACAAGACAAGACTAGAAGAACCCAGAACCGGAGCAGGACAGAAAGCAGAACCCAGAACATTACATGAGGGAAACAAGAACAGGACATGGACAGGACAGGACTGGGAATGCAAGACAAATTAAAACAAGACAAGAGATACAAGGCAAAACAAGAGGAGAAATAACTAAGTACTATATATGTAATAAACATTGGAGATTTAGACAGACATAAATGTCCAAGATGTATGCAGCCCACCACTGCACAAAAATACTCCAATAACAGTGGGTCATAACTGCCGAGATATGCATGACTAAAAGTACAACAATAAAACACACAGAGTACTTACCTGCAAGGAAAGGAGCAAAGGAATGAGACCACTGCTAGCAGGAACCCACTGAAACTAAAAGGATTAATGGCAAAGGAATGGGCGTGGCAACATAAAAACAAATATATAATCCAGGAGACTGGGAATTCTAGGAACGGAATAAAGGAATGAACCCAGAAAACCCAGCATAAAGAAAACCAGACATAGAATAGATAACCAGAAAACCCAAGAAAAACTAAACAGTTTGCAAAAAGAGTACTGGATACGGATACCAGAAGTCATGACCAGAAATAATCCGCAGACTGTAACAGGACGTCACAAACGGCAATTGACAATATAGGAATATACCTATAAGGATACCAGTTTGTTACTAATTTAATGGGGATCTAGGGGATTTACTTTCTTTAGCAGATTTAAAAGGACTTTGCAACATTCATCAATTATATTCAATAAATTAATGCATCAATATTCCCCAATATCGGGGATATAGAGATATTGTGTATTTTAAGTAATCTGTAGTATTATTTGGTGGTTTAATCACATTAAGCAGTAGTATTTTGTGCAGAATATAGTGGATCAATGTTGAATGATATGTTAAATAATTCTATAAAGAATTATCAATGACCCTAATGTATGTATCATAGGGATGTGTATGGGCAAAAAATTTGGTTTGGTTCGGAAATTCGGGTAAGTAAAAAAATGTGCCTTACTACAGGGGAGGAGGCGCAGGAGGCCTCAATCGCGGAGATCCACACCTCATATTAATCTACTTCGCTCTAGCTAGCAACACACTCCGACAGCAGGCAAGCGAGCAAGCATGCTCTCCATACGATCTCCAGGTCTCGACGGCCCATTAACCATACTACCAACTACACGGTCGGCCGACGTGTGCTTTGGCTGGACGTAAGGATGTCTGTCTGGGGAGTATATTTCTGAGTGGTCACTGTGCCTGGGCACGGTGGAGGGACTCTGTGGCGAAACCGGCCTCGCCACGTGTCCTTGGAGGGGGCTGCTTGCCCGCCTCTTGCCTTTAGACTATGGCCCCTGTTCTTTTTCCCTGCAGAAAAGCTGGTTTGTGCCTTTCTGCGGACTGTTAAAGCTATGCTACCCCAGATAGCTATGCCATGGAGCCCAGCCGTATACTGAAAGACTGTATGAAAGACTTTGGCTCCATGGCGATTGAACTGTATCTATGTGATCTGAGCGCCATTCGGTAGTAATGTGCACTCAGATCTAAGCTATCTGGGGATATGTAGAATGTCTATGTTTTATAGAATAAATGTAACTGTATGTAATTTTATGTCTTTTATGGTATTGTTACTGCCATGTGGTTAATGGAGTCTTGCCTCTGTCCTGGGAGATAATTGGATTACTTCACACTTATCTCCTGGACAGAGAGGAGGGATTGTGATGTAAATGTGGGTGTGTTTTATGGTTCCCCTGTAACGATTGGTTGTACTGTGTCCCACCCTGTGGGATGTCCCCTTGCATGGGGACTTGCATAAAAGCCAGTGTGTGGCCATTACAGTGAGTTCCTGTTTTAACCCTCAAAGTGAAGTGTCGTCTCATTATTGGGGAAGGATTTATTGTATGCTGTTCCAGTTTGACTGCTAGGAGAGTAAACCTATTCGTATGGTTCCTATTCAACTGTCTACAGCATTCATATGCTGGAGAGGATTCATATGCTTCTCTATTCGGTGGTTGTGGTGTCTGCTGCAGTGCTTGGAGTCCTCAGGAAGCGCTAGGAGCATCCTTCAACGGAGGTACCCAGTCGGGGTGTCAGGCGATCCGTTACAGACTCCATCTGTGTGGCTGAATACAGCGGTTGATGAGACTCTCCCTCAATGGGAATAGGATGATCTTCTACCCCTATCTGCAGCAGGGCTGCTTCGCTCCTGGCCACACATGGCAACTCACCTGCAATGTTATAAATGCTCTGTTCTAACATATGAGAAACTGTTTACATCTTTAGACCCAGTGGTTTACACCTCTCTTAAAAGTTATCTACTGTAACATGTCTCAGTATGTTTCTCTCTTTTCCTGCCTTGCTTACTTGAAACAAAAAAAACTGATATCTTTTCCTAGTAAATGTAAAAAGTGCAATATCATCATCATTTCATGTTAATCCTTAATATCATTTATGCTTTTTGAGAAATGTCTATGTTTTGTTAACCCCTTAAGGACGGAGCCAAATGTACACGTTGTGAACGAAACAAAATGTAAACAAAACCTGGCATTTGCGTTACATGTCTGTCCAACCGTAATTCACCTATTTCATAGTAAATGCACCCACCCTTATTATATATCATTTTATTCAGGGGAAACAGGGCTTTCATTTAATATCAAATATTTAGCAGTGAAACATAATTTAATATGAAAAAAATGGGAGAAAATAAGATTTTTTCTTTATTTTTTTAGTTCTACATGACATTTTAACTGTCAATGTCATAATACTGTTTGCTTTTACAGCAATAAAATACACATATTTGTATTCAGTAAAGTCTCACGTGTAAGACAGTACCCCCTATGTACAGGTTTTATGGCGTTTTGGGAAGTTACAGGGTCAAATATAGCATGTTACATTTGAAATTGAAATTCGCCAGATTGGTTACGTTGCCTTTGGGACTTTATAGTAGCCAGGAATGAAATTTACACCCATAATGGCATACCACTTGCAATAGTAGACAACCCAAGGTATTGCAAATGGGGTATGTCCAGTCTTTTTTAGTAGCCATTTGGTCACAAACACTGGCCAAAATTAGCGTTAGTATTTGTTTGTGTGAAAAATGCAAAAAAACGCCAATTTTGGCCAGTGTTTGTGAGTAAGTGGCTACTAAAAAAGACTGGACATACCCCGTTTGCAATACCTTGGGTTGTCTACTATTGCAAATGGTATGTCATCATAGGGTTAATTTTCATTCTCGGGCTACCATAGGGTCTCAAAGACACCGTAACCAATCTGGCAAATTTTAATATGAAAAAAATGAAACGCAAGCCTTATATTTGACGCTGTAACTTTTGAAAACACCATAAAACCTGTACATGAGGGGTACTGTTGTACTCGGGAGACTGAACACAAATATTTGTGTTTCAAAATAGTAAAAAGTATCACAGCAATAATATCATCCGTGTAAGTGCTGTTTGTGCATGAAAAATGCAAAAAACTTCACCTTTACTGGTGATATCATCGTTGTAATACATTTTACTGTTTTGAAACACTAATATTTGTGTTCAGCGAAGTCTCCTGAGTAGAACAGTACCCCCCATGTACAGGTTTTATGGTGTCTTGGAAAGTTATAGGGTTAAATATAGTGCTAGCAAATTAAATTCCCTTTACTTTCGGCATGGGTTGTCAGGCAGGTCCGCTAATTGTAATTAATTAAGATACCTAATTATGTAAAAATATTACATAAATATATATGTAGAATTAATATATGTATATATATATACGTATGTGAATCTATATGTGTATATCTATATAATTTTTAAAAAATATTTTTATTTATATATAGGTATATATATAGTGATATATACGTATATATTTATGTATGTAGATATATATATTATTTCGTTCTACGTGTATTTTGATATAAATATATATATATTAATATCACAATACAGTTAGAACGAAATAACACACATGATCTAACTATATATTTATTTATTTTACACTAATAAATGTAATTTTATTTTTATTTTCAGCCAGCAGGGGGACCACCTGTCATTCCAGGCAGCCCCCCTGCTGGCAATGCAGGAGGCAGCCTACCCGGCCATGTGATTGTGGGGTCCTCGCTAGGACCCCACTCTCACATGGCCGGGGGTCACCGGAGGAGAAGGATCTGCCGGGGGGGGCTCCCTGGGAGTCCCCCCCACCGCGATCGCCGGCGTGGGACCGTAAGTTAACAAAAACCGGAGGGCGTACAATTACGCCCGGAGGCGTTTAGAGCCGCCTAAAATAGGGCGTAATTGTACGTCCTCCGGTCTAAAGGGGTTAAGTAATGCACTGCAAAAATAAAGAATGATAAAAAAAAAATATTAATTTCACTTTGCAGTCAGTAATAGGCTTGTAAAAAAAAAAAAATTGTCTGCTTTGGCAATCCAGACCAATGGCACTCGGTTCGACACTACCGAAATCCGGCACTTCGGCAATTCAACACTTTGGCAATTTGGACCCTAACCCTAAACCTTAACCCTAAACCCTAACAGTACCCCTAACCTACTTTGGTAAGCATTCAAATGTCCAGATTGCACGAAATTCGTCTGAATATACATTCTGAACGAAACAAATTGCACATCCCTAATGTATAACAGTTGCAGCTCTGTGCCAATAGGATTCTCATCAGAAGTATTACTGTTTGTAGAGCTTCCCTGGGTTTGACATTGTCATAACCCTGAATGTGAAGACTCTACATTTTGTACAGTCTATACACAGAAGTGCATCTAGTGGCTTCTGGTTGACACCCACAAAGTCATACTCACTGACAAATGTAAACATTTCTGTTTTACAGAAATGGCAATCCTTACAAACTCCAGCTTGTAGGGATAGCATCTTAGCACCTTGACCCTTTAAATTAGGGTAGAACTAACACAGTCTTGGAAATATGGAATCTCAGAAAACTTCACTCACAAAGTGGGTAAAAAAATCTGAACAGATTTAAAAGTGATCAACACAATTAATTGTTTTAACATACCATCCAGTGGTGCATTAACTATTTCATCTGAGAGACTTACTTTGGCAGTCTTGAATATTTGGCACCCAGTGAGCTTATTCATTTTATTTAGGTGAGGTGTATTTTGAAAATGTTTCACTGTCTGTTTATTTAAATCCCACACTATACTACCATGATTGGCTCTATTTAGTGCTGACATTAGTGTTTTCATATCTTCCATATTTTCCAAGGCACACATAATTCCTCTGTAGTAATAGGCAAAATATGAAGAATGCTTTCCTGAAATATGCTGCACAATTTATGATTGATTAATCACTTAATTTCCTACTTGCCACATTTGAGTTCCACATTTTTTTCTTTTGCTTCAGATCAATATGTACAAGTTATATGTGCCAAGGAAATATGGATGATCCGTCAACACTAGCTGATGGGTCATATACAAGTAAAATAGGCTGTTAGAACAGAGAAACATTAAGATAAATCAGGGTGCAAACATACTCATTCTGTTTTTAAACATTGCTTATATAGGATTGAGAAATTACAAATACCACCTTATTGGTCAAATCAGTGAAATGTAGCAACTGGATCTAAACTTTTTGAACAAATGTTTTGGTTTAAACACCCTGTTAACGAAGACCCACAAAGTTTGTGCTGAAAGACATGGAGTGGCTGTATAAAACGTTATTTTCTTAAAAGCAATGTGTGAAATTTACACTAGATGGCACCCTAATGCAAAGGTTACAGAGAAGAATGTAGTCTTTATTTAAAGTAATTCACAAAATGAACAATGTTCAAAAGGTTAGCAACTGCATTGTGAATTACTTAGAAAAGGGACAAGTAAAATACTTACATGTAGGATACTTTTTGAGATACACTCAGATTAGGATATACGTATTTAGTTTTATATAGAAGCTCTATACCAAAATACTTATTTGACTGATCAAGCAAAACAGAGGCTAAATAGGCTGTGCTATACTGATAAAAAAAATGTCCAATATCAAACCCACTGTTTATTGCAAGGAATCTACTTGAATTTTATCATGGAATGAAGATCTGCAATATGCCAGCAAAACATAAATTATTATCAGGGTTATTATACAGACAGACTTGGTGATAGCGACACACAGTGGTTATAGTTACCCAAGATAATGTAAAGATTACTGACACTTAGTATATCCTATAGCATAAATATACAAAAATAAATTAAAAAAAGTGAGATTTCTGGCTCTTGTTAGAAATGTGTGTGTATGGCGGTTTTAACTTTCCAAACCAGAGATTCTTCTTTCTGACTGTAGGTTGATACTGTATAGGAAAAGGGTTCAGGGAAGCAGCACCTTCAGAATGTCTTCAAATCCAAGCAGTAGTGGAGCAATATGCAAAATAAGAGGAACAGAGGAACAAAGGAACAGAATATAATGCAGTATTTGTGTCACTGGTAAAAATAAATATGAGAAATAACAATTACAAATTTCTGGAGCTTATGATCAGCTCCAGATATCTGCTCCTGGACAGTCCATTCCCCGCCTAAGGATATGCTGATGATACAGGTCATTTGTTGGGAGATGTTCCAAGGCCAGTAAGTAGCTTTTGACTGATCAGCATTTTTGGGAGTGTTATCATTCAGTGCATAGTAGTGTAGGAGTGAAAATTCTCCAGTATATGGAATGTAAATAAAACAGAATATAGTGCTTTCTATGTTGATAAAATAATAAAAAGAGAAAAGGAGGTATACTCACAAAAATGGAGCAAAATAGGTTTTGTTCAATCCTAAACAGCATAGGTTGTATATTCCACACCAAGGAAATCAAAGTGCGAACCCTCCAGATAAAATCTTCAGTGATAAGATCAGGAAGGTCCAAATTGAATAAAAAAAACTAGTTTTATTGGAAACAAGTAATAAAACCAATATACAGCATAAAATACTAATAAAACACATTATCGCTGAAAATGTGTTTTAAACTGTTACAGTATCATAGACCTGTCCTGTTAAATTAGATTCACAATGGAAAAATAGTGGTCAGATGATGTCATTAGTCAAGTGACCAACAGTCAATTAACATAAAGCTTTAATAATATACAATATATTATTATTATTATTATTATTGCCATTTATATAGCGCCAACAGATTCCGTAGCGCTTTACAATATTATGAAAGGGGATTTAACTATAAATAGGACAATTACAAATAAACTTACAGGAACAATAGGTTGAAGAGGACCCTGCTCAATCGAGCTTACATTCTATAGGAGGTGGGGTGTAAGACACATTAGGACAGGAATGTGCAATCAAATAAGGTGGGCTGCCCTTTAGGAGAGGGCAAGAGACGGGTATGTGAGGTAGGGGTTAGTCTTGGAGGCCATAAGCTTTCCTAAAGAGATGGGTTTTAAGGCACTTCTTAAAAGATGCAAGACTAGGGGAGAGTCGGATGGCGGTAGGCAGGCTATTCCATAGGAAGGGAGCCGCCCGCGAGAAGTCCTGCAAGCGCGAGTTGGCCGTACGGGTGCGGACAACGGACAGGAGGTGGTCACGGGCAGAGCGGAGAGACCGAGAAGGGACATACCTGTGGATCAGTGAGGAGATATAAGAGGGGCTAGAGTTGTTCAGTGCTTTATAGGTGTGAGTTAGTGCCTTGAATTGACTCCTATAGCACACAGGAAGCCAATGTAAGGACTGGCAGAGGGGTGAGGTGTGAGAGAACCGACTAGAGAGGAAAATCAGTCTAGCAGCAGCATTCATTACAGACTGTAGGGGTGCAGTACGGCTTTTGGGAAGACCAAGCAGGAGAGGGTTACAATAATCCATGCGTGAAATTATTAGAGCATGGACAAGCTCCTTGGTAGTATCTGGTGCAAGAAAGGGGCGGATGCGGGCTATGTTTTTAAGATGGAATCTACAGGATTTGGCAACATGCTGGATGTGAGGCTCAAAGGTGAGACCAGAGTCAAGTATGACGCCAAGACAGCGCGCTTGCAAGGATGGGCTGATGTTGGTACCACAAACTTGAAGGGAGAGCGAGAGAGGAGGATCAGTATTAGGAGGAGGAAAGACAAGGAGCTCAGTTTTTGAGAGATTGAGTTTCAGAAAGCGGGAGGACATCCAGTCAGAGATGGAAGAAAGGCAAGCAGTGACACGTTGCAGGACAGCAGGGGAGAGGTCCGGGGAGGAGAGATATAGCTGGGTGTCATCAGCGTACAGGTGGTAGTGGAAACCAAATGAGGTAATAAGTTTGCCAAGAGAGGCAGTGTAAAGAGAAAATAGAAGGGGACCAAGGACGGAGCCTTGGGGGACTCCAACCGAGACAGGGCGAGGGGAGGAGGTATCATTAGAAAAAGAGACACTGAATGAGCGTTGGGAGAGATAAGAGGAAAACCACGAGAGGACAGAGTCACAGAGACCAAGCGATTGCAGAGTTTGAAGAAGGAGAGCATGATCAACGGTGTCAAAGGCCGCCGAGAGGTCAAGAAGAATTAGTATGGAGTAGTGGCCTTTGGATTTAGCTGCGATTAGGTCGTTAGTAACTTTGATAAGGGCAGTCTCTGTAGAGTGGAGAGGGCGGAAGCCAGATTGAAGGGGGTCAAGGAGAGAGTTGGAATTGAGGAAATGAGACACACGGGTAAAGACGAGTCTTTCCAGAAGCTTTGAGGAAAAAGGGAGCAGGGATATGGGACGGTAGTTAGAGGGGGTGGATGGGTCAAGGGATGGTTTTTTTAGTATAGGTACTACAGTGGCATGTTTAAGGTCAGCAGGGACGATGCCAGAAGAGAGCGAGCAGTTGAAGATGTGTGTTAGAGAAGGCACGAGACAAGCGGAGAGAGATCTGATAAGGTGAGACGGGACAGGATCGAGCGGGCAAGTGGTGGGGCAAGAGGAGCAAAGAAGAGCAGCCACCTCTTGGTCAGTGGCTGGGGAGAATGTCTGAAGGGTAGGAAAGGCATGATCAATGTGTGATTGAGAAACAGAAAGGCAAGGAGGGGAGAATTCTTTCCTTAGCTTTTCAATTTTGTCAGTGAAGTAACATGCAAAGTTATCAGCAGTAAGGTGGTTTGGGGGGTGGCCACAGCGGGGCGAAGAAGAGAATTAAAGGTGTCAAAGAGACGCCTGGGGTTGCGGGAACATGAACTAATGAGAGAGGAAAAATAGGACTGTTTGGTAAGGGCAAGGGCTGCACTGTATGAACACAGTATGAATCTATAATGGAGAAAGTCTGACTGGGTGCGAGACTTCCTCCAGGAGCGTTCAGCACACCGGGAGCATCTTTGCAGGTAGCGCGTTGATTTAGTATGCCATGGTTGGGGGCAGGTCCTCCTTGAGGTGCTTGTTTGGAGTGGCGCTGCAGTGTTCAAGGCAGATGTAAGAGTAGAGTTATATATGGAGATGGCCAGTGAAGGACAGGATAGGGAAGGGATGGACAGCAGTTGTGGATCAATGTCAGCTGACAACTGTTGGAGATCAAGAGAATTAAAGTCCCTCCTGAGTTGAGGCTGGTTAGGTGGAGGTTGTTGGGTGAGGGGGTACGTGAGAGCAAACGATAAGAGGTGGTGATCAGAGAGAGGATAGGGAGTGTTGCAGATATTAGATACCGTACATGCATAATTGAAGATTAGGTCGAGGGTATTGCCAGCAACATGGGTGGGTGAATTTGCCCACTGTGATAGCCCGAGGGAGGAAGTAATTGAAAGTAGTTTATTGGCTGCAGAGGTCAAAGGTGGGTTTATAGGAATATTGAAGTCACCGAGAATTAGGGATGGGATGTTAGAAGAGAGGAAATAGGGTAGCCAGGCAGCAAAATGGTCAAGGAAGAGAAGAGGGGAACCAGGGGGACGGTAAATGAGAGAGGAAAAATAGGACTGTTTGGCAAGGGCAAGGGCTGCACTGTATGAACACAGTATGAATCTATAATGGAGAAAGTCTGACTGGGTGCGAGACTTCCTCCAGGAGCCTGAAGCACACCGAGCATTCCTTGGTAGGTAGCGCCGCTGATTTAGTAGCATGCCATGGTTAGCTGGTCCTCCTGAGGTGCTTGTTTCGGGAGGGATGTAAGTGTTCAAGGCAGATGTAAGAGAGTATTATATATGGAGATGGCCAGTGTATGACAGGATAGGAAGGGATGGACAGCAGTTAGGATCAATGTCAGCTGACAACTGTTGGAGATTAGTGATGTCGCGAACCCGAAATTTTCGGTTCGCGAACGGCGAACGCGAACTTCCGCAAATGTTCGCGAACCGGCGAACCGCCCGAAACGCTATTGACTTCAATGGGGAGGCGAATTTTAAAACACACAGGGACTCTTTCTGGCCACAATAGGGATGGAAAAGTTGTTTCAAGGGGACTAACACCTGGACTGTGGCATGCCGGAGGGGGATCCATGGCAAAACTCCCATGAAAATTACACAGTTGATACAGAGTCTGGTTTTAATCCATAAAGGGCAGAAATCACCTAACATTCCTAAATCACAATCAATATGGATTGACACCTGACATATGACATATTGACACCTTGACAAATGGATTGACACCTGTCCTCAGAGCCCCTGATG
>OW240914.1:107899005-107916993 GCA_933207985.1 Pelobates cultripes
TATGATTTTGACATATGTTTGTATACTGCGTATGCTGGCTCAGAATATGTAAGTTGTGAATGTGATGTATACTTTTAAAGTTATGAATATTGTGTAAAACGGTGTATTTTCCTGCCTGTGATAATTACATTAGCCCATTGTGTACAGTAATTTTTTTGTAAATATGTTTTTTTATTATTATTTGCAACAATTGTAGAAGTATAACAGCGAGACTCGCAGGTCTCCTCAAGTTTAGTGCGTTTATGGATCAATAGCATTGACATTGTACATACCGGAAGTATTTCTCAATATATGCAGGTAGTGTGGCTCGCAGGCCCAAGTATATGTTGGACTCGCAGGTCCTTATTGATTGTAATAGACCAGCATGAGGATGTTTCTCCTCTATATTATAGATCATATAAGCTATCTCTTCTGTACAGTAATTATATCACAGGCAGAGGGGAGGATTTTGTGGGTATGAATGGGAGTGTTTTACTGTATATTACGTATTTTATTGGTTGTTTTACAAAACCCTGTGGGTGGTACTATGTGTGTAAAACCTGCATAAAAGAAAGCCCTTTGGTGCTGATTAAAAGAGATCATCTTGACCCACAACACATAGTCTTGTCTCGTGATTGGAGGGGACAGCTATTCACACTGGGGATTGCTATGCTCTGCATACTCCCCTGAGCTTTAATCACTTAGCTCGTGTAAGAGCTGTTCCTGATAAGCTCTCCTGGAGGAGAGATCTTTCCCACGCGGTCCTTTAGGACAGAGGCTGCTGATCCAGGGTGAAGGAAGATGGCGAGATTCCAGTTAAGCTACGGCGCAAGCTAGGAAGCATCCATCAATGGAAGGTACTCGGTCGGAGTACGGGGAGTTCCGTTACACGGACCATGGCTTCTGAAGGCCTTAATAATGATTTAAAGGTAAATTATTTTATATAAATTTGTAAAAGTGATTTGCTGCTTTCCTTTATATGTATGAAATTTTACTTTATTTTAACTGTCCTTTTTCCTTTTTCTCCTTCATTTTTCCTTTTTATATATATATATATATATATATATATATATATGTGTGTATGTATATATATATTTATATATATTTTAAAGCACACTAATACCCCCTGTCTAGCCCTCTTTATTATATATTGTATATTATTAAAGCTTTATGTTAATTGACTGTTGGTCACTTGACTAATGACATCATCTGATCACTATTTTTCCATTGTGAATCTAATTTAACAGGACAGGTCTATGATACTGTAACAGTTTAAAACACATTTTCAGCGATAATGTGTTTTATTAGTATTTTATGCTGTATATTGGTTTTATTACTTGTTTCCAATAAAACTAGTTTTTTTTATTCAATTTGGACCTTCCTGATCTTATCACTGAAGATTTTATCTGGAGGGTTCGCACTTTGATTTCCTTGGTGTGGAATATACAACCTATGCTGTTTAGGATTGAACAAAACCTATTTTGCTCCATTTTTGTGAGTATACCTCCTTTTCTCTTTTTATTATTTTATCAACATAGCACTATATTCTGTTTTATTTGCATTCCATATACTTGAGAATTTTCACTCCTACACTACTATGCACTGAATGATAACACTCCCAAAAATGCTGATCAGTCAAAAGCTACTTACTGGCCTTGGAACATCTCCCAACAAATGACCTGTATCATCAGCATATCCTTAGGCGGGGAATGGACTGTCCAGGAGCAGATATCTGGAGCTGATCATAAGCTCCAGAAATTTGTAATTGTTATTTCTCATATTTATTTTTACCAGTGACACAAATACTGCATTATATTCTGTTCCTTTGTTCCTCTGTTCCTCTTATTTTGCATATTGCTCCACTACTGCTTGGATTTGAAGACATTCTGAAGGTGCTGCTTCCCTGAACCCTTTTCCTATACAGTATCAACCTACAGTCAGAAAGAAGAATCTCTGGTTTGGAAAGTTAAAACCGCCATACACACACATTTCTAACAAGAGCCAGAAATCTCACTTTTTTAAATTTATTTTTGTATATTTATGCTATAGGATATACTAAGTGTCAGTAATCTTTACATTATCTTGGGTAACTATAACCACTGTGTGTCGCTATCACCAAGTCTGTCTGTATAATAACCCTGATAATAATTTATGTTTTGCTGGCATATTGCAGATCTTCATTCCATGATAAAATTCAAGTAGATTCCTTGCAATAAACAGTGGGTTTGATATTGGACATTTTTTTTATCAGTATAGCACAGCCTATTTAGCCTCTGTTTTGCTTGATCAGTCAAATAAGTATTTTGGTATAGAGCTTCTATATAAAACTAAATACGTATATCCTAATCTGAGTGTATCTCAAAAAGTATCCTACATGTAAGTATTTTACTTGTCCCTTTTCTAAGTAATTCACAATGCAGTTGCTAACCTTTTGAACATTGTTCATTTTGTGAATTACTTTAAATAAAGACTACATTCTTCTCTGTAACCTTTGCATTAGGGTGCCATCTAGTGTAAATTTCACACATTGCTTTTAAGAAAATAACGTTTTATACAGCCACTCCATGTCTTTCAGCACAAACTTTGTGGGTCTTCGTTAACAGGGTGTTTAAACCAAAACATTTGTTCAAAAAGTTTAGATCCAGTTGCTACATTTCACTGATTTGACCAATAAGGTGGTATTTGTAATTTCTCAATCCTATATAAGCAATGTTTAAAAACAGAATGAGTATGTTTGCACCCTGATTTATCTTAATGTTTCTCTGTTCTAACAGCCTATTTTACTTGTATATGACCCATCAGCTAGTGTTGACGGATCATCCATATTTCCTTGGCACATATAACTTGTACATATTGATCTGAAGCAAAAGAAAAAAATGTGGAACTCAAATGTGGCAAGTAGGAAATTAAGTGATTAATCAATCATAAATTGTGCAGCATATTTCAGGAAAGCATTCTTCATATTTTGCCTATTACTACAGAGGAATTATGTGTGCCTTGGAAAACATGGAAGATATGAAAACACTAATGTCAGCACTAAATAGAGCCAATCATGGTAGTATAGTGTGGGATTTAAATAAACAGACAGTGAAACATTTTCAAAATACACCTCACCTAAATAAAATGAATAAGCTCACTGGGTGCCAAATATTCAAGACTGCCAAAGTAAGTCTCTCAGATGAAATAGTTAATGCACCACTGGATGGTATGTTAAAACAATTAATTGTGTTGATCACTTTTAAATCTGTTCAGATTTTTTTACCCACTTTGTGAGTGAAGTTTTCTGAGATTCCATATTTCCAAGACTGTGTTAGTTCTACCCTAATTTAAAGGGTCAAGGTGCTAAGATGCTATCCCTACAAGCTGGCGTTTGTAAGGATTGCCATTTCTGTAAAACAGAAATGTTTACATTTGTCAGTGAGTATGACTTTGTGGGTGTCAACCAGAAGCCACTAGATGCACTTCTGTGTATGGACTGTACAAAATGTAGAGTCTTCACATTCAGGGTTATGACAATGTCAAACCCAGGGAAGCTCTACAAACAGTAGTACTTCTGATGAGAATCCTATTGGCACAGAGCTGCAACTGTTATACATTAGACATGTGCAATTTGTTTTGTTCAGAATGTATATTCAGAACTGCCGAAGTGCCGGATTTCGGAAGTGTCGAACCGAGTGCCATTGGTCTGAATTGCCAAAGCAGACAATTTTTTTTTTTTTACAAGTCTATTACTGACTGCAAAGTGAAATTAATATTTTTTTTTTTATCATTCTTTATTTTTGCAGTGCATTACTTAACAAAACTTAGACATTTCTCAAAAAGCATAAATGATATTAAGGATTAACATGAAATGATGATGATATTGCACTTTTTATATTTACTAGGAAAAGATATCATTTTTTTTTGTTTCAAGTAAGCAAGGCGGGAAAAGAGATAAACATACTGAAATATGTTACAGTAGATAACTTTTCAGAGAGGTGTAAACCACTGGGTCTAAAGATATAAACAGTTTCTCATATGTTAGAACAGAGCATTTATAACATTGCAGGTGAGTTGCCATGTGTGGCCAGGAGCGAAGCAGCCCTGCTGCAGATAGGGGTAGAAGATCATCCTATTCCCATTGAGGGAGAGTCCCATCAACTGCTCTATTCAACCACACTGATGGAGTCCCTCCACCATGCCCAGGCACAGTGACCACTCAGAAATATACTCCCCAGACAGACATCCTTACGTCCAGCCAAAGCACGCGTCGGCCGACCGTGTAGTTGGTAGTATGGTTAATGGGCCGTCGAGACCTGGAGATCGTATGGAGAGCATGCTTGCTCGCTTGCCTGCTGTCGGGGTGTGTTGCTAGCTAGAGCGAAGTAGATTGATATGAGGTGTGGATCTCCGCGTTTGAGGCCTCCTGCGCCTCCTCCCCTGTAGTAAGGCACATTTTTTTACTTACCCGAATTTCCGAACCAAACCAAATTTTTTGCCCATGCACATCCCTATGATACATACATTAGGGTCATTTATAATTCTCTATAGAATTATTTAACATATCATTCAACATTGATCCACTATATTCTGCACAAAATACTACTGCTTAATGTGATTAAACCACCAAATAATACTACAGATTACTTAAAATACACAATATCTCTATATCCCCGACATTGGGGAATATTGATGCATTAATTTATTGAATATAATTAATGAATGTTGCAAAGTCCTTTTAAATCTGCTAAAGAAAGTAAATCCCCTAGATCCCCATTAAATTAGTAACAAACTGGTATCCTTATAGGTATATTCCTATATTGTCAATTTTACCACATGACAGGAGGCTTCATATTTGCATATCTTTCTTTACTGAAAACTCCAGCAGCATAGAAACATAACAATCAATCAGAAAAAAGTTATGATGCCCATAAAAGGCCCTGTCTATGACATCACTTCCTCTTTCTTTGCTGCTCCAGCCATACATCAGGTCAGAGTATTTTACCTCTCTGGTAGATTCTTAATTTACACTGTTTTTTTGATTGTCATACCACTATATATTACTCTATTTATTGCTAACACCTGCTACCTTGGCACCCCTTATTCCTGTCCCTCTGTTTTTTCCCCCTTTTTATTTCCACCTTACTGCCTGGTATCCGCGGGCGCAACGACTACCCGTGTCGCGCTCGCCTCGCGGACTGGCCCTTTCACTTACACAGGGGGCTGTATGGGGACGGGTGGAGGGAGGCTGGGGTCAGCGTTTGTGTTGCATTTATCCCCTTTGTTTTGCACCGCGCGACCGTGATCCGCGGCGCACCTTCACATGTGGACGGCAGCCATCTTGGATCTTGCGGCTCGCGAGATACCCGACGGCCGCCTTCCCTGCTCGCTCGGCGGATCGGGAACTCACCCGACCGCTGGGCTCCACAAGTGTATGCTCTCCCAAGTGAACAATGGGAGAGTGCAAGCTGGATTTCAGTTTTTTTTCCATGTATTCTTTCGATGTATTTTGCCACAGTGCCTGCCAACAGTGTCTGCCAAACAAATACTTACATGCAGGCATTAAAAGAGATTATGTCTTTGTACCTTACTCAGGGTCTATACCCTATACAGGGTCATACCATATTACTATACCCTGCACAGGGTCATAATATATTACTATACCCTACAGGAATCACCCGATATATCTCTCATGGTGCCTTACACTGGATGATTATATGTTGAGCAGGCACACAATCTATGTATTATTGTGAAGCCATACAATATCACAGTCGTTATACAAAACATATACTGTACCTATAACAAGATCAACTATATCACTGTACCCTACGAAGGGCATATTGTGTTACTGTACCCTACAAAGGGCATATTATATTATATTATTGTACCCTACAGAGGGTCATATTATATTACTGTACCTGACGGTGCAAATTTATGTGGGTGTCCTCTGGGTATTTTTTCATGGCACACCACCTGGGGTGACCCCCCAGATATGCATGCAAGGTCACTGACAGACCATTACCTTTGATGTGGGTGTCCTCTGGGTTACCATGGCACACCACCCGGGGTGAACCCCGATCATATGCACAGAGGCCTACGCCTCAACTTTACCACTGATTACTACAGACATATATGGATGTTTAACCCCTTAAGGACCAAACTTTTGGAATAAAAGGGAATCATGACATGTCACACAGGGGTTAAACACTGCCTGTCAGTTTTACATTAAAGCAACAGTACCATGCCGGATGCGATTTGACGGCAGGATCACTAAGAAAACTGAGTGTATTGCGGTGTACCCTTCACAGGGATACATAAATGTATATTTACTGTGCCTAGTGTACATATTGAACGTGGGTGTCCTCTGGGTAATTTTTTTTTTTTCCGTGTCTGATTTTTATTGGAGAGTTTTGCATAAGAGTAAAATAACAGTGGGGGTACAGAAAATAGAAAAGGGGGAGGGGGGTAGGTGGGGGGGATTACAGACAGGTTGGATTTTGTACATTTCACTCAATACAGAAACGTTTACATGGTGGGTTGTACATACGAGCAAGCATTATGCTGCCAGAGTTCTTAATATAATAACCGTACAGTAATTTAATGCAAGTGTACATAATATTCAAACAAGTGTATATAGTCTACATACAGAGAACATCGTAGCGTCTTCGGGTTTTACAGCAATGATTAGGACATGGCAGGTCTAGAGTGGAATGGAATAGACTGATCCAACATGCTGGGACACATTCAGAATGACATATATCACCTGTAGGGTCCTGTGACGCTAGATTGAGTTGAGGTACAGGTGCTAGAGGGACCGTTGATTATTGTTATTATTAATGGTTCTTACTCGAGAACGTGTGATTCTCCTAGTGACGGTATAGTAGCGTCTGTATGCTGGGGTGGTAATAGACCAGGTCAGAAGCCATGGAGAGGTCAGAGTAGTGCTTAGTTTACTGTACCTGGTACAACATGCGTTAATAATGGCCTTGTGGTCATAAAGAAGGTAGGAGGGAGCCTCTGATAGGGGATTTTGTCTTCAGACATACCATGTTTAGATTCAAATAGTTTGACTGGAATATTGCCTACTGGTACATTCTGGTGAGTATCATATGTTGCGTGAGGACAGTTAGTCCAGCCATAGAGCCGTGCTTTCCATTGTGCATTTGCTTAGACGATGGCCCTTTAGATTAGTCATTTTGGAGTGTTTGAGGAGTTGATGTATAAGAGGTAGAGGGGAGATAATGAACAAGAGTGAGATGCAAAAGGAAAGAGGGCGGGGGAGGCGAGGAGGAAGTACAGTGGAAACAAGGAGAGAGTAGAGAAAGGAGAGGGGGAGAAAGGGGAGGAACAAGAGAGAAGTTAGGTCATTGAAGATAGGAAACAAGAGGCAAGAGACTTGAGGCCTGAGACCTGAGGCCCTCACATCCGAGCGACCTTAAATGACGTCTGAGAGTTCACTCCATTCTAGAGACGGAATTTATCCCGAGTCGATGCGGTGTTTGTACGTGGTTTCCCAACCTTTCCATTGTTTGTTAAATTTGGTTATGTTCCCTTTTATGGCCCATTCCTTTTCATAGCAGTATGTGGTGTTTATTCTGTTTAGCAGTTCTTTTGCTGATGGGATAAAGTCACTCTTCCAATGAGACGCAATACATAATTTTGCCGCAATCAGAGTATTAATTACAGCTGCCGTTGAGGGTAGTTGGTGTACGTTCGGTATTAGATGGAGCAAGTAGAAATCAGGACGTAGGGAGAGTTGTAACCCGGAGATGGTGTGTATGACGTTCTGCACATATTTCCAAAAAGTATCCAGGTGTGGGCATTCCCAGAAAATATGTAATATTGTGCCCCTACCACTATTGCACCTCCAGCATGTAGGAGCAGCCGTTGGATATATTTTACTCAACCTATCGGGCACTAAATACCATCTCATTAGTACCTTGAAGTATGCTTCCCATAGATTAACACATTTGGTGGATTTTTTGGTAGTTGTTATCGCAGATAACCAGTCCTTGAGATGGAACCCTGTACCCAAGTCTTTTTCCCAGTGTAGCATGTAGGGTAATTTGGTTTCCTTGGACATGTTTAATTGGGCTAGGTAACACAATGAGAGGAATTTCGGCGGGGTGCGAGTTGTGCTCATGTTGTAACAAGAGTGGCCTATTGAGCTTAGTATCGATGGGTCTTGATATTTAACAGTTGCAGTATGCAATATATGCTTGACTCTCAAGTAGAGGAAGATATCCCTATGTGGCAGGTTATGAGAGACCTGTAAGTCAGGAAAGGTGCGAAGGCCTTTGGAGTTATACAAGGAGTAGACATGAGTTAAGCCCTGGTGATGCCAGTGCGTTAACGACAAGTCTGGTGATATTGTGGATAGGACTCGTAGTGGGGCCAGGTAAAGAAGTTCTTGCTTGGAGCAGAGGTTCGAGCTCCATGCTGTCCAAGAGTTCAGAAGAAATTTTGTGCATGGCAATGGTGGGTGGGTAGGGCATTTTTTCGTGGCCCACATAGTGTCAGATAGGGAATGGAGTTGGCTACATGCTTGTTCAAGTTGAAGCCAAATTGGGCTGGCTTTTCCTGATATAATGTCCAGGCTCTGTGCTAGCGTGGATGCTTTGTAGTAGTTTGTGATATTGGGAACGCTCAGGCCACCTTGATGGATGGGGTTCCATAGGGAGTGAGCAGCGACTCTCGGAGGTTTTCTTTTCCAGATGTGCGCGTTGATAGTTGATTGGAATTTCATAAGAATTGATTTGGGAAGAGTGATGGGTAGTGTCCTGAAGAGATATAGAATATGAGGGAGCGCCATCATTTTAACCGAATTCACTCTTCCTATCCAAGAGGTGTTCAAATTATCCCAGGATTTCAGTTGGTTGGATATTTTCAGTAGGACTGCCTCATGATTTTCTTTTATAGTTTGAGAGTGTGATAGTGTGAGTTTGATACCTAAATACGTAACGGAAGTCTTGCGCCAATCAAAGGGGAATTGTAATTTCAAATCGGCTGTGACCTGGGGTTCGAGGTTCAGAGGGAGTATTTGTGTTTTGCTGATGTTGTTTTTATAAAATGACAAGTTACCATATGAGGCAAGAGTATACATGAGATGGGGAATGGCACTTCTAGGGTTTGCTAAAAAAAGAATAACATCGTCCGCAAATAAGGCCAGCTTCTTTTCCCCTGCTGGTGTGGTAAAGCCTGGCAGTAAGGGGTCTTGTTTGATTGTTCGTATGAGAGGCTCTAAGCATAAGATAAATATGAGGGGGGATAGGGGACACCCTTGTCTCGTACCATTGGAGATATCAAAGCTTTTAGATAGGAATCCTGAGTTTAGTACTTTCGCCGATGGCGCGGAATAGAGGGCCATAATGCTCGTAATGAAGGTTTTCGAGAATCCATAAGCTTGTAAAACAGTCTCCATGTACGTCCAATTAAGGCGATCAAAAGCCTTTTCTGCGTCCAAGGCCATTAAGACCCCGGACACACGTTGACGAGTTGCCCAGTCGATGAGGTCCATGCAAAATCTGGTATTGTCTCCCACCTGCTTGCCAGGCACGAAGCCTGCTTGTTCTTCCGAAACCAAGGTAGATAGCAAGGGTTTCAATCTTGTGGCTACAAGTTTTGCATAGAGCTTCACATCAGCATTTAATAGCGAAATTGGTCGTAGATTGCCACAGGTAGTGGGTGGTTTATTCGGCTTGGGTAGGGTAATGACGTATGCTTCCAACATGGTTCTAGGGAAGTGGCCAGTTTCTTTTATTTTATTAAAAAGTTTGGTTATGTGCGGGGATAGGTATGGTTCTAATTTAAGATAATAGTAATTCGGGAGACCGTCTGGGCCTGGGGCTTTATGCCTGGGGAGAGATTTGATAGCCGCAGCTACTTCGGATTCCGTGAACGGGGCAGTAATCGTGTTATTTTGTTGTTGTGAAATTTTTGGCAATTGTATTTTTTCTAAATAGGTTAGAATTTCTGTTTTGTCTGGAGTGTGCGTATTCTCGTTTGCGTCTAGGTTGTATAGTTCTTCATAGAAAGATGCTAATTCGTTCACTATGTCGGTAGGATTATATATTTTTATCTGTGACTTTGAGAGAATGTATGGGATTTTCGTTTGAAGATATTTGGATTTCAGTTGGTTTGCTAGCAATTTTCCGGCTTTATTGCCCATGCCATAATAGTGACGTTGAAGTTTAGCTGCGTTCGTGGTGAATTCTTTGACCTTAATTTTTAGTATCTCTTCACGCGTTTCTGTTATTTGTTTCGTCGTGTTGCGGGAAGGGGTTATTTTGTTGACATTTTCCAAAGTCGTGAGTTTCTGGAGCAACTTTCGTTGTAGGTTATGAGATTTCTTCTTGTTGATTGATCCTATTTTGATAAATTCTCCTCTGATCACCGCTTTGTGAGCGAGCCATTGGGTTTCTATTGATGTATCATTTGTAGTGTTGATTTCGAAATAGTTTTGCAATTCGCGGGCAATCTTCTCTAAATTCGAAGGTGTGTCAAGAATGGACTCATTTAATCTCCATTTGCCTCGGCCTCTCGTTGGGTAAGGCACTGCTATTGTGATAATTATTGGGGCATGGTCCGACCATGTTCTGGTCCCTATCGTTTGATAAAAAGATGAGGTAATGTGGATTTATCTATCAAGCAGATATCTATTCGGGTATATGTTAAGTGGACCGGGGAGAAGTAAGTAAGTGAAATCCTTAGCAGCTGGGAATAGGTTTCTCCACGTATCATAGAGATCGTGAGAGAAAATAAGATTGGAAAATGATTTGCTGTTGTGGATGGTTAGTTTGTTAGGCTTTTTATCGTTGGCACATTGAATATCTAATGTAGGGTCTAGTGTACAGTTGCAATCACCGCAAATTATAACATGTCCTTGTTTTAGTGAGGAGATTTTCTTTATGGCTTTGTTGAGAAAGGAGAATTGAGCCTCATTTGGTGCGTATAAGGACGCTATCGTCACTTGGATTCCGTTAAGGTCTCCCACTATAATTAGCAATCTCCCATTTGGGTCAGCATGTTGGTTGGTTGGGGTGAATACCCAGTCTGCATGTAGTAGGATGGTTACACCTTTTGATTTGTTTGGCGCGTAAGCATGATAAGCTATGGGGTATTTGGAGGATCGTAGATTAGGAGGGTTCTTTTTACAAAAATGAGTTTCTTGAAGGCATACTATAGCGGCATTGGAGTTGTGCATGTCTTTTAGAGCTTGTCTTCTTTTGTACGGGCTGTTGAGGCCTTTGACATTGAGAGATAAAATTTTCATTGTATTAGCCATTGATTGATTGGGTAGCATTCGTGGCTGCGCTTAGGTGTCCTGTCCTTATGGTATGAGGGGCAAGCTGAACGTTCACTTCCACAGAAGTAGAGCCAGTAGTATCAAGTGTAGCATTGCATCCATTAAGGCGTACGGATGGGCTTCTTAGTGATGCGTTCGGATGTGAGGGTAACAAGTAGAGGGAGAAGAAGGGAAGAGAGGGGGATTTAACAAGAAATACATAACTATATACAAAGGTTCCTTCTTTGAAGAGAAGGTGTAGAGTGGACATGTTGAGACCACTATGAGTGTCTCGAGCCATGACCTGGGGGGCAAGAGAGAGTTCCTCCAGCCTGATGTGAATCGCGTAACAGTGAGTAACTGCTTGTAAGAATGCATAAAAGTAACAAAAACATCATTAGAAGAGAGGAGATCCAATGTGGCAGAAACTACAACGCCTGGAAAAGTGAAGAAGGTAGAGCTAATGTCTAACTGCAATATTCATATATTTGCTAACGTGTCACTAGAGCTAGAGGATGCGTTCAGCAGGCGAACGGTTTCCGAATTCTATTAGAGCGTGACATGAAACACGGGATGGTGATATCAGCATGAAAACCGGGTAGTGGTGATACTAAGCTAGAGAGGGGGGGGGGGTTTGGGAAGGACGACGTTGCCGAATAGTGATTCGTCTACGCTCAATCGTCTATGATGTCCTTCCTCTCCCATTGAATATAGGACTCGGCCACTAAATTGTAAAACCATAAGACATGACTAGCGAATATAAAGTGTATAACATAAATAAAAAATATAAAATAAAGTAAAATAAATCAAATAAGGCGGGTTGCACCGTATGCTGGTAGATGAAGGGTTGATGTTTCTAACCTGCATACGGCGCCCAGCACTATATGCAGTCAGAGCATATGCACGTGTGAAAGCTAGTATTTGGGAACGTGTACCTGCGACATGGTGCATGCAGCTGCAACGCTTTTTGTCGTTTTAAAGTCATAGATTAGAATTTATCCAAGGAAGGAACATAAAGTAAGCTAAAGAAAAATACTGTGTTTAATAAACTTTTTGGTGATGCAAGCGCGTACGCTCATTCCTTCTAACAAGTAAGTTGGGATTGGTAGTATATTGTTGCGCGGTTTTAAGTTAGTCTAATCGCTCATAATCAGATAGGCGGTAATTGCACTTATAATGCTGCATGTACTAGGTGCAATGATGTTAATCTACCATTTTATGGACATCAATCCAAGTACAGGAGTACCGGGTTTAGAATTATCACCCGCAATTAAAATCAGAATCTGTACTAAGTGACACATGGTGACCGTGAGCGATCACGGATAACCAGGCTAATAGGCGCAACTGAAAGGGTCCATGTCGCAATGTGCACTTCATATCAGGCGTGTACAATTATGCATTACCACATTTTCATAGTATCTACTCCTTAAGCATATATTATTCAGACAATTTCTAGTAAAAAATGAGTTAAGGCATATAACTTAACTAAGTTTTAGAGTCAATTATGCTGAAATTCAATGCAAACGTAATGACATATTACACAGTAAAGAATAAAGAGAGAACAATTTAACTTGAGAACTTATCAGCATATTGCAGTATAGGTTATACTCATCGCTTCCCGCGAATGTTGAGTTAAAAGGCAGTTCATGGTTTTGTAGAAGACGATCCCGTCATATTCCAATCCGCTTGAAGTTTCTTCGGGGAAAGGTCTTTTGCTTGTGCGGCATGTGAAGTTGTCGTGGTTGCATTCCAAAGCCCCCAGGAGGTGATTATCTTCATGCCTTCGGCTGGTTCGGTTATAACCAGTGTTCTGCCTTGTCTCCAGACCAGAAGTTTCGTTGGGTAACCCCACTTGTAGGAGATTTTATTATTGCGTAGGGTTTTGGTGATGGTTATAAATTCTTTTCTACGTGCCATAGTGGAAGCTGATAGATCAGCAAATAAGAATATATTTCGAAATGGGGTCAGGTAGAGTGCCTGCCTTTCTTGCTGCGTTGAGCAGAGTGTTCTTGTGTGCAAAGTAGTGAAACTTCACAATAGTGTCTTTAGGGACATCTTGTGCCATACGTGCCGGGCGTGGAAGTCTGTGCATGCGGTCAAAAGTCCATGCAGAGTATGGTAAGTCTGGAACTAAGATTTTACAAATAGATAGTATATAAGCAGGAAGAGCATCGTGGGATATATCGTCCGGTATACCCCTGAATCTTACGTTCTGCCTTCTGGATCTATCCTCTAGATCTGCTAATTTTAATTGAAGCATATTGTTGTCTTCTGAGAGTTTCTGAAGTTTATCAACAACTTCGTTGTGAGCTACACATAGCTCATCGGATTTGTTTTCAAGATGGCTGGTTCTTTCGCCCAGTGTTGAAATTTCCTTCCTCAGTTCACTGTCAATTTGTAGGAAATCCTTCCTAATGGTAGAGCGGAGGTCTTGCAGCATTCTATGCAGACTTCGTTCTGTGATCATTGAGTCCGATAGTTTGGAGGAGATTGATTCAGCATCTGACTGGTCGTCCGACAAGCCAGGTGTGTCGCCGCCATCTTGTTTGTCTTTTCTCCGGTCTTTTTTCCGGGTTTTCACCACGTCCATGATCTTCAACTGTTTGGGGGGTGACATAGTCGTTGGGTAATACCTTAGGAGCGCGGATGGGTGGACAAATGTGCAGTTTTTGCTTCTGTTGTCGCTGTCAGGCTAGATTTTCGGCGGAGCTCTCAAGCCATGCGTCCGTACTCGCCGGAAGTCGGACACGCCCCCATATGCCACTTTTTCCATAACACTGGGTAACTATATTCCAATATATATCACATGTACTGACATTTCAGCCCTTAGGAATTGTATTATTTTCAATTCATCTGGGCTATCTTGACTCAGAATTTCCAATTACATGGGTATTATCTTACCAATAATAAGATATTTTAAATGTATAGTATTTTTTAGTTCCACTTCTTTTTTTCATGGTGTATGGTTATGGTTTTTTTCTTTTGCATTGATACTGTAGAGTACTCCATCACTGTATTTCCACATACAGTTGTTAGACAGTATTTTTGGTATTTTTATAATGCCAACTAATTCTGAAATGCTTTACAATATTATGAAAGGGGGGAAATTTGCAATAAATTAGTCAATTACACAGTGACACAGGAACAATAGGTAGAGGAGGGCCCTGCTTAAATGAGCTTACAGTCTAACACTTTAAGAATACATGTTTGTGTTCCTGACCCTATAGTGTTCCTTTAATCACTGAATAATTTTGGTACAATTGCCGGTGCGCAACCAAAGGGTAATATACAATACCACAAAGAGATTCTCATCTCTAAAACATACAGTTGCGTAATTTATTTCACAACCCTGTTGATTACCTCTCATAAATATACAGAAACCAGATATACGAAACTTACAATGTGCTTAGTTTAAGTTTCCTTTTTTAGACATTTCGTCTTCTTACAAATTTAATTTCCTTTTGTTTTAACTTCCTTTTAATAGGTCTATAGAAATTCTTGATATATTTTGTCTTGTACAAACATGTCAGTGGAATCTAATATGAAATCACCAACACCTTACATTATCTGTGTATTGTGACATTGCCAACCAAATATTTGTATCTATATTGTAATACTACTGAACCCATTAAGCAATGATTAGCAATATTCTTTGATAATGCTTTATCCACCCCATTGTCCATGCGGTACAATTGTATTTGTTCATCTAAACAGCCTTATTAAAAGAAAATAAACAAAAAATACACATAACAGACAAAAATGAGTTTAAAAAAACACACTTAGTATAAGAGAAAAAGGAAATACTTGCCACTATTGAAAAAAAACAGTTTGGAAACAATAGCATGTATGTCAGTAGGTATTTTGGATTTGCTAAGGCTAACTTCAGCATCCAGTTGAATTATGAAATGTGTAGGATACTGAACCACATAATCAAATGATGTGTAAATAATGCAGGTTTGGGTTGGCAACTGCATGTTAAACAAATGTTCTAACCAATAATTGCAACCGGTGTGTGTATTTCCATTCAGTGTTCATCAAGTATTCATGTTTTTCTTGCTAGCTTTGAAACATCATCAAATGTGGCCACATCTAGGTACCTTCACATGGGAAACTCCAAGGTTATCTCAGGACTCTCCCCACAAGTGCAGCATTGAGTTTCATCTCTCAAGGTACAACAATTTAAGGATATTCCCTGGCTTACTTATCCAGGATTTGCAGAAATGCATTTGAGACTATCTAAAGAGGCACACATCCCATCCCAGTGATTTCCAGCAACCTAATTATTAGAGAAGCAGCATGACAGATGGATGAGAGATGGTGTCTCAGCTAAATTTCACCTGTAGCTTGCAACAATGACATTATCACTACAGCCACCACAAAAGACTGAAATCACTCTACCGTACATACTACTAATCCCTAACTATGACAACAGTAATCCCTTCTGCAGTTATTCTGTCAACACCTATGCAACATCAGACAATAATAGTAATAGTAATTAGGAAATAGTAATTACACTACTGTCAGAAAAAACACTGCTACTGTAATAATGCCAACAAAACCACCAAGGCCTGCAGTAATAACTATACCACCATTGATAACGAAATCTACAGTGGTAACTATGCCACTACCAACAAAACTTGTAGACTTGTGGATATGTGATAGCGTGTGTGTATATTTGTAATTGTGCATATAGGTCTGTGATTGTATGTGTGTGTCTGTGATTATGTGTGTTTAGGTCTGTGATTGTGATTGTATGTGTGTGTGTGTGTGATTGTGTTTGTATGTGTGTTGGGGTCTATGATTGAATGTGTGTGTGTCTGTGATTAGGTGTGTATGTATGTGAAAGTGCATGTATTTGAAATGTATGTGTGTGGGTCTGTGATTGTATATGTTTTTGTGTCTGTGATTATGTGTGTATGTATGTGACTTTGTGTATAGGTCTGTGATTGTGTGAGTATGTCTGTGTGTTTACATCTGTGATTGTGTGTGTGTGTATAGGTCTTTGATTATGTGTGTGTGTGTGTGTGTGTTTATTTGTGATTGTGTGGATAGATCAGTGACTGTATGTGCTTTTGTGGGTCTGTGACTGTGTGTGTGTGATTGTGAGTATTGGTCTGTGATATATGTGTGGGTGGGGGTCTGTGATTATGTGTGTGTCTGTTATTGTGTATGACTGTGTGTGTACATCTGTAATTATGTCTGTGTGTGTGTGTGTATGTGTATGTGTGTTTACATCTGCGATTATGTGTATATGTTAAGGTTCAAGTGGTGTAAGAGATACAATGGGGTGTAAGAGACACACAAAGAGACATAAGGCACACAAAGGATGGATAAGATAAATAAGAGTTGCAAAAAGGACAATATGATACACTAACAGGGTTAAGATATATCACATGGGGACTTTGACATACAAAAGTAGGATAAGAGATACAAGAAGAGTAAAAGCTAAAAGAAGACTTATGAAATTAAACAAGCAGAATAACGTTTCAAAGGAGTGAATAGAAATAATAAAGGGGTATACAATATGCAAAAAATGAGAAAATTGGCTCAAAAGGGGCGTAAAATACATAAACGTGGCATAAAATGTTTAAAAGGAGCAAACAGAAAATTACGAGACACAGGTGAAGATGCATTTTGAGGGGTGCCAAATTCATTTATGCTAGTGTAGCCAAAAATCCTTGCACCAGTCCTGAATCCAAGAGCTCGATGTGACCACAATCATAATTTACATTACAACTGGAGGTGTTAAGTGTATAGTCAAATAATGAAAAAAGTTAAGGATAATATTCTGAAGAATCAAGTTTATTTTGTGATACAGAAAAAAAAAATCCAAACTTTAAAAATCGCTTTGGAATACCATTATATTAATTATAAAAAGGAAAAAATCTAGCACAACCACAATGCTGACTTGTCAAGGAAGCAACGAAGAGTCTAATGGTAATTTTCAAGGAGCTGGACATGGGAGAAACAAGGGACAATGCAATTATAACTTGAACAGTCCAGTTTAGCTTCTTGGATGCATCACATGCACAAACTAAAACCATATGACATTTTATTTGGAGTTCCTTTAAAGTCATGTAGGAGACAAAGCAAACATGAAAAACCAACATTGAACATCACTGAAAACACCAATACCACAGTAAAGCGTAAGGTCCTAGTCATGTTGCCAGGATATTTTTCTTCAGCAAAGACTGGGAAGCCATTCAAGATTGAGGGCAAGATGGATGATGCTCAATTCAAGATAATTGGCTAGAGGTTCAGCAGGAAAATGACCATAAACATATAGCCAAAGTTACAAAAGAATACTATAATATCAAGAAATGGAATATCTTACAATAGCACAACACATTACTGTTTACCATTGGTCCTAATACAACCTAAGAGAGCTTGTGTACCATGCCAAAATTAGGAACTGTGATGTGTGAAGCTGATAGAGACTTACCTTGGGATACTCAGAGATGCCAAAAGTGGTTTCAGCAAGCATGCACCCAGGGATTTGAATATGTATGCAACCTACACATATATGATTTGTTGCCTAATTAAATTAGACTTAAATAAAACTTTTTTCATCTCTGGGACATACACTGCAGCTCCATATGCATATAGTGAACTCATTAATCATAATGATTTTTGTCCAATAAGATCCTGCCCAAAAAGATGTTGATCTCATAGAGCAAAATGTTAACATTACTTATTTTCAGATAAAGCAATATTTTAGATTGTCAGAAAACCTAAATCATCACATA
>OW240914.1:107933988-107954028 GCA_933207985.1 Pelobates cultripes
GGAGTGAGCGAGGAGGTGGGACCCGCAGAGCTGGCGGCCTATCTGACAAATCTGCTGAAAGCGCTGGCGCCAGACATACCGCTAGACCTGCTGCTCATGGACAGATACCATCGAACCGCCAAACCCAGTTTTCTACCTCCAGACACCCCACGAGACATTCTCATCAGAATGCACTACTACCATGTGAAAGAATTAGTGCTACAAGCAAGCAGAGCGAAGAAGACGCTTCCAGAACCGCATGGGGGACTGTTAGTGTTTGCAGACATATCAACATACACGTTGAAACGAAGGAGAGAATTCAGAGAAGTCACAGAACAGCTCCGACGCCACAAGCTGCCATATCGCTGGGGATACCCGGTGAAGATCCTGGTGTCCAGAGGAGGGAAAGTGTCAGCTATCAACACGCCAGAAGAAGGAGCCCTACTGCTACAAAGATGGGGTCTCACTGAACCAAACCAGCAACGAAGCCCAAAGAGAGGACGCAAACCGCCTCCAAAGACTGGAGAAAGTCCAAGAGACTGACATAAAAGACTACACCACAACTAACTCAGATATACGAGCGTCCGCAGGAGCTGGTTGTGTGGCCGGTCCTGATAACTGGACCATGAAGTCAGCTGGGGGTATCGTATAATTGTTATAACCTATGTTGAATGTTAATGTCATACCTAGACATGTTAGGCATATGTAGAAATTGAGGAGAGAAAAAAAAAAAAAAATTATTATATATCTATATACTTTAATTGTATGCGTTTATATACAGGCATTTATACCTATGTGGGTATGCAGGTCACACAATGCTTCACTGCACCATACAGGGGACATTAATACCCGGCTAAGCGCCAATACTCACAGACCACTTAGCAAGCCATAGAGTGGGTCGACTCGGGGTCCACACCCCACAGGAAGGAAGTTCGGACTTCCCCCTCCACAGGTACCAGGAGTACCTAGGCCGAGAATGGCACACCTGTTTATTGTATATATGTTTTATATGTTTTCCCAGTTGTTACCTTGTCCCACCCCCCACCCCGGTCTCGTGGAGACTTGCCACCCCATGTCCAGACCCCAATACCTACAGGGAGTACACACAGCTGATCCAACACAATGGGCCTCAGTCCCTGCAAAGGTACCACAGCCCACCTACCCATCCCTAACCCAGCGAGTGAATTATGCCCGATTCCTACCCTCACCTCAGGGAAGGTCGCTCGACTTGATGCTGCTGGGACGAGCGAACCCCCCGCATTGGTCTTTAATTCCACGGATGACCCTTATAAAAGTCATTGGGTATAAACCCCCATGAAAATTTTCTCTCTCAATGTAAGAGGGTTAAACCTACCGGTTAAGAGACACCAGCTATATAGAGAACTCAAGAGGACAGATGCGGACGTTATCTGTCTCCAAGAGACACACTACAGAACTGACGGTTATATCCCACCGACGACTTTGGACTACCCACACCAATACCACGCGACGTCCCCCACAAAGTCCAAAGGGACATCTATACTAATCTCTAAGCAAGTAGCATTTAACATGATCTCCGTAGAGGTAGACACCAATGGGAGATACATAATACTGAAATGCTCAATTAACAACATGACGTATACAATCACCAATATATACGCACCCAATACATTACAAGGAACGTTTCTGAGACAGGTGCTACAGAGAACTGAATCGATCCGCGAAGGAGTGTCAGTTATCTGTGGAGACTTTAATCATGTTTGGGACCCAAAACTGGACACTAACACTTCCCAACACAGCCCACGATATAAAATACTGCATAGACAGTGCAAAAAGCTACAGAAGACCCTCTCCCTACACCACTATTATGATACCTGGCGGATATCCCACGCTTCGGAACGTACATACACTCACTTCTCCCACGTACATAACACGTACTCGAGGATAGATGGGTTTCTCATACATGGCCAGAGCCTAAACCAAATCACAGACTGTGTCATAGGACAGATTACATGGTCGGACCACGCACCGGTTACACTGTCAGTAAGAGACCAATATGACTATAAACACCGCAGCCCATGGAGGCTGAATGCCTCCCTGTTGAATGATCCGTCATTCAAGAAAGAGGTAGAGGAGACCTTAACCAACTACTTCACTGAGAACGCTACCCCAGATATATCCCAGGGCACCCTATGGGCGGCACATAAATCTGTAGTCAGGGGTATCTTTATCAGGAGGGCGTCCTACTTACGTAGGAAATCCTCCGCCCAGACCACACAATGGCAGAAGGAATTGTACCAATTAAACACACAAAACCAAATCTCCCCTTCTGCTGAGCTAAAATTACAAATCACCACTATTATAAACAAGCTACACCAAAAAGCAATAGAACAAACAGGATATATGCTCCAGAGGTTGAAAATTAATCAATACACGCAAGGGAACAAAGCTAGTAGACTATTAGCTAGGAGACTGCAAGAACGAAGGGCGAGCCAGAAAATAGCTTTTCTTATATCCCATACGGGAGAGAAGAAAATGATACCCAGAGACATATGCAATGAATTTGCCAACTATTACGCCGACTTGTACAACATCAACAAACATGACACCACATTCCAGCCCACAGCGGAACACATAAATAAGTACTTGGACACGATTGATCTCCCAAGAATCACGACCCAACAGGCGACCGATCTCATTAGACCCATCACAGAGGAAGAACTCCATACCATAATAAAACAGCTACCTAATGGCAAAGCCCCAGGCCCGGATGGACTTGACAATGCATACTACAAACAATTCCACCACATACTGACACCCCACCTGGTGCGCACATTCACAGAGGCGACGGCGGTACAGAAATTACCACCAGACACGCTCTTGGCCCACATCATAACGTTACAGAAACCAGGGAAGCCTCCCACCACCCCACAAAATTTCAGACCCATATCCCTGCTTAACACCGACGCGAAAATATTTGCCAAACTATATGCGATGAGATTGAGCAGTCTTCTACCTCAGATAATCCACAAAGACCAAGTTGGGTTTGTGTTAGGGAGACAGGGAGCGGACAACACACGCAAGGTCCTGAATATACTGCACAGTTTACCCAAACTACACAAGGGGGGAGGGATTGTCATCTCCCTAGATGCCGAAAAGGCATTCGACCGCCTGCACTGGGGGTTCCTGGAGGCAGTCCTGACAAAATTCGGAATACCAGGAGAATTCAGAGCCGCGGTCAAAGCGTTATATAGCGCTCCGACAGCCCAGGTACTCAACGCAGGTTTCCTTTCTAACCCGTTTAGTATCTCAAATGGCACGAGACAGGGATGTCCCCTGTCTCCCTTGTTATACGTTCTGGCCTTAGAGCCACTGGCAACAAAGATTAGGCAACATGACTCTATCCACGGGGTACGGATTGGGGATAAGGAATATAAAGCCAACTTATTCGCGGATGACGTGCTCCTGACCCTAACACAACCACTGATTTCACTGCCAAACCTACTGACTATCATAAAAGAATATGGAGACAGCTCCTACTACAAACTAAATGTGACAAAAACTCAAGCCATGGGGATTGGGATGTCTGATGCCGTCCTACAGGTATTGCGAGAGAAGTTCGTAATGGACTGGAGGACGGACAGCGTCTCTTTCCTGGGACTTCAATTAACAAAGACAATGGGGGGACTATTTAAGGCCAACTACGAAGCCCTACAAAAAGAGATAGAGGCCAGTTTAGCCTCATGGGGAGATAAATACCTCTCCTGGCTGGGCAGGATGGCTGCATTTAAAATGTCTATCCTCCCCAAATTACAATACTTATTTCGAACTCTCCAAATAGATCTTCCAACCTCCTACTTAACCAAAACACAGGCGATACTTACTAAATTCGTATGGGCACGTAAACGAGTGAGAATAGCTGCCAAACACCTGTATAGACCCACTTACCAAGGGGGTCTAGCCCTACCAAATATCAAAATATATTATCAGGCGTCGTTACTAGCCCCAGTGCTAGGGTTCCAATCCCCAACACAGGTCCCGCAATGGCTGGAAATAGAAAACCATTGGCTTCAAGGGACAGACCTCCGCAGCCTGTTGTGGGTACCTAAAACACTACGCTCCCACCAACCCAACATATTACCCACCACGAAAACATTACTGAGGACTTGGGACAGAACACACAAATCACTGCTCTCTGCGACACCGTGGTCACCGGCAACACCTCTATCATGCTTACATGTAGCAAACAACACATTTGACCATAGGGAATGGACGAGGAGAGGCTGCACACATGTGAGAGACTTACTGGAAGGACGACAGATAGTCCCATTCCCCATCATTAAAGAGAGATTCGAACTGCCCCCCAGATCGATATTCCCGTATCTCCAACTAAAATCCATGCTAGGGGCCCAAAAGTCCACAGTAGAGGGGGAGACCACACTCACGGAGTTTGAAAGGACTTGTTTAAACCCAAAGCAGAAGAGGGGCCTGATTTCCCTGTGCTACACACTCCTAAATGGAGGCGATCCTGTACACAAAGACAGATTTAGTACAGCGTGGCAGGCAGACATTGGGAAGCACTTCGAGGCCACCCAATGGAGACGCGCCACCACGGCACACAAAGGAAGGACCACATGCACATCCCATCTAGAATTAATGCGCAAGATATATTACAGGTGGTACATGGTGCCAGTAAAACTGGCAAAAATTTACCCAGGAACCTCAGCCGAGTGCTGGAGATGTGGGGAACCAGAAGGCTCGATGTATCACATATGGTGGACGTGTGAAACACTTAGACCCTATTGGGAGATGGTTGAAAGGTTACTTAATGAGATACTAGAGGATAATATTACACTCACCCCAGAAATGGGCCTACTGTTCATGAACATAGATAGATTCCAGGGCAGCGAGACAATTCTAGTCTTTCACATCCTAATAGCGACACTGACTCTTATAGCCAGAGAATGGAAGTCAGACAAGGCACCGACGAAAACAGCCCTAACGAGACAGATATCCACCAATTTACACTACGAACTCATAGCCAGGAAAAACTTGGGAAACAAGCGCAAGTTTGAGGAAGCGTACAGTAGGTGGGAGGACAAAAACGCGCCCCAGGAGATAGGAGACAGAGACGGAGACTAGCCCACAGTCACAGACCCAGCCCGACATGTAGAATTTACATAGCAAGCGTACAAGAATCCCTCAAGACTGAGGGGAGCCCAGGGACTTGGACCCCCAGGGGAAGAGCGAGAACAGACAGGAATCACCGGAAACACCAGAGAACGGCAGGGAAACGATAAGAATATAGCGAGTATAGAATAGAACAAAACCGGTAGGGAAAGAGGGCATATCACAGTCTTTCCCCCCCCTAAACCCCCCCCCCCCACAGCCCACTTCCCCCCCCCCCTATGCAGGGAACGGCAAGCTAGTTCAAAGGCAAACTTCCAGAGAGTACAAAGGATCGCTTCAGGGAAACCTAAACAGAGATGATAGATAGCGGGGCGGCTAAGCAGGTCCCTGAGCAGAGACAGGAGGACGAGGCGAATGCAGACAAAGGGCAGGCTAGTCCGCTGTGAAACAGAGGAATATAGGCGAAGTCACATAGGAAGCTACATAAGATTTTACATGTGATGCTGCATATGATGTTATACACGATGTTATGTACTATGTTAAACTGGAAGTTATGTAAAACGAGATGTGGGATGTTCCCCCCCCCCCCCTTTCTTCCTTCTGTATCCCAAGTTTGCTTCACAAGTGAAAATAAAAATTGTCAAATTGGAAAAAAAAAGGGTTAACCCCTTCAGGACGGAGTCAATAGTACACGTTCTGATCAAGACAAAATGTAAACAAAAACTGGAATTTGCGCTATATGTCTGTTCAGCCGTAATTCACCTCTTTCATATTAAGTGCACCCACACGTATTATATATCATTTTGTTCAGGAGAAACTGGGCTTTAATTTCTCATGAACTATTCATATTTGAAACATAATTTACTATGAATAAAATGTAAAAACTGTGAGAAATTAAGATTTTTAAAAAAAATTATAGACATTTTAGCTGTAAATGTCATAATACCGTTAGCTTTAACTGCAAAAAAAACCATATATTTGGATTTAGCAAAGTCTCATGCGTACAACAGTATCCCCCATTAACAGTTTTTACGGTGTTTTAGAAAGTTAAAGGGTCAAATATATTTTTTTGTTTTTTTCAAATTGAAATTTGTCAGGTTGGTTATGTTGCCTTTGAGACGGTGTGGTAGCCAAGGAATGAGATTTACCCCCATGATGGCGTATCATTTGCAAAAGTAGACAACCCAAGGTATTGCAAGTGGGGTATGTCCAGTCTTTTTTAGTAGCCACTTAGTCACAAACAATGGTGAAAAAAGCAAAAAAACTAATATTTGGCCAGTGTTTGTGACTAAGTGGCTACTAAAAATGACTGGACATACCCAATTTGCAAAACCTTGGGTTGTCTACTTTTTCAAATGGTATGCCATCATGGGGGTAATTCTCATTCCTGGGCTAAGTGTATTTTGTTACCAATATATATGTATTAATAACAGAATTAGTTAGAATGAGACTACATATGTATATATAATTTATTTAAAAAAAATTAAGATATTTTATTTATTTATTTTATTATTTTATTTATTTACTAATATGTAATTATACGTATATATAAACATAAAATATATATTATATATACAATATATATATATATATATATATATATATATATATCTGTAACGTCATTCTAAGTGTATTTTAAGATTAATATATGTACTTATATTAACATACATTACGTATCACATTACATATATATATATATAAGATGTATATATATTAGATATAATATATATATATATTTTATCTATATATATATAAATACTTTTATTTTATTTTAAACATGTTTAATTATTTATTTTTTTACTTTCCCACCAGCAGGGGGACTGTCTGACATTTCAGACAGTCCCCCTGCTGGCAGATCCACAGCCAGCTATAGGGGGCCATGTGATCGCTCTTTTAGAAGGGCGATCACATGGCCCCCGGGGGCCTCATTTGCTGGGGGAGGGCTGCCTGGGCTGTCAGGCAGCCCTCCAGAAGAGAATCGCAGCGGAGGTGAGTAGCTGGAGGCTCCTGGGGCAGAAAGCCGTTACAGCGTTCTATGCCGCCGCAATGGATTTAAAGCCCATTTAATGCTGTTCGGCATAGAACGCTGTAACTGCGTTAAGGGGTTAATAAGTGTGTAAAAAAAAATACCCTTCTCTGTATCATTAGAGATTTTACCGTTTGACTTAAAGCAGCAAGGTGAATTCTTAGTGTAGGATTCACCTAAAAGGTTTTGCTTTGATCTGGCAGGTGAACTTACACTTTAATGGCCATTGGAGTGATACTTTACTCATTGCTGCCACCCAGAAGTAGTGGGAGTTTGAACGCAGGGCTTAATTCGGTATGTTTCTACTCAGCTTTCCTGTTGAATTTGTTTTTGTTTATTAACCAGCTCTATGTGCTTAATGGGTATCTTTGTTTTGTGCCTAGTTGTGTATATTGTATGGGTATCTATGTATTAAACTCAATTTCTATATGTGCATTTATTGGTATCTCCTTATAATACTGGGTTCTTTGCAATTGTATCTCTTTATTGTACCTGACTCTGTTTATTGTATGTGTATCTCTGTATTGTGCACAGTTGTGTATTTTATAGTGTAACCGCTGGTGGCTCCCTTATTTACCACTATAATGTCTTAAAGCATAGAACTTAGTAGGGCTAACCATACAGATATCTTAGCCATAATTTTATATAGTGTAAGAGATCCTCTATTTAACATATATAAATAATTGAGAATACAATATAAAATAAGGATTGTCTTGGAAGCAAGATTGTCTTTTGGATATTTATTATATAAAAATATAAAATCCATTATAGCAGAGTTTATAAGATTTAAATTACATGCTTGCAAATATCATTAATAGGTTAACATACCCTTCTGAACATGTCATCATGTCAGCCTCTCTGTCATTTTAAGATGGAGCAGCGTCTGTCTCCAAGTCTCTCCTCTGTGTCTTAACATTTAAAAGTACACCTATTTATACCTTAGTGTCTCCATTTTAGGTTACTGTAGTTCAAATATGAAAAAGTAACACTTCTTTTACTTTATTCAATTTAGGACCTCCCTTAATTTGGCAAACATACAAGGCCATAACTAAAGGGTGCATACGTCATGGAAATTTTCCTGACTTAGTTCAAGATGGCATCTTAAAGTCTGAATATGTTATCTGTTGTTTATACTAAGTCGTAAGTGTACAGTCGCGGGAGATTCCCGGATTTGGGGAAGTTCCATTAACTTGGGGTTACCACAGTATATTGTGTACTGCAAGTGTCGTAGTATAGCCTTGAAGCTTGTTTATGCATTATTGTTATTGTAATTCGTCTGGGACAAAATGGCGCAAACATATTATGCACTGAGGTTATTGCTTAAAGAAACATCTATGAGAAACAATATGTTCCATTTCTTACACCTTGTCAGTTTGCAATATCTCTTAAAGACAAAGTACACAGTTTAAGAAATACAACATTTCATTCTAAAACTTGTAATATTTGAATTTGCCCATAACACCCTCTCCATTAAACTGTGGGCATTGTAGCGTATTTCTTCCTTAAATTAGTGAACCAAAGTTCTCCAACAGTCTTTTGTTTTTTTTGTGCTCCCAGCATCTTTGATCATTGTTGTAACAGTAAAATATCCGTAGTATGATCTTTGCCTGTAAAGGTGGTTGATTAAAATGAGCAAAACATTTGTCTGGGAAAGAATTGAAAAGAACACCAAGTTCCAGAGTAAGATATTCTTGGATAGATCCAGATATGAATTGTAATCCAAAGTTAAAAGTAGTAATTGTATTTGTAATCCAAAGTCTTTAAATGCCTGTAGAAGTTTACATTTTTTAGATACATTGCTGGAGGTTGTGTTTGTAGAATAAGAAAAAGGTGCTCTGTGCAATTAGGCGCTTAACAATAATATATAAATAGAACAGCAGCTCAAACACGCATGCAGGTATCCCAATCCTACACAAACACAATGTGAAAGAAAAAAGTGAACTTAGTGGATCGTACTACCACCAAAAGATCACTCAGTGGAGCGCTAAATATCAAATTCTTACCCCTATTGGAATAACGTATATATCACTTTAAGGGGCAGACAGCATAATAAAATCTACAACAAGAAAATACACATCATGGTGCAGTATGCTTGTAAGGTGTGAATGGAGTGGAAGAAGATGTATGTCCAACTCACATGGTAAAGAGCCTGGAGATTGGCTCAAATCACAACAGCTGAGGTATGTTTGGTAATACCAGACCTTCTCCAGATATACAGCTCACAACATATGTGGATAAAAAAGGACAAAAATCCTAGTGCAAATATGTTTAAAATAAACAAGTGGTCACATATAACAGTGCATGAATGTGCTCACCTGGAATAGAGCCAATTGTACTAGGCTCTATGTATAAGCGTGTGGTGCCTTTAAGGGAGGCACTACCCTTCTTTAGAAAATGCAGGAAGCAGTTGAAGATCCACTACCAGATGTATAAGGTAAAAGTAACAATTTATTAAAAAAAAAAAAACAATTAAGCAAAGTAAAACTGTATATACAGGTACCAAAAAGTAAAAGTCTCTGGGGTGGTCTTCCTTGGAGTTCCGAGACGCGTTTTCGCCGTGGGGCTTTCTCAATCGGATGAATCTGCTTCCTGAATGGGCGGTGTTTAAATGTTGGTGTCGTCCGTCTGATTGGGCGTGCTGATTGCCGGGTAGCCAATCGTAATGCATGGAATGTGGAGGTGTGTCTCACAGCTGACGGTCGTGAGTCCGGGAGCTCAAAACCCGGAAGTACCATGAAGTGTAGCCAATCTCACGTGGTTAACTGACGTTGTCATTTGGAGCATGTTCAGTGGTTACTAAGCTGTCCGAGGAGCCATTCCATGCATTACGATTGGCTACCCGGCAATCAGCACGTCCAATCAGACGGACGACACCAACATTTAAACACCGCCCATTCAGGAAGCAGATTCATCCGATTGAGAAAGCCCCACGGCGAAAACGCGTCTCGGAACTCCAAGGAAGACCACCCCAGAGACTTTTACTTTTTGGTATCTGTATATACAGTTTTACTTTGCTTAATTGTTTTTTTTTTTTTTTTTATAAATTGTTACTTTTACCTTATACATCTGGTAGTGGATCTTCAACTGCTTCCTGCATTTTCTAAAGAAGGGTAGTGCCTCCCTTAAAGGCATCACACGCTTATACATAGAGCCTAGTACAATTGGCTCTATTCCAGGTGAGCACATTCATGCACTGTTATATGTGACCACTTGTTTATTTTAAACATACTTGCACTAGGATTTTTGTCCTTTTTTATCCACATATGTTGTGAGCTGTATATCTGGAGAAGGTCTGGTATTACCAAACATACCTCAGCTGTTGTGATTTGAGCCAATCTCCAGGCTCTTTACCATGTGAGTTGGACATACATCTTCTTCCACTCCATTCACACCTTACAAGCATACTGCACCATGATGTGTATTTTCTTGTTGTAGATTTTATTATGCTGTCTGCCCCTTAAAGTGATATATACGTTATTCCAATAGGGGTAAGAATTTGATATTTAGCGCTCCACTGAGTGATCTTTTGGTGGTAGTACGATCCACTAAGTTCACTTTTTTCTTTCACATTGTGTTTGTGTAGGATTGGGATACCTGCATGCGTGTTTGAGCTGCTGTTCTATTTATATATTATTGTTAAGCGCCTAATTGCACAGAGCACCTTTTTCTTGTACTATTTGTATATCCCTAAATCTGTGTTGGCTGCTATTTGAAAATGTCATTGTTTGAAAACCGTAATAGATGTAGTAAGGACATTGATGTCCTCTTTGAAGATCAATCTATCGGTAATTTTATTCCCCCTAATGATAGGGAAGAAAAAAGAATGAAAATTAATGACTGTAAAATTACACTTGAAAGAGCAATGGGAAAAGAAATCAAAATTAAATGGGAGGTTGCAACCCTTGAGAAATATGATAAAGAAAAAATTACACCCCGGGGCCTTAGATTATTTAAAAGCCCCTCCTTTGATAAGGAAGAGGAGGACTTTGTTAATGAATGGGTGGAGATGCTGGAAGGCTTCTCCTTTGGCTTGATGGGCCTGATCATCAGGAGACGCAAGATCACATTAAATCAGTTGGATAGTCAAATTAATGAACTACAGAATTTTTTGATTAGTAATACGTCTTCTGAGGATTATGCAACCATAATAGAAGAGATAAAGTACAATCTAGACAAGCTAGAGAAAGAGATTATAGAAAGGAAAAAAAGTAAATATCTTAGAGATAAATTTGACTACGCCAATAAACAAGTGCGTACATATTCTAAAAAGAAGTTCTATTCCCCAAAGAAGCCATATAAGACTAATGATGACAATAGACATCAAATGGCTAGAGACTATAGGGGGAATTACCAACATTCAACCAGATACACTACAACACCCAGGACATCAGACATGAGAAACAATCGGGCTCACGAAAGCTACCATACTCAGATACACAATCAGTCACCAATATGGAGAGAAAGACATGTTTCCTTTAATGATACATACAGTTCACCTAGAAGAGGCAGAAAGCCACGGGAATACATGACTAGACCTAAACCTCGCAACCACTATGGTTCACGTACACAATCATCAGGAGATACTGAACACTACAGGCCCTCTAGGAGGGAAGAGAGATACACTCCCACGCAACGAAGCAATACAACATCTACTTCAAACTATAGCATCCCCACGCACAATAGATTTACACATTTGTCACAATTATCAAGAGGGGAGGATTTTTGGGATACACAAATCAAAGGGAAACACAAATCCAGTCCCGTAAAATTACGACCACTTCACAAGAGGGAAAGGAGTTTAGAAGAAGGGGAGTCAGAGGAGGATTACCTACACAAAAAAGGAAGAAGATAAAAACTGGAATAAGTCACAATGGCATATTTAACCTGACGACCAGACAGTTGTCTGCTCCACAGGTTTCTTTGCTAGAAAAGGGTTTGAAATTCGCACCCACTAGAACACTGAATAAATTCGACACGTACATTGATCTTAATAAATTTAAGAGGAAATTGAGTCTTAAAAAGTATTTTTTCAAAAATCCAATTACAAGATCAGAAACTGATTCTGATTCAGAATTTTCACACACTTTGCTAAAAAATCCCTCCCTCTTCTTTCCTAAACAATTTATTTCCGAGGAAATGACAACGTTTGAAAGAATGGTTATGCAAGATGTAAATAAAATAAAAGAACCAAAGAGAAGCAATTTCAATTTGAATTTTGCTGAACGTCAGGCCCTAAAAAGTTTTAGAGAAGACCATACGCTGGTTATTAAACCAGCGGATAAGGGAGGGGGTACTGTTCTTTTGGAGAGAGCAGCGTATTTGGAAGAATCCCTTAGACTATTGGGAGACAAAAGCACATACAAAACTCTATCTAAAGACCCTACAAATGATATTAAGATCACGTATAATCAATTTATTGATAAAGGGAGAATGGAAGGCATTCTTAATACAAAAGAATTTGAATTCCTGAACGTACAATACCCCAAAATACCTATATTCTATTATCTCCCCAAGATACACAAGCAAATAGATAAACCACCTGGTCGTCCTATTATCTCGGGTATTGGCTCTGTATCTAGCAAATTGTCGCAATATATCGACAACTGCTTACAGCCCCTGGTACAGAGCTCCCCGAGCTATTTGAAAGATACGCTTAATATACTTCAGATCCTAAAAAATATTCAATGGAAAAGTGATTATGTTCTGGTTACAGCCGACGTCAGTTCGTTATATACTATTATCTCGCATGACAAAGGCTGTGAAGCAACCAGACATTTTTTAGAAATATCAGATACATTTCCTCCTGCACAAATAGACTTTATTTTGGAAGGGATCTTTTGGATACTGACCAATAATTATTTTTGGTTTAACGACCAATTTTTTTTGCAACTGTGTGGTACGGCGATGGGCACCAGATTCGCACCCAGCTATGCTAATTTGTTCATGTCTCGGTGGGAACAGATACACATTTTTGGATTCCCAGAATGGAGTGCGAATCTGGTTACCTATCGCCGTTATATCGATGATATTTTTTTCATTTGGGCTGGAAATGAGTCATCACTTCAACAGTTTTTGGGACATTTAAATAATAACAATTGGGGCATTAAGTTAACCAGCTCCTATAGTAAAGAAAACGTTAGCTTTTTAGACCTCAATATATATATAGAAAACAATGTAATTAAAACGAGCACATTTTTTAAGAAAATTGATGTAAATAGCTATATCCAAGGAAATAGCTGTCATTATTCTCCATGGCTTCTAAATGCCCCAAAATCTCAACTCATGAGGATTAAGAGGAACTGTACAGATAATGAAAAGTTCTGCGAACAAGCACAAAGAATTATTGGTGACTTTAGCGATAAGGGCTATCACAATTCACTTCTTAAAAAGGCCCTCCATGAAGTCAATCTGCAGGATAGAGAATCATTGATCCAGTACAAAAATAAACCATCAAATATGAATTGGGATAATGTGCCATTTATAAGTGATTTTAATTGTCAAAGTAATCAACTCAAGAAAATTTTAAATAAACACTGGTCCATTTTAAAAAGCGATGAGGTTCTAAAACAAATTCTTCCAGACAGACCAAAACTCGTCTATAGGGGTGTCCCCAATTTAAAATGTAATTTGACTCAAAACCATTCTTCATTGAAGAAAAACATTAAAGGAAATCCATTCAATGAAAGTAGTGGTTTTTATGGATGTGGAATTTGTGGTGCTTGTAAAAACACAAAAAGTTCTAAACGTCATATAAAAAATTTCCAACACCCTCATGATAAAGATCAAAAGTTTATAATTAAAGAAATCATTACATGTCACACCAAACATGTAATTTATATGATTAAATGCACCTGCAATCTTGTCTATATAGGACGCACTACTCGCCCCTTGCAAGTTAGGATACAAGAACATGTACGCAATGTCAGAAATGGATATACCAAACATAGTCTATCACTACATTTTAAAATCAAACATAATAGTGATCCAAATCAGATGACTTTTTTGGGAATCCAGAGAGTTCACCTTAATTGGAGAGGTGATGATACCATTAAAAAGATGGGACAAATGGAAATGAAGTGGATCTTTAATTTAAACAGTTTACAACCATATGGTTTAAATAATGATTTTGAGCTTTGCCACTTTTTAAGATAAGACTTAAATTTTAATTGGATCTTTTATGTATGCTTTTAGATCAGTTGGCACTGCTTATCCACTTCATTCACTGACATGTGTTGTGCCACCTTTTTTTCAATCATCTGATTGCTTTTTTTTTTTTTTTTTTTTTAGCACATTTCCCTTTTGATTGCAAGCATATAATGAGAGTCAATAGTCCCTTTATGTATATATGCTTAATATTATTATTCTGCTATGTATAACCATGTTCTTTTTGCTTTTTATTTTATATATTACTATTAATATGGGACTCTTTATGCAATATTGGATTTTTAAAAAAATGGATCTAACTATGGAGCTATTGCCCATAACCAAGATGGCTCCTCGGACAGCTTAGTAACCACTGAACATGCTCCAAATGACAACGTCAGTTAACCACGTGAGATTGGCTACACTTCATGGTACTTCCGGGTTTTGAGCTCCCGGACTCACGACCGTCAGCTGTGAGACACACCTCCACATTCCATGCATTACGATTGGCTACCCGGCAATCAGCACGTCCAATCAGACGGACGACACCAACATTTAAACACCGCCCATTCAGGAAGCAGATTCATCCGATTGAGAAAGCCCCACGGCGAAAACGCGTCTCGGAACTCCAAGGAAGACCACCCCAGAGACTTTTACTTTTTGGTACCTGTATATACAGTTTTACTTTGCTTAATTGTTTTTTTTTTTTTAATAAATTGTTACTTTTACCTTATACATCTGGTAGTGGATCTTCAACTGCTTCCTGCATTTTCTAAAGAAGGGTAGTGCCTCCCTTAAAGGCACCACACGCTTATACATAGAGCCTAGTACAATTGGCTCTATTCCAGGTGAGCACATTCATGCACTGTTATATGTGACCACTTGTTTATTTTAAACATATTTGCACTAGGATTTTTGTCCTTTTTTATCCACATATGTTGTGAGCTGTATATCTGGAGAAGGTCTGGTATTACCAAACATACCTCAGCTGTTGTGATTTGAGCCAATCTCCAGGCTCTTTACCATGTGAGTTGGACATACATCTTCTTCCACTCCATTCACACCTTACAAGCATACTGCACCATGATGTGTATTTTCTTGTTGTAGATTTTATTATGCTGTCTGCCCCTTAAAGTGATATATACGTTATTCCAATAGGGGTAAGAATTTGATATTTAGCGCTCCACTGAGTGATCTTTTGGTGGTAGTACGATCCACTAAGTTCACTTTTTTCTTTCACATTGTGTTTGTAGAATACCCGGGTATTTGTTGTAGAGTATAGGTTGTAGAGTCCAGCTTTCCAAGTATTTGGCTAGAATTGGTCGCAGATATTGAATCCGCATAATCTGTTATCACCGTGGTGATGGTGTTGGTATTTGACTTTGTCTTTTGTCTTTGCTTTTTATTTTGTTTGTTTTTTCCATGAAACATGTTTACACAGTTTATGATGTGTATAGATTGGATACTCTCCGATATTCTTTTACGGAATAAATTAATTGACATAATTTCCAAGACATTGTCTTAAGTGACATGGATCCCATTATAGTAAATGTTATGTTGATACAGCAATTGAAGTGGATTCCCAAGAACGCCTCTTTTTGCGGTGTTTGAATCTTTGTAACATCTCAGTGATAGACATCTCACTGACATCAGGTGCTGTTGTGCTAAAAATGTTAACAGGTAAAATCTGTGGAAAAATCTTTACATTTGTTATACTTTGTATAATAATGATAGATGAAATAGTAACATAGTTAATCTTTCTAGTGTTTTGTATTAGAGATAAACACCCCTGTATATGATTTAGATATATAAGGATAATTTGAAGCAGCAAAGTATTTACCGCCCTTGTTCACAATGGTATGTAAAATTACATTCTCTTTAAATGTTAAAAATACTCCTTTATTCAAAATCTCTCAATATATTTAAAATAGTTGCTAATTGGAAATATGACATTATTCATCTTTCTTTGTCCTGTTAGGGAGAAGACAACTTATTCCCTAAGTTATAATTAGTAAATATAATAACTACAGTTATTAGTGGCTTAAAATACCAGAAACCCCCAAATATTGTCTTAGAAATTTTTTTTTTATTTTTTATTTTAACCAAGATCTGACAGCCATTGTGGAAAGTTACATTCGTGAGATTGGATGCTTAACAATGTGAATCTTAATTGTTTAAGTATATTTACCAGCGGCTGTTGGGTGTAGCTTAAGATGGTTAGAATGTATTATTATTTCTAAAAGTGAGTTAAGAAAGCACTCCGATACAATATTGAAGGTGTTTATATTTTAACACTACCTTTGTATAGGTGGTTTTATGTACCTTTAACCATCACAAACCAAATAACATTTTCTTTGTATTTAAAAAACTGATAAAATATTTGATTACGTGTATTTTAATATATATATATATATATATATATATATATATATATACATAGAGTGGTATGGATGTTGAATTTATATCTTTGACATCTTTTCACCAATTTGCAATAGGTGACCTAACTTATCAATTTCCAAAATAATCATGTGTATCACCTGGACGGGTTAATCCATAATACTCTCTTACTTTCCATTGACTGGCCTTAGCTCTGGCAGACTGAATATTTTTATCATTATAAATAAACTTTATGATAGTTGAAAAAGTTTCTGCCTGTCTGTCAGTTAAATTTTAACTGTTGAAGTATTTCACTTATATTAATTGATTATACCACTCTGCAAACTTAAACGAATATTGAGTAGTTTCTGTTTTAATAAAAACATTTTATATTTTCTTCTAAAGTTTAAACCTTATTCATTATTGCAGTTGTTATTGCAATCATATGATCTTTAACTATCATGATTCAATTATTCATCTTGGTAATTAGCTGTTATGCTCTTATACGTATGTTTAATATATTTGTTTGTAGGCCAGACTGCAGCTGCATATGGCATTTTAGCAATAATCTTCAATTGCGTTTCAGATATTCACAAAGTCTATCCACCTTTGTAATTAACACATTATGTGTTTCTTATACCATTAATTATAGTATCTGTATTATATTACACATTGTCACTGACACATTTCTGATACAGGGAAAAAAATAGCATGATTGCTTTAGTAATTATACTTTTTCGGTCCATGCACCACATTCCTGGAAGTCCAGAATATAGCAAGAATCCTTTGTCGTTTCATTCTATGGAGCCATTTAACGTTTTGATGGGTATAGTTATACCAAAAGAGCAAGGAGTACGACGGTAGATCACATCTGCAACAGAACCATTACAGATTTCTTGTTGTATCAATGTCTCTGTGTTTATGTTTACAGGAATTCCTTGCTTTGCAGGTATGTACATAATATGTAGAGTTTAAGAAAAGCTGCAAATCGTGCTTTAGTACAAGTGTCCCGTGATGTCAGGTTTCTGAAAGATTTTGCTGGTCTTTTTATATTCCATTCTCTTGGCAGGGCATCTGCTCTTAGTAGGCCGGTATTGTTATTATTTATTAATTGCATCAAGGTTTCTTTCGTTAATTGATGTGTTTCTTCCGAATTCAAATTCATATGCCACCAAATGTCATTGTAAAGTTCATTGTTACAGAATATTGTTCCAGGATGGTTTTTCTCTCCAGTAGGAAATCTATATTCCTCTTCTTCTGATCCTTCCTATTAACCACTTTTTCTGAGTTGTAGGCAAAAATCTGTGTCTTGTACTGTGAGATGCTTTGATAGTCAATCAGGTTTTGTCAGTACCATTTTCCATCTTGAGAAACAGCTGGGTGTTAACAGTTATCAGCCTTTATTTCTTTTTCCGGTCATCTTCTGTCTGGATAATAGCAATGTCCAGAATTAGCATAGCACTTCTTTTCAGCATAAGAAGGCTGTTTGCGGTAGTCACTCAATGACAAACTATATGGCAAAGTCTTTTCTTGCATCACCTCCATAGGTGCATCCAAAGTCTTTCATAAGCATCTTTCCCTTCTTTTTCTGTTTTCAGCATGCTTTGCCATCATCGTTGATTCCATTATTAGGATTTGTAATAGTCCAATCACATCTTTCTCATGTATAATCGTTTTTTGGAATGATCTCAATAGGTTCCTTGTGAAATACCAGTGTAGGTCACATTAGCAATCATTTCACTGTGAGCTGTGTCTCTCCTTTTGGGATGGTTCTTGGAGGTAGTCCTCACGATCATAGAACTTGTATAGTGTACAGTCCAATTCAGTTCAGGTGCTTCCTGCTTGTTAACATAATTCCAATGCAGTTTTAAAACAACAGCTAGGGTTGATATTATGATAATGCTGCAGATTGTAAGAAGGAGACTCCAATTTTCTAGCATCCTTTTGCTTCCATCTTTGCATTTCTTTCTTACTGTATAAGATAATTCAGGTACAGTCTGTTTTCTCCAGAGTCTTTCTTATAATGATGTTGATGATTCATTTTTCGTACATTCCATATTAACTGTGAATGTATCACGTCTGTCTGTTCATCCTTCTCCTTCACATTTGCAGGTTCAGATGTCAGATCACAATTCAGTCTGTTATGTGGCTATGATTCTGGTGGCATTTCTGTCGTCCTCTGTTTATCTTATCTTGTCATCTTTAACAGCATCCATTGTGTCAGTCAGTGGTTCTGTGAACGTCCTGTTAGTATTTAGCAGGTTGTAAAATATCAAAACTTACTGTTCTCTGTTGGGTCTGATTGTTCTCTGTAGTAAAAGTTCTCTGTATCACCCTCTCCAGGACAAACTGGCCAACAGAAGGAAATAGGTGGTGGTGCAAGGCGAGGTGGGCTGGAAAAAAATTCCCTAAATTTCTCTAATAGAACCAATGGTTCTAAGCTCTCCCTGGTGCAGAAATATAATTGTCAGTGAAAAAACATGTAACATTTCATATGGTGTCTCACCATTTGTATCAACAGGTATGTTGTGAATGCTCATCTGTACCATAGGAATAAATAGATACCACTGTGTGGGGCAAGCAACTAGTAACTTGGTTAATAATCATTTAACCTCAGCATTCTCCCAGACCACAACCCCACTTCTTTGGGGGTGGTTGGCGCACTGAAATCCCAAAGTAACCCAAATGTAGTTGCCCAGTTTTAGGTTTCCTTTGCAGTAACTGCAGGACCACCATCCAAATGGATGGTCCTGGGATTATCAAATGCATACTAAGGAAATTAGACTAGAAAACGTGGCATCAGAGGTTGCACTTCGCACAGGATATATCCAAGTAAACCTGGTACATGCATCAACACATACAAAAACATATTTATAACCATGAGATGTTGGCAAACTTTCAATATATAGTAATTCAAAAGTATGTTGGATATTAATATTTCAATAAACAATACATCAGTAATGTGGCAATAAGCAAATGCTTATGATTACTAAACACATGAATTACAGTATTTCCCATATTGTGACCACCAATATTCCTTTTCAGGAGTCAAAAGTACATTACCTCTCTCTATAAGAGCTTGTCCTAGCCATGAAAAAGCTTTTAGGGCAAGTCCATCTTTCCTCTATAGGAAGAACAACCAACATATTACCTTCAATGGTTATTATGTAATTAACCCCTCTAAGCGATAGGAGTATTTATGCGGATACCAGGTGGATAAGGTCTGGATATCCTTGCAAGCATAAACTCTGCATCATGACAGAGAGATAGGGTATGCGATGTGATCCAATGACCACAGAAAAGCGTTGGTAGACACATTGCATCAAAGTGCCTGTTAATGACCAACTACATGAGGAGAGGGCCCATGCTTTGTTATAAGCATGTCCATACACATATTACAATGCCAG
>OW240914.1:107959248-108028996 GCA_933207985.1 Pelobates cultripes
GTTATTACAGTCACTAAACCTTTTAAACCGGAATGGTGTAGTATGACTGGAATAATTGCAATGTATCAAACATAAAGAAGAAACAAAAGCAAGATAGATATAATATATAAAATGAAAAGGAACCAAGCCATAAAAAGGAAAAGTAACTATAAAAAGCGAAGGTAAAACAAAAGCACACAGATAAGGGAGCACAAAGCTGTGTGTAAGGATCAAAGCAATGAAGTATCACCAGCAGCTAGAATAAATTCCAAAGAAACAATTCTCCAGAAAAGGTCAGAGGCTAAAATACATGTTTAATGAACTCAGACACTGCAGTTGTCATAACAAGTTTGAATGCAGAGGTGTGCAAATGACTTTGTTATTATTGGAATTTAAATATTCTACAACACTTTACCATAATCATGTAGGGATATAAAGGTACATTAATACATTTAATACTGTTGGATAAACTTTTCAAATTATTTATCTACAAATTTCCTATAGCCTGCAATGGTGACTTCTGTAGATAAATAATTTGTAAAGTCTGTCTAACAGTATTGTAGACTAAGGATATGATTTTTAAGAGGCTTCTTAATAGGTTACTCCAACATCCATGACCACTTATACTGAATTGAATTGATGCATTGATGTGGTCATGGAGGAAGAAATCTGCCCGTGTTTCTTCGCATCCATATATTTGCTCTTGTGTGCTGGGGCTAGTTGCACCCATGACATGCGTGACTTTTGCAGCACATTTCCCTTTCCAACAGTGCCATGGTTTATACTACTTCTCCCATCCTCCCTTTGTGATATTCCTTTCCATTGTCCACATCCCAGTCCACCCATGTGTTGAATAACTGCTCCTTGTAAACTTCTCCTTCCCGACACTCTCTTCTTTAGCTCTAAAACGAGCGCTCTCCAGGCATGCACCTATGCCCAAGTAATGCTCCTCTATGAGAAACATTTGATTAGGCAGAACAAGTCAGAAAATGACACGGCACCACATAAAGAGAGGCCTGGAAGAGAACTTGACCTGGTGCTGATCCTTCCCCTATTTTAATATGACATGGGGGAAAACTGATGGTTGTGGTTATGCTATTCCATTGGAATGGTGCAGCTATCCTGTAAGTGAGGGTTAAATGAGAGTTAGCAGTAGAAATGAGAACAGAGGATGGAACAAGGTCACTAGCAGAGCAGAGTAACCATGAAGATAAGATTTAACCTGGCCATGTTTCCACTTTCAGCACATCTTTGCCAGGTGTCACAGATGGAATGCTTTACATACAGTAAATGTGTGGTTTTGGTTAATTATGAATCTTTAGATATTTATTCAGTTAAGATACTTGTAGCACTGCTATAATAATCATGTATGTTTTCTTTGTTCAAGTATATAAATCTTTGGGACCTAGGCATGACAAAGACTCACTGAGAGTCAACATGTTGCCAGGTCACCTCTTGGAGGCTGGGATAAAGGCTTTTGGAAATAATGACCCAAGTGCAGATTTCACTTTTTTAAATCACAATCAGCTTTGCAAAATCCATTTATGATTTTTTCATTCAATTTTTCTTATTCACTTTTTCAAATACATTGCAGCCTGGGGCATAATTGGGGATTATATAATTACAACTTTCTGTAATATTGTTTTGTGTTTAACTAAATACATTTTATCTGTAAATACATTCACTCTCAATTTAGCTCACAATGACTCATGCATGTGTAGCCTAATTATAACATGGCAGAAATGATTGATTTTGTTATATACTCATAAGTACAATGAGATCACAAATGCATAACAATGACAACAACAACAACACTAATAATATAAAATGATTTAATCTAGGCGTAATACATACAGTTTTTAACAAAAATTATATGTACCGGCACTCTTTCACCTATGTTTGGTGCAAAGTATCAGGGTGGCCAAATACCTAACAATATAAACTACTAAAAAATGATACTGCACTCAAAAAAATTTTTATTGTTTCATTTTAATAATTCATAATGGTATTATATAGACAAAATTCATTAATTGCAAAAAAATAGAGATAAATAATTTGATGATATATACACACTAGAATCAAACAATATATCCAAATGGGAACAATTCATTGCAAATCTATATGCATAACTCCATGTAGCTAAAGATCCCTAATCACAGATTTATATTGTCCAGATGATGCTGTTTTAATTGTATCCTAGAGTCCAAAGGTCCCATCCAAAAAAAGGGAAAAAAGGAAAAGAAAAAAGAAAAAATTAATTAAAAAAAGGAAAACATGAAAAAATATGAAAAAATAAATAAAAAATGCAATAAAAGAAAAAATAAGAGGAGGCAAAAAAAGGTGTATACAGTCCCAGTGTGCACACTATAATATATGGGTGGATCTCACCATATTCTTCCAAGGTTGTAAGTCCTATTTTGAAGTGTAGGTTTTTTTTGTGGTGGATCCCTGTGGTTCTCCTTTGAACTGTGTATGAGTGTGTGCAGAAAAAATCCTCCTGCCTTCCTGAGGGTACGGGACTCTGCTTTCTAATCTGCTGATCTCGGGTCTTCTTGATGGGCTGCGCGCTCGGGACCTGGAACATCCCTTCAATGGCCCTATCGAAGATGTTGTTTGATTCTAGTGTGTATATATCATCAAATTATTTATCTCTATTTTTTTGCAATTAATGAATTTTGTCTATATAATACCATTATGAATTATTAAAATGAAACAATACTTTTTGCAGTATCATTTTGTGATACATACAGTTTTTGCTAGTTTTCCAGCACATTTTGACGACACCTCAGGTTAGCCCTACCTCCCCCCTCCTGCCTTTATTAAGAATTTTATTAAGAATTTTTAACAAATGATCATTCCATTTGTTAGAGCTTTGTTAGATCAGGTTAGATCAAGTGCTTTTTTTCATGAGATCTACTCTAAAATATGCAATATGTTAATCTTCAAAATATCTACAAAAAGAGATTTTTTTTTTTAAATCCAAATTTCAGTTAAGAGAGGGCTAACCTGTACTCACACCCACAAAATCAGGTAGTGAATACCATGCACTGTCATGTCCCACTTCGAGCCTAATCATGCTGACATTCTCTTACATTGCACACATCTTCAACTGCTCGCTCTCTTCTGGCATCGTCCCTGCTGACCTTAAACATGCCACTGTAGTACCTATACTAAAAAAAACCATCCCTTGACCCGTCCACCCCCTCTAACTACCGTCCCATATCCCTGCTCCCTTTTTCCTCAAAGCTTCTGGAAAGACTCGTCTTTACCCGTGTGTCTCATTTCCTCAATTCCAACTCTCTCCTTGACCCCCTTCAATCTGGCTCCCGCCCTCTCCACTCTACAGAGACTGCCCTTATCAAAGTTACTAACGACCTAATCGCAGCTAAATCCAAAGGCCACTACTCCATTCTAATTCTTCTTGACCTCTCGGCGGCCTTTGACACCGTTGATCATGCTCTCCTTCTTCAAACTCTGCAATCGCTTGGTCTCTGTGACTCTGTCCTCTCGTGGTTTTTCTCTTATCTCTCCCAACGCTCATTCAGTGTCTCTTTTTCTAATGATACCTCCTCCCCTCGCCCTGTCTCGGTTGGAGTCCCCCAAGGCTCCGTCCTTGGTCCCCTTCTATTTTCTCTTTATACTGCCTCTCTTGGCAAACTTTTTACCTCATTTGGTTTCCACTACCACCTGTACGCTGATGACACCCAGCTATATCTCTCCTCCCCAGACCTCTCCCCTGCTGTCCTGCAACGTGTCACTGCTTGCCTTTCTTCCATCTCTGAATGGATGTCCTCCCGCTTTCTGAAACTCAATTCTCAAAAACTGAGCTCCTTGTCTTTCCTCCTCCTAATACTGATCCTCCTCTTTCGCTCTCCCTTCAAGTTTGTGGTACCAACATCAGCCCATCCTTGCAAGCGCGCTGTCTTGGCGTCACACTTGACTCTGGTCTCACCTTTGAGCCTCACATCCAGCATGTTGCCAAATCCTGTAGATTCCATCTTAAAAACATAGCCCGCATCCGCCCCTTTCTTGCACCAGATACTACCAAGGAGCTTGTCCATGCTCTAATAATTTCACGCATGGATTATTGTAACCCTCTCCTGTTTGGTCTTCCCAAAAGCCGTACTGCACCCCTACAGTCTGTAATGAATGCTGCTGCTAAAATGATTTTCCACTCTAGTCGGTTCTCTCACACCTCACCCCTCTGCCAGTCCTTACATTGGCTTCCTGTGTGCTATAGGAGTCAATTCAAGGCACTAACTCACACCTATAAAGCACTGAACAACTCTAGCCCCTCTTATATCTCCTCACTGATCCACAGGTATGTCCTTTCTCGGTCTCTCCGCTCTGCCCGTGACCACCTCCTGTCCGTTGTCCGCACCCGTACGGCCAACTCGCGCTTGCAGGACTTCTCGCGGGCGGCTCCCTTCCTATGGAATAGCCTGCCTACCGCCATCCGACTCTCCCCTAGTCTTGCATCTTTTAAGAAGTGCCTTAAAACCCATCTCTTTAGGAAAGCCTATGGCCTCCAAGACTAACCCCTACCTCACATACCCGTCTCTTGCCCTCTCCTAAAGGGCAGCCCACCTTTTTTGATTGCACATTCCTGTCCTAATGTGTCTTACACCTCACCTCCTATAGAATGTAAGCTCGATTGAGCAGGGTCCTCTTCAACCTATTGTTCCTGTAAGTTTATTTGTAATTGTCCTATTTATAGTTAAATCCCCTTTCATAATATTGTAAAGCGCTACGGAATCTGTTGGCGCTATATAAATGGCAATAATAATAATAATAATAATGTGCAGAAATACCCAGCTTAGGTTTAGCAGAGCATGAAAGCAGTGCCATCATAACAGCATTATGGGCCCCGGGCAAAGCAGTGCACTGGGGGCCTGCCTACACAACTCACATAAATAATTATCGATAAAATTAAGCTTATATTTATTGGTACCTCCAAAAAACACAATACATACAGACTGCTGAATACAGTCATAGACTGCTGAACACATTCACACACAAAATACTAAATACGCACACCGACTGCTGAGTACACGCACAGACTGCGGAGTATTATTATTATTATTATTGGTATTCATATAGCGCTAGCTTATTCCGCAGCGCTTTACAATAAGAAGGGAATTTACCAAATGAGACAATAACAAAATGTAACAGCAACAATAGGTAATTGGGGACCCTGCTCAAACAAGCTTACAATCTAGAGGAGGTGGGGTTTAAAAACACAATAGGAGGGGTATTGAGGGAGACAGCAAATAGACATGGTGGGAAAGTAGCAGAACTGGAGGTGTGAGCTGGAGTGTGGCCCTTTAGGAGAGAGCAAGAGGAAGGTTTGAGAGATAAAAGTTAAGGAGGCCATAAGCAATCATGAAAAGATGGGTTTTGATGGACTTCTTAAAGGATTGAAGACTAGGGGAAAGTCTGGCTGGCTGTTCCAAAGCAAAGGAGCCACCCATGAGAAGTCTTGCAGGCGTGAATTTGCAGTAAGGGTGCAAGCAAGTGTTTTGTCAAGGGTGAGGGCTGTGCTGTATGAATGCAAGACAAATTTATAGTGTAGAAAGTCTGACAAGATGCGAGACTGCCTCCAGCAGCGTTTAGACAGAGTGCTAAATACACACACGCACTCACTGCTGAATACACACACACACACACACACAGAGACTGCTGAATACATTTACACACAGACTGATAAATATACACAGACTGCAGTGAGGGGTGCAATTTATGTGTTTGTATGTAGATGTGTGTGTCTTGCATTCATGGAAACTCTGACTCCCATCAGGCTGAGCCCCCACTGGACCCCGGGGAAAGTCACAAAATGTAGGAAGCATTTTGTGTATGTGTGTGTGTCTCTGTATGTGTGTGTGTGTCTCTGTATGTGTGCATGTATGTGTGTGTCTTTGTATATATGTGTATATGTATGTATGTATGTATGTGTGTATGTATGTGTGTGGGTATCTGTATGTGTGTATGTATGTGTGTGTGTGTCTCTGTACGTGTGTGTGTATGTGTATATGTATGTGTGTGTCTGTGTCTCTGTATGTGTGTGTGTGTGTATGTGTGTGTCTCTGTATGTGTGTATGTGTGTGTCTGTATGTATGTGTGTCTGTGTGTATGTATGTGTGTGTGTGTGTGTATCTGTATGTGTGTGTCTGTGTCTCTGTATGTGTGTGTGTCTCTGTATGTGTGTAGGTATGTGTGTGTGTATCTGTATGTGTGTGTGTGTATCTGTATGTGTGTGTCTGTATGTTTGTGTGTATCTGTATGTGTATGTGTGTATGTATGTGTGTGTCTGTGTCTCTATATGTGTGTGTGTGTGTGTATCTGTATGTATGTGTGTGTGTGTCTCTCTGTATGTGTGTATGTATGTATGTGTCTGTCGGGGGGTGTGTTTGTGTCTGTATTTGTCAGAGAGGACCCATGGTCAGGGGGGAGAGGGTCAGGGTAGAGGGGGAGAAAGGGTAGGGAGGCCCGCGGTTCAGTTTCGCACCGGGGCCCTATAGATTGTGTGTACACCACTGCTTGTGGGATGATGTTACAGGATCCCCAAATAAGAATAGTCCCACTGGATTATGGAGAGTTTTGAGTGATGTTTTAGGTGCTGCTGTCATCTGCAACTTTACAATACACTAATACACTTGCACAATACATACACTTGTAAATTTTATGAGGCCAAATTCTACTGTGTCCCCTTTCTCCCTGCTCTCTGTTACATATAACTGCAGAAATTTGCAAAAAAAATCTGCAGCCCACCACCCCAACCAATATATTACTAAAGACTGCTGTTCTTCTAACTTCACGTACAAATATTGCATATTGTGTGCCTACACCACCATAAATCTCCCTGTCAGGTTACCTCAATGTTCTATATGAAGATATGAAGCTATTCATGCAGGAACTATAAGAAGCAGCTGAACAAGTATAGTTTATTAGTTTCAGATCAGGAGCAAAGATACCTTTTCAAAGTATGCTACACTAGAGCGCTAAGGTTATGGGAACTGGCGTGGTGGGCATGTTCATGAAGCTACAGTTTCTGACAACCTGCCCTCCCCCAGTGGTTTATGTCATGACTGCACGATTGTGCACCATGATGTTAGGCTCCCTGACAGACGAGCCAATCAGGTCTTCCCATATACGGAGCACTATGTAAATATGTGACTTGTTAGGTTAGCAGTTTTTATTTTGGCAACTAGAAATATGGTCCAGATGGTCGGCCCTAAATGTAATGCTTTGTCATATTTGCAGGCTTAGCACTGCAAGGCCATATTGTAAAAGCAATGTTTTTACGTAACTTATTGAGGTTACAAACCCTCATATTTCTCAGAATATTCATGGATAGAATTGCTATTTCAATTACTGTTCAAAAGTTAACCTTTTGAGTACAGCTGTAATATTGCTGGTATCCACATTTTGCAATAGGATTCACTATCTATATTCTTTGTAAACATTCAGTTTGAAATAACCGCTATGACCTTTACATTGTAAGTTAGCCTCCAGCTTATCGGGACTCTTTTCATACAAGAAAAATCACACATGCACATATGCCCAGAGATATTGGGATATTGCAGTCTTGCCATTCCTAGTACAATTAAGAAATTAACTAATTTAGTGCAAAGTGGGTTAGAAGTGAAATAGGAAACATTGGTGTGGAAAGAGCGCTACTTCTCATCATATGTGATAAATTGCAGAATGCCTTTTTTGTTGGTTCTCCTAAACCAAAATTAGTTGATGGTATTGATTCCCATATATTGTGGCAAGTAGGACCTTGTCATCACAAACACAAATTTTTTAGGATCACTCCAAGGGCCACTTGAGTGTAAGCTCACCTGCCACGTCAAGGCAAACCTCCTAGGTGAGCCCTACACTAAGAATTCACCTTGCTTCTTTTAGCTTCAGGTAAAAAAAAATCTCTCTAATGAGACAGAAATTTGTATTTTTTCTATAACCCTACAAACAAATGTAAGGCTGTGTCCTGCGGTTGTGGGAGGGGTTACCCAGCCTATAAAATTACCTGGGCTGTCGCAGATCACTTGGCCCACACTTCGCTCCATTTATAATACCATTAACCTGGTGGACCTTGTTTATTTCAGGCCTAACCACCCGTCTGTTTCGGCACAGCTTAACTGACTTATTCATCTATTTGGCTTTTCTTTGGTTTTTATTGTATGTATTGGGACTGATGTGTACTATGGTCATTGGTGCCGCCCAGGAGCAGTGGTAGTTTGAACGCAGGACTTATTTTTGTATATTTGCTTTTGTATTACACAGCCATGTTAAAACGCTGAAGCCCACCCTATGTGTTCCCTATTAAGGGTTGATACGTTGTTTAACCCCTTAACGACCAAACTTCTGTAATAAAAGGGAATCATGACATGTCACACATGTCATGTGTCCTTAAGGGGTTAAAGACTTATTGTATGTATTGGGGTGATGTGTACTTTAGTCATTGCTGCTGTCCAGTAGTAGTGGAAGTTTAAACGCAGGATTTATTTTTTTTGTCTACAAATAATGTTCTGTATTTTATTAGTTGTTTTTGTTTCACATTACAGACATAACCAATTTGACCAGGCTTGAAACTGACAATGCAAGAAGTGTTTATAGGCTATCACAAGTAACCCGAGAGAAGTGTTATCTGTTACCAAGGTAACCAGCTTGTTCAGATTATAGAGTGCTTTCCATCAATATAGTATCATATCCTGCCACTGGCTTTTTCAGAAAACCAATATCACATGAGAAAAGTATAATATTTTGTGAAACATTGGGGGAATACTGTGATACATTAACTTCCTCACATTAGGTTAAGCCAGTCACCAAGCCAAACAATTGCAGTGCATTCCCAGGCAAGTCTCACTCCAGAAAGGCATTCCCAGTAACATCATTATACACATTTATTGGGCAAGTTCTGCAGGAGTGAGACTCGCCCGGGAATGTATTGTAATGGCAGCTCTGCTGCTTAAAGCAGCACTTTTTCCCTTTTGGTTTTCTATTGTTCATGTAACTTGTATTATAACAGATATACTGCCATTCCTGTCAGTTATCTTTATTTATATATATATTAATATATAGATATATTTTTTTCTTGTGTCATATCTCAGTATTGAAACATTGGTGGAGTGGTGGACTTAACATGATATTGACAAATGGTGGAACTGAAATATTTGTTTGCTGTGTGACAAAATGTAATTTGTAGACATAGGTTTGTTTGTCTGGAATCTTTAAATAACCATTATCTTCTAGGCCTTGGGTAAGCTGTAACAAAAGGCAAACCATCTCTGGGTTTAAGGTTTTTTTTTTTTTTCCTTTAACACGTCAACATGTGAAAATTAAACAAACAAAAACAAAAATAAATCCTCTCTCTTTCTTGAGCACTAACTATACATATCATTCTATATCTATAGTTGGGTTTCTCTCCCACTTTCTAACAAACACAAAAATGCAGGAAACAACAAAGACAAAAATGCATTTGTGGCGAAACCGACCTCGCCACGTGTCCTTGGAGGGGGCTGCTTGCCCGCCTCTTGCCTTTGGACTATGGCCCTGCAGGTTAAACTGTTTATTTTCCCTGCAGAAAGGCTTATTCGTGTGATCTGAGTGCCATTCATCTAATAATGTGCAGTCAGATCCAAGCTATCTGGGGATATGTAGAAATGTGTGTTTTATGTACTAAATGTGTCAGTATGTAATTTTATGTCTTTTACTGTCTTTTACTGTCTTTTTGTCTGCCATGTGGGTAATGGAGTTTGGCTCTGTCTTTGGAGATAATTAGATTCCTTCTCCAATTATCTCCAGGGCAGAAGGGAGGAAGCCAGGATGCATTGTGGGGATGTTTTACTTTTACTGTTTGAGCCAGGGGGAACAAAAGATACTTTTACTAACTTTTGAACCCCTGGTCTGATTCATGCCATTTTTTAATATGTTGTTCCCCTGAATGGATTGATTGTGAATATGTATTTTTATGCGAATGTGATGTATATTTTGGGAGTTATGAATGTTGTGTAAAAACTGTATTTTCCCTACCTATGATAATTGTATTTCCTGTGTGTACAGATAATTAGTTTACAGGTAGAGGGGAGGGCTATGTGTGGGATGTAACTATTGTGTGATTGGTTAATGTACGTTACTGTGTGTGTCCCTCCCCTTCATGGGAGCACCTAATAAAAAGGGCTGCAAGCTAGCAGCCAGAGAGTTCTATTTTTACCCTCAACTTGAGTCCTGTCTCTTATTGGGGGAATCTGCTACAAGGGATTGCTATGCTAGGCATATTCCCTTGCTATAATCACTGAGCTCTTGTAAGAGCTTGTTCCTGCTTCGTTCTGAAGGGAGATAGCTGCAGCCTGCGGTGCTTATGGTGTCTGGTGGAGTGCTTGGAGTCCTCTGGAAGCGCTAGGAGCATCTTTCAACGGAGGTACCCAGTCGGGGTGCCAGGTGATCCGTTACATTGGTGGCAGCGGTGGGATGGCATCCTAGTGCGAGGAGAAGCAGCTCGGAGACACCGGTAACGTGTGGAGTTGTGCAGCGTCCTTATCTTCAGCAACATAATGGAACCAGCAGTGGCTACAGCAAGCATGGCGTATAGCTACTCCGTACTAGAGTTTGGCACGATGGTAGGGTTGCACCTGAAGTTTTACGGACCCAATCCAGAGGAGAAATACGTGCGGTTCGTGTGGGACATGGTGACCCGGAACCTACAACACAGGGCGTTGAGGGAAGGCCAGTGGGCACGTTGGGAGAAACTCCAGCCACAGGTAGAGTGGGACGAGGAAGAAACCGAGGTGGCCGGTGGAGATGGGACCGAGGTCTCTCTACCGGCCCTACAGGGATGCTGGGCACCCGGCCCAGATCCCCAGCGGCAGTATGTTTTACAGGGAGGGGAGACAGTCGGTCTCACTCCCCAGCGGCAGAATGTGTTATTGGAGGAAGAGACAACCGGTCTCCCTCCCCAACAGCAACCAGAGGTACCCGAGGTAGAGGACCTCATAGACTGGTCCTGGGAGGACCCCCTGCAGGCAGGTGGAGATGGGACTGAGATCTCTCCACCGGCCCTACAGGGATGCTGGGCAACCGGCCCAGATCCCCAACTAGAGCTGGAGTTACAGAAAGTGGAGAGCATCGACCTCCCCCCCCAGCAGCAGCCGGAGTACCAGGGGGAGGTAAGTGATATTTCTCCTCCCCAGCCAACTCCTTTGTTCCCTGACCCCCCAGCAGAAGAGCTGGCAACTGGGCAGAGCGCCGCTGGCCTCTGTCCTCCCTTGTTTCCTTCCCCTGAGCCTGACTTTCTACAGGCTGCCCCAGCGGAAGGTGCCGTCCTTCCTCCCCAGCGGCAGTGCGTACCCCAGGGAGCTGATGGTGTCGTCCGTCCTCCCCAGCAGCAGTGTGTAACCCAGGGAGCCGAAGGTGTCGTCCTTCCTCCCCAGCGGCAGTGTGTACCCCAGGGAGCTGAAGGTGTCGTCCTTCCTCCCCAGCGGCAGTGTGTCCTGCAGGGAGCAGAGACCGTCAGTCTCACACCCCAGCAGCAGGACAAAATAATGAAAGGGGAGACAGCTGGTCCGCCTCTCCACCAGCAGAGAGAGTGTCAGGGAGAGGAGCCTGTTAACCCCTCTCCCCAGCGGCAGTTGACAGTCCAGAGAGAGGAGCTTGTTACACCCTCTCTCCAGCGGCAGCCTAACCCACCAAGGGGAGATGTTGAGCCCCGCAACTGTGCAGATGGGACCGTAGTCTCTGCGCTTACAGCCCAAGGGGTAGAGACGGTCGGTCCTGTTCCCCAGCCCCAGAGCTGTGTACCCAGAGGGGAGAAGGTCGGTCTCCCCCTCCCACAACCAGGCTCCAATCAGGCTACTTCGGTGGTAGCACTGGCACCAGGGCAGAGTACCGCTGGTCTCTGCCCACTCAGCAACCCACCAAGGCAGTCTACCAGCTCCCCACACAGCCGTGGTGAGGCACCTGGACATGGACAAGTTGCTACTTTATCCAGGTGGAGTAAACATTTATTGTGGGTGGGCTGTACTGCTGTTTGTGCTTCGTGGGTGGGTTGCTGGACTAACCAGGGCACTGACCGGCAGGAGGTCAGATACCCTGTTAGTCTGGGGGGCAAAGGGGAGAAGTGTGGCAAAACCGACCTCGCCACGTGTCCTTGGAGGGGGCTGCTTGCCCGCCTCTTGCCTTTGGACTATGGCCCTGCAGGTTAAACTGTTTATTTTCCCTGCAGAAAGGCTTATTCGTGTGATCTGAGTGCCATTCATCTAATAATGTGCAGTCAGATCCAAGCTATCTGGGGATATGTAGAAATGTGTGTTTTATGTACTAAATGTGTCAGTATGTAATTTTATGCCTTTTACTGTCTTTTTGTCTGCCATGTGGGTAATGGAGTTTGGCTCTGTCTTTGGAGATAATTAGATTCCTTCTCCAATTATCTCCAGGGCAGAAGGGAGGAAGCCAGGATGCATTGTGGGGATGTTTTACTTTTACTGTTTGAGCCAGGGGGAACAAAAGATACTTTTACTAACTTTTGAACCCCTGGTCTGATTCATGCCATTTTTTAATATGTTGTTCCCCTGAATGGATTGATTGTGAATATGTATTTTTATGCGAATGTGATGTATATTTTGGGAGTTATGAATGTTGTGTAAAAACTGTATTTTCCCTACCTATGATAATTGTATTTCCCTGTGTGTACAGATAATTAGTTTACAGGTAGAGGGGAGGGCTATGTGTGGGATGTAACTATTGTGTGATTGGTTAATGTACGTTACTGTGTGTGTCCCTCCCCTTCATGGGAGCACCTAATAAAAAGGGCTGCAAGCTAGCAGCCAGAGAGTTCTATTTTTACCCTCAACTTGAGTCCTGTCTCTTATTGGGGGAATCTGCTACAAGGGATTGCTATGCTAGGCATATTCCCTTGCTATAATCACTGAGCTCTTGTAAGAGCTTGTTCCTGCTTCGTTCTGAAGGGAGATAGCTGCAGCCTGCGGTGCTTATGGTGTCTGGTGGAGTGCTTGGAGTCCTCTGGAAGCGCTAGGAGCATCTTTCAACGGAGGTACCCAGTCGGGGTGCCAGGTGATCCGTTACAGCATTGAAGTAGACAAGCCTCAGTTTGTTGCAATCCAGCTTACCTGGCTGGAATATCAGACTCTAATGTCTCGTTTCCACTGAGCGAATTGGTTCTGGTCGGTACAGTTTGGAAGGTTTAGAATGGTCCAGCCTATTCAGGTGAGTGTTTCCACTGCAAGTCAGACCTTCAGGGGGCATGCGGGGTTTAGAAAAAATGCCTAGTGTGTCATCCAATCAATGGATTGTATAGTAGCTCTGCCCTAACCGTACCGTACCATTTCCAATGGCCCTACATCTGAAGCAGGACCCTGAATGTTTGTCCCCATCTAGTCAAATATTGATTTTTTTTTTCCCAACATTTTTTGCAATTCTTGTGTTGGCTTGTGATTATTTTATTTTAAAAAGAAGATCCTCAAACAAAACTTTGATTGGTATGTATGAATTGATGTTTTTCACAAATTAGTTAATATGTTTTGGATAAACTTTTAAAATTATTTTTTGAAAATATTAACACCTTAGTGACCAAACCATTTTTCAATTTTCTTACCGTTAAGGACCAGGGTTTTTTTTTTACATTTCTGCTGTGTTTGTGTTTAGCTGTAATTGTCCTCTTACTCATTTACTGTACCCACACATTATATACAGTTGTTCATGCCATTAGATGGTCTTTCTAAAGATGCCATTATTTTTATCATATCATATAATTTACTATAAAAACAATGATAAAATATGATGAAAGAAATAAAAAAATAAGCTTTTTCTTACTTTGACCCCCAAAATCTGTTACGCATCTATATCCACCAAAAAACACCGATACTAAATAGTTTCTATATTTTGTCCTGAGTTTAGAAATACCCAATGTTAACATATTCCTAGCTTTTTATTTTTGCAAGTTACAGGGCTATAAGTACAAGTAGGACATGTTTCGAAATATATATTTTTTAAATGTATTAATTGTAACACTGTTATCTGTCAAATCTCTGAATCAGTCTTTTTTAGTAGCCAGTAAACATTGGACATAGCGTTGTCCACTGTGGCATACTGCAGTGAAAACTCGCTGGATGGTATTAGAGAATTAATGCTAGGAACCACGGACGAATGAGGTGCAGACAAGCCAATGATCATGCGTTTTTTATTGTTAAATTTCCCGGTTGCAATGTCAATTGGGTTAGTTCTGAAACTGGCATAGGGGGGTTGTGTGAAGGGGCCTATCATAAACCCGTGGTTGATTTCTGCTGTGAGCAGTGCGTCAGTGGTGTCGGGGTCTAAGCTGGCTGATTGAAGATTCCTGCATTCTAGCGTGCCTCCCGGGAGTGCCACTAGCCCTGTGTGGAATCCTTCAGTGAATCCAGTGGTGAGGAACTCTATCAAGTGAGGTAAGTCATTGTCTCTGGAAAAGCCAATTAGGGCACATGGACTTTGCGTGTGCATTAAAGCAGAGGGAACAGACATGCAAAAAACGACAAGCGCTGAAGCTGCAACCTCACACATTGAAGTTGTTGCATATCTGTATTTTGCCTAAGAAGATAATGGGTCTACCCAGTTTGTCTTTGAGTACCCTGTCTGATTTGTTGGGGACGGCCTCTGCGTGGCTAATGGAAGGTTGGCTCAGCTCGAAGGGGCACAAATTGGTGGAATGTGCAGTTGATGCACAAATGGCACAAGACAGAGGCTTGAGGCCGGCGAAGTGGGGGCAGAACAGTTCTGTATCTAGTTGGCTCCAGTCTGAGCGTATGTTAAACTGAACCAGTGCTGCCGTCGCCTTTGGCGAAAATTACCTATGATAATCATAGAAGGAGTAGCCTCCGTACCGGTTACCTAGGTCGACCAATTTGTGGAGGTAAAGATCCCACTGGTCTGGCAGTGTCCCTGGGACAACTCCCTGCTGGAGAACAATGGAGCTGGGGGAGGGGAAGAGCCTCAACTTCCCAGGGATTCAAAGGGGAAGAAAAAGTGTCCAAAAAGTTTCCATGTGTCCAAACACTGTTTTTAAAAGGGCCAGCACTGTACAATAAAAGTCCATAAGCCCAAATCAGTTCTTAAAGGGCAATACATCCCAGGGCCATAGTCGCAGGGCAGGAGGCTAGCAATCAGTCCTCTCCAATGCCCAGTGGCAAATGGCAGTTTGTCACAGAGGCCACACTATGACTTTCTCTCCTTTTATCCCCATAGCAGCCATTGATGCAGAGGTATTCTTTGCAGCGTGAGATGGTGCATTATCATGCATGAAGATGATTTTATTACGGAAAGCATAGTTCTTCCTTCTGTACCAGGGAAGAAAGTGGTCAGTCAGAAACTCCACATACTTTGCAGAGATCATCTATACACCTTCAGGGGCCCTAAAGGGGCCGACCAGCTCTCTTCCCATGATTCCGGCCCAAAACATGACTCCACCACCGCCTTGCTGACGTCGCAGCCTTGTTGGAACAGGGTGGTCGTCCACCAAACATCCACTACTCCATCCATCTGGACCATCCAGGATTGCACAGCACTTATCAGTGAACAGGACTGTTTGAAAATTAGTCTTCATGTATTTTTCTACCCAATGCAGCCGTTTCTGCTTGTGAGCATTGGTTAGTGGTGGCCGAATAGAAGGTTTATGCACAGTTGCAAGACTCTGGAGGACTCTACACCTTGATGTCTGTGGGGCTCCAGAGGCACCAGCAGCTTCAAATATCTGTTTGCTGCTATGTAATGGTATTTTAGCAACTGCTCTCTTGATCCGATGCATGGATCTGGCAGAAATCTTCCTCAATGTGCCTTTATCTGCACGAACCGATCTGTGCTCTGAATCCGCAACAAATCTCTTAATAGTGCGATGATCACGCTTAAGTTTTCGTGAAATATCTAATGTTTTCATACCTCGTCCAAGGCATTGAACTATTTTACTCTTTTCGGCAGCAGAGAGATCCTTTTTCTTCCCCATATTGCATGAAAATGGTGCTCTGCTTAATAATGTGGAACGCCCTCCTTTAGTAGTTTTTCCTTAAATTGGGCTCACCTGGCAATCTAATTATCACATGTGTCCGAGATTGTTTTCAGTGATCAAAAGAGCCCTGAAACACAATGCCATCCATGAGTTAAACTGAAAAACAAAATATTTAATCTTTGTGACACTTAAATAGAATTTGCATTATAATTTGGAACAGGGTATATATATATATATATATATATATATTTATTTATATATACTTATATATATATAGATATATATAATTTCATTCTAAGTGTATTTTGATATACAGGGAGTGCAGAATTATTAGGCAAATGAGTATTTTGACCACATCATCCTCTTTATGCATGTTGTCTTACTCCAAGCTGTATAGGCTCGAAAGCCTACTACCAATTAAGCATATTAGGTGATGTGCATCTCTGTAATGAGAAGGGGTGTGGTCTAATGACATCAACACCCTATATCAGGTGTGCATAATTATTAGGCAGCTTCCTTTCCTTTGGCAAAATGGGTCAAAAGAAGGACTTGACAGGCTCAGAAAAGTCAAAAATAGTGAGATATCTTGCAGAGGGATGCAGCACTCTTAAAATTGCAAAGCTTCTGAAGCGTGATCATCGAACAATCAAGCGTTTCATTCAAAATAGTCAACAGGGTGGCAATAAGCGTGTGGAAAAACCAAGGCGCAAAATAACTGCCCATGAACTGAGAAAAGTCAAGCGTGCAGCTGCCACGATGCCACTTGCCACCAGTTTGGCCATATTTCTGAGCTGCAACATCACTGGAGTGCCCAAAAGCACAAGGTGTGCAATACTCAGAGACTTGGCCAAGGTAAGAAAGGCTGAAAGGCGACCACCACTGAACAAGACACACAAGCTGAAACGTCAAGACTGGGCCAAGAAATATCTCAAGACTGATTTTTCTAAGGTTTTATGGACTGATGAAATGAGAGTGAGTCTTGATGGGCCAGATGGATGGGCCGTGGCTGGATTGGTAAAGGGCAGAGAGCTCCAGTCCGACTCAGACGCCAGCAAGGTGGAGGTGGGGTACTGGTTTGGGCTGGTATCATCAAAGATGAGCTTGTGGGGCCTTTTCGGGTTGAGGATGGAGTCAAGCTCAACTCCCAGTCCTACTGCCAGTTCCTGGAGACACCTTCTTCAAGCAGTGGTACAGGAAGAAGTCTGCATCCTTCAAGAAAAACATGATTTTCATGCAGGACAATGCTCCATCACACGCGTCCAAGTACTCCACAGCGTGGCTAGCAAGAAAGGGTATAAAAGAAGAAAATCTAATGACATGGCCTCCTTGTTCACCTGATCTGAACCCCATTGAGAACCTGTGGTCCATCATCAAATGTGAGATTTACAAGGAGGAAAAACAGTACACCTCTCTGAACAGTGTCTGGGAGGCTGTGGTTGCTGCTGCACGCAATGTTGATGGTGAACAGATCAAACACTGACAGAATCCATGGATGGCAGGCTTTTGAGTGTCCTTGCAAAGAAAGGTGGCTATATTGGTCACTGATTTGTTTTTGTTTTGTTTTTGAATGTCAGAAATGTATATTTTTGAATGTTGAGATGTTATATTGGTTTCACTGGTAATAATAAATAATTGAAATGGGTATATATTTGTTTTTTGTTAAGTTGCCTAATAATTATGCACAGTAATAGTCACCTGCACACACAGATATCCCCCTAACATAGCTATAACTAAAAACAAACTAAAAACTACTTCCAAAAATATTCAGCTTTGATATTAATGAGTTTTTTGGGTTCATTGAGAACATGGTTGTTGTTCAATAATAAAATTAATCCTCAAAAATACAACTTGCCTAATAATTCTGCACTCCCTGTATATAGTAATATTAAAATACAGTTAGAATAAAATTACATATATATATATAATTTTTTAATTTTTTTATTATTTAAAATTTTTTTTTTACTTATTATTTATATTTTATAATAACATATATATATAGTTATTACATAATATACACATGTGTAATTTAATTATAAGTGTGTTTTTATATTACTATTTGTATATATTAATATAGATTTATTTAATTTTTTTTAATTTACTAAACTTTATTTTTTTTATTTTTTAGCAGCCCAGGCAGTCCCCCTGCAGGCACATTCACAGACACCTATTGCGGCCATGTGACCGCTCTTTCAGAGCAAATACATGGTCCACAGGGGCCTAATTTGCCGAGGGGGGGGCTTTATTGGGCTGTCAGGCAGTCCCCCCCAGACTGGGAGCAACAGTAAAAAGCACCATACGATTATAGAAGACAAAGAACAATCACGCAGACCTTATACACAGAAAAAAAATATTTAATGAACCATAAATGCAAATATTACGGCATACACCTAAGGGACGCAGGACTTTCTCCTGCTGCACTTTGGTAAAGAAGAAAAGGTTCACATTTAAATATCCGATATTGGAGAAAAAAATACATATGCCTTTATTCTATGTTTAAAAAATATATAGAAAAACAATAGAGGGCTTGAATAAAAAATAAAAAAGAAAAGACAGGAGTGAAAAATGCACTATCACCCATAATCGTAGCAGTATGTAGATTAAATATAATTGCCTCCAAAATGATAAAATATTTTCCTCTAGCCGATGTGGCATTTTATCATAAAACCTTAATAAAGTGTTTCAACTACCAAAGAAATGTGTGTCCGCGGTAGACATTGAAGCATCTTACAGCAATTATCAAACTTGCAATGAAAAGTTAATAAAGGTCAACTTCAAACGACTGTCCCCATGACTTGTTATTTTTTGCCATTCTGAATGTTATGCATGTATTCTTTCGACAGGAACGTTTCAATAAAAAGTTTGCAGAAATGAAAAAACAAAAATCACCATGATGATAAAACCTTTGATGTATAACAATTTATTGTCATGATCATATATTAGTAGAAAATATAACGCAAATGATTAATTATGAAAAAAAATTGCAACATAATTTGACAATTAGTAATGGAGAAGAATCTAGCAGAAATATAGTTTAGAGCATTCCAGTGGATAGGATCTACTACGGATTTTGCTAAGGCATTTGATAGGGTTCCTCACAAAAGGTTACTGTGCACGCTGAAATTGATTGATTGATACTTGAAAATACTTATTCTTGGACTAATCAATTGCATAAAGGGTCACTCTAAGCTCCATTGCATCTTTGTATTATTTCAAAGGTAGTTGTACCTGCACCACCCTTGGTCTACTTCTGTCGTAGATCCAGATCCCAAACTCAGGAGGGGCACTGTTGGATTTTGTGCCAAATTCTAAAAGGTGGACATATATTTTCACACAAATACAGATGCACACATTTATAAATATGCATTCAGTGAAACTGAGACTCTCATACCTGCCTGACAAATCAATTAAATACCCCCTTTCTCCTGTATGTGTGGCAGACCTAAAACGTTGTGGTCCTGGTATCTTTTTAATAACTTGAAAGCAGGCATTTGGGGAACAAGTGTGCTTCACCCCTCAGTTTGCCTTTGCTGTCAGCTAGACATAAATTCCTCTGTTCTCGAGGAACATTTGCCTTTATACCACCTGGATCCATCACTGGTCTATCCTCAACTCTGAGAGTTACTTAGGACTGCAGTGCTTTGTAAACGACAGACTCTCAAAATGATCAATCAAGCAGCAGCAACAAGTCACTATAGCTCCCCACTGTTAACTGTGTCCATGTTTTATGTACAGGTCTGATTTTCTAACGTTTTCCACATAGACCAAATTATGTACATGGCATTAGCTGGGCGACCATTATGCAACTATAGAAATAACTAAACAATCCACTTTTAATTGTAAATCGAAATAACAATTCAGTCCAACTCTTTCTAACAATATAGTTGTCTCCATGCATAGGGTGGGCTATTTTACTTTGTAAAACTATTTGTTTTGGGTGGCTAATTAGAACACACTAAAATAGCATGAAATTTGGTTTATTTTAAGCGTGGCATTAATCATGCCTGCCAACTTTGGCAGGTCTAATATGAGATATGCAGGGGCGAGACAGACGACCAACAGCATCATAGACAATAAACCCACCAACAAAGTGGTCAAGTCATCTTAGCACACAAGTACACCAAGATGACATGCTGCATGGCTGGGCTGCCAAGTATGGCTGCCATACACCGAATTGTAGATAGCTTTCCTATATGGCCATAAAATGCCTCTAATTTGCCTCCAAGAGGCACTGTCAGTGCATTTTGACTCAGTCATCCTGACACTGGATGACAAAGTCAGGTGATCAAGATGAGTAATGGAAAATTGGTTGTTACATGGAAATGGTGTGTCAATTAACATGTCTGCATTACTTAGCAGAATGGGTTTGACATTAATTTTTAGTAGACTGCAGAAATCAGTACTATGCATATTGGGCTGTAGAACCAATCAAATCTTTATTTACAATGACTCCTTTCATGTTTTAAACATATCTAAACCCTTTGAGATATTCAATACATTTTGATGAAAAACACCATATTTCAAATTTATTTAACTATCCCTGATGAATATCTTACGTGAATGTATTGAGTTTTTATTCTCTGGTATTTGCTATTCAGCTTATTTAAATAATATTTAAGTTAAATTATTCATGGATTTCGCTTGAGCTCTTGTAGTTCTCACAACTAAATCTATGAAATTGGAAAGCACTTTTGATTACAGCACAAAACTCCATGTCAAAATGTAAATAATAGTTGATTAATATAATTCAAGAAATACAAGTACATGGATAGTTTAACCAAAATTCATGTAAACTTTAAAGTTTGTGTTTAAAAAGCATTTATCTTGGAGAAGGAAAGTTGTGCTGGTTTTCAAGGGGTTTTCTCCACTTTTAAAGCTATTCCCTACAAATGCTTCTTCTACATTATATATTCAATAATGCTTGTGGCTTATAGTGTCTTAGAGTTGTAATGTATGAGAGTGTGCATGAGAAATATTTAGACATGTATTGATTAGACTTGTGCAAAAATATTTTGAGCCAGTTTGAATCAAAATTCTTTTAATCCACACCTGAATGAAAGGATTCATCCTTTGTTTACCCATGGAGACTTATTCAATGAATACAACTCCACTGGTAAATTCTGTCAAGATACCTGGTGATCCAACAAGCAGTGTGTAATGTATTTGATAATAGATAGTCCTTAGAGTGGCCGGGTTTAACGTTGTTAGAAAATGGAATGGTCAAGGAAAAGCAGAGTCAGTTAAACTAGAAATCAGGGAAGCGAAAAACCAATAACTGAGTCACAGGATTACAGAATGGAGAAAATTGCGAATGGTCAAGATCAATGTACCAGAAACACAGAGAATACACAAGCACTAATGGGAAACAAAAATAGAACCACAATAGTGCAATTAGCTCTTGTCCTATGGTGCCTTTGTATAGTCTGTGGCTTTAATGCTATAGCCATGCCCCCAAAACAGTCAAATCTGAATGTTTTGGCGGGCCTAGACGTAATTTGCTTCATAGCGTCGTGCACGTGCGCACGCATCATAAAAGGGGGTGGAGCTACAGCGGCTGGAATCGGAACCGCTAAGAAGAGGAGTTACTGTGGGAAGTGTCCATCTCCACCATATGGGCATCCCCAGGCTGTTTAACAACCTGGGCTACAAAAGGTACTGTGACAAATTCCAAATTAATTGATTCGTTCAGGTGTGGATTAAAAGGACAGAGGAGATCCCCAGCAGACAGAGAAGAGCCCCAGGTATCAATCTGTCTGCTGGGACTAATTTTAGTGACCCCTAGAATTTTGGATGAGCTGCTTGCAGCACTTTAAACCAGCATTGCAAATAGCTTTTTAAACAGATTGATAAATATGCAAAAGAGACCGCCATTTTTTAGGAGTGTGATGACGTAAAGACGCACGCACACTCCAGGAGGGGAGGAGACTAGCGGCCAGACTTACCATTCCAGTGCAGGGTGGCATGTTGGAGGATCCAGTGGTGCCTCTCCTGGCAGGCTCTGACTTGTGCTGACTGGAGAGGTTGAGGGTGTCTGCATTAGTGTTAGGTGGCTGGAGGCTCAGCAGCTGCACGAGAATTTACGGTTATACGGCTGAAGTGAGTACATAGGTGCTTTGGCGCCAAAAAAGAAACAAAAAAAAGAAGAAAAAAGAAAATTGATGGGAAGAACAAACCAGTGGTGGATTTTCTAGTTAAAAGTAAGCAGAATTTAAGAGCAACCCAAAGTCCCCTATAAAGATAATGCTTGTGGACAACATACTACTGCTGTAAAAATCTGATTATTGACTTAACTCTAGAAGCGTCGTTAACTACTAGAAACCTGCTGGTTTCTAATCCTGTATTGTCAACAATTTTGCCAACCACAGGATAGTGGTATACTGAGAAGGAGCTTAAAATTAAGATAAAGGGAAAAGAAAGAAAGAAAGAAAGAAAGAAAGAAAGAAACTTTTTTTTTTGTCCTCTATCCTCTGCACTTTTTACTCTGATTTATGGTTAATTATATGTATAACAAACAACAGCATATAAAGGCAGTGATTTAGTAGCCAATTCATTCTGTAAAGCTATTCGGGATATGGCAAAAGCAATTATTAAAGTGATGGTTTGGACTACTAAACCTGGTCAGTTTTGCTATTTTTTTTAATTTTTTTAACAATGGCAACAAAAAAATTGCAAGAAACTAAAAAAGCTGACAAAAAAAAATTGTAAACAAGAAAAAAGGTTATCTACTTTCTTTATACCTCAAACCTCACAAGAAATAGAAGATAACTCATTAGTTGAGATGTCCTTCCAACATCCTTCTAATGATACTGAGCATAAGACCGTTACCAATATGATTACACCAGAATATCTTAAACAATGTCTGGAACATACCGTGGATGAAATAAAGAAATAAACAGCAAGTTCCTAGATTTAAAAATTGATCTAACTAATATCACCCAAAGAATACAATCGATAGAAGAGAAAGAAGCTTTATTAGATTTTCAATCCCAGTCAATGAAAGAATCACACAATGAAATAAAAAGAAAAATTACTCAATTAGAGAACAAAATTGCAGATCTAGAAGACAGATCAAGGAGAGCCAATCTCAGATTTAGAAATATATACCTGAAAGTGTTACGGCAGAGAAGCTAACGGAATTTCTAGTAGAATTATTTTCTAAACTTCAACTATCAAAGGATCCCCATGAAAGCAAATTTGAAAGATGTCATAGGATCTTTAGCCCATCAAATTTCAAAGATCTACCAAGAGATGTCATTGTGGCCTTTCGTTCTTACAACTTTAAAAACTCTGCTTTTTATGCTGCTAGATCTTCAAAAATAACGGAAGAAAAATTCAAAGATGTGTTTGTCATACAAGATCTATCATTGCAAAGAAGAATAAAGAGAAAAGCATTTGCCCCAATCTTTCCATTATTTGAAGTAACATAATCTAAAATTCCGTCTGGACTACCCAACCACCCTAAAAGTATTATATAAAGATACATAGACAACCTTTGACAATAATGACAAAATGGAAATAGGGATCGATGAAAAACTAAGACCTATATAAATCTACATGAAAAATATAAGATCTCCATCGAGAAGACAGGAATGAAGAATCTGACAATGAAGAAAAGAGCTGGAGAGAGATGATCTGAGAGATAGGGAATGGAAATAAAAAGTAAAGAAACATGAAAAGAACTAGAAAGGCAAACACAATACTAAAATCAATATGATGATATTCAGCACGAAAATTAAATAAAAATTGAGAGAAAGGAAGGCGGAATTAGAGGACATATGGATTTTCTAATTTTTTATTATACTCTCTTTTCTCTCTTCTCACCTCTGCTCTCTCTTTTCTATAATCTATGGATTGGAGATATGGGTTGGAGCAGGAAGGGGGAGGTAAAAGGTGAGGATGATGGAACAAGGGGAAAAATGTGTTATCTAATTGAATGGGATATAGCATTGAGATTATGATTAATACTTCGTTACACATACACACACATAATAATGTAATAAATAATGTATACAAGAATATGTACTAGTAAATAGGTGGAAGGTCACTATTAGAAATATATATAGGTAAACAAATCGAATAGTAAATTCACTCATAAATAAACTAATATTAAATTTATACATATGGTTATTTGAGCAAAAATGTACACTTATAAGAAGTTGAATGTTTAGATTCACCACTAATGGATGTTTTTCTGTTTCTACTCTTCTTTATAAACACATAAATACATGAGACAGTAATAATAGATAAATATCAAGGAGAAACTTTCACAATTAACATTTACGAAAGATAAGGAAGATCCTATTGTTAAGCTTAATATATTAAGGATAACTTTTAAAGTTTTTTTTTTTTGTTTCTCTCTTTGTTTCTTTCTCTCTATTGTTAACTATATAATTTATTGACAGCTTAGACAGTCTCCTCCCTTTGAGTACCTAATAGGTGCTCAGATATTGAGCACAGAGCAGTGCCTAATGGACATGGGCTATAGTGAGATAATGTCACTGTCAATTTTAGGTAATCCCATTACACGCAGATGTAAGGGAGTTCTTTTGTTTTGTTTTTTTGCTTTGGTATGTGCATATGTGACGGCCAGCCAAATTAGTTGTTTAGATTATGGATTTAGGATTTAATGGTTAAATTTATATTAGTCAACGTACAGGGATTAAATACACCATATAAAAGAGGCTTTCTTTATAATAACGTTGATGAGAGAAGGCTCTTATTGTTTTTTTCCAGGAGACACACTGGAGACCAGAGGATATACGATACTAGAAATATAGGAAGTTTCCTTGGGTCTTCAGTGCCTCCTTTAAGGACAAAAAGAAGTGCGGAGTAGCAATAATTATATCCAATTGAATACATTTTAAATGTCTTTTTCAATATTTTGATGTAGAAGGGAGGTTTATAATTTTGGTATGTCAAATAAATGATAAACATTTTACCTTAGTAAATGTTTATCTACCGAAGAAATCACCTGTCAAATATTTCTCAAAAATTTTTAAAAACATAGTAAATCCTATACGTAAAGGTATCTTGCTGATTGCAGGCGACTTTAATTGTATAATAGACTCAGAAGTGGATAAATTGTTGCCTTTGAATCAAGCAGTGGATAAGACTTTGACTAAACAAGCTGCTCTTTTAACCCTTTCAGGACGGAGTCAATAGTACACGTTCTGAACGTAAACAAAAACTGGAATTTGCGCTATATGTCTGTTTAACCGTAATTCACCGCTGTCACATTAAGTGCACCCACACTTATTATATATCATTTTGTTCAGGAGTCACTTTTACTTAAAATATCATCGTTGTAATACAATTTATCATTTTGAAACACTAATATTTGAGTTCAGCGAAGTCTCCCGAGTAAAACAGTACCCCCTATGGTGAGAGTTAAAGGGTCAAATATAGTGCTTGCGAATTAAATTCTCTGCACTTTCTCCCTGTGTTGTCAGGCATGTCAATCAAATTTTAATTAATCAAACCACATAATTATGTTAAAAGATTACTTAAATATACACGTAGAATTTTAATATATATGCATTTATAGGTATTTAAATTCTACGTGTATACTAATGTAATCTTTTATGTAATTATATGTATTTATCTATATATATATTTGCAGTTATTTGTATTTTATATATAGATAGATATATATAGAATGTCATTCTAAGTGTATTTTGTTACATATATATATATATATATATACAGGGAGTGCAGAATTATTAGGCAAATGAGTATTTTGACCACATCATCCTCTTTATGCATGTTGTCTTACTCCAAGCTGTATAGGCTCGAAAGCCTACTACCAATTAAGCATATTAGGTGATGTGCATCTCTGTAATGAGAAGGGGTGTGGTCTAATGACATCAACACCCTATATCAGCTGTGCATAATTATTAGGCAACTTCCTTTCCTTTGGCAAAATGGGTCAAAAGAAGGACTTGACAGGCTCAGAAAAGTCAAAAATAGTGAGATATCTTGCAGAGGGATGCAGCACTCTTAAAATTGCAAAGCTTCTGAAGCGTGATCATCGAACAATCAAGCGTTTCATTCAAAATAGTCAACAGGGTCGCAAGAAGCGTGTGGAAAAACCAAGGCGCAAAATAACTGCCCATGAACTGAGAAAAGTCAAGCGTGCAGCTGCCACGATGCCACTTGCCACCAGTTTGGCCATATTTCAGAGCTGCAACATCACTGGAGTGCCCAAAAGCACAAGGTGTGCAATACTCAGAGACATGGCCAAGGTAAGAAAGGCTGAAAGACGACCACCACTGAACAAGACACACAAGCTGAAACGTCAAGACTGGGCCAAGAAATATCTCAAGACTGATTTTTCTAAGGTTTTATGGACTGATGAAATGAGAGTGAGTCTTGATGGGCCAGATGGATGGGCCCGTGGCTGGATTGGTAAAGGGCAGAGAGCTCCAGTCCGACTCAGACGCCAGCAAGGTGGAGGTGGAGTACTGGTTTGGGCTGGTATCATCAAAGATGAGCTTGTGGGGCCTTTTCGGGTTGAGGATGGAGTCAAGCTCAACTCCCAGTCCTACTGCCAGTTCCTGGAAGACACCTTCTTCAAGCAGTGGTACAGGAAGAAGTCTGCATCCTTCAAGAAAAACATGATTTTCATGCAGGACAATGCTCCATCACACGCGTCCAAGTACTCCACAGCGTGGCTGGCAAGAAAGGGTATAAAAGAAGAAAATCTAATGACATGGCCTCCTTGTTCACCTGATCTGAACCCCATTGAGAACCTGTGGTCCATCATCAAATGTGAGATTTACAAGGAGGGAAAACAGTACACCTCTCTGAACAGTGTCTGGGAGGCTGTGGTTGCTGCTGCACGCAATGTTGATGGTGAACAGATCAAAACACCGACAGAATCCATGGATGGCAGGCTTTTGAGTGTCCTTGTAAAGAAAGGTGGCTATATTGGTCACTGATTTGTTTTTGTTTTGTTTTTGAATGTCAGAAATGTATATTTGTGAATGTTGAGATGTTATATTGGTTTCACTGGTAATAATAAATAATTGAAATGGGTATATATTTGTTTTTTGTTGTTGCCTAATAATTATGCACAGTAATAGTCACCTGCACACACAGATATCCCCCTAACATAGTTATAACTAAAAACAAACTAAAAACTACTTCCAAAAATATTCAGCTTTGATATTAATGAGTTTTTTGGGTTCATTGAGAACATGGTTGTTGTTCAATAATAAAATTAATCCTCAAAAATACAACTTGCCTAATAATTTTGCACTCCCTGTATATATGTATATATATATATATATATATATATATATATATATATATATATATATATATATATATATATATATATATATATATATATATATATTAATAACAAAATAGAGTTAGCATGAAATTACATATGAATATATAATTTATATTAAATTTTGTTTCAATATTTTATTTATTTTATTTATTATTGTAATTATATGTATATATATAAATATATAAAATATATGTGTATATATCTATTATATATATATATATAATATATATACATATTATATATATGTAATGTCATTCTAAGTGTATTTTAATAGTAATATATGTACTTATATATATAATAGATATACATAGATTATATATATAAAAATACATTTATTTTATTTTAAACATGTTTAATTATTTTTTTTTAACACCTCCTACCAGCAGGGAGACTGTCTGACATTTTAGAAAAGATTTTCGATTGGTACCGATTGAAAAAGCTGTCTGGGTACAGTGAAACATGTTTCGGCTGGAGGATTGAAGATTCCACATTTTATAATTTCTCACAATTTTGTTCATATTTTATTTGTAAGTTTTTACTACTTTATTTAATAAATTTTGTTTTATATTTGGAATCCACCCTCCATTGTTGCTGCTTAAAGAAGGGTAGTTGCCCCCTTAAAGGCACAGACACTTACACACCAGGAGCCAGGTATAGGGCTCCACATCAGGTGAGAAGCCACTTTTTCTGCACTATTTGACACTGTACATTGGGATTGACCGCACTAGGGGTTCTCCTCTTCCCCTTGTTTTCTCTCTCTCTCTCATGTATGCATAAGGATCTCCAGATGCCTAGAGGACCGATTGGGTACTGTGTCACCATAAGCACACGCAGGCCATTGAGATCTGAGCCTATCCTATAGGGCTCTGCTACATGTGAGTGAGACCATATAGAATATTCCCTCATTGCACTTATTGAAAACGTTATCTGCACTATTTTTTGCATTTACATTTGTTTCAGATATATCGCTATGAGTCACGTTTTCCATACATATGTATGTTAACCCATATGGGTGAGTCAACAAATTTGTAAGCGCTCCATATGCACACCAGTGGTGGTTTTTATCATTAATTTCCAATACTGAGTGTACACCTAATCTTTTTTGTACTAATCTATAGGGTAGAGAGTCCCTATTTGTGTGGTAGCTGCTGTCATTCTATTCAATTATTAACTGAAAGCGCCTTGAAAACACACAAATTCTTATTTCTGTGAACGATATGATGAAGGTTTGTTTCGGTGGTAGGAATGTGAAGAAGATATGCTCAACTACTATGAAACTCTTAAACACTAGATTCAATCTTGAGTCACCACCGGCATTAATAAAATGGGAGAAGGAATTAAACATATCAATAGTATATAAAGAGTGATGTGCCTCTTTGTATAATATCAAGAAAATCATTCATTGCTTAAATATCCTTGAGACACATATAAAGATACTTTAAAGATGGCATATGATCCCAACAAGACTATTTAAAATTCCATCTAAAAACTGTAATTTGTGTTGGAGGTGTAAACAACAAGAAGGATTCATGGTACACATCTGGTTGAGCTGCCATTTAATTACTAAAAACTAGGAGGAAGTGTATAACATTATATTTTATTTGAGTAATGTTAAATTGGTTATATCTTCCGAGGTTTCCCTCTTGCATTTGAACTGGGGGAATATAAATTTGAAAGGTAGAATTGTGACTACTCATTGTCTGATGGCAGCTAAAATTGTCTTGGCAAGAAATTGGAAATCTACTATGTCCCCTCAAAGTTGTCTCTTTAGATCTCAATTACAATATCAATTTGAAATGGAGAAAGCTGTGCACTTCAATATAAATAAATATAAAAAAAAATCTATCTAGTATATGATAATCTTATTAACAAATTAAAAGGGATATGTTAAGATCTACAGTACGGATGTAAATATGGATTCTAGTTAAACCTCTAACTAAAAAATTGGTTATACATAAATATGACTATTGGCTGGCCGCCATGTATGAATGTAGTATGAAAGGATTATGTCTTAGTATTGACATTTAGATATATGGTAATAATTGTACTTATTATTGTCACAATGTATGTATGTATTTTATATATGCTTTGTATTGTTAAAAACAAGAACATTTTTCTAATAAAGCGATAATAAATTTTAATAAAATATGCAAAAGAAACAATGTCTAATGCTGGTTAATGTTTGTGTTAGAGAGAAAGACAAACAAACAAAACAAAACCAAAAACTAATGAACATTTCACCAATAAATTATACACACAACAATATACTGCAATGCCCTGTAAAAATGCTTGAATGCAATGATCCAATATACAGCTAATATCACCACTAACAATACAATAAAAGGTAACTAATAGCTCCAATAAACTCCCAGTTAATTTATAGTAAGTGACAGTCTTAGAACAAATTTCACAGCCACAGTTCTGAATGTTCCCTTGTGCAGTTCCTAGAATCACAATATCCCGAATAGCTCTAAATGTTACTAAATGTAACCAAAGGCAGCATACAATGTAACAGCTGAAATAAACCTTGGATGGGGGCTTTTTTTTCTATTAGTTGAACACAGTGCTTAGGGGTTAATAAATGTATCCATTTTTCTATTTTCAATTTCCTACCTTTTTGGAATTTGAAGATAGGTTTTACTTATTTTTGTATTTTTAAAATATAATTAACTTTGTAAATAGTCATTTATATACCTACATAGAAATTGCGCTGTGTGCAATGGTGTATCCTGGTTTTGTGCTGCCCTAGGCTCCCCCGGTGCCACAGCCACCCAACCCTTCCCCCCCACCCCACCTTCTAAATACACACACACACACACACACACACACAGTCAGAGACACACACAGTCAGACACACACACACACACTGTCAGACACAAACACACACACAGTCAGACGCAAACACACACACAGTCAGACACAGACAACACAGTCAGACACACACAGTCACACACACACAGTCACACACAAACAGTCAGACACACACACACACACAGTCAGACACAGTCAGACACACACACACACACACACACACACAGTCAGACACACACACACACTCAATCACTCACATTAACACTTTTTTAAAATTATTATTTAACTCCCCCCCCCCCAGTCTCCTTACCTTTGTGAATGCTGGGGGGAAGGGAGGGGTCCCTCTCTCACTGGGGGCGCAGGGGGTGCAGTGGCTGGCGGGCAGGCGGGCGGCTGGCGAGGGAGCTCTTCCTCTGAGCAGTCTGCTCAGCTCCCTCGCGCACCGCAGAGTGAGGCTGGGAGCCGGAATATGACGTCATATTCCGGCTCCCAGCCTCACTCTGCGGCGCGCGAGGGAGCTGAGCAGACCGCTCAGAGGAAGAGCTCCCTCGCCAGCCGCCCGCCAGCCCAGCGCCGCCCGCCAGCCCAGCATGTCAGTTAGCCGCGAGGCTAACTAGGCATTTGTCCTGGGCATTTGGGGGCGGCGTTTTTTGCCGCCCCCTGGAAAATGCCGCCCAAGGCAAATGCCTTGTTTGCCTCGCGGCTAATACATCCCTGGGTGTGTGCAGGGTTAAATTCCTGCTCACGCCTCTATCGCCAGGTATTAATGACTACCTGGGACTCATGTAAGTCAGTTGGGGCTCCTGAAGTCATTTAAATGTATAGATTGTTTACAATTTTTACAATTCACTGTGAGTTATCTTTGTACTTCTAGCAATCCATACTTTTATTGACTAACTCTGTCAGAGTCATAGAAAAAAAGGTGGATCTTCACTGTGAAGAGGAAGATTTTTAGGTCTGAAAATAAGAATGTCAATTTTTATAATCAGCTCATTTAAAGGGACATTAAAGTCACGAGAACCAGGGCCTTATAGCATTCCCAAAATCTAAAGCACACAATGCTTTATAAGAAGAAAAGTATGTACAAGAAAAGTATGTGCCCCTACCCCATATACAGGAGAAGAAAATTTGATAATAAAACTAATGAAAATGTATATATATAATATATCACAAAAACAGCAGGAAACAAATTAATCACGCCATCATGGCAGCAATGTTCCTCCAATCCTGAAAAATTCTCACAAAATAGTGGTACCGCAGTCAAAAGAACTTAATGGAAAAAAAATTATATCTCCAGACAAATATTCTTGTAGTGCAGATGTATTACAATATTTCCCTGAATGCAATCTAGTTATAACACTTCCTAAATAGTTTTATGCGGTTTTATGTTTTTTTTGCTTGTTTTTTTTCTGGAATATCTTTTTAACCCCTTAAGGACGGAGCCAAATGTACACAGTGTGAACGAAACAAAATGTAAACAAAACCTGGCATTTGCGCTACATGTCTGTCCAACCGTAATACACCTCTTTCATAGTAAATGCACCCACCCTTATTATATATCATTTTATTCAGGGGAAACAGGGCTTTCATTTAATATCAAATATTTAGCTATGAAACATAATTTAATATGAAAAAATGGGAGAAAATAAGATTTTTTTTGATTTTTTTTTAGTTCTACATGACATTTTAACGGTCAATATCATAATACTGTTTGCTTTTACTGCAATAAAATACACATATTTGTATTCAGTAAAGTCTCACGTGTAAGACAGTACCCCCTATGTACAGGTTTATGGCGTTTTGGGAAGTTACAGGGTCAAATATAGCACGTTACATTTGAAATTGAAATTCGCCAGATTGGTTACGTTGCCTTTGAGACTGTATAGTAGCCCGGGAATGAAATTTACACCCATAATGGCATACCATTTGCAATAGTAGACAACCCAAGGTATTGCAAATGGGGTATGTCCAGTCTTTTTTAGTAGCCATTTGGCCACAAACACTGGCCAAAGTTAGCGTTAGTATTTGTTTGTGTGAAAAATGCAAAAAACGCCAATTTTGGCCAGTGTTTGTGACTAAGTGGCTACTAAAAAAGACTGGACATACCCTGTTTGCAATACCTTGGGTTGTCTACTATTGCAAATGGTATGTCATCATAGGGGTAATTTTCATTCTTGGGCTACCATAGGGTCTCAAAGGCAACGTAACCAATCTGGCGAATTTTAATGTGAAAAAAATGAAACACAAGCCTTATATTTGACGCTGTAACTTTGAAAACACCATAAAACCTGTACATGAGGGGTACTGTTGTACTCGGGAGACTTCGCTGAACACAAATATTTGTGTTTCAAAACAGTAAAAAGTATTGCAGAAATAATATCATCCGTGTAAGTGCTATTTGTGCGTGAAAAATGCAAAAAACTTCACTTTTACTGGCGATATCATTGTTGTAATACATTTTACTGTTTTGAAACACTAATATTTGTGTTCAGCGAAGTTCCCCGAGTAGAACAGTACCCCCCATGTACAGGTTTTATGGTGTCTTGGAAAGTTATAGGGTTAAATATAGTGCTAGCAAATTAAATTCCCTTTACTTTCTGCATGGGTTGTCAGGCAGGTCCCGCTAATTGTAATTAATTAAGATACCTAATTATGTAAAAATATTACATAAATATATATGTAGAATTAATATATGTATATATATACGTATGTGTATATATATGTATATATCTATATAATTTTTTTTAAATATTTTTATTTATATATAGGTGTATATATATAGTGATATATACGTATATATTTATGTATATAGATATATATATTATTTCGTTCTACGTGTATTTTGATATAAATATATATATATATATTAATATCACAATACAGTTAGAACTAAATAACAAACATCTATATATTTTTTTATTATCTATTTTTAATTATTTTTTTAATTTTATTTTTTTTACGTATTTACATTTTTTTATATTATATATAAATATATATATATAACAATAATTATATATATATATTTAATCAGTATTAGTCTACGTGTAATTTGATAGTAATATATATATATAAATAATTATATATATTAATATTTAAATACACTTCGTGTATGTGTAAATGTGTGTGTGTGTGTAAATGTGTGTGTGTGTGTGTGTGTATATATATATATATATATATACTTAGATTATATATATAATATATATGATCTAAGTATATTTTATATTTAACTGTAATTTTTTTTTTACTAATATTTTTTTTTTTTTACAGGACAGGGGGCAGAGACAGTGTCAGCCAGTGATTTTACATCACTGGCTGACACACAGGATCAGTGATCACAGTGACTGCCTGTCACTGTGATCACCTCCTGCAGATTGGGTAATTGGCCACAGGGGGAGTGCCTGGGTGGTACAAGCACTCCCCCCTTCCAATCTGCAGGGGGATCTTTGTGCCAGTTACATGTGTCAGCCAATAGGCTGACACATGTAACACTGATCGCAGTGACAGGCTGTCACTGCGATCAGAGCGCTCTGAGATTGCAGTGACAGCCTGTCACTGCGATCTCAGAGCTAGCAGATCGCGGTCACTGACCCCAGGGGGACTGCCTGGGGGGCCAGGTAAGTCCCCCGACCGCGATCTGCACGGGGAGAGCCGCTGGCCACGTGTGTCAGCCGATTTGAAATCGGCTGACACACGTTAAAAACTGATCGCAGTGACAGCCTGTCACTGCGATCAGTGACTGCAGATCGCGGTCCCCGGCCACAGGGGGGGTTGCCTGTGGGGCCGGGCATCCCCCCCGACCGCGATCTGCAGCGGGCGAATAGCGCCGGCCACGTGGGCGGCCATTAAAGTGAGGGCGTACTATTACGCCCGCCGGCGTTTAGAGCCGGCTCCTGCAGGGCGTAATAGTACGCCCTGCGGATTTAAGGGGTTAAACAATGGTGTTGAGTTATTTTTTTTATGATGAGGAAGCATCCAGTAACAGTGCAAAATGCATTCATTTCCCAGTCTCGTTTAGGGTTTTTCTTTTATCCCCCCTCTCTTTTTGATGCCCGGTGCACAGATGTGAGATGTGCAGAGATGAATTTATATTACAAGGATACTCGTTCTCCAGATGTCTTAAGTTCTTACAAGTGCGGTACTGCTATTTTGTGTGCATTCCCAGATATAACCTTAGGAGTTTATTCTAAAGAGCCAAAACAAAATCATAGGATCCATGTCCATGCATGTTAGTGTGTCATAAAGAAGGATAAATCAATGGTACAAAAGTGGTGGTGGAAAATGTTGTCTATCTCCATGGCCGCCATTTATTTTAGGATCAAAACTTCACTTAACAATGTACTAAGGCTAATGTATAAATCAGTAAGTTTTGCTATATGTGTCTGTTGAGTCCTAGAAGATGTTTTAAAAATATATGTACATTGTGCCTTATTAGTAACTTTCTTTTTTCCTGCTTTGCAAATGCTCAGGAGATTGCATGAGAGGCACAGACTTAAATTGTGTTCTAAATATAGCACTATACCATGGAAATCTTAATAATCAATATTTTCTTCCAGGTATCAGGCTCCACTGTAAACATTTCCAGAGGTGATGAATAGGAATAAATAGTCATTCAGCTATTTGACTGTGCACAGCAATCATCATGAGAGCCTAAGATATGGATAGTACTAATCTCATAAGGAAATAGTACATTCAAAAGATTAGATTATTTTGTGATATGGTTGTTTATTGTGTTACCTGGTCAGCAGTCACAATTTAAAGAAATATCTGTAAAATGGTTCATCGGCAGGAATCTAGTTTTCTAGCACTTAGTGTTTTGGACACATTGAAAAATGATTGGTTTGATTAAGAAAACCGCACAACCAAGAAAAACAGATTTTTTTGTTGCTGGGTTATTTTTTTTTGTTTTGTTTTTTTAAAATAATTTGTTTTCTGTTTTTTTTTTTTTAAGAAGAAAATGCTATGAGTAGTACTATGAGTTACAGAAAATTAATAAAACCATTTTTCATGACGATTGAGTCTAGACTAATGGATAGAGTCCCTCTGACGATCAAAAAGCTATCTCTAAGTGTACTAAAAGCATATTGACAGGCTAGTGATAGGCTGAATGTAGTTACACAGTTTTTACACAGCATCAGTCATCAGGGATAGGAGCTAAACCTCTGACAGCTGGTCCTGTTGGCATACCCGGCTATAGCCCTATTAGCTGGAGACGATGACTTCAAGTCATTCTTTAGGCGATAAACAAAGGATGCTTCAACACATCTAGAGATCATACCTCTCTTTATTCTTCCCATCCCACAAGATCTCAAGCTAATGATCTAGTATCCTAAGGGCCTCTATCTTTACTCCTCCCCCATTTCAGTTCTTGCACAGAATCAATCCTATTTAAGCCTCAATTGGGATATTTGATGTATAGACTCAGAAAAAAAATGTTGGGGAAATGGGGAGATCCAGGCTATGTCTATTTTGACAATAGTACCTTTTGACATGCCAGTGCCTTTTTAAAATAAACTGCTGCTGTAATCATGTGATAGGTGTGCAGACCCATTATGTTCTATAGGGCATGTCAGTGTATGTGTGTTACTTTAAGGTGTTGTGAATATTTGTATTTGCTGTGACTTTTTCTACATCACAGTGCTTATTTGTCCTTTAAATTGACACTCCAGATTCCAAAATTACCTCAGCTTGCTGAAGTTCTGCCTGTGCATAACACTCAAAATGACAGACGGATGCGTATTAGGGACTTTAACGTGTGGCTTGGTGAATGGTGTCAGGAGCAAGGATTTGGCTTCGTTTCTCATGGTAGCTCTGTTTGGAATAGAAATGAACTGTACAAAAAAAGATGGTTTGCATCTTTCTCAAAAAGGAACAAATGTTCTCAGTGAGCAGTTCAGAGGATTTGCTAATAAGTATTTAAATTAGAAAGGGGGGGACAAAAGGATGATAAAACATCAAACCAATTGCCCCCCAAAACAAAAACAGAAAGTAACTGTAACGAGTGTGTTAAAAAATAATAAGCTTAGAGCCATGTCTACAAATGCTCGCAGTTTAGGGAATAAGATCCATGAACTTGTGGCAATAATGGCAACTGAGAATGTAGATTTAGTGTCTGTTACTGAGACATGGTATATAAGAAAAATGACTGGGATATAGCAATATCAGGGAACTCTTTATATAGAAAAGACAAAGAAGGTAAGAAAAAGGGAGGGGTGGTCCTGTAGCATAAAATCTAGCCTAAAAAAAGTTAGTGAGGCGAACTTAGAGTCCGTTTGACTTACGTTAGAGTTTGGTAATCACACAGTAACAGTAACAGAGTCGGGCAACTATAGGCCAGTAAGCCTTACTTCAGTAGTTGGGAAAGTAATGGAAACCATGTTAGATAATAGGATTGTTGAACATCTAAAATCACATGGATTTCAAGATCAGAGACAACATGGGCTTACTTCAGGGAGATCATGCCAAACTAATCTAATTGTTTTTTTTGATTGGGTAACTAAAATAATAAATCAGGGTGGTGCAGTAGACATTGCTTACCTTGATTTCAGTAAGGCTTTTGACACTGTTCCACATAGAAGGATCAATAAACTGCAATCTTTAAGTTTGGATTCCAATATTGTTGAATAGGTTAGGCAGTGGCTAAATGATAGTCAATGGAGTATATTCGAAGCAAGGTCTAGTTACCAGCGGGGTACCTCAGGGATCTGTACTTGGACCCATTCTCTTTAATATTTTTATTAGTGATATTGCAGAAGGTCTTGATGGTAAGGTATGTCTTTATGCTGATGATACTAAAATTTGCAACAGGGTTGATGTTCCAAGAGGGATAAGCCAAATGGCAAATGATTGAGAAAAAATAGAAAAATGGTCAGAGCTGTGGCAACTGACATTTAATGTGGATAAGTACAAGATAATGCACCTTGGACGTAAAAACCCAAGGGCAGAGTGTAGGATATTTGATACCCTACTAACCTCAACATCTGAGGAAAGGGATTTAGGAGTAATTATTTCAGATGACTTAAAGGTAGGCAGACAATGTAATAGAGCAGCAGGAAATGCTAGCAGAATGCTTGGTTGTATAGGGAGAGGTATTAACAGTAGAAAGAGAGAAGTGCTCATGCCATTGTACAGAACACTGGTGAGACCTCACTTGGGTATTGTACACAGTACTGGAGACCGTATCTTCAGAAGGATATTGATACTTTAGAGAGAGTTCAGAGAAGGGCTACTAAACTGGTTCATGGATTGCAGGATAAAACTTACCAGGAAAGGTTAAAGGAACTTAACATGTATAGCTTGGAGGAAAGACAAGACAGGGGGGATATGATAGAAACATTTAAATACATAAAGGGAATCAACATAGTAAAGGAGGAGACTATATTTAAAAGAAGGAGAACTACTACAACAAGAGGACATAGTCTTACATTAGAGGGGGCAAAGGTTTAAAAAAAATAAATCAGAAAGTATTAATTTACTGAGAGGGTAGTGGATGCATGGAATAGCCTTCCAGCTGAAGTGGTAGAGGTTAGCACAGTGAGGGAGTTAAAGCATGCGTGGGATAGGCACAAAGCTATCCTAGACTTACGATAAGGCCAGGGACTAATTAAAAGTATTTTGAAATATTGGGCAAACTAGGTGGGCCAAATGGTTCTTATCTGCCGTCACATTCTATATGTTCTATATGTTTCTAATGTATTGGATTTGTGGGCAGTGTAACAGAATACGGGGATGGAGTAGTGTATTAGGTTGGGTCTGCATGGAGGCGCTGAACGCCCCTCATGGAGATGCTGATTGGCCGCACAGATTTTTGCCACACATGCACAATAGCATCCCCGTGCTTATCTATGGGGAAGCATTGGATTGGCTGAGAGCATCAAGTTTAATAATTTCAGCCAAAGTGAAGAACACACTCATAAGACTTCAAAATCAACAAGATAACGTCATTTGGTTTTTTACAGTAATGCAATAGACTGACCATTGGTTATATGCATGCCTCCTTAAAATAAATCTGTTCTTTTGTTTACTTTAAAGCCGTACGAGCGTGAGGACATCCAGTGTCAGTTAGACAAATTTTTTATACTGTACTTTTCTAAATAAACCTATGTTTCTATGAAAACTGAAGTTTCTCTTTTTTTTGCAGCCCACATGAACTTAAACCTTGTTTTCTTGGTCCGTGTTAGCCTTTGAGTTTGACATGCTTGCTATACATGTACACATGTAAGTTATCAGGAGTTGAAAACTGAATTTTAAAACTTCAAAAATGTTTCCAATTCAGCAATCATCGTCTAAATTATGTTCAATAATTGTTTATTGAAATATGAAAGAGGTAATTACAGATCCAGCAATGGTAAATTGCAGAGTCATTCATAAAGTCACATGCATTATCACCCATCAAGTTGGGACCACACTTCCAGGACATTCTATTAAACGAGTAATCCCAAACAAATAAAGGGCATTATTAGTTCTAGCAAACATTCATACATTTAATCAGTTGCGTCTCTAGGATTCATTTTGGGGGGGGCACATGGAGGGCCAGGCACAAAAGTAGGGGGGCACATTTAACCCCGCCCTCGCCGCAGTTTGACCCCGCCCCTGCCACATGTTAAACCCCACCCCTGAAACAATGTGTTTTGTTTTTTTAATAATCCCTGATGGAGGATTCATTATTATCCACCAGGGATTATTAAAAAAACAAACACATTACCCTTGATACAGTGCCATAGTTGCCAACATTTGAAAAAAAATTCCAAGGACATTTTGCAGCACAGCTATCAAATACTGTCTGGGTATAATATCCCTGGACAGTCAGTGCTCTCTGTATAATACAGGGTTGTGTGTATAATAAATTGGGACACTCAGTGCTCCCTGTATAGTGCTGCTCTCTGTATAATACAGGTCTGTTTGTGTATAATATCCCAGGACAGAGAGCAGCACTATACAGGGAGCAATGACTGTCCTGGGATATTATACAGGCACAGGCCTGTATTATACAGAAAGCAGCACTATACAGGAAGCAATGACTATCCCGGGATATTATATACACACAGATCTGTATTATACAGATAGCTGAGCATATACCCCATGTCCCAATCTCTAGACTACTAGTACCTGTCAACAGCAGCTCCCAGACGCGTGTAACAGGGCTAAAGTGTGCGGCAGCTCACACAGATTATTCAGCGGTAAAGTGCACTCGCTGGCAGAGCCAAACTGGGTATCCCTGGGAATCCAAAGCAGCCCTGGTAAAAAAAATGTATGCCATTCCTACAAGTCAAAAAAAATATATATAGTACAGTAAGCACACAAGCTCACTGATATGCGCAAATAGGCTTACTGACAGACAAAACTCTCTGACTCACACACAAGCTTACTACAGACAAACTCACTTGTATAAACAGAAGGCTCACTACAAAGAAGTTCAGGGACACACACAAGCTCACTAAAGACAAGCTCACTGACACACACATGCTCACTAAATAGAAGCTCACTGACTCACACAAGCAGTACCATTTTAACAGAGTGAAGGGCCCCTGGGCAAAGCAATGCACTGGGGCCCTTCCTACACAACAACTCACAGGAATTTTAATTATTGATAGACTGCGGAGTCCATACACACACACACAGACTGCTGAGTCCATACACACACACACACACAGACTTCTGAGTCCATACACACACAAACTGCTGAGTCCATACCCACACACACACATAGACTGCTGAGTCCATACCCACACACACACAGACTGCTGAGTCCATACACACACACAGACTGCTGAGTCCATACACACACACATACAGCTGAGTCCATACACACACACACATACACACACACACACAGACACGGACTCTGCTGAATCCATACACACACACACCAAGCCTACCTATCACTGGAGGCTGTTGCTGGGGGTCAGACAGCCATCTTCTTGTCTTTCCAGCAGCAGAGTTTTGCTGCTTTACGGCGGGGCTGGGGCTTATGTGCGGGAGGCGGGTCTTCATTTGGGGGCGGGTCCTGTGCCAGGGAGCCTGTCAGTGCTCCCTCCAGCCACAGACAGCCCCCAGCACCTCAGTCCTGCATTCCCTCCGGCTGTCACACACTGTTATAGCCCGAGGGAATATAATTGAAGAACATGGCCAGTAAGTTGCCGGCATTTGGGGGGCCGAAGGGGGGGCACAGCATGATGTACGGGGGGTCATGGCCCCCTCTGCCCCCCCCCCCTAGCGACACCATTGCATTTAATGGTACAGTTGACTCAAACTCATTTAACAATGGTTAGAAAAATAATTGCCTAAATTATGCAGCTTATAATAAAATACATCATTAACGATTACAACTTTGTTTTTATATATGGCAAACCCACTTATGCCAAAAATGAATTAACTGTTTGAAAACCATTGCCTGATTCACATGACATGTTCATCTCAAAGTATTATGTCAAGCAGCAAATATGAGCCAATCTGTTCATTATTTTTTTTTAATTACAAAAGAAAACAATTGTTGAGGTTGTCATGATCTTTTTATCTGCTTAAAAGTGTCTCTTTCCTAGTTATTTTTGATACTCATAAATAACATTGCATTCCTGACAACTGGTGAAACAGATAAGAAGTGTGAAATATTGTCAGTAAATGCCACATATATGGTAAAATGTAACATCCTATGATATGGATCAGATTGATATACATTTTCTACAATCTTCTCCAATTTTTTCTTTGTACTTGTATACTTGAATGATGCAAGGGTTTGTAGTGATTTTACAGCCACAGTAAGTAGCTATTCTATTTCTGATAACATTGAGAGACAGGATTGTTTCATACACAAGGTTTTAATGTCAAATGTGTCCAGAAAAACTGTGAACCAGTTTGCAGCAGCTGAAGAACACAATGTACTTTTAGAAAACACTTTCATTCTCAAATCTGTGCATAGAGGCTTTATCCTGAATTGCTTTGACTTCATCGGGGACACATTTATATATATATATATATATATATATATATATATATATATATATATATATTTGAGCTCGGAATTTATCTAATACGTAATGGAATGTAGAAGGGAAAGCAAAGTTGGTTGAGGTGTGCCGAAACCAACGTACGAGTAGGCCTGTAAAAAGAGGGCCCACAAAATGAGTGTTAATATAGATGGGTGTAGGTGGGTGGGGACAAACGGCTTGCAAGACAAAGGTAAGTAGGGGGGTAGGGTTTTTATAGGATCATTACTCCTCCCACAAATTCAGGCCAAATAGCCTTCCAACTTGTGCTCGACAAAGGTAAGTAGGGGGGTAGGGTTTTTATAGGATCATTACTCCTCCCACAAATTCAGGCCAAATAGCCTTCCAACTTGTGCTCGAAATTTATCTAATACGTAATGGAATGTAGAAGGGGAAGCAAAGTTGGTTGAGGTGTGCCGAAACCAACGTACGGGTAGGCCTGTAAAAAGAGGCCAAAAGAGGATTCAAAGAAACCACACTTTATTGCAAGTTAATACAGCAAGAGTAACGGAAGCTTGTAAGGTGCTTCACTCTGATTGAGGTATGTAAATACCTGAGCTGATGCTTCTTGTGACCCCATTGTTTGTGATGTAGACTGGGGTATAAGTGTTTGAAGCTGCTGCTGTAGAGCCTTTGGAGACATAACAGCTGAGTGACAGCATAGAAGGTTTTAAGTAAGAAGCTTGGGTTGTGAGTTTAGAGAAAAAGGCAAAAAATTTACCATGGTTATAATAGCGAGGTTCTCGAATTTAAGCCAGCCCCTGTATGTGTCATAGAGCAATACAGTAAGCCCTTGCGTTTGTGAAGGGAAAGTCGTGACCCTGCGTGAAGCATGCGTACCTGTGCGAGGTGCAATTGTGTGCTTAGTCCCAGATTAGCTTGTGGACAGGTGTTATCCTAGATGGAAAGTGGTGGGCCGTGGGGATGCCTGGAAGAAGGTATCAAATTGGGAGCGTGGCAGAGCGTCAGCTGCTGTGTTGTGGACACCAGAAATATGGATACAGACTAGGAAGAACTCAGAGGTAGCTGCCAACCACGTCAGCCTGCGAATCAGCCTCATAATTGTTAGGGAGGAGGACCGACCTTTGTTAATGATGTCGCAGGTTGCGGAGTTGTCGGAGAAGCATTTAACTGTCTTGCCGGTCCAAAGGTGACCCCACGTGTGGGCGGCTGCTACGATGGGGTAGATCTCGAATAAAGTAGATGTTTCTCTAAAGGCCGACAAGGCATCCGTCTCAGGGGGCCAGCCATCCCTAAACCAGTGGTTGCCGTAGATGGCTGCAAACCCTGTGCCGCTTAGTCTGTGTTAATCGAAGGTGAGCGCTCTGAAAGTGGGGGAATGAACAAAGAGATCCCATTCCAATCGGCCATGTGTAAATCCGCCCTAGCCGGATCGTCCAACGTGATTGGGCATGAGTCGGGCACACCATGGAGCAAGTTGAGAAGCCTGGAGACAAAAGATCTCCCCTGTGGAATGATGCGCATAGCAAAGTTGAGGGACCCCAATAAGGACTGGAGGCTCCTCCTAGTGCACGCAACACTCCGCAGGAACAGGACAATCTCGTTCTTAATATGGGACAGCTTGTCTGGTGGTAAACTGGCTTGGAAGGTAGTGGTATCGAGTACTATGCCCAAGAAAATGAGCTTGGTGGAAGGACTGAGTGTTTTGCTAGGTGACAAGGGGACCCCGAGTGTCGTGAAAAAAGCTGTGGTGGAGTGTATGCAGTGAGGGGATTGTGAACCTGGTTCTATCAATAGAAAATCATCTAGGTAGTGGATGACAGAGGGGCACCTGAGTACATTTAGGAGAAGCCAACAGAGGGTTTCTGTGAAGATATCGAAAAACCTGGGGCTGCTCCTAGAGCCAAAAGTGAGCCGGGTGGCTAAAAAATACCTGTTTCTCCGTTTAACACCATGTAAGTGCCATAGTGAGGGGTGAATAGGTAATAGTTTGAAGGTGTTTTTTATATCTGTTTTGCTCAACCAAGCCCCATTACCCGCTAATAAGATGGCCTCCACGGCATCATCAATTTTAGCGTATTGCAGTGAGAACTCCGTAGCGGGAATGAGGGAGTTGATGCTAGGAGTGGAGGAAGAGTGAGGTGCGGAGAGATCAATAATTAACCGGTTTTTGTTGGAGTATTTGTGAATGGCTATACCGATGGGATTGGTTCTTCAAGATGAGAAAGGTGAAGACAGAAATGCGCCGATCATAAAGCCGGCTGTGATTTCTGTAGACACAAGGTGGTCCACCGTGAGTGGGTCAGTGGAAGCGGATAAAAGGTTAGGGCATTCAAGTGTACCTGTGGGGATCTAAGATAATCTACCAGGTGCCTAGCTGGATGTGACTGGAGATAGTATTCCAGGATGTCAATGTTAACTTCGGTCAGGCGTAGGTGAGATAAGGGCTGGGCAAGTGGACTTGGTGTGGGTTCTGAAGCATATGGAGCAGATGTGCAGTGCCCCACATGTCGTGAGATTACATACCCCGGCGTTAAAGTCACTGCACAACCGAGCCTTGACCAGAAATGTAATGGGAATGTCCGGTAGGTCACTCCGACTGGCACCCTGACTAGTGTGTGGGGTAGGGGGTGGTGAGCCGTGGAAGTGACTGTCAAGCTAGTGAGCGTAGTTTGGGAGGTCAGCAGTAGGGCCATGGAGTTAACGTCATTACCCTTGGAAATGCCCTTTCTGATGAAGTCAGGGACAGGGTGAGCCAGGGAAACGTATGAAGTGGATATGGCTGAGACCATCAGGGGAAGGTTTGCTGAGCCCAACAAGGCACCTTGTGTGGCTATAGCGTATTCCAGTTTCGCTAGTCTGTGATTGATCATTTGGAGGTTGGTGAGTATAGCAGCCAGGGTGTCTCATGTGGAATACGAAGTGTGATCTGGCAGGATTTGTGAACTACAGCCTGGCCTGGGAACGTTAGCCTGAGTGGTCATGAGCCTATATAGAACGGCCTTTCTGGCCGTGGCAGGAAAGGGGATACCACTGCTGCTGAGCTCTGCTGAGATTTTTGGAATGGTCCAATATCTCAGGGACCTGTGGGTAAAGGGGGTGTGGGATTTCTCCGGAGACCCAAGCATTGGTAGATTGGTGCGCTGGCTATGTTGCTCGATGGTAGATTGGTGATCGGCTTTTGTGACATCTGAAATAGAATAATGATTTGAATAAGTAGGGTGAAGAGGAGGTGAATGTGAGACCTCCGGAGAACTGGCCTGCTAGCTAGTGCCGAGGCGAAATGTTTACCTAGACCAAGTGACAGGTGAGGCCCTGCTAGTGCCAAGTGGCGGAGAGAGGCTCTACCTATGATTTACCCCAAGGGGATTTTGTGGCCACATGCATGTGGTGGCGGGGTGTAGGCCTCTCGGTGACCATAAAGAGAGTCAAAATGTGTGGCCGTGACTTGGGAAGCCCACAAGAAGGGCGAGCGAGGTGGCTAACTATGATTTGGTTGTGGGCCGAACCTCCATGTATGAGGTGGGGGTGTAGACCTCGGGGACTGGGTATTGATTAGATAGCTAAGGCCAGAACCTAACCCTAGGAGACAGTTCTCTAAACTACTGGGGCTTGTCTCTCACAGTGATGTATATGTACGTATGTAAATATTTAACCTTGAGTATAAGTCCTGTTTGTTCGGACAAAGTGCAGGTAGACTTCGATATGGCTATAAATTAGCTTCTGCAGGAAACGGGCATGATCCAGAACCTAAGGAAAAAGGAGATGCTAGTGGGCCTTAGGCGTGCCACCGGTGAGCCAAGTGTGAAAATGTAGAACGTATGGGTAGGTGTGTACCAGAGATACTGTAACATAAGTATGAGTAAGCTGAGGGACCTGAACATTGGTCCATAAAAAGAGACAAGCCCCTGGGTACCCAGGGATGTGAATTTATGAATGATACGAAGGCAAGGTGAGGCCTTAATGAGAACGTAATCGTAATGAGAAAGATAAAATACCTGATACTGAATGCCGGAGACCAGGTAGCCAGTTGGTTGTTGATAACGTAGTGGAACGGCGCAAAATGGCGTAAGTCTAAGCAATATTATGTAGAAACGATAAACAGGAAATGATACGTTAATACGATAATAGCTCGGTTGAGCAGGTTTATGAGAATAGTTGGTGTCTAGGTGGAGTTTTTAAACCTGGTGTGTATAAACGTTTAGAACCCACTTTGGGAGGTGGGGGTGAGGGTTACACAAGGCCGTGGAGGCTGAATGAGGCCTCAGGAGAAACTTAAAATTGGTAAAACCTTTTTACCTGATACCGTGAAACTGGAACCTGGAAATCACTTCTTGAAGATTTTCCTTCAAGAAGAGTAGATGAACCTAAAACATATGTATTCTAAGAATGATGACCCGAAAATAGTATATTTAAGGAACAGATTAGTAGTATGTATTACTGGTCTGAAATAAGCCTGGGGGGGGGGGCAGGGGAAGAGTTACTGCTGAGTGTTCCAGTGATATAAAAAGGGGTTAAAAGGTCAACTGTTCCTTTAAGAGGGTTACCCTTGTGTGGAGTGCTGGGAATTAGTTCATAATTAAATGTAACTGTGGGTCTGGAAATGGTGCCACACAGCCTTTGATATATGCAGGGGGTAAAAAATATATATGATATAAAAAGGAAATAGTCATGTATAGTTTCATACTGGGGTATATACATAACATATAGGGAATACCTGCTTATCCCTCCAGCGTTCGGCTAAACGAACAAGAGAGGGATTTAACATATGAATCAACTGCAGTCTGTAAATGAAAACAGCTGCATTAAAGCCGTTCATAAGCGAGTTCGGCTGTATGAATGTGTGAAATAGCCGAACGTAGGTTAAGTAAGAGCGATCGGTATATTAATATTTATACGAATGAAAAAAGAAAGGAGAGTATGAACTTCTGCGTCCGGCTGTTAGACACACGAACGCAGAAGTAAATAAACAGCGTAAGGAACGAAATGGGTAAGTAATAATAATAATAGGGAGCCTATCCCCGCGTTTTTAGGCCCGAACGTGGGAAATAGCCGAACGCCATTTCCCACGTTTGTGCTTATGTGTAGGTGCTGCTCTCGTGACCGGAAACCAGAAAACAAGTAACGAAGGTGGTTTAGAAGCCGGTGAAGGAGCCTGGAGGTTGGTGTCAAGAGCTGAAAACGAGGGACTGGAAACTCGAGGCAAGATTCGGCGGCAACCTCGACCGGAAGTGCAGGTAACTAAAGAGACAAACGGCTTGCAAGACAAAGGTAAGTAGGGGGGTAGGGTTTATATAGGATCATTACTCCTCCCACAAATTCAGGCCAGATAGCCTTCCAACATATATATATATATATATTGTCAAAACCAGAAATTTATATATATATATATATATATAAACAGAAATGATTGGCACTCCTCCTTTCAATATAAAAAACTCTCTTAATACCTAGGTGCAAAATCCCGCGTTAATATATAAACAGACAAATATAAAGGAGCACTCTAGGTCTTCAAAATAGTGAAAAAACATTTATTGTATTTCCAAAAAATACATCAACTGTACATATTCAAAATCGACGTTTCAACCCTCCTGGGGTCTTTATCAAGATCACAGTAAAGAGTGAGTAGTGACAATATATAAGTAAAATATAATTACCTTACCAATGAAGTGATATGACAGGCGGCAGACTGATGGAACCAGAAGTGGGAAAATCCACGTGAGTAGTGTGTACGTGGCGTGATCAGCGTGGTTGCTAAGCAACCCAGAGAGACAATCTATGGGTTGCTAAGCAACTAAAGTAACATAGAGAAAGCACATTGGGTAACTGGTATGGAGGAATACCGTAACGGTTTATGGATAGAGAGAAGACTGAAGTGTTTGGAAAGGTGGTGTATAGTGCTGTGTGTGTCTAAAAACTTGTGAAAAAGAGCAAACCAAATAAAGTGAAGTGTATGCATCAAGGTGTAAATAAAGAGTGATAAGGGTGGTAGTCCAAAACCTCATAGTCTTAAGAAAAATACATAACCTTAGAAACATAACTAAAGAAGGTATCATAACATATTCTACGGAGTATAGGGAACATCCTATCTCTTACAAAAGCAAACAAATATTTTTTTTTTTTATAAATCAGCGTATACTGTAAGCCATCATCCAGGAACATCTCTAAATATATATATATATAAAAAAAAACACTTCAAGTAGTTTATCACTCAGGGATGTCTGCAAGGCTAGAAATTTAACTAAATAGAGCTCTCGCTATAAATGTAAATATATATATAGAAAATAAAAACCAATGCTAAATAAAGACAATTACGAAGGGGACTGCATCGGCCAGAATTCATAAATGTCTCAGCCTAATTCTATACATACAAAAGAGGCATTGGGAATGCACCAGGTATTTAAATATTAGTAACTCATTCAGAGGAATGATAGAGACATTAGGGCATAAACAATACGTCAAAAATAATTATTGTAAGTAGGACGTGTATTGTACTCTGCACCTTTACAAATTTAAAGGAACATAGAGTAGATTAGATTTTCGCTAAGTCCCTCCGGGGTCACGGTGTCCAGATGCTGAATACAATAGGCTTTTCGCTGTAAGAGTAATTTTGATCTGTCACCTCCTCGCGGTGGCGTGGGGACATGGTCAATTGCCACGAATCGTACAATAGGCAGGTGATGTTGGGTTGTTGGAAAATGTTTTGCTACGGGTTTGTCCATTTTTTTATCCCGGAATGCAGTAGTGATACCTCAGCGGTGTCCTCCGATTCGATCTCTAAGTGTCATATCAGTTTTGCCTACAAATGAAAGTCCACACGGGCAGGTGATCATGTATATGACATGATCAGTCATGCATTTAATATAATGGTTGATTAGAATTATTTTACCACTATGTAGGTTGGCAAACGTGGATCCACTTGTCATGTGGCTACAAGTGACGCAGCCACTAGATCGCAACCTATCTTCTTGGCTGGTGATGGTTTGGCATAACATTGTCAGGGGTCATTATCTACTAGAAGATCACTGAGGTTCCGGTTTCAACTGTAGCTGATTGGACGTTGTTACGGTACCTCCAGTAACAAATGCACAAACCGCCATTTAGTGAATGCTCCCCGTTCGCAATAATATGGTCTGGTAGCGTATGCAGTGTAACCATGCGAACCGCCAGCTAGGGAACACTCCAAACTCCCGAACGGTACCTGTACGGCTCTTTCCCTTCTCGAGCTCCAAATGCACGAATCGCCAATAGCAGCCGAACGGCAATAGTTTCCAAGCGGCAAATAATTCCAATAAGCAGTCTCTAGGCGCCGATAATAAAATCCCCCCAATAACGAGACCAAGCTCCGCTTTGAGGGTAAAACACGAACTGAGTTTACTGTGGGCTACCTGCCCGTATTTATGCAGGTCTCCCACTTGGTGGACACTCCCCTAGGGGACCAAATGGGAGACTGAAATGACAGAAGGACATGGGGACATTCTGGACATACATCCCACAATATTCCCAGCATGCATCACAGTTTCCTCCCCTCTGCTCGGGAGATAATTGGGAAGTAATTCAATTATTTTCCCGAGCAGAGGCACATCGCCATTTTAACTCAAAGTTATAAAACACATTAAAATCCATAACTTTAATACTGCCGAACGTATTGCATTCGTATAACACATCCCCAGATAGCCTGGTCTAAGGTACAAGTTGGGGTAACGGGTCTTACCTGGGTCTCAGCAGCAGGTGGGCCGGTCTCGGCGGCACGGGTCGTGACAGCGTCCACTTCAGGGGGACCCATGGGAGCGAAGGCTGAAACGAGGGGTGCCAAGTCATTGCCAAGGAGGACATCCGCTGGTAAATCCTTCATGACCCCCACATTTACATGTCTAGCGCCCACTCCCCAATCCAAATGTACCCGGGCAATAGGTAGGCGAAACACGGGTAGCACTCCTCTTCCTCTACACAGTGAGCGGCTGGGAGAGGTGGTCGTGGATTGCCCCTGGCTGGTCTCCTCCAGGACTGGTTCTGGTTGGCACTGTTCATCGGGCACTCCGGTCACTTGTGCCCTAGCTGCTTGCATAGGTAGCACCGAATGGGTTGTGCGTACTCCCGTGAGTTAAACCTGGGTGGTTGTTGATACGGGGCAGACGGAGGGGGTGCTGATGGCCGATTCATTGGAGGCTGATAGATGTTAGCTGCTGTTGGTGCTGCTGGCCTGTACTCCACTCTGGCGGGAGCCTTGCTGATGGAACTGTCCAGTTTGCGGGCATCGGTATACTCATCCGCCAGGCGTGCTGCTTCATGTAGAGTGGAGGGTTTACGGTCCCTTACCCACTCTCTGACCCCTGCTGGTAATTTGTCAAAGCAATGTTCCAAAAGAAACATCTGTAGCACCTCTTCTCCGGACACAGCCTGGCACCCCGCCATCCAGTGGGCGGCTGTGCGGTGCACCTTACATGCCCATTCAACGTACGAGTCCCCAGATGTCTTGACAGTGTCTCGGAACCTCCTCCGGTATGCCTCGGGTGTAACGGCATACCGGGAGAGTAAAGCTTCCCTGACGGCCACATAATCCCCAATTTTCTCATCAGGGATGGCCCGAAAAGCCTCGCTGGCCCGGCCGGATAACTTGCCAGACAATATAGTAACCCAGTCTTCCAGGGGTACCTTGTGTAGGGCACATTGCCGCTCAAAATCAGCAAGGTACCCATCAATCTCTCCTTCTGTCTCACTGAAGGCTTTAAATACAGTAAATGGCACTTTCTTTCTTTCTCCCGGGTTTGCTGTGACTGGGGCTGCTGCAGCACTGCTTTGGCGAAGCAGGTTGGCCTCCACAGCTGCCATGAACCGGTCAATGGTCTCTATAGTCGGGTTGGGACCATAATGGGCCAGCCTGATTCTTACCGCCCGGTCAAAGCTTGCCTCCTCGGGGGTTCTGTCAGCTGTGCTGGGTCCATTGGTTCCCTCTGCCGCTGGTACTCCATCCATTTCCAGCAATAACGCAATAATATCCCTTTTTCTGAGGTTACTGGCTTGTCCGCCTCTTTGCTCTAATAAATCTTTCAGGGTAGCTCTTCTCAGGTTTTGATATTGTAATTCCATTTTAATCCTGGTTGTAGTGGTCTCTTTGGGCGCTGAGGATCATCCCGTCGCTTGCCACCAGTTGTTACGGTACCTCCAGTAATAAATGCACAAACCGCCGTTTAGTGAATGCTCCCCGTTCGCAATAATGTGGTCTGGTAGCGTATGCAGTGTAACCATGCGAACCGCCAGCTAGGGAACACTCCAAACTCCCGAACGGTACCTGTACGGCTCTTTCCCTTCTCGAGCTCCAAATGCACGAATCGCCAATAGCAGCCGAACGGCAATAGTTTCCAAGCGGCAAATAATTCCAATAAGCAGTCTCTAGGCGCCAATAATAAAATCCCCCCAATAACAAGACCAAGCTCCACTTTGAGGGTAAAACACTGTGGGCTACCTGCCCGTATTTATGCAGGTCTCCCACTTGGGAGACTGAAATGACAGAAGGACATAGGGGCATTCTGGACATACATCCCCACAATATTTCCAGCATGCATCACAGTTTCCTCCCCTCTGCTTGGGAGATAATTGGGAAGTAATTCAATTATCTTCCCGATCAGAGGCACATCGCCATTTTAACTCAAAGTTATAAAACACATTAAAATCCATAACTTTAATACTGCCGAACGTATTGCATTCATATAACACATCCCCAGATAGCCTGGATCTGAGTGCATATTATTGGCAAATAGCGCTCAGATCCCATACGCATAGTTCAATCGCCATCTGGGTTAAGTCCATTCGTGTTATTAAATCTCCCGAACGGCCGGTTTTCGTATGCTTTTGTCGATTGAGAAGGGGAGGTCGACGGCTTCAGCAGTGTTCGGTTGAAAAAGTGTCCGTTTTTAGTTCCATGAAATAATTGTCGCACACCGCTGGGCTTTCGCATAGTCAAAATGGCTGCCGTCTCGTGGTCGACATACGAACGGCGACCACCCGGTATTCGGTTTTAATTGAGAAGTGTCTGTGGTTAACCGCAACGTTCTAATTGGGATCAATAGGTTAACCAGCAGCACACTTCTCTTCTGGGTGGCCGTCCGTTCGGTAGTTCCGTTCGACAAAAAAAAGACATTCCCTTAAACAAAGCATACGAATGGGGAAATTCATACAAACGGCAAAACAGACGAACACAGCAATTCTAGTCCATACAGATGGGTCTGTCACAGACGTTTAATTGGTAGACTGTTATCTGACTGCAGGATATTCCAGTGTTTTTGTATGGAATTCCAGAGTTGCGAAGTCCCAGTGTGGAAGGTGAGTGGTAAGAATATATTGTTGCAAGGGACCTGTTTTTTATTTTTTTTTGAGCAGTTAAATCGTTCCATTGCCTTTGTCTTGGCAGTGGCTAATACCCGTGGATGGAAACCTCTTGATAGAAATCTGTCCCAAATGTCCTGTAATTGATGTTCACGGTTTAGCGGGTCACTATTGTAACGTATGGCTAAGAAAACTGTGAGATGGGTAGTGAATCTTTTATATGCTGAAGATGGAAGCTTGATGCTGCAAGTAATGCATTGCGGTTGGTTTCTTTGTGAAAAAGTGAAAAGCCTATCCGATTTTCTTCTTTGAAGATCGTGACGTCCAAAAATTGGATACTTGTTTTATGCCAACTCAGAGTGAGAACTACAGGTATCGAGAGACTGTTAATACGGTCAACCATTTCATTTAATGTGGATATGGTACCTTCCCATATCAGAAAGATATCATCCACATATCTCAAATATTTAATGATGTGATGTTTGTAAATTTGTTTTATTTGTGTTATCAAAGTCAAGAAAAAAATAGTACTCGCAGGTCCCAAGAGACATATCACCGTCTACAATAGTATGGGCACCATTCATTAGTGCGGTTAGCATAACATGTGGTAACGTTCTCGGGCTCGCAGGCCCACAATGTTGCCGGACACGCAGGTCCCTGGTAATTTCTAGCGTCACAGCTATGGTTTTTGAGTGCACCAATTGTCACTCTGTACCCAGGCGTTAATCTGATCATGGGCGTTGGGGTGGGAAACTGTCCGGACTCCGTTCAGTCCCTCTATTGCTGTTTACGTGTCAGGATTATTCAGTCATTGTTTGGAGTTTGTCTGTGTATGGTAGGGTTTGTACATGTGGACCTGAGTTTTCTTTTTGTCGCGTACCCGCGGTTCTGTCATCAGATGTCATGTTTGTTCCTTCTGCGTATCTGAACGGTTGTTGCATATCTCCTTGCTACTTATCCTTTTCCCTTGTCCTATGACGTCGTTGTGCATAAGTTTTTAACTTTCTTTCTGTATTTTCGTATTTGTCGTATGTCTAGGTGTGAACTTGGGTGTAAAGAGTTACGTTGTCTTGTTTCTGGTGTTTAATGTGTGTGCTATTGTGTCTGTGGTCGCTCAGCATGTGTTACTCGTGTGTATTGCTGTTTTGTGTGCTCCTTGGCTGCGATGTTTGTTATGTGTCCTCTCTATTCTACTCGTGAGTAATATCTGCTACTAGTGTGAGTGTCTCCTTTGTCATCCATGTTCCTGCATATTATGTGTGTGTGAAGGCTTTCCCCTTTTGAGGATAGGGAGGGGAAGTGGGGGGGGGGATAGGGGGTGTGGAGAGGGAGGGATGGTGTCTGTCTCACTCCGTGTCGCGTCTGGGCCCAGTCCCGGGCTCGTCTCAGCTCTCCCGGCTGAGTGCGCTGTTTCTGAGTCTTGTGTTAAGAGATGTACAATATCCAGGGTGTCCACAGCTCTGTATGTTTGTCCTCCTTGCCTATTGTTTCGGCTATTTTGGCTTCTGCTCTTCTTATGTCTTTGACTTTATTCTTCCATTGTTCCATTGTGGGTATATGTTCTTCCCTCCAGTGCAGTGGGATTAGGGATTTCACCGCGTTTAGCAGGTGTCGCAGAATTGACTTTTTGTAAGAGGGTATGGGTCGGTCCGTGTGGTGTATGAGAGCGGCTCCCATTGTGAGGTCCATAGGGTCTCCTAGGATATGTTCTATTTCCTGCTCTATGTTCTCCCAGTACGGTTTAATTTTATCGCAATCCCACCAGATGTGCTTCAGTGTTCCGGGGCTGTCTCCGCATCTCCAGCAGATGTTCGGAATGGTTGGTGCAAATCGATTTATCAGGGAGGGGGTGCGATACCAGTGTGTAAGGAGCTTGTAGTTTACCTCCTGGTAGTGGGAGCTAGTGGAGCTTTTGTGTTGTAGGATTAAGATCTTTTCCCACTGGGTATCCGCAAAAGCTTCCCCCGTCCATTCCTCCCACTGCCGTTTGTATAGGGTGTTTTCTGTTCTATGTCCTGTCAGCATGCTTTGATATATCATGGAGACCCTCCCTTCAGTCGCTGTTGTCTGAGTGCATAGGTTCTCGAACCACGTGAGGTCCCTGTGTATTTTGGCTCTATGTGGTAGGTTGTGGTAGTAGTGGGTTAGTTGGGCGTAACGGAATTGGTGCAATAGTGTGTGTGGTCTCTCTTCCAATATGTCCCGCAGTGGTTTCACTCCCGTGTTGCTTAGGGTTGCGTAGATAGGTATGTATCCATCTTGGTGCTCCATCGGCCAAGCCGTTGGCGGGAGGCTGTCCCGCAGGTTAGGGTTGTACGTGATCGGTATCAGCGGGCTGGGTTTGGGTGAGATCTGCTGTCCTTTCCTCAGCTTGTTCCAGTGTCTCAGGGTGTGTGTAAGTGGGGAGTCTTCTCCCAGTATTATGTATGCGTCTGCTTCTCTGTGCCAAATCAGTGTGTGTAGTCTTTTCTCGGTGGATTCCCTCCAGAGCGTTACCCACCTTCTGTCGGGTGTGTCCGTGTGGAGTTCCTTGAGCCTCTGCAGTACTGTAGCCTGGTGGTATTTTCTAATGTCGGGCAGGGCTAATCCTCCCCAGTTTCTTGGTAAGCAGAGCTTGTCAAAGCTAATGCGGGCCTTCTCTCCTTTCCAAATATAATGTGTGATTGCTGTTTTAAGTGTCCTGAAAAACGCCTGCGGAATCACCTGTGGGGCTGTGTGAAATATGTAGAGTAGCCTCGGTAAAACATTAATTTTTATCACTGCAATTCTCCCCAGCCAAGATATGTGGGGGTAGTGCCATCTTTTGAGGTCCTCGAGAATGGTCTTCAGGAGGGGCATGTGATTTTGGGCGTAGATGTCTTTGGTCTCACGTGTGACCCACAGCCCAAGATATTTCATTCGGCTTGGGCACCAGTGGAAAGGGTATTACCGTTTAAACTGAGCGCATTCTTCCTCAGGGACGGTGACATTTAGGATTTCGCATTTTGTCAGGTTCAATTTGAGTCCGGACAAGCGTCCATATGTTTCGAATTCCGACATTAACTGTGCGGCGGAGATTAGCGGATTCTCGAGAAAGAATAGCATGTCATCCCCGTATGCGGCCACTTTGTGTTCATGCGTTCCGTGTCTAAAGCCCATTATCCTTTCATTTTTCCTAATGCTGTCTAGAAGCGGCTCTAGCGTGAAGGCGAATAGTAGGGGTGATAGCGGGCAACCCTGCCTCGTGCCATTTTTGATGTGGAAGTCGTCTGTGAGTGCCCCATTTACTCGAATCCTGGCAGTTGGTTGGTTGTATAGTGCCGTGATCCATGTGAGCATGCCGTTTCCGACACCTGTCGCACGTAGTGCCTCCGTCATGAAGTGCCAATCTACTCTGTCGAAGGCTTTTTCAGCGTCCGTCGACAGCAGTAGTAACTTCGTTCCCATTTTCTTTGATAGATGCTGTATGGCGAAGAGCCTTAGGGTGTTGTCCCTGGCCTCTCGGCCAGGTCTGAAGCCCGTCTGGTCTGGGTGTATTAGTCTAGTCATGTGTCTTTGTAGTCTTTTAGTCAGGACCTTCGAAAACAGCTTGACGTCCGCGTTGAGGAGTGAGATTGGGCGGTAGTTTCCAACCTGTTCGGTGTTCTTGCCCGGCTTCGGGATTACCGCTATTGTTGCGGCCAGAGTCTCTTTGTGGAAGGCTGTGCCGTCTCTCAGGCTGTTCAGGGCTCTGGTGAGATGCGGTACGAGGGTGTGTCCGAATTTCTTAAGATATTCCACCGGGAAGCCGTCCGGGCCCGGTGTTTTCCCTGTTTTCGCTTCTTTCAGTGCTAGTCGGATTTCCCCTTCTGTTATCGGAGCTTCGAGTTCCTCTGCCTCTTCCGGTGTGAGGGCGTTCGGTTGGAAGTTCCTCAGGTATGCTGCCGTGTCTCTCTGTTTTGCGGCCCTTGGGGGATCTCCTTCGTCCTTGTTTATATTGTACAGTGTAGTGTAGAACTTTTTAAATTCATTCGCAATTTCTTCCGGAAATTGTGTGGTACGGTTGTGTGTGATACGTATAGCTTGTACCTGTGCCCTGCCCTGTGTGCCCCTCAGCATCTGTGCTAGTAGTTTGCCTCCCTTGTTGGCGTGTGTGTAAAAGAAGGCGCGCGAACGCTGTATTGTTCTTGCATGTCTGCGTTCTAAGATCTCTGCCAACTGTTTTCAAGTCGCTATAAGGGTCCTGTAGGTCTGTGCTTGTTGGTCCAGTTTGTGCGCCGATTCCAACTCTGAGATTTGTGGTGCGAGCTCCCTGATTTGCTGGCCGGCCTCCTTCTTGCGCTGGGTAGCCATGCGGATGAGGTGGCCCCTAATCACACTTTTATGAGCTTCCCAGAGCGACATGGGAGTCACGTCATCCGTGTCGTTCTCCTCAAAATACTGGTTTAGGTGTTCTGCGATCTTCTCCCTCATCGTCGCGTCTGTCAGCAAGGAGTCGTTTAGCTGCCAGGTCGTTTTAGTCGGTCTGAACAGGGGTGAAGCAACAGTTGCCTGCGCCGCGCTGTGGTCCGACCATGTTGTGGAGAGAATAGCTGTTTTCTGTACGTACGTGAGTCCCTCTTGCTGCACCAGGATATAGTCGATTCTGGAGTATCTGTCGTGGACAGTGGAATAGTACGTGTAGTCCCTTCCCTCTAGGTTAAACGCTCTCCATGTATCCACCAGCCTCAGGTCCCTGAGGGCTTTGTGCACTGTCTTAAGCGTCGCTGTTGGTACACTGCTATGGCCCCTGGAGGTGTCCATCTTAGGATCCAGTGGGACATTAAGGTCGCCTCCCAGTATAAGGGTGCCCTCCGTGAATCGGGATAACTTCGTTAGTGTTCTCCTGAGGAAGCTGGCTTGGCCACTGTTGGGTGTGTATATCGTGGCGAAGGTATAGACCTTCCGCGCCATCTCGCCCTTGACGAAGAGGAATCTGCCTCCCGTATCCGCTAGCGTGTCTGTTGGTTTGAATTGTAGGTGTGATGCCAGGAGGATTGCACTTCCAGCTTTGCGCGCTGTTGGGTGGTTACTATAGTAATTCGTTGGATACGTTTTATCTATGAGCAGTTTGTTTGTTTCTGGTCTGAGATGCGTTTCACTGACACATGTTGTTGTTTGAGACTGCGCAAGAGGTGCGACCTTCGCTCCGGGATGTTGAGTCCTCTGCAATTTTGGGAGTGTACCACTAAGGGTGACGGCGTGTACGCCATTCGTGTTCCCCGCGGTACCAAATGGGTCAGTGCCGCCGTTCCTGCCCCTAGAACCGGGAGGGGACCACAAGCGCTTTCCTACGGGTCGGCCCAGATGCGTCCCGGCGAGCTCCCTCCTGGACGGTTATGGGTGATCAGGGAGGGTAAGGTAGGGGTAGGACTGGGTAGTGTTCGTGTGTTGTGTACCCTGTCGTGGGTTGCTAGGGGTCGGGTGTGAGTATTTGCCTCCCTTTTGTGTCTAAGAGTCGGAGGTGGCTGTCCTCCTCTCCTTTTATTGCCCTATGTGTGTTAGTGCAAGTGTTGTTTGGTTGTATTCCACCTCCCAATGTGGGAAGGCTCCGTGTAACTGGGTAGATAGTCAGAGCCGTACCGCCGGAGTCTAGGTCCGGCTGGGCGTCGGCAGTGAGTCTCCCAATGGTTAGTCTACACGGGTATTACGTCAGGTAGTGGCCTGTACTTTGTAGTGTGATCGAAGTAATCTATTAATGTGGTGTGGGTCGTCGTTCCCGCTGTATGTGTAGCTAAGCGGGTGCACCTTGTTGTACAGTATGAGTTGCTCTGTGATAACCTTGTCAATGAGGTGGTATTTGCGTCTGTCATGACCTAGGCCTAGGTCTGTGTATCGCGTGCAGTTAGCGTAGCGAGTCGTCTCCCTATATAACGGTCAGTCGTCTTGCTCACGGTGGGAGTCGGGGTGTCACCTCCTCTGAAGGGGGTGGGTCCCATAGGGGCCAATTCGGGGGGGTGTTTGCAGTGTTTTTGGGGGGGGGTTGAGGGTGTTTCCAAGGAGTATCTGTGGGCCATTGGGCATGCTTGCGAGCTGGTGTGCAATTACTCATGGAACGTGCTGACCTGCCCCTTACAGCTTGTTGTGAGGTAGTAGTGGTGGTAGTGCCGTCAGGGCTTATTGTGTCCTGGGTGCCGTCAGGGTCTGTGGTATGTGTGGGGGAGTACACTCCTCCGCACTGGGTCTCGTTGGGCACCTTAACCTATTGGGCTCCCATCTCGCCACCTCGTTTCTCCTCCTTATCCCCTCCGAGTTGCTGTGAGGCGGGGCGGTGTCATCTTCCAAGTATACAGAGGATCATGTACATACATGTATATTCATTGAACACATTTTTTCCTCCTGGTTACCCCACTTTCTTTCCTCTAGCACTCCCTCTCTCATACTTTGGGACTTCAATATCCCTATCAACAAGCTCAATTGCCCTGATGCCTCTCGTCTGCTCTCTGTAACCTCCTCCTTTGGACTCACACAGATTTCTTCCTCAGCAACTCACACTGCAGGAAACACTCTTGACCTCATCTTCACCAATCTCTGTACTACCTCTGATCTCGCCACTGCTCTATTTCCTTTGTCTGACCACCATCTGCTAACATTTAACATCTGCATACTCCATACCAAAATCTCACCACCGTCCACTCTCCAACCTCGCAGAAACCTCAACTCTCTCGATCTCCAGCACTTCTCCACTAAACTCCAAACACTCCTTTTACCCATCTCAAATCACAACTGCCCTAACTCTGCAACCTCACTCTACAACTCCACTCTCTCCTCTCAACTTGACATCATGGCACCTCCTACAGTTAAACACAGCAAGCGCCCCCAACTACAACCCTGGCACACCAAGCTGACCCGTTACCTCCAAAAATGTTCCTGAACGCTGCTGGAGAAAGTCTCACTTTGCATCTGACTTTGTCCACTATAAATTTATGCTGCGCTCCTACAGCATGGCTCTTTCCTCTGCAAAAGTAAGCTACTTCAACACCCTCATAAGCACACTGTCCCACCAACCCAAACACCTGTTTCACACTTTTGATGCACTTCTTCGCCCTGTGACTCCCCCTCCTTCCACCACCTTGTCCGCCACAAACTTTGCATCTCATTTCACTGAGAAGATCTCTACAATCAGGAAAGAGATCTCTAATCTTTCTCCAAGCAGTATCAATACATCACCCAACCCCACTCCCCCTGTCATCCTAAGCTCATTTTCACCTGCTACAGCACAAGAGGTTTCTGCTCTGCTCCTGTCCTCCCGCCCCACCACCTGCTCCCTCGATCCTATTCCCTCGCATCTCATCCGCACTTTGTCTCCCTCTCTTGCTCTTCCTCTCGCTAACATTTTCAATCTCTCCCTTTCCTCTGGCACATTTCCCTCTGCCTTCAAACATGCAACCGTAACCCCAATTCTGAAAAAGCCCAACCTTGATCCCAACTCCCCATCCAACTACCGCCCTATCTCGCTACTGCCATTTGCCTCCAAGATCCTCGAGAGAGTTGTCTATGCCAGATTGACAGACTTTCTTGAATCCAACTCTCTGCTTGACCCCCTTCAGTCTGGATTCCGCGCTGGTCACTCTGTCGAAACTGCTGTGACCAAAGTATCCAACGATTTAATTGCTGCTAAATCTCGCGGCCAATACTCTATCCTAATCCTCCTTGATCTTTCTGCCGCCTTTGACACTGTTGATCATCAACAGCTTCTTCATATTCTCCGTAACTTTGGTCTACGGGATTCTGCTCTCTCCTGGTGCTCCTCCTACCTCTCCCAGCGCTCCTTCAGTGTTTCTTTCTCTGGCTCTGCCTCCTCTCCCCAACCCCTCCCTGTCGGCGTCCCCCAAGGTTCTGTCCTCGGCCCCCTACTGTTCTCTATCTATACTGCCTCCCTTGGTAAACTCATCGGCTCTTTTGGCGTCCAATACCATTTATATGCAGATGACACGCAAATCTACCTGTCCTCCCCTGATCTCTCTCCGCCCACCTTGACTCGTGTTTCTAACTGCCTCTCTGCTATTTCCAACTGGATGGCTGCTCACTTTCTTAAACTCAACCTGTCCAAAACAGAACTTCTAGTTTTTCCTCCCTCAAGTGCTGCTACTCCTGTGTCTGTCGCCATCCAAGTCAACGGCGCTACTATCACCTCTACCTCCCAGGCTCGCTGCCTAGGAGTTCTTTTTGATTCTGATCTCTCTTTTACTCCCCATGTTCAATCGATAGCCAAATCCTGTCGCTTCCAACTCAAGAACATAGCGCGCATCCGCCCATATCTAACGCCGGACGCGGCTAAGGTACTGGTTCATGCTGTTGTTCTCTCTCGCCTTGACTATTGCAATCCCTTTCTCACAGGTCTTACATGTTCCCAGCTTGCAACTCTGCAATCTATAATGAATACGGCTGCGAGGCTTATTTTCCTGTCCGGTCGCACCTCCCACGCCTCCACGCTCTGTCAGTCCCTGCATTGGCTTCCAGTTAGATATAGGGCCCAATTCAAAATTCTGGCGCTTGCTTACAAATCCCTACATAATGCTGCTCCAACATACCTATCTTCCCTCATACACAAGTATGTCCCGACGAGACCCCTGTGCTCAGCCCAAGACCTACTCCTATCCTCTGCCCGGATCCCCACCTCTGATGCTCGCCTTCAAGACTTCTCCAGGGCTGCACCTATTCTGTGGAACTCCCTTCCCTCCTCAATCAGACTTTCACCCAGCCTCCATTCCTTCAAAAAATCTTTGAAAACTCACTTCTTTATTAAAGCGTATCAATTAAACTGTCAGCAGGTTTCTCATCCCCCACCCCATGACTCCGTTCCTTCACCTGTCAAAAATGACCTACCAAGCACTCAATAAACCCTTCTGTAACAAACTATTTAATTCCCCTACTTTAACCCTTTGTGTCACTATACCCCACTCCCTCTAGCATGTAAGCTCATCGAGCAGGGCCCTCAACCCCCTCTGTTCCTGTACGTCAGTGGTCTGATCTCAATTATGTGTCTGTTAGTCCACCCATTGTACAGCGCTACGGAATTTGTTGGCGCTATATAAATAATAAAATAATAATAATAATAATAATAATACATTTGTATACATTTCTAGTTTTTTTTTATTTTTTTATTATTATTCCCCCCCCCCTTCCCCCTTCTACTCCTCCCTCCCCCCTTTACCTTTTTCTTTCCTTGAAGTAACCTTAAACAATTCGGAGTGTAATCAATATAGCTATGTTGAAAATATGTAGCTTATTGTGGACAGGTGTATCGCATGTGTGCCATCTCCCCACTCGTCCATGTTCCCAGTTGCCTCCCCTTCTCCCTCTCCCTCCCCTCCGACCCGGGTTCCCAGGATCCTTGACCTTCTCCTCTCACCCCCCCGGGGGTAAAGTAATAGCCGTTTCCTAGATCTCAAGCCCCTGCCTCTCCTTCTCCCCCCCCGCACTGTTCCCTTGTAAGTGCCCGTTGGCTATCGGCCTGTGCCAAGTTTCTGTGGTCACGTGTCTTGTTTGGGTGTCTGTTGTTTCCTCATCCGAGTGCAGTGTGTCCTGCTCAAGGCCTTTAGTCCCTGTCCCTCTGCACGTACCTTTCGTATCCCCCCTCCCCAACATGTTGTCATTCCCAGAAGCATCCATGTGTGGTCACTTAGCAACTGACCTTGGTGATAAGTCGGCCCCAAAGTAGCGGGCTTTGCGGCGTAGCCATGTCTTTACTACCATCTTTATGGTGGGTGGTTCTGGGCCTAGCCCGACCGCGCTGCCATCAGCAAGTGGTCTGGGTGGGGTGGGCGTCATGGGGGTATGTGTCAATGTCTATAGCGTTACGTGTGTAGATGTGTAGAGTACTTATCTGTGCGTCCATTGTGTCCTATGTCCAGTCTTCATCGTCTGCAGGAGATTCTTCATAGTGGCTGCACTGCATTGTGGCAATAATCTTCTGTCGTACTGCCTAGTGTTCTCCGGGTTGTGCTTGTTGCTGGGCCGGTAGTTGGTGTCTGCGAGCTGGGAGGCCTTGCGGAGAGTCCTCTCTGCGGCGTCTCGGGGCTCTTGGGGCTGGCTGATTGTTCCTCTGTTCCAGGGAGCCCAGGACCCAATCAGCTACCTCCATGTTTGGCAGGCCCATGGTTCGTAGGAAATTTGGTACCTCATCGGGCCAGCATAGGGATCTCCACTCATTGTTATGTCTTGCTGTGAGGCAGAATGGGAAGCCCCACTTATACGGGATGTTGCGGCTTCTTAGTAGTTGCGCAACTGGTCTCAGGGCTTTTCTTGCCTCTAGCGTGAGTGGGGACAGGTCGTGGTATAGAGCAATTTCTGAGCTGCCGAACCGCCACGTTGGTTTGGTTCTGGCTTTCGCCATAATGAGCTCTTTTATCTTGTACTCATGAAGACAGCAAATGATGTCTCTCGGCGGGCTGCCGTCCATCTTAGGTCTCAGGGCTATGTGTGCTCGATCGAATTCGAATCTCTGCGGGGCGTCAGGGCCCAGGATTTCCATGAAGAGGGCCGTGAGGGTTGCTGCAACATCTTCTGCACCTTGAGCCTCTGGTAGATTGCGGATCCGTATGTTTGCTCTGCGCCCCCTGTTGTCTAGGTCTTCCGTCTGTCTTCTCAGTTGCAGGAGCATCGTGCCCAGTTTAGTTATTGCTGTGTTGGTAGCCTCCAGTCTGTTTACCGTTGTTTGATTCGTGGCTTCAAGGGATTGTATGCGGCCATCTTGTGCTGCAATGTCTCTCTGTATGGTGGCTACTTCTGATCTGATTGCCTCGTGCAGGTTGGCAGACAGAGCCTGGAGGTCTGACTTGGTGACCATAGCTTCAGTGAGGGCCCTAATGTCTGCTCTTATGTCTGCCAATGAGGGGCCCTGTGCCTCAGTGGTCCGTGGTGCTGCGGCCTGTCCGTCGGCCATCTTGGCTCCCGGAGCGGCGCGTGTCTGTCTGGCTGGGGTTCGGAGGTAGCCGTCTAGTGTGCCCGGGGTCTGCTGTTGTTGTGGCCAGCCCTCTGCTGGGTGGGAGTCCGGCCGTTTGTTTCGTCCCATTTGACAGGTCTGTAAGCTGAGGGTGCGCTGTTTATGGCTGAGCGGGACGGAGCTCCGCGATCAGGCAGCCATCTCCTTTGGCATCCAGGCCACGCCCCCCTAATGATGTGATATTGATATTCCGGTAATATGTATTTGCTCTCAAACCAATACATGAATCCATTAGCATGTGATGGTGCCATGGCTGCTCCCATGGCAGTTTCGGAGGTCTGTAAATAAAAATGGTCTTAGCAGTAAGAAATCAGAAAACGAGGTTCGCAGGCCTCCATGGAAAACATTTTGGCAGGTTATAACACAAGGTATTTGTCAGTTTATTACAATGTACGGCTCATATGACTTTGAGACAATGCTTAATTATAATGGTATAAGGCATGACTGGTATATATGCGGCTTGTACAGATACAGCGTGAGAGTTTTTTCCCGATGGTCAGTCTCAGGCCGTATCCTTACATGTTTACGTGGTTTATGTTCCACGTTCTGTGCCTGACCTCCTGTGTGTGTGTATATATATATATCTTTTATTCCAGTATGGTGCTTATGTTCCCAAGTCATAGATGAGTTTAGCAGGGGTGAGTGTTGTAGAGAGAGGAAAGTAAAGAAGAAGAAGGCTATGTTAATATAGAAGGGTCCTTCCCTGGTTTCCGCACCCCCATATCTAAGTGAGGTGAGCGATGTGTAGGTACGTAGTGTTCGGGTTTTGTTATGTTCTGTTGTAGTGGCTTGTGGTGTGTATTCAAGGGAATGCAGTGTGGTCCTTTTCCGTGCTACTGTCTTTCGTTATGGAGATGTCTGGGGTCTGGTCCAATATGTTGTGTTGGGCCCTCCCCTCTGTGCGTCAGTCCTCTGGTTGCCCGTCTGTGTGGTGTATCCTGTAGCCTGTGTTGGGGGTCATGGTGTGTGTTAACCAGTCGTGCGGGCCTTGAGTGGGGTTATGTGACGCCATGTTGTCGGTCGTCTAGTGTGTGCGTGCGTATGTCCTGTAAAAAACAGGAGTCAGCAAGGGATTGTATGTTTCCATGGACTGTGACTCCTACCGAAGTGAGGTATTCCATAGGGGGGTTATGGCCAGTAAAAGGGATGGGTCTGGGACCCACTGTCCAGTCCTCCGCTCCCGACGTGCTTGTTGTGGACCCACTATGAGAACCAAGGTCGCCACGTCTCCACGTGTCTTGTCGAACGCCCCGCCAGGGATGCCTGTAGCGCCTCTGCCGCCTGTATGTCTCTGACCCTATGGAGCCATTCCTCTGTAGTGGGGACTTCTGATCTCTTCCAATAGACTGGAATCAGGGATTTGGCAGCATTCAGTAAGTGGCGTAGGATTGATCTTTTATATCCGGGAATTGATTGCGAAGTGATGTGCAGTAGGGCCAATTCTCGGGACCATTCTGTGTCATCCCCTAGGATCGCTTTTATTTCTGAGTGAATATGATCCCAGTATTGCGTGATGGCTCGGCATTCCCACCACAAGTAACAAGGTGCCTCTCGTCTCCTGACATCTCCAGCAGATTGGGGATGCCTCCGGAAAGAGCTTCTGCAGTGCAATCGGGGTCCTATACCACATGGGGATCAACTTATAGTTGACCTCCTGATAGTAGGAGCTAGAGGAGCTCTTATGCTGCCATAATAGTGCCATTCCCCATTGTGCTGGTGTGATTGGTATGTTTTTCCCACCATCTCTGGAAGGTATTATTATCCGAAGAGGCCCCTATCAGCAAATGTTGGTAGAGTGTAGATACCACTTTTTCGAGTTTGGCACCTCTGCGGCATAGACCTTCGAACCACGTAAGGTCTCTGTGCAGTAGGATTTTGTGAGGTAAGGAATCGTAATAGTGTGCCAGTTGCAGATAGTGGAGGGTCAGTAGGGGCGTCTATGGTCTGCAAGCCAGCAGTGAGTTTAGGGACCGTATGGTTCCCCCTTCCAGAATCGTGCAGAACAGGACATATTGTGCCATTCTTCTAGCTGATTTCCATATCTTCAGTGTCTGTGCCACCGGGTTCCCATCCCCCTCCTTCCTGCATCGACCTGTCCCTTCCCGCCATACATCAGCTTTAAGTTTTGTTTCGGATTTTCGGCTGCGTGCCACTCCAGGATACGCTGCATTGTGGTAGCTTGGTGGTACTTTTTAAAGTCCGGGAGTGAACGGCCTCCTCTGGGTGTGGGTAAGCATAGCGTTTCATGTCGTAGACGGGATCTTTCCCCTCTCTATACATATCGGATGACTGCCGATTTCAGACTCGAAAAGAAGGCTGTCGGTAACTATGTTGGGATGGTTTGAAACATGTATAGGATTCTTGGCAGCACATTCATCTTAAGGACCGCTATCCGGCTGTGCCAGGTAATGTGCGGATATGCCCAGCGGTCCGAGGTCACTTGTTGTAATATGGCAGCAAAATTGTGTCGGTAAACGTCTTGTGGATTAGTGGTTATCCAGATGCCCAGGTATTTCATCTTCCCCTTGCACCAGCGGAATGGGAAAGCGGCGCTTAGTGTAGCATATTCATTTGGCGGGAAGGTAACGTTGAGAACCTCACATTTCGTTAGATTAAGTTTGAATCCTGAGATCTTGCCAAAGCGTTCAAATTCTAGGAGTAGACAGGGCATTGTGATTCGTGGGTTAGAGATGAAAAAGAGAAGGTCGTCCGCATAAGCAGCCACTTTGTGTTCTGACCCCTTCCAAGAGTAACCGTGGATGTCAGGGTTCTGTCTTGCCTGTAGAAGTGGTTCCAGGGACATTGCGAACAAGAGAGGGGATAGGGGGCATCCCTCTCTGGTCCCGTTGTTAATTTCAAAGCTGGAGGTCAGTGCTCCATTCACCCTGACCGCTGCGCGGGGTTTATCGTATAAGGCAGATATCCACGACATCATCTTATGTCCCAGTCCCATGGCCCTCAGCGTTTGCATCATATACGACCAGTTGACCCAGTCGAAGGCCTTTTCAGCATCCGTGGAGAGCAGTAAGAGGCGTTCCTGTGAGATTCGTGCTCGGTGTTGTATGGAGAAGAGTCGTCTCATGCTGTCTCGGGCTTCCCATCCAGGAATAAACCCCGTCTGATCCGCGTGGATTATACTTGGTAGCACATGTTGTAGTCTGGTCGCCAGCACTTTTGTAAGAAGTTTCGTGTCCACGTTCAGTAAGGAAATTGGCCGGTAACTGCCGCAGTTCTAGGGGTCTTTCACGGGTTTGAGCAAGACTGCGATCATAGCTGCCAGTTATTCTGTGCGGCTACCTCCTCAGTGCTGATCAGTTCGTCTAGCATGGTTGTCGTGTCTGGAGTTACTCGTTTGCATACGTTATCTTGTAGAAAGGTCTGGGTGGGCGTGGGGATGGTATGTCCCTGCGTTGTCCCATCTGGTGTGGGAAGGTTGTACAGAGCGTGGTAATATTGGTGAAATTCGTTCACAATATCCTCTGGGAACGAGGACGTGGACCCTGAGGGGAGGCGGATTTTGTGTACCCTTGTACGTGGAGTGTCACCTTTCAGAAGGCGAGCCAGGAATTTGCTGCCTTTGTTTGCGTGAATATAGAAGAAATTCTTCGAGTATTGTAAGGAGCGATGGTATCTTCGCGTGATAAGGTCCCTAAGTCGTCATCGAGTATTCGTCAGTTCCGTTTGTGTATCAGCAAGTTGGGTCCGTTTGTGTTGGAGTTCCAACTTTGCGATAGTCTCATAGACTTCCACTAGCTTACGCATTGCCGCCTTCCTCTTGCGGGAAGCTATTCTGATGAGCGTGCCTCGGATTACACTTTTACGTGCTTCCCAGATTGTAATCGGCGATGTACCTTCCCCATCGTTTTTCTCGGAAGTACAGTTCCAGTGCTTGTGTAACTTCCCCAAGTACCTCAGGGTCTTGGAGTAGGGACTCGTTTAGTCGCCAGGTCCAACGGGCTGGCTTAAATAATGGCGATTCCAGTTCTACCATCAGTATGTAATCAATCCGCGAGTAGCGGTTACGGAGTGCCGTGTGGTGGGTGTAGTCCCTGGAGTCTGGGTGGAGCGCTCTCCAGCAGTCCACTAGTCCCACCTCGCCCATCGATTTACGGATCGAGTGAATACTAGAAGGTGGCAGGCAACTACGGCCTGGGGGTCCAATGGGGTGTTAAAATTGCCTCCTATGATGAGTGCCCCTTCCGAGAAGCCTCGTAGCTTATTCAAGGTTTCCCTAAGGAATCTTGCCTAGTTTGCATTGGGCACATAGATCGATACCAATGTGAAGAGTTTGTCGGCAAATCTCCCCTGTGTGTCGGTCATCTTGTCCAGTACCTTGAAGTCCAGGTCAGCGGACAAGATGATGGCAAGCTTTACGCGCCATATTGTGATTGCTGAAGAAATTGTTGGGATAGTACCGATTTCATAGTCTTGGTGCGGATCCCTCTAGGAAGTGAGTTTCTTGAAGCATAGTGACCGATACGTGTGTCTTCCGTAGGTCTCGTGGTAGATGGGTGCAGCGTTCGGGAACATTCAGTCCTCTACAGTTAAGAGTCAGGAAATGCAGTGGGCCGAAGGCATGCGGAGAGCTCGGCGTCTGTTCCCCTGATTCCCCCTCCTTAGCTAGCCGTGGTGTCCCGCCAGGCTCCCTTCCATTGGCGTAGTCGACTAGGTGCTAGTGTTTGGGGTAGCTGCGGGAGCGGAGGGCCAGCCAGCGCACTCCCAGTCAAGAGACGGAGTCACCAATGCAGAAGTTGTCGTGTATACTAATGACCCCTCTCCTTCCCCTTAGTTCTGCCGGGTGTGTCGGCAGTTGTTACCGTATTCTTGGTAGTCGGCGGAGAGTGTTACAGGTGTTACCGGTGCGAGGAGGGTGCGTGTTGTGTCTATGGTGTGCGCCCGTGCCAGAGCCAGGGGAGGGCTACCAGGGAAGTATAAGTGGTGTTGGGTATAGCGGGTAGAAAGGAATAGAGTAAAAAAATGGGGTAAGACAGAGTCCAGAAGTGGAGGTGTCCCTTATGGGGGGAAGAGAAGAGAAAAGAGAGTTTACCTTAGTACCTATTCAGTGTAAGGAGGCAGTAGTCGTGCGACAGCAGGAGTCGCCGGAGGCCACTCTAGTAACCAGACCAAGACGTGGACCTCTGGGAGCTCCGCTGTCAAAGAAAATGCATGACCTTTAATTGGAGTCAATGGCTCTGCTCCAATCCGGTGTGGATATGAAAGATAAGTGAGATATCAATATAGTACCTATTGATCCCCCCCACCAACACCATAGCCTAGTGCTATATGAAATATCTAAAAGCTAGGGCGCCACCTAACAGAAGTGGTACGAATTAATATGAATAGATTAGCTGTGCAACATTAGGGTAGTGCGAAAACAGCATGGAGACATCAACATTCTATCCTTCCCATTGCCCCATTCTCCACCTGCCCCCATCCCCCAGGGTGCCCCCCGTAAATGGATGGTAACCGTGCAAGGCTCCCTCGGTTCCCCTTCGCCCTCCCATATGGAAGGGGTGACCCGCCAGCTAGCCTCATGCACGTGTATGCCGAATATTGTAGCTCCCCGTCAGGACCCCCCTCCAACCTTCACCCCTTCCCAGATGTCTGCTCCTCAATGTCAGTAGCGTTAGGGGCTCTGTCCCTCCCCCTCCCGTGATGCCGCCCCCCCCAGCCGCCAGACCACCCGGTCCCCCGGGGGTATATCCCAGATAGGGTGGGTCATCCCGCCGGTTTGTATGTCTAGGGGGGGGCAACACGGTCAGTAAGTGTGACATGCAACTTCCATCACAACGTGTGTATAATAGCTATGTGCAACATGGAATTTAAATACGGTATGTTGTGTGCAACAAACATTTGCAATGCATGAGGGAGTTTGTTGGGTGAGATACGTGACCAGTGGTGTATACTGGATGGCACTACCCTGTACCATGGGTCCAGAGCATAGGTCTTCAAGAGAGTTGGTGTAGTTTTGCAGCATCATTGTCCCACTGAGCCTTGCTCCGTCCTGAGCAGAGGAGTCCCCTGGTGCCATTGATAGGGAGCACATGTCATGAAGTCAATATCAGGGTCCACCCTAAGCAAAAAGTTCCCCGCAGCAATCCCCCTCCCAAACATTAATCCACGGTACCGTTCATTGTGTGAGTCCACATGGCAAAAAATCCCCCTCTGTAGTTCCCAGTCAGTTAGGAGGAGAAACAGTACCTCCCACCCCCACCCAAAGCTCCTTGGAGACATGGAAATCAGGGACAGCTTCCTGGTGATGGATAGGGGTCGTACCCGGGGGCAAAGCAGGGGGTATCTACACAGTGTTCCCTTCCGCGGAGTGGGTTGGGGAGACATCAGTTCCCATTATAGTGTTCCCTTGAGTGGGAGGGTCAGGAGGGGAGAGCAGGCCTACCTATTATTCTGGTGCCTCCGAGTTGTTGCGTCTGCGGGGTGCTGGACCCCTTAGCGGATTGTCCCCGCGCCTCTGAGGTGCCCGTTGTTGGAGGGGTCTCAATGGGCCTAGGACCCAGTCCTGAATGGATATCGGAGGTAAGTCCAACTCCTCCAGGAATCTCAGGATCTCCTCGGGCCAACGGACCGATACCCAGCCATTCTGGTTGCGAGCTAACAAAGCGAAGGGAAAGCTCCATCTATAAGGTATGTTCCGCTCCTGTAAAGCAGGGACCCCGCGGACCCTGACATTGCACCTGCGCCCCCTGTTATCTAAGTCCTCAACTGACATTCTCATGTGCAGTAACAGCTCCCCTTGGTGTGCAAGGGCCGTATCTGTTGCCTGGTGCCTCATGGTATGGGCTTCTTGCGAGCGTTCCAATTCCTGGATGCGGCCCGTCTGCGCCGTCACCTCCGCCCGGATTCCCGCCATCTCAGCTCTGAGTGCGTCTTGGATGGTAGTAGTAAGGACCAGGAGGTCTGCTTTTGTAGCCATTGCCGCAGCCATAGTGCGGAGTTCGTCTCCTTTCCTCTCCAGTGCGGCGCCATGCGGTTCCCCGGGAGATGGGGCCGTCAGCGCCATATTGGAGCCACTTGCTTCCCCGCTCGCTCGCTCTCATCAGGCTGGGACTGGAGGAATCCATCGGGCCGTGTGTCTGACCCAGTTGGGAGCCCCTCGGTGTCTGGGGGGTATCGGTGCGTCGGTAGCGCCCCATAAACGCTGGTGATTGCTATTTAGCAGGCTGTTTTGAACGCTGGTGGTACGGAGCTCACAAATCAGGCGTACATCCCGGTCAGAGCTCAAGCCACACCCCAAAATAGTTGCAAGTTAAGGCTAACGAAAGCTATTCCATAAGGCATGTAATAAATAGGTCCCCTGTATGCTTAATTTTTGGCCAAAATTTCTTTCATGGCTTCAATGTTTTCCTCATGGCGGTAATTGTGTAAAGACTTCTAATGTGGCTAGAACTATCTCTTTACCCTTAAGGTCGATGTCTTGAATCTGATGGTCAATGAATTGAGCTATA
>OW240914.1:108038209-108087286 GCA_933207985.1 Pelobates cultripes
TTTTTTTTAAATCCGCTCTATTGTGACACCAGATCTAATTAGTGGCACTGGTCAGCGTATCCACTGTTAGCGTAACACACCCGCTTTAAGGACACTGACTGCTATTCAATCTATAACAGAAAAAAAAATTTTTGTTTTTAAATCCAAGCTATTGTGACACCAGATCTAATTAGTGGCACTTGTCAGCGTATCCACTGTTAGCGTAACACACCCGCTTTAAGGACACTGACTGCTATTCAATCTATAACAGTGAAAAGAGTGTTTTGTTTTTAAATCCAAGCTATTGTGACACCAGATCTAATTGGTGGCACTGGTCACCGTATCCACTGTTAGCGTAACACACCCGCTTTAAGGACACTGACTGCTATTCAATCTATAACAGTGAAAAAAGTGTTTTGTTTTTTTAAATCCAAGCTTTGTGTCACCAGATCTAATTGGTGGCACTTGTCAGCGTATCCACTGTTAGCGTAACACACCCGCTTAAGGACACTGACTGCTATTCAATCTATAACAGTAAAAAAAGTTTTTTGTTTTTAAATCCAAGCTATTGTGACACCAGATCTAATTAGTGGCACTTGTCAGCGTATCCACTGTTAGCGTAACACACCCGCTTTAAGGACACTGACTGCTATTCAATCTATAACAGTGAAAAAAGAGTTTGGTTTTTTTAAATCCAAGCTATTGTGACACCAGATCTAATTAGTGGCACTGGTCAGCGTATCCACTGTTAGCGTAACACACCCGCTTTAAGGACACTAACTGCTATTCAATCTATAACAGTGAAAAAGTGTTTTGTTTTTTTAAATCCAAGCTTTGTGTCACCAGATCTAATTGGTGGCACTGGTCACCGTATCCACTGTTAGCGTAACACACCCGCTTTAAGGACACTGACTGCTATTCAATCTATAACAGTGAAAAAAGTTTTTTGTTTTTAAATCCAAGCTTGTGTCACCAGATCTAAGTGGTGGCACTGGTCACCGTATCCACTGTTAGCGTAACACACCCGCTTTAAGGACACTGACTGCTATTCAATCTATAACAGTGAAAAAAGTTTTTTGTTTTTAAATCCAAGCTTTGTGTCACCAGATATAAGTGGTGGCACTGGTTACCGTATCCACTGTTAGCGTAACACACCCGCTTTAAGGACACTGACTGCTATTCAATCTATAACAGTGAAAAAAGTTTTTTGTTTTTAAATCTAAGCTATTGTGACACCAGATCTAATTAGTGGCACTTGTCAGCGTATCCACTGTTAGCGTAACACACCCGCTTTAAGGACACTGACTGCTATTCAATCTATAACAGTAAAAAAAGTTTTTTGTTTTTAAATCCAAGCTATTGTGACACCAGATCTAATTAGTGGCACTTGTCAGCGTATCCACTGTTAGCGTAACACACCCGCTTTAAGGACACTGACTGCTATTCAATCTATAACAGGAAAAAAAGTTTTTTGTTTTTAAATCCAAGCTATTGTGACACAGGATCTAATTAGTGGCACTTGTCAGCGTATCCACTGTTAGCGTAACACACCCGCTTTAAGGACACTGACTGCTATTCAATCTATAACAGTAAAAGTTTTTTGTTTTTAAATCCAAGCTATTGTGACACAGGATCTAATTAGTGGCACTTGTCAGCGTATCCACTGTTAGCGTAACACACCCGCTTTAAGGACACTGACTGCTATTCAATCTATAACAGTAAAAAGTTTTTTGTTTTTAAATCCAAGCTATTGTGACACCAGATCTAATTAGTGGCACTTGTCAGCGTATCCACTGTTAGCGTAACACACCCGCTTTAAGGACACTGACTGCTATTCAATCTATAACAGTGAAAAAAGTTTTTTGCTTTAAATGCAAGCTATTGTGACACCAGATATAAGTGGTGGCACTGGGCACCGTATCCACTGTTAGCGTAACACACCCGCTTTAAGGACACTGACTGCTATTCAATCTATAACAGTAAAAAAGTTTTTTGTTTTTAAATCCAAGCTATTGTGACACCAGATGTAATTGGTGGCACTGACTGGGGAAATGGGCACAGTATGCACTGTGAGCCTGACACAGAAGTTGGCAGCAGTGGCAGACAACTGACTGCTATTCAATCTATAACAGTGAAAAAAGTTTTTTGTTTTTAAATCCAAGCTATTGTGACACCAGATGTAATTGGTGGCACTGACTGGGGAAATGGGCACTGTGAGCCTGACACAGAAGCTGGCAGCAGTGGCAGACAACTAAGTGCATTTACATTACATAGAAAAAAAAAATCCAAAAAAAGCATACCCTTATCCCTAACCTAGCTATGCTTTTCCCTATCTTATGAACAGCAGCTACACTTTCCCTCCTCTTACTAAGCATGCAGCTTGAGAATGAATCTAAAATGGATGCTGTCCAGTAGGTGGGAGGGTCTGCTAGGGAGGCTGTGCTGCTAATTGGCTGGAATGTGTCTGCTGACTGTGAGGTACAGGGTCAAAGTTTACTCAATGATGACGAATAGGGGGCGGGTCGAACCGCGCATATGTTCGCCCGCCGTGGCGAACGCGAACATGCTATGTTCGCCAGGAACTGTTCGCCGGCGAACCGTTCGGTACATCACTATTGGTGTCAGACCATTTGGCTGGGCGTCCATCCACTTGTTTGAAACTTATGGGAGACCACATCTTTTTTTTTCGGTTGGTACACTGCTTTACAAGTCTTTGGGCATAATTTTGAATTTCTTGTGGTCCACAGTGTCTTGCTACTAGGGATGCTTTTCTTCTTGTTCATTCTATGTGTTTTGCATTGCCAATATAATCTGTAATTGGAAACCTTATATATGAGAGTGTTCGATCATAATGTTAAAACCTATTACCCTAGCTGCACTAGTCTGTAATAGGGGAGCAATGCCATGTGGTATGAAAAGTGATGGTGACTGGTATTTACAATATTATCATGAACTTGGCTTAAATATTATGCATCCTCACAAACAGTGACTCTATTGCATTCAGGTATTTTTGTATCCATGAGCTGCATGAAATTACCATGCATTTGCTCATCGGAAAGCTCAGATCATTCACCAATTGCTTAGGACTGAAAAACGACTAATCCCGTATTCATTTTATTTTTCATTTATTAAACTGTTACAACCTTTCATGATAATGCAGATGCCTGGGGTCATTATTATAGCTTTGTGTTGTCCCCTAAAAAAGAACAGTTTAATATATGATTTGCTTCAAGTATACATTTATTGCATTTCAGTCAGTACATATTAATGGCATCTTTTGATGGGATTTTGATCATTCCCATCTGGTAGGAAAGAATTTAATTAATTTGTTCTATACTCTTTTTGTATTGACTGGGAAAACTCACTTCTCTAGAAATTACACAATTGAATGAAAGATTGCTAGTAACCTATAACTTGTATTAACCTTTTTATCAAATACCCCATCATCTTTTACCCCTTAATGACTAATGGAATTGTACAATTTTTGACAAAACCTCGAAATTAAGCTATATGTTTGTTCAACCATAATTTGCCATTTTTATTTTAAGTGCACACACACTTATTATTTATCATTTTGTTCAGGAGAAATATGGCTTTGATTTTACATCAAATATCTATATATGAAACACAGATGTATTTGAATAAAATCTAAAAAAGTGGTAGAAATTAAGAAATGTTTGTATTTTCCAACGTCTGCATGTTTTTTCATCTGTGAATGTTATAATACTGTTATCTTTTACAGCAATAAAATACACATATTTGTGTTCAGCAATGTCTCACAAGTACAACAGTATTCCTATGTACAGGTTTTATTGAGTTTTGGAAAGTTACAGGCTCAAATAAAGATCTTGTCTATTTCAGGTTTTGAACATTGAAATTTGCCGGATTGGTTTGTTGGCCCTATGTTGCCTTTGAGACCTTATGGCAGTCCAGATATAACAAATACCTTTAATTAATAATGTATATTTAAGCAGCTGGGCTTGGGAGCCACTGGGCTTGCATCTAGTATTTGCCATTTTGGATATTCCAGACTTTATGAAAACATTTGTTCTGATTGTCTCTCTGTAACCACGAGTGAATCTGGAGAATCTGTTATCTGGGGTGAATTCATAGATTGGATCTTTTTTGGAAGTAACTTTAAAGTGGATGAAGAGTACTGGATCAGGAAATAACTTGTCTTTCCACATTCAACAGGAAACCATAGTGTTGAATGTGGTATTCATGAAAACAGATCCCTGGGCAAGTTTACTTTTGTTCTAGTTGATCAATGAAATGGCTGATGTTCTAATGGACAATTTCCCCATGTCGAAACATGGTCTGTACATCTGGAGTTACAACAAGAATATTGCTAGGCAATGAAACACAGCCACACAATGTTTTTCTTAGGAGACCAATAACTGTACAATACATTTGTACTGATACAAATCCTAGATCCTAAAACTGAAATGACGATGATTGAAAATGCAAAAACTGAGGAACCTCTGATTCTGTGCCACATGGAAATGGAAATGGGCATCCATCAAATCTACTAAGGTTAGTAAGTGTCTGAGGTGAAAACCTGTAATTGTGTAATAGAGAGACTTCATGCAAAAGTGGCAAATGCTCACAAATAGAGCTGGTGAAGATCCATAAGAGGTCTTTACTTCCCCTTGAGCTTCTTTACTAGAAATAGAGGGGAATATAATCTGTACAAACTGTTACTTTTCTATTTTAATCTTATAGGATTTCTCTGATAACTGTTTGCAGAAGAGAGGATATTCATACAATCAGTATTGTTTTAGATGCTAGATAGGGCTCCTTTTCTTTCAAAAAAATGGAGGAGGCAGAGAATCTTAGAACTCTAGGGTATACTATAGATCTGACCCACACATCTGGTATCTGAAAAAAAGCCTTTTTCCTTGAAGACTTTGCAGATTATTATCCACTTCTCCATTTTGATGTTCTATTCTTCAGCAGGCCTGTAAGCCTTGCTTTTCTGTGTATTACTGATAAACATTCTATGACTATTGTCTCCTTCTATTCTGAATACGAAGCACTTCTTGGACCTTCTTTATGACTTTCTCTAATGGTTGTGCCTTGAGGGAATAAAAAGCAATGATTGTATTTAGAGGAAACATCAGCTGCCCCATGACCTAAACCAGAGGGCTATTCTGGCGACAACTAAAAGTCATGGTGTTTGACAGAACGTTCAAAAAAAAATTCCCTCTTGACCCCAGAATGGCAGTCAGATTTATCCTTGGATCAAGAAGCTATTACCCTACAGTTGAAAGATTATATAATTGAATATTCTGTTTTTGCAAGTATGCATCTAGTTGCTGTTTAAACATCTGTACAGACTCTGAAAAAAACACTTCTTCAGGCAGAGAATTCCACATCCTTATTGTTCTTATGGTAAAAAAAAAAACTTTTCCCTTGCCTTAGTCTAAATCTTCTTTATTCCAGTCTACACAAATGACCTTGTGTCCTATGTATGGTCCTGTTTGTGAATAGATTTACATACAATGGTTTGTATTGGCCCCGGTTATATTTGTATAATGCTAAGTTAGAATTCATGACAAATAGTGTCTTAAAAACTATAGCTGAAATACAACAGCCCCCAGTAGCTAGCAACAATAACAACCAATGAGACATATGTAGCAGAATTAGAAATTGGAGTTTCCAGGCTATGTTGCAAAACAATACTTACTGGTGTGCAGAATAGGGGCCAAGAGGAAGTCGATTTTGCGAGAGGTCCTTTTTAATGCTCTGTGTAGGAATTTAAGATAGAATTGTTTTACCTGTGTAACACAGGGTTGAGCCGGGGAAGACTTTTAAAGTTCCTAGGCAGGACAGACTGTAGTCTGTGGAGTGCAGTGGATTTACCACAGAGAAAATCTACAGGACACATGGCAGAACATGCTGTAATAGGTGAGTTCACAATAACTATTACATTATGTAAGTTTTAATTTTACTGACAGGCTAACAGAGATGAGAATTTGAAACCAAACAACAGCATTCGCAAAGCTACATTTAAGAATTAAATGTAGATAACGTATTACATTCTGAACTGCTATTTTTGATGGTTTTGAGGTGACCATAGCTCTTGTATTACCTTTTTGTGTGTTACCACTCTATAATTACTGCACACATCAATAAGCCTTTGAAGTTCCTGTTTTTATATTTTTGTTCTGATAAATTTTCTGAAGCTTGAGTAAACTTGATAGGCCTCAGAAAAACAAATAGTGTGATCTGCTGATTTCTGCTCCAGTCATTCACATCATGAAGAACCTGGCAGCGTTGACTCTCGGTTGGGTGCCCAAAACCTGTTACATTGATTTTTCGCAGAGTGTATAATTGAACACACATTGCTTATTCCTGCCAAGGTTGTGTGACGTCACTGAACTCCAGAAGTGAACTTCAAGTCTAAATGAAATTTGTTTTAGCTTCACATTTTGCATCCAAGTTGTCTATACAAGCAGCAAATTAAACCAGTGTTGCATTGGACTTTGAATATGTGTTATCTCAGTGTTTACATTGGGACTTTACAATTATCACTGAATAGAAATAGTACATTATAAGCTTTGCAACCCATTTGACCCCACAATTTATTTATAGATCTAATCAGGAAGAAAACTGTTTGTAACATAAAAGTGCACTAATTATTATTATTGTGTGTTTACCAAATAGACTGAGACAGGGCATTTGACTGGATTTCTCATACTTGGATAACATAAAACATTAAATATATAAGACATGTCCACATTGAGCATTGAATGCTAATATTCTGTAAGTTAAAATGAAAAAGGCTGTTCAAAAAGAACACCTTATAACTATAAAAATCCCCAAATTATAGAGATTGTGTATACATTTGTTTTGTTTCGTTTGGACAGTATTCTTTAAAACCTTTCAGTGGATACACTTATAAGGTTTGCATTTTATATTACTTAGTTGTGTAATCATTATAGCATGATTTTGTTTGTTTGTTTGTTTTCAGCATGATGTCAGCAAAGGCACATTACTTTATCTCCTGATGTTTTCTCTTTTAATATTGGGGAGGGTTGAAATAGGTTATTAAATAGGTTGATAGCGCAAGCAATATTTGGGCATTTGGAATTCTTTAAAGTGGCTCTGTCCCTTTTAAGCGTTTCATAAATATCATTTTTTATTTTTTTTAGGAAAAACTCTTTTTGACCACATTGAAATTTCTTGAAATTCCAGCACAATCAAAAGACTGAAATTAGACAAAGTAGAGGCTACTACTTGTCAATCTTACCAATCTTTGGAAAAATTTGGTGTGTTTTCCGCTATTTCCCATCAGTCATTGGTTCAATGCGTACAGAACCTTAGATGTACACGTGCAAGATTATGCGGCCGCATAAATCCAGGCCAAAAGACAGAAGATAAAAGAAATATCAATATAAACCATAAATAAAGAAAACATAAGGCAGTCTTAGTAAGTAAATGCTGTCAACACAGGCTCTCAAGAACCCTAGTTTACCCAGTTCCCAACGTGAGAGAAATGTTCTTCCACACTGGCCAGTGTCCTGCACACCATATAGTTACATAGTTACATAGCTGAAAAGAGACTTGCGCCCATCAAGTTCAGCCTTCCTCACATATGTTTTTGCTGTTAATCCAAAAAAAGGCAAAAACCCAGTCTGAAGCGCTTCCAATTTTGCAACAAACTAGGAAAAATTCCTTCTTGACCCCAACATAGCAGTCAGATCTCTCTTTGGATCAAGCAGCTATTACCCCACTAATTAGAAATTATATCACTGTATGTTATGTTTTTGCAAATATTTATCCAATTGCTGTTTAAACATCTGTATGGACTCTGATAAAACCACCTCTTCAGGCAGATAGCTCAATATCCTTATTGCTCTTACTGTAAAGAAAAACAAAAAAACATTTATTTGCCTTAGATTATATCTCCTTTCTTCCAGCCTAAATGCATGGCCTATATATAGCCCTGTTTATGAATATATTTCCAGATAATGGTTTGTACTGGCCCTGAATATATTTGTATAATGTTATCATATCCCCTCTGAGGTGCCGCTTTTCCAAACTAAAGAGATTTACATGTTTTAACCTTTCGTCGTAACTAGAATGCGCTATTCCTTTTATCAATTTTGTAGCTTGTCTCTGCACTTTTTCTAATGCCATGATATCCTTCTTTAGAACAGGTGCCCAAAATTGCACAGCATATTCAAGATGTGGTCTTACCAGCAATTTTATAAAGAGGCAAAATTATATTTTCATTCAGAGAATTGATGCCCTATCTATACATGACAAAACCTTACTGGCCTTAGCAACTGCAGATTGACATTGCAAATTGTTGCCTAATATGTTGTCTATAAAAATTCCCAAATATTTCTCTATAATTCACTACCATTTAGGATGTAAGTTGCTTGTGCATCCTTGACCCTGCAGTGCATAACTTTGCATTTCTCTACATTAAATTGAATCTGCCATTTTAGTGCCAAGTCCCCCAATCTATCTAAATCCCTCTGCAGCAAAGCAATATCCTGCTTACATTTTATTACTTTACAAAGATTTGTGTCATCTGCAAACAATGAAACATGGCTTTCAATGCATATTGCAAGATCATTTATAAATCTGTTAAATAGAAGCGGCCCCAAAACAGAACAACGAGGGAAACCACTTACCACTTTTGTCCAGCCTGAAAATTTACCATTAATGACAACTCGTTGTACTCTTTCCTTAAGCCAATGTTCTACCCAAGAACAAGAATATCCATCGATACCAGTTTCTTTTAGTTTAAAGATTAACCTATTGTGAGTAACCATATCAAATCACTTGGCAAAGTCCAAGTAGATCACATCCACTGCAACACCCTGATCTATACTACCACCCTTGTTGTTTTTGCTATGTTTCCTAAATAATGTGTACCCATTTACGTTAACTGCCCGGTCATGTGTCTCATCCCACCATGTTTCAGTTATGCCTATTATATCATGTTGTTTATTGTATGCTATTGCCTCTAGTTCCCCCATTTTGTTGGAAAGGCTCCTTGTATTAGTAAGCATATGTTCAATATTATCGAGTCATTTGTACTTTTTGTGAAGTTTTATCAATATTACATACCTTCTCTGTTCTGAGCTTCCCCCATGTCCACCCCCCTTATACTGAGCTAAAGCCCATCTCCTTTCTATCCTATCTCCATTTTCTAGATTGCTTTGAGCCCTCCCCCCCCACTACTAGTTTAAAATCTCCTCCAACCTTCTAGCCATCCTATCCCCCAGCACCTCAGACCCTCTTCCGTTTAGGTGCAATCCATCATGACTATACAGGTTGTACCCACGTGCTAAATCGGCCTAGTGCTCTAAAAACCCCAAACCCTCTTTCCTGCACCAAGACCAGGCCCTAGAATACTCTCAAACATCAGAAAAACTGAGGTTAGTGTGCTCCACTGGCGCCGGACCACAGCGTGTGTCACCACACAGTGCACACGGACCTGTTCACACTTGTTGCGCAAATCTGCATCCCGGGATTGCCCAACAGGGCTGGTCCTCCTTGGGTGTGAGCAGTGTAACAGGAATCTTCAATCCAAGGCTCGGTAAGCAGCTGCTGGATTTTGCCAATTTCTAGGCTTGCAATATGCCCTGTTGCAGAGAAGTGGCCTGATCTGAAGGCTGGTCTCAGTGGTGAGACAGTGGAACGCTAGGCTACCTGTGCCCATAATCAGGTGCATAGTGCATCAAAAGCCTGAGTAAAGGCCTCTATACACACGGACTGATGTTGAGGTGGTCGCTGTGAGCAGGTATGGCAGCTATTGTGGGTAATGTCAGTGTAGTAGAGGAAAGTCGCTGCTGTCATCACTGCTTCTCTTTGAGTAACAGACTTGTCTCCATTGAGGACCGGGTTTACCCCCACCAGTCCAAAGTGAGTGGAAAGCAGGGTTTCTGACGATACAATGCTTTTAAAGAGCAGGAAATCTGCTGCATTCCCAGCTTTGACAGGCGTTGACAGGCTTTGACAGGCTAGTAGGCCTCCTCTGAAAACAGCACGTGATACTTTAGAAAGTACAAAATACAGCAGTTTATTTGAGAATTCTCCCCAGCCAATGGTAAATGTATATTGCTTTATATAATCCAAAACCCAAAGTATATACCGTATTTATCGGCGTATAACACGCACCTTTTCTCCCTGAAAATAGGGGAGAAATTGTGGGTGCGTGTTATACGCCGGCCCTTTAAATACTGCAGCCGCCTGAGCGCTCTGTCAAGAGCGGTCAGGCGGCTGCAGTTGGTTCTCACCTCTCCTGTAGCGTGGCCGAGCTGCTCTGCTGTCCGCGGTGGCCGGCCGGAGTGATAGGAAGGTGCACGCTCAGTAAGAAGGGGGTAGGAGGGGGAGGGGAAGTAAGAAGAGGGGGGAAGCAAGAAGAGGGGAGGGGGAGGGAGGTGAAGGGGTAAGAAGAGGGGAGGGGGAGTAAGAAGGGGTAAGAGGGGGAAGAAGAGGGGGAGGGGGAAGCAAGAAGAGGGGAGGGGGAGTAAGCAGGGAAGTAAGAAGAGGGGGGAGGGGGGGGAGTAAGAAGGGGGGTGGGGAGGAGGGGGAAGTAAGAAGAGGAGGGGGGAGGGGGGGAGTAAGAAAGGGGGGTAAGAAGAGGGGGAGGGGGAGTAAGAAGGGGGTAAGAGGGGGAAGGGGAAGTAAGAAGAGGGGGGAGTAAGAAAGGGGGGTAAGAAGTTCTTTATTTGAAATTTAAAGGACCACTCTAGGCACCCAGACCACTTCAGCTTTATGAAGTGGTCTGGGTGCCAGGTCCCTCTAGGATTAACCTTTTTTTTTTTATAAACATAGCAGTTTCAGAGAAACTGCTATGTTTATACTGAGGGTTAATCCAGCCTCCAGAGCCTCTAGTGGCTGTCTCTAGGAGGCGCTTGCGTGCTTCTCACTGTGAAAATCACAGTGAGAGCACGCAAGCGTCCATAGGAAAGCATTGTAAATGCTTTCCTATGCGACCGGCTGAATGCGCGCGCGGCTCCTGCCGCGCATGCGCATTCAGCCGATGACGCCGCGAGCAAGGAGGAGAGGAGGAGTACAGCTCCCCGCCCGGCGCTGGAGAAAGGTAAGTGTTTAACCCCTTCCTCTCTCCAGAGCCCGGCGGGAGGGGGTCCCTGAGGGTGGGGGCACCCTCAGGGCACTATAGTGCCAGGAAAACGAGTATGTTTTCCTGGCACTATAGTGGTCCTTTAAGTTTTTTTTCCCTGAAATTTCCTTCTTAAAATGAGGTGCGTGTTATATGCCGGTGCGTGTTATACGCCGATAAATACGGTACTTAATTGTGGCTTTATAACGTATTAATTCTTAACATGTTAAAAAAGATTGTCAAATGCCAATGTGCAAGACATTTGCTCAGACACTTCTTCTTTTACTACTGAAATCTGTAGTAAATGCAGATTTCTCCTCACGTGTGCCAATATTTTGTAATAAAATCACTAGTAGGTGGAGAATAATTGAGGAAGCTTCCATAATCTGCAAGAAACAAAGATACTTTGCCACTCGCTGCAGACAGATTACAAAACAGATAGCCGCACTTCTGTATTAACTGATAGCAACTGAGGAATGGCTGCTGTCTCTTTGCAGAGCAATTCCACTAATTCTATGTGACAAGTGGTACTGCTGCTGCGTAATATACTACATATCCCAGAAACTCTTTCTCAGTTGTACAGCTTCAGGATGTTTGAAGCTACCTTTTAATTTATATTTAAAAAAAAATTTTTTATAGTTTGTATGCATTATGTGTATACACCTGCCACTCAGCACACTGCAAACACTTTCTGTTTCTCGGTATCAGACCTGCAAATTTGGCAGGAGTGCTGTTGTTTCCCTTGTTTAATTACAGTGATGTTATGCTAACCACTATGTTATAACTAATTATTAGATAAATTATCACTGAAATAATCCCACCTCTGGGAGAAGCTATGCTGATTACCCCTAATGAAAGTAATTATTGTTGTGTGATTTCCTTGAGCGCTTCTTGTTTGCATTCTGCAGTGACAGCCATGGTACAGAAGCTGCTATAAAATATCTATGGGATCTAATTATTTAAATGTATATTCCATCACAGGGCTAGCAAAACACGCTGGGCAGAGATTTATGGGTAATTATCAGATCCCATCAACAAGCATGTTCAAGAAGGTTTACATTTAATACAGCCTGGTCTATATGCCAGAGCAATATAAACCTAGTTTGTTTTTTAATGAAAAATGTCAAGTAATAGGTCTCAAAAATATGTATAGTGCAAAATCAGAACCACTCAGAGACTGGAGACAACATTACCATACCTCCCAACTCCAGCATCCAGAGAACTGGGGTGACAGTGGGAGGAGGGTAAAGGGGGCAGGCCAATCATGTAAGGCCAGCTAACTAAGGGCAGACCATGCAGGTAGCACTGTTTCAGTGCTCTCTGTATGGTCCTAGTGCCCTGAACATAGCACTCATGCTATGGTTGTTTTGGACAGTGACTGGGACAGGACCGGAAAATTGGGACTGTCCCACCAAAACTGGGCAGTTTGGAGGTCTTCGTGGTATGTCTAGTGATGGCGGCTGCTTCCATGTGGCTCTGTAAGGAAATAGAGGAAAATAAATAGCTGCAAATAACAATATAGCTTGTCTCAAAAACCACTTTACTCTTTCAGAAAGTTACATTTAAAAGATACACTATAAAATTATTAATAGCAGGAAAAAAATAGACTATATTGAGTGCTGTTGCTATGGATATGGCTATGATAAACACTAACATAAAAACATATTTTCAATAGATAGGAAATTGGCCATATTAAACTGGCCAAATGCTTCTAGCATTATAAACTTGACATCTACGATGACACTAATTGTTTACATTAATCTGCAAATGAAGGTAAAAGTCGAAACAAATGTTGGTCTGGAAACTATAGCAAAATGTAAAGAGCTGTACATTTCCTCGTCGTCCAAAATAGATATGACTCAACTAGAATAGTGCTGGAGCTGGTTTCCAAAGAAACCCTCTCATGACCAGTAGCAAACATCAAGAAAACAATTGTTAATAGGATGTTTAGAGGAATACCCAAATACAGTGTGATGTAGTGGTTATAGTGTCAGGAGCAGGGCCGAACTGGCCCACCGGTAAAACAAGAAATATTCTGGTGGGGACAAAGTCGCTCCTCACAATAAGTAGACATGCAGGCTACCGGGATACCGTATGATGTCATATCACAGCATCCAACAATCATTGCATGCAGGAGAGAGACTTGAAAGTCCTCTCCCCAGCTGTAGACCTAATACATATGCATTAAAGGGACACTATAGTCACCAGAACAACTACAGCTTAATGTAATTGTTCTGGTGAGTATAATAGCTCCCTTCAGGCATTTTCATGTAAACACTGCCTTTTCAGGGAAAAGGCAGTGTTTACATTGCCCCTAGGGACACCTCCAAGTGGCCACTCCTTAGATGGCCAATGGAGGAGCTTCCTGGCTCAGGGCTGCACAGTAAGCAGTGTGGCGGAACCAGCCTCACCACTGGGTATTGGAGAAGACTGATTGCCAGCCTCCTGCCATGTGACTATGGCCCCTGGGATGTATTGCCTGCTCTCCTGTACTGCTGAGGTTTGCTACCAACTAGGTGGATTTGGCTATGAAGCTTGTCTAGTGTCCTCTGTTGGTAGCAACAGCAATATGCACTACCTGAATAGCAAGACTGGTTCATTTGCATATTCAGGTAGATTTGCATTTTGCTAATTCTGCAGGCAATGTTTTCACAGCAATGTTAATGTAATGACCATATGGGCTAGTCCCAATGAAAATAAAGTTTTAGACAGTTCTACATCATCCTCAATCTGCCATTTTGATTATGACACAAAGGGGGTCATTATGGCAATCCAACATAATGACAGTATATTAGGCAGCTATCTACTAAGCTGCTGAAAGATCAAATTAAGAAAATTGCTTCTCTTCATTTTGATCTTTAATCTGTTTAGTAGATAACTCCTTAAATTGGTACCCTGATGTATGTTGGATTGCCATATTTAGGGATGTCAGATTAGGGAGCTGTTTAGCATGTAGCACCTTATTTGACTGCAAGTGGGTATTCTCAAATTAGAAGTAAATATTTCTCGTCAGTTTTATTAATTTGTGCCACCAAGGCCGGCCCGTCCATAGACCGCGCTGGAGCCACGGCTCCATGGGGGATTCTGACATTATCTAAAACAGGATTTTCGAACCCATGGCAGCAGTGCAAGAGCACCGCACGGGTTGGTAACCTGTGTGAGGGTCCATCGGGTGGCCCATTCCCTAAGGGCCACCCGATGGACGTATGTAATGGGGGGCCTGATCGTGCTCTGTGGTGCTTTAACAGCACAACCGAGCCCCTTCTATCGTGCACAGAGAGCTGGGAGGAAGTGACAGTGTATCACTTACTCCCAGATCACTCACATAGTCGCGCAGGAGGAGGAGGAAGCCGCGAGGATGGGGCTGGATAGGTAAGAACCTGCTGGGTGGCTTAATTTTTGGAATGTGTGTGTGTATGTGTTTAATGTGTGTGTATCTGTATGTAGTGTGGGCATCTGTGTGTTTGTGTGTGTGTGTGCAGTGGCGTACACATGACCCATGGGGCCCCGGTGCAAAAATTGATCCGTGGGCCCCCCCGCACTTACTCGGCACGGGTCGGGGCCGCAACACATGGCGGCGGGCACCTGGTCGCAGGGCTGCGACCCCGCGAATGCAGTATGCTGCACACACACCTAAAGGACCACTACAGACACCCAGATCACATCAGCTCAATGAAGTGGTCTGGGTGCCAGGTCCCTCTAGTTTTAACCCTGCAGCTGAAAACATAGCTATTTCAGAGAAATGGCTATGTTTCATTGAGGGTTAATCCAGCCTCTGGTGGCTGTCTAGAGGAGATTCCGCGATTCTCACTGTGAAAATCACAGTGAGAAGACACTGAACGTCCATAGGAAAGCATTGAGTAATGCTTTCCTATGGGCGGTTTAAATGCGCGCGCGCCTCTTGCCGCGCATGTGCATTCGGAGCTGAGAGGCGGCGGGATCCCCAGCACCAAGGAAGTCCGGCGCTGGAGAAAGGTAAATGCTGAAGACACACACTCTCACAAACAGACGCATACACACTAGCTAACAGACACACACATTTACTGACAGAGACACACTCAGCAACAGACATACATACACACTCACTTACAAAACATACACTTTCACTGACAAACACACACTCACTAACAGACATCAGACACACACTCAGTAACAGACACACTCAGTAACAGACACACCCAATAACACACACACTAACACACACACTAATACACACACTAACACACACACACACACACACACTCACACTCCCGGCTGTCTGTCTGGGTGGCCGGTGCGCGAGGGAGCACTTTCCCCTGTGTGCTCCCTCTTCATCTCCCTCACACGCGTCATCTTCCGGCTGCGGTATCAGTGCGGTGCGCGAGGGAGCGGAAGAGGGAGCACACAGGGGAAAATGCTCCCACGCGCGCCGGCCACCCAGACAGCCAGACAGCCCGCCCGCCGGGGTCAGCAGGGCCAGCCTCGGGGGGGCCCTGAGGTGGCCGGCTTCTGGGCCCCCCAGGAGAAGAGGCTGGCCCTGTGGGTACATACTGGGTCGCAGGGGGGGCCGGGCACGGTCGCAGCCGCGACCCCTGCGACCCTGGTATGTACGCCACTGTGTGTGTGTGTATCTGTGTGTTTGTATGTGTGTAGTGTATGTATCTGAATGTAGTGTGGCACAATGCCTTGAGCCGGCCCTGGGTGACACATAGTTAACCACTAAAATACTTTAGCAAGCTGAAGTGCTTTAGTGGTCCTTCAAGTTGCACAAATTATTTTCAATGCTCAGTCTTTTTTTCCAATTGTATACCTGCATGCTATACTGACGCAATGCATTATAGGGCTAGCATAAAAAAATTTTCAGGGCTTCTTTTTGTTCCCAGTTTGACCCCGGTCAGGCGTGCCATGGCCTCCTCCCTATCTAAGTAATTAAAGCAGAATGGTTTGATTTCTCACCTGGGGGTGTCCATGGGCACTGCTCCTTGTCGCCTCTACAGCCAGAAGCTCTCAGCTCTGATCTACGTCCAGCAGTGCAACACTGTAGTGCTGATGGTTCTTGGAGTGTAGAGTATAGATAACACTATGGTCTCTGATGATGAAATAAAGGATTTTTACTGATCTTAGGCTATGTCTGTTGCATGATTTGTGTGAGTCATACTCCAATCTGCCTCCACCGTTTACCATAGCATGCCTCTAGAAAGGCTTTAATGCTTAATTGTACTTAAATATAAAAAAAATAATATTTTTTTAACATAGGATGTAATGCAGCATTTGCAGTTGTTATCTTTTCTTTTTCTATTTATGCCAAGATGTGCCAGGCGTAATTTGTAGTCAGATAGCAACAGGCAGCAGCTACTATTAATTTCAATGGGAGCTGTTAAAACATTTGGCAGCCACTGATTGCCAGTCATTAAACACCATCAAGTGTAATGGGGCTACTGTTTGCTATTCTTTGTATGAGTAATTTTGCATTAAGGCTTAATGCCATTATATCTGATTGGAAAATTAATCATTATAATTTTATCTTATTTGTAAAACATGACATGTAGAAACATGTCCTTTAAGAGGAATATAGAACACATACGTAACATTAATACTATTTTTTATATAAACAACTGCAGTTTGTTTGTCTAGCAGTGATAGTAATAATATTATAACAATTGAAATGCAGTCTTGCAATTATTAAAACAACAGTCTCTATAAGCATACAGTGGTATACCCAAAAAAGATTGCCGCAATGATTGTATGTTCATGAGTAATTACAAAGAAAGACTTTTGACAGGTAAAAGCATTGATATATACACAATAGGCAACAGCACAATGAATATAATGAAAGTATAACGTGTGACACATATGCTCTTTTAAAATGCTTTTAGAAACTAAAAATACTCATAGTAACAGTTCAATAAATATAATAGAAGTCTTAAAGCGTTATGAATAAGTTAGCATAAAATGTCACATGTGACACAATTCCATTCATATGATTTTATTCCTTTCTTCAAAAAACAGCTTATGAGAAGTCAAGAGGTGCATTAGAAAGACAAAGTGAGAAAGTCTGTTCCTCTTTGCTAATCAATGTCATGTTTTAAAGAAAGAAAGCTTGTTCTTTGGAGTTTATCACTGTATGCTTTTGTGATAAATTGGAAATCATTCAAAACAAATTGCAGAAATTTAAGAACCTTGTTTAATCTAAAGGAATATCACAAAGCAGCCACACCAATTTCATAATGTGTGTTAGAACTGGTTGCTTGGAGCTCCAATATAATAACTGAAAATGGAATGAGGCCGTTAGATTTCTATGTTTTCAATCTGTTGAGCTTGCAGGGATTCTGTGCAGAAACTAGGTAGTCCCATATATCCGTCATCGTTTTATTATGTAACTTTAACGGGTAACGCCTGTCAACTTGCAGCACTTTGAGAATAATGGCGGCTGCATATGGATAGTTTCAGCATAAAATATACTTTACCATTTCTTTACCACGAATTCTAAAATTTTTAACAATATCAATATAGATGATATATTCTAGCATCTTGTTTAGTGAGAATTAAAACATTTAATGGATTTCTCTTACTTTAGGAGTACATGTTTGTGTTTCTAACATTAGAGTGTTTAGCTATATAATTAGATTTGTGGGCCCCTGGAAAAATAAATAAAATATTTGCCAGCCTCTGTTCAGCCATCATTCTGCCCTGGGTGAGATCATCAATAACAATTATCTCAGCCAATCCAATGCTTCCCCATTGGGAGGTAGTGTGTATGCATGCCAATCAGTGGTGTAACTACTACTACTGAAGGTATGCTGGCGGCAATCAGGTCCATCACTCCAGGGGGCCCAGCCGCTGCTGCAACCTCTGTGATCATGGGCTGCCAGCATACCTTTAGGCAGGATCCCACAGTCGCAGGTTAACTGGCAGGAGGGGAACGATCTGCAGTGCTGCTCCCCTCCTGCCACTGTGTGCAGCCGGTCGAGCGGTCTATCAGATGGGTACCGCAAGTAGGGCCTTGGGCACAACGTGTGGCGTTGTAACTGCCGCCGGTACAGCTGCATCTGGGCCCGCACGCTGATAGGGCCCATTGGGTGGCCCATGCACTTAGGGCCACACGATGGGCCCTATATGTTCAGAGGTCCGGTCAGCGTGACTGGACCCCTTTAAAAAAAAAATTGCAGCCGCAAATACTGCTGGGAGCAAGTGACGGCTGGTATGTATGTGTGTGTGTATGTATGTCAGTATGCATGTGTGTGTCATTATGTCGGTAAGTATGTATGTGTCAGTATGTATGTGTGTGTATGTATGTCACTTTGTATGTATTTTTTTTTATTATTTTTATTATTTTATATAGCGCCAACAAATTCTATAGTACTTTTATCAGTATGCTTGTATGTATGTCAGTATGTATGTCAGTATGTATGTATGTGTCTGCATTTCCTTATGCATGTGTATGTATGTTTGTATGTGCCTGTGTGTCAGTATGTATGTCTGTGTGTCTGTATATGTCTGTTTCAGTATGTGTATCTGTTAGTATGTATGTGTTTGGCAGTAGGTCTCTGTGTGTCTGTACATGTGTATCTTTGTGTGTGTGTGTATCTGCGTCCTTTTGTATCAGTACGTTTATATGTTTGTGTATGTGTGTGCAGTGGTGTATCCTGGTTTTGTGCTGCCCTAGGCAGGACAAAACTCAGGCACCCCCCCACACCACCCCCACCCGCGCAACCGCCACCCAACCTTCCCCCCTGCTCCGCCTTCTAAATACACACACACATTCACTGACAGATACGCATTCACTAGTTAACAGAAACACACACTCACTAACAGACACACACTCACTAACAGACACACACACTCACAGGCAAACACACACACACACTAACAGGCAAACACACACACTAACAGACATCCACACTAACAGACATCCACACTAACAGACATCCACACTAACAGACACACACACACTAACACTAACATACATACACTAACATTAACATACACACTAACACTAACAGACACACACTAACACTAACATACACACTAACAGACACACACACTAACACTAACATACACACACACTAACATACACACACTAACAGACACACACTAACAGACACACTAACAGACATCCACACACACACACTAACACACACACACACACACACACTAACAGACATCCACACACTAACACACACACACACTAACATACACACACTAACACTAACATACACACACACACTAACATACACACACTAACACTAACATACATACACACACTAACATACACACTAACAGACATACACACACTCACTAGTGTTTTTTTTTTTTTATTTAACCCCCCCCAGCCTCCTTACCTTTGGTAATGCTGGGGGGGGGTTCTTCCTCTCCCTGGGGTCCAGTGGCTGCAGGGCGGGCAGGCGGCCGGCGAGGGAGCTCTTCCCCTGAGCGCTCTGCTCAGCTCCCTCGCGCGCCGCCAGCAGAGTGAGGCTGGGAGCCGGAATATGACATCATCAACCCGGCTCCCAGCCTCACTCTGCTGGCGGCGCGCGAGGGAGCTGAGCAGAGCGCTCAGGGGAAGAGCTCCCTCGGCCAGAATGTCTGTTAGCGGCAAAAAACGCCGCCCCCTGAAAAATGCCGCCCAAGGCAAATGCCTTGTTTGCCTCGCGGCTAATACGCCCCTGTGTGTGTGTATACTGTGTCAATGTTTGAGTGTCTGTGTATCTCTGTGTGTGTGTCTATGTGGGAATATGTGTGTGTGTATCTGTGTGTCAATGTATGTGCCAGGAAGGATACATTGAGATTTCTCTCGTTTTCAAGTATGTCCTGGGTGTCAATACCTCTTTGTTAGTGTTAGGGTCATCATTTTCTTCACTGAAATTTCAACCCAGTCAAGAGATATACAGAGACAAAGTAGGGACAACTTTGTCTCTGTAATTTTCCTCTGCCTGACTTTCTTAGACTCCGGGCGGAGTCTAAGTGTCAATCTTGACATTTGTCACTATTGATGGCAGCAGGGGATTGGCTCTGTCTATTAAGGATCCTGCCATCTCACAGGATTCTCAAAAGACCACAATGCTGTTCTCTTGTGCGAGTGACGTCAACTACTGGAGCCGAAGAGGAGCAGACCGAAAAAATGGCGGCAGGTTTAGGTAATGAAATCTCACCTTTACCTGTCTCCGCCTGCGGTGATGTCACCATTGGGGGTCTCTGCGAATTTGGCAAATTTTCTAGACAGTGACAATGCAGCTTTAAATTTAACTTGATAGAGAAGGGGTTGAACTAAAAATTCTAACTAAAACTATGCTGTAATTTTTCAAAAGAAAAACAAATAATAATATAATTAGGAACAAAAACACTAGCTACATTTCTTTATCTTCAATGCATACTGCATACTTTTCACCAACCACGTGGATAAAAAAATACTTTCCACAAATGTACCACATATATATGCAATTATAATGGAAATCACATGCAGAGCTTCTTTTAATAGATTACAACCTGTTATATCTGCATGAAATTGCTTTTTATCCCATAATCTATAAACAGTTCAATGCAACAGGATGACCGGATTTAACCTGAGGTGTATATGAGAAATATATCAAATTATTTCAATGCTGTGTGACACATGGTTTCAAATCTTATGTATCAAGAAACTGGGCAGGACTGCATCACCGAGCAATGAATAATGTTTCGTTGATGGGCTAGTAATGGGACACAGATCCCAATCTTCAGAAGACTAGTTCAGACTGATAATCAGGCAAAGTATGACATATATTGGCATCCTAGGAGCTACAACAATGAATCCAGACTGAAGTCAATGGGGAAACAGATTTCCTTCCTAAAATATTAAGAGGAAATGTAATGTGTAAACTAGTAAAATGGCATTCCATACTCTCAACTGACAACACAAATAACAGACACAGGGAGGCTTTTTATATATAAAGAACTTATTTAAAAGTTCAGACTTTTGTTTTACTAATTTTTTTGGAAGATAGAAAATTCGAGACTACGCTCTCAGCAATCTCAAGATATATAATCGTAAAATGGCAAATTTTAAAAAGACACAGTGACCCAGTACGCTAAGACATCTTTTATACTATCAACCTTTTATGCAAGCAGGTATCACAGCTGTATTGTATGCTACAAAGAGCACTGTCACTTGCATGGCTAATGGGATCTATTGTAGGTTGGTACTAAAGGCTGACAAATCCATTACAGGCTTTTTACTGAATGCTGCTCAATTTAAAACTGTAACATTATCCATACTAAAATATTCATCATTGCAAAGAGATTCTTCGAGCATGTGTTCTGTCATTACACTTTAATACAAACACATTCTTCACTCTTGCAGATTTACACATCACCTGCTACAAATGTGAGTGCATGTTTCATGTAAAAGTACATGGCTCATGCTTTCATTACCCGGCTGTATTTTAGTAACCAGATTAGACATCAAGTGCAAACAAAATAGTCATTAACCCCTTAAGGATGGAGACAATTACCCGTTTTCTGAACCAAAACAAAATCTAAAATGTGTTTGTTCTACCGTTATTTAAAGGATTCTCTCTAACCCCTTCATCGTATACATGATTGCCAGGGTATGCTGCCATATCCCACAATCATGTATACATGATTTTCATAATTGCAAATGAAATGTGTTAATTGAAAATTAAATTACTTTGCAAATTATGCCATGGGAGCTGCTATGCTGTGAGAGTTTGAGTGTTGAATACAGACTAGCTCTTTTTATTCATGTCTACTCTGTGCCGGTGCTGCTGCAATTAGTGGAGGCAGGATGGGGGGCAGGGCCGGCCTTAGGGGTGTGCAAGTTGTGCGGTCGCACAGGGATACGGCTGACACAGCTCACACATTGCCAGCTACCCGGGTGGAGGATTTCATAATTCTCCACCCGGGATAAAAAAAACAAAAAAACAACCTGAAACATTGCAGCAGGGTCAGTCTGCCTGTGTGTGGCTGTCTGTGTCCATGGCTGTTTGCCTGTGTGTGTGTGTGTGTCAGTCTATCTGTGTGTGGCTGCCTGTGTCCGTGGCTGTCTGCCTGTGTGTGTGTGAGACTGTCTGCCTGTGTGTGTGTGTGGCTGTCTGCATGTAACGGTGTGTGTGACGCTGTACCAATTCTCTTTTTATCGTATTTTATATGCACTTTTTATATATTTTTAACTCTTCCTGGCATTTATAACTAATCCTGTACTCAAAGAAATCTGAGGTGGGGACCATTCCACCAACGCTTTACCAATAGAGCAGTACTTTCTGTTCTACACTTGTGAGTATAATTTTATATCTCATTCTTTACAAATTGAGAGCACTATTGTTGTCTTTCTATTATACCTTGGAGCTTTGGATACCCACACTGGATTGACGGACGCACCTCTCCATTATATCCCTGAAGCGGGGATTATACCGCTCCATGCCCTTCACTCCACAGCTGGTTATAGCTCACACAAATGTAAGTTTACTACCTTCTTTTTTATCCATTTTTTCCTTGGATCTTGGCTTATTACACTATTGGCTGTTTGTCGTATCTTTCCTTTGTCTCTCCACATATTTTACCATCCCGACGGATCAACTCCTGAGGATTGTGCCCTTATTTTATCCTGTTATATTAGTGAGACTTTTATCTGGATATTTTAACCATCCAGGCGGATCAACTCCTGAGGATTGCACCCTTATTTTATCATGCTATTTTAGTGAGACTATGAAATATTATACTTCACCATTCTTTCTATTGGCGCAGCCTTACTTGTTGTTGTATTATCATCTAGACCTTTGGGTCTGTTTCTTATTGCATACCTATTGCTACTAGACTTTGGTACAGCCCTTACCTCCTTTTTATGCATCTTGTTTTATCAAGGGTCTTGAGGGATACCCTTTTTTGGGTTGCTGACCCCAATCTTGTTATTTAGCGCTGATTCTCCCCCCTTCGTGTGTTGTACAGAGAGGTTGGGACTTGACATGGCAACCTCCAGTGCTCACTGTAAATCACGATGTGGGTAACCTGCTGGAGCTGCTGGGTAGAGGAACAGCCACCATCAGTCCCAGAGAAGAAGGTAAATGGAGAGAAGCAGATTGGGAGCAGGTAGAGGAGAGAGTCCTCAGTAAGTGTGCTGAGAGACTGGCCGCAGCTATCTGCAAGGATGTACATGCATAAATACATACATATGTATCAGATGCCTAATTTGATTCAGGAGAAGAAATATTGTCATATCGAGAGTTTTATGTAAAATATAAAAGCATCTTACATTTGCCAGCTCTCTAAATTTGTCCAAAAATCAAGTGTAACAGTTCCCTGGGAAATTATTATTATATAAAATGTTCTTATTCTAAATAGCCCTTGCTGTCTGTATCAATTTGAAGACAAACTGTTCCTATCCCAAACACCCAGAGCAATTGGATAAAGCACTGATGCCAATTAAGCAGGTCCAATTCTGTGCGAAAATGACATTACTCTCAATTTTCTCCGCAGAATGTAAGACGAATGTGGTTATATAACATTTTTCTTATTCTTTTTTTCATTTTAAAACGCAAACTTTTTATATAATTATTTAACATTTTTCTTATTAGCGTGAACTTTTTGTTTGCTCACTGAGGGAATATTAAAATGAAAGAGTTATTCATTTGAATTGCCACTTTTGTGAGTGAAGCTCTCAAAATTAATTTGTATTATCGGTAAAAGAAAACCGGGATATGCGATTAGTACTGCTGAAGCAATAGACTTGCTCACAGTCTAATTCAGCAAATTTTCTGCTTATTTAAGTTATGTCACTATCTGTATATTAAAGATACAATAACTAGATTAGAGCCATAGGCGTGCATAGCCTATTGCTTTAGGGTGTGCACCCTAAAGCACAAGCACACACCGCGTATATATATGTATATATATATATATATATATATATATATACACACACATACACTGTTGTGTGTATGTATGTTGTGTGAGGGTGCTGGTAGTGTGCTATGTGGGTGAGGGTGTTTGTGTGTGTGCTTATGAGGGTGCTGGTAGTGTGCTATGTGGGTGAGGTTGTTTGTGTGTGTGTGTGTGCTTGTGAGGGTGCTGTTAATGTACTGTGTGTGAGGCAGGGACGTATTAGCCGCGAGGCAAACAAGGCATTTGCCTTGGGCGGCATTTTTCAGGGGGCGGCAAAAAACGCCGCCCCCCAAATGCCCAAGGCAAATGTCTTGTTAGCCTCGCGGCTAACAGACATTCTGGGCGCTGGGCGGCAGTGGCTGCAGCGCTGGGCGGGCGGCCGCCGAGGGAGCTCTTCCCCTGAGCGCTCTGCTCAGCTCCCTCGCATGCCGCCAGCAGAGTGAGGCCGGGAGCCGGAAGATGGCGTCATATTCCGGCTCCCAGCCTCACTCTGATGGGCGCGCGAGGGAGCTGAGCAGAGCAGAGCGCTCAGGGGAAGAGCTCCCTCGGCGGCCGCCCGCCCAGCGCTGCAGCCACTGGACCCCAGGGAGAGGAAGAACCCCCCCCAGCATTACCAAAGGTAAGGAGGCTGGGGGGGGGTTAAATAAAAAAACAAAAAAAAAAACACTAGTGTGTGTGTGGTGTGTGTGTAAGTCTGTTAGTGTGTATGTAGTGTGTGTATGTTAGTGTTTGTGTCTGTTAGTGTGTATGTTAGTGTTAGTGTGTATGTTAGTGTGTGTGTGTGTGTGTTAGTGTGTGTCTGTTAGTGTGTGTATGTTAGTGTGTCTGTTAGTGTGTGTGTGTGTATGTTAGTGTTTGTGTCTGTTAGTGTGTATGTTAGTGTTAGTGTGTGTATGTTAGTGTGTGTATGTTAGTGTTAGTGTGTGTGTCTGTTAGTGTTAGTGTGTATGTTAATGTTAGTGTATGTATGTTAGTGTTAGTGTGTGTGTGTCTGTTAGTGTGGATGTCTGTTAGTGTGGATGTCTGTTAGTGTGGATGTCTGTTAGTGTGTGTGTTTGCCTGTTAGTGTGTGTGTGTGTTTGCCTGTGAGTGTGTGTGTCTGTTAGTGAGTGTGTGAGTGTGTGTCTGTTAGTGAGTGTGTGTTTCTGTTAGCTAGTGAATGCGTATCTGTCAGTGAATGTGTGTGTGTGTGTATTTAGAAGGCGGAGCAGGGGGGAAGGTTGGGTGGCGCGGGGGGGTGCCTGAGTTTTGTCCTGCCTAGGGCAGCACAAAACCAGGATACACCACTGGTGTGAGGGTGCTGTTTGTGTGTGAGGGTACTGTTAGTGTGCTGTGTGTGTGTTTGTTAGGGTCCTGTTAGTGTGCTGTGTGTGTTTGTGAGGGTACTGTTAGGGTGCTGTATGTGTGGGTGCTGTATGTGTTTGTGTACTGTATGTGTGTGTGTGCTGTATGTGTGTGTGCTGTATGTGTGTGTGTGCTGTATGTTTGGGTGATTTGTGGGGGTGGAGGTGGGGGCAGATTAGTTAATAAATATCCCCCCTCCCTTCTTTCCTTATGTAGGGAGGGGGGACCGTGCTGCTGCCTTCCCTGGTGGTCCAGTGGAGGTGGGTGCAGATTGCTTAATATCCCCCCTCCCTTGTTACCTTATGCCTGGGAGGGGGGATCCTTTCTGCCTTCCCTGGTGGTCCTAGAGGTGAGAGTGAACTCTAGCCTGCGAGACTAGAGTTCACTCTCGCGAGATCTGAGCATTTGCCGCAGCAACGCTCAGATCTTGTGAGAGGAACCCGGCGGAGCTGCTGGCAAGAGCTCCCTGGGTCCTCTCCTGCCTCCCTCACTGCCTGTGGGTCGGTGAGGGAAGGCTTAGAGCAGAGCCGGCGCTCAGATAGCGCCGGCTCTGCAGGGGCTGACAGGGGAGATCCTGAGATCTCCTCTGCCGGTCTCACTCCATAGGCGTTCTGCGGGGATTAGGGTGTGCCCAGGCACACCCGGCACACCCCATGTGCACTCCAATGATTAGAGCCCAATAAACACTCTTGTGACAAATACAATTCTAAGTGCATTATCTTTATAGAATATGCAGGAATAATAACAATAACTGGAAGGCAGGAGCATGTAGTGAACTGTGATGCTACTAATGGCTTTGATATAACATTTTTGAATAAGCTTTTAAAATGACTTAATATTTTTGGATATGTTTTTACACTTTTATTTTCAAAATATGAATATATCATAAAATCTATTATATATAAATATATATATATATATATATATATATATATATATATATATATATATATATATATATATATATATATATATATATATATATATACATTAATATATCAAAAAATATCAGAATATTAGATAGTTTTCAAAGTTTTTATTACAAAAAATGAAATCATTTGAAAAGTGTATCGAAAAACATTTTTCTCCATATGATTTGATTATTTTATTTTTATTAAGTTGTCACCGTAATTTAAAGGTCATGTGAATATGGGTTAGTCCTGATTTAAAAAAAATAAAGCGTATAAAATATGTTAGTTACTTTTGGAACTGTGTGTCCTGTATGGATTTTTAGGGATACCGGTGACATAGTTTTCTGACCTGCTGACTGGCTGCATGATCTTTCTAGCCCAGGAGCAAATTAAAAGAGGTAGGCCTGAGAGATGCAATTGTCTTTTATAAAGACAAGAGCTATTACATAACAGGCAGAGTATTCAGACCTGTTGGCTGGCTGCACGATCCCTCTAACCTGGGGGCAAATCAAAGAGAGCCAGGCCTAAAAGCTACCTGCCTACCATGGAAAACTGCAGTGGAATCTACACAGGGGAAGATGCATTTTGACGCCCCCCCCCCCTCCTTATTGTATTTTATCCCCCAGTTACTATGTCTTACACCCTCTTGTGTGTCTCTTTCAACCCCCCTTGTGTATCTCAGCCCCTTTGTGTGTCTTTTTTTTTCCCCAGGGGCTGAGAGGGTGCACAGGGGCTGTGGTGGGAGACAAATCAGGTTACATGGGCTGAGAGAGGTGACAGGGGCTGTGGTGAGGGATGCAGCCCCAGAGAAGGGGTGACACAGGGGCTGGCGGGGGGGACATGAGCTGGAGAGAGGGAGGACAGGGGATGAAAAGTTGAGGACAGGAGCTGGAGAGAGGGAGGGACAGCAGCTGTAGAAGGGGGATGCAGGAGCTGTAAAAGGGGTCAGGAGCTGGGGACAGGGGCTGGAGAGGGGGGAGACAGGAGCTGAGGAGCTGGAAAGGGGGACAGAAGCTGGAGTGGGGGGGCAGGAGGTGGACAGGAGGTGGGACAGGAGCTGTAAAGGGGGGACACAGAAGCTGTAAAAGGGGTGACAGGAGCTGTAGAGGGGTGCAGGAGTTGGGGGGAAGACAGAAGCTGGAGAAGGGAGTGGACTAGAGCTGGAAAGGAGTGGTGGGACAGAAGCTGTAGAGGGGGCATAAGCTGGGGAGGGGGGAACAGGAGCTGGAGAGGAGGGGACAGGAGCTGTAGAGGGGGCATGAGCTGAGAAGGGGGACAGGAGCTGGGGGCAGGGGCTGTAGAGGGGGCATGAGCTGGGAGGGAGACAGGAGCTGGAAAGTAGAGGGGACAGGAGCTGGAGAGGGAGGAGGACAGGAGATGGAGATGGGGGGACACGGGCTAGAGAGGGGGGACAGGAGCTGGAGTGGGAGGGGGACAGAAGCTGGAGAGGGGTGGACAGGAGCTGGAGTGAGGGGTTGTGGTAAGGAGGTGGCACAGGGACTGAGAGAGGGGGCACAGTGGAATAGGCAGAGAGGAAGATACCTGCCTGGAAGGAAAGAGCTCCAGAAATAACCCAGTCAAACTCTGGCGACTGGGGCTAAAGCATTCATAATGACGTGTACTAGATGGGAATTAGACCTGTCTTTCAAGGCATACGTTTGCAATGCAAACGCAAGCAGCATCTACTATTTTACACCCAGCTTTTTCCTAAATGCAAATACACTTACAGTTTGGAGCTCCTTTTCTACAACTGGATACCTTTGTTTGTAACATTGCTACTCTATATCTGCTAATGAATAGTCATTTTATTATGAAAGCTAAAAACAAAGTTGACCTGCTTTTTTATTGTGTTATTTACTAAATACACTTGTGGAAGAAAGCAAATAGACAAATAAAGCACAGCAGCAAATAAATAAATAAATAAGAAAAAAAAAGCTCTCTAACTCCACCCCCTCATAAATAGCCATCCCTATATCAACTTGGAGCACACGTCCTCTTTCTTTGCTGCTGCTTGGATGCAAGTTAAGTATAGAAGACCTCCATTTTATTCTCTATATATTTTATTATTATGAAAGTCCTGCATGTATGCATTATTGTCATTGCCCCTCATTATACATTCCTGCTATAGCCCTTATTGATACATTACTTTTATTTCCCTTCATTATACATCTCTGTTATAGACTTTCATGTATGCCCTCCTGGGTTGTCTATAGCCTCTTTGGCTTTATTGAGTTTCCTGCTACTGCATATCTGCCTTTTCTTAGTTACTTCTGCATTTGCTATTCTTGCCTGCTATCTTGTAGCCTACCGGGTGCTTAAAAAAAAGAGGGTTTGCGTATCACCTGCGCTACACCAACTCTCCTGTTTTTTTTCCCAAGGATATCCCAGGCGCTACATAAACCGTTATGTTTATCTCCATTATGCTACCGGATAAGAGACTCCGGACCTGGTGACTAAGCTGCATTAGTATTTAGAAGCGCTGAATTCTTCTTTGTTTTTAACTTCCTGGTGCTTGCTTTGGTCTCCTCTGAGGCATTTCCACAGTGACCCAAGCTCCTTTGGGGCCCCCGTCTCCAGGGGTGCGCTTACAGGCATTTTGCGCTTTGTTGACTTGTCTGACTGAGGTTTCTCTGCCCCTGCTCTAGTGGGTTTTGTTGCCTGTCTATTACTACAGTGTCTTTTACTTTGGTGTCATTATGTCACAGTATAGGCAGGTGGTTTCTCTTGTCCCCAGTAGGAATGTGGTTGAATGTCACTCCCTTTTCAGCATTTCCTATTTGATGCCATTTTATCTGACATGGGAAATATGTCATCCACTATTTCCCAATCCATTGTCAAGGCATTGATGCTGGTTCGCCCTCACCGCCCCAGGGACCTACTCCTGCCAGATAAGGCTGGCTCTTCAGGCAATCGCCCCAGGTCCCCTTAAGCTATGGGCAAGTACACGATAATTAAAAAACTCAATTTTCCGGCACCTGCCTCCAAAACCTCTATTATTGATGGTCCTAAAGCCATCCTTGGTAGTGTTGTTTTACTCCGCAAAAGAGCCTTTCTGTGTCAGGCAGAATAAATGTGTAAATGGAAAAGTGCCAGAAAATGACCCCAAATATAAATTCTGGTCTCAAGAGCAGGCTTTGATGGAGTCTGACAACAGTTCTCCTGCTGCCGAGTATGTGGTAAAATTCCCTGATTCCGGCCCCACCACTTCACTCCAAAAGGCAATTCTAAACTGGGATCCCATATGGAAGCTATTTTGGTTTCTTTATGTGATCTGCTTTTTTCTGCATCAACCCAGGTTGTCAGAGTGGGTCCTATTGAACTTATTGTATTATACCTGCAGCTGAGGGTTAGGTGCCACCTCTTCAAAACTACATGGAGTAAGATCTGACTGAATGGCGTTGCCCTTTAATGTCGGCCCATGTGTGTGAGACCCCCAAAGTGGAATCTAAGATGGTTGGTTTCTGACTAAGCTGGGGTGGAACCTCCGTAAGGCCTGGAATCTGCATTGAAAGCTTGCTAAGACAAGCACCTGGACATATTTGGTCCCCTGATCAAGTTGTTTGAGTTGGCCGAGGCCACCATTTGTGAGGGCTGCCCAGCTGATATGCATTCAATGCGGGGTTGGGTAAATGTGCCAGGCTGGGGATGTTAATACCTCCCTTTTCATACAGAGATTAAAGGCTATATTACATTAAATTTTTTGATCACTTGAGAAAGCCCAAAGGCAAACCGGTTGTGACTATCCAGAAGGACTTTTAAATTTGCTTTTATTTCATTTTGTGTGGCATATTACAATAAATCTTGTTCTTACCTTCAAAATGTTATGGTTTTTTTATCCTGCATTTATTTTATCATCTTACATCATGGAGCCTCTCCAGGGACCATCACAACATCTACCTCTAATCATGTATATCCTCAGTGGGGATTTCACCCAAGCTGATATCATTGAGCATTAGGTGCTCTTGAAATTGTGAGTAATTTTCATACTTTTCCACACACTTTTATTGGTTTGAAACAGTGAGCACTATATCCTGTTTTTATTCTTTCATATGCCACTTCCACTGTGAACACTCAATGAAAAAAGTTCCAGTTTCATCCCTGAGTGGGGATTATACCACTCAGAGCCTTATCTAAGAGCTGATTGGAGGCTCTATACGTGTGCGTGTATTCTTTGTCTTCACATAATTGAGATATTAAACATACTGGGTTGCACTATTGGTCTTTCTTTCCTGCTTATATTTTGTCATGCCAATAACAGAACTACCTACCTCAATCAAAACTTAATTTATTTGAATGACAAGGAGGACTTTTAACTGATCTACACTAAAGCATCTCCTCCTCAAAAGCTTATACAAAAAAGACCCCTTTTTTGGTTTTACTATATATAAATATATATATATACACACACACATATAAACATATTTCAATTCATACTTGGCACAAACCATTTTTTTCTTGTTTTCTACTTATTGTTTTCCTTGGATTGGTAGGGTATCCAATTAACATAATCTGCTGCCATTTGAGTGAGTGCTGTATCTCCCCTTCTCTTTGAACCCTCTACTCATCCTGGATCCCAACGGTCATCCTCACCCTGGTGATTCCCCCTATTGGCATGGATGATTTCATGGACCTTGGGATGTCCCAGGAATTTTGGACTCTGGCACCTTCTCATGGGTTTGTGGGCCACCAGTACTAGGGCCATTTACCAGTAAGCCTGGCGCGTCCGGTCTGGCTTATGTGTGGTTCGGAAACTGGATCCCATTTCAACCCCTGTAATGGAGATTCTCAAGGTCCTTTTGTCACTGTTAGAGAACGATGTGAAACGTGGATTGTGTCCCCACACTATTTGAGCCCTGGTCTCTGAATGCTGATCTGTCCCTTCACCAGCTGTTTGCTACATTGGTGAATTTGTTTTTCCTTGTGTCATGCATACATGCGTCAGCCGTTAGAGCTCTGGACTTGGATGCACGTGCTTTTACTCTGGAAGGCGTTTGATATCTCCCAGAGTACTAAGATTTCCTGCCTTTTTGTGGTTTACCTGGAATTCCCTTCTCGGACGAATTTATGCCCCTCTCTTGGTCAGGGTTTTTCACTAAAGTGAGAATTTTAAAGTGTATTTCAAATTTAAGGTCAACTTAAAAGCTGCCTCTCTTTTTCTCCACTGAGAAAAAAAAATGATACATTTTCTGTAAACATCTGATTATCTTAAAACAATTAATATTTTGTGTAGAAAACCAGAAAGAGAGCAAACATACATAACAAATAGCATTGTTATTTAGAGAAGTACAAACAAAACACTTTAGATTCCTTAGCAACAGAAAAAAAAAGTAGAAAGGTGAGTATGTCAATGATGACATTTATGCAAAAGAAAATACATTTGTAATAATAAATTTGAATATTTGTTTTGTGTTGAACTTGAATGAACATTCAAGGAGATTTTTCTTTTTAAAGCCAAGACTGATTATGCAAATTTACATATTAAAAATGAAACCATTATCTGCTTTTGTCTGTTGCATATGCAGCATGTACTCATTAGAAATCAGCTTATTTTGTGTCGATCTTACTTTGTGGTCCTAGCAAGCTTTCAAATCTATGATTACCTATGATCACTGTGGCCTCAGTTGAGAATGGTTTCTGATGAACAAACAGAACATACCCCAAGTTAGCTGCTGACCTTGCTGTATGAACGCAATATGAACGAGCAACATGACCAGCAAAACAAGATGATCTTCAATGAGATAACAGCTGAGGTGTTACTTAGGGGGCAATAAAAACAGGGGCTTCAGTCAAAGGGTACATTTGATGGCTTCTCCCACATACTGATTGACTTAAAAGATCATGCCACTCCCATAAAGCATTTCAGCTTACTGCAATGCTTGTGGCATGAGGAGTATTCAATAGTAATTACAGTTTTATAAAAGTTTTTTATTTATAAAAAAAACTTTTATAAACAATTAAACAGCCCCGACTATCAATTAAATATATGAGCTATACGGAAGTGGCAGGCACGCTCTACACAGACTTTAGAGCAGAATTCTGCAAGTGTGCTTGTGCATGAGCAGGCTGATGCATGTACACGGTGGAAAACCACCAGAAGCCCTTGATCGGCTGTTTCCTTTTGAAGAGACTCTTCCTGGGAAAAAGTGGAGGGCTTGCAAAGATTGCAGTTCATAAGAACTTTTTTTAAATATTCCCCCAATGAATACTTGCATATAAATTGGGTATGAAACAAAAAAACCACAATCATTAAAAGCAAATGTATGACAAACCTACTAAAGAGTGTGCCCTCTGGAACACCAGAAAAAAAGTGAAACATACAAAAAGGTAGGAATTCACCACCGATTCCTGTGCATTCCTACCCATTTGTATGTAAATTGTGTATATCTACTAAACAGTGATTTTGGACAATGGTGTGTTCCTTTAAATTACTCCTAAATCCAGCTCTATGTCTATTCCATACCTGCTCTATTAACGATTCACCCTATTGAATTAAAATCCTACACCCAATACGCTGTGCTATATAGTTAATTCCAAAAATGGAGAAAACTACTGTTGCTCTTTTTAATCAGAATGTATTTTCATTTATACATTGTGCTAGCAGTTTCACTGGCAAATGTACAAATTATGGCAAATCTATTTAAAAATATTTTTTTCTCCCATCTGTCAATCAATTATTTGGCATGTGCTGTGGTTGCTATGGTAACTTCCAAGTCAGTTCTGTTAGTGCTGACTAGGAAGTAAGGGTGACGTCATTATGCTGAGGCGCCGGCATGCTGGCAACAAAACCTGGTTTGGCCTGCTTGGGGAATCTTCACCAAGCAGGGCAAATCAATGAGGAGCATGGTGGAGTGAAGGTAGATGTTACAGAAGTGAAATACCCACCTATGTAAGGCGATTACAGCATTGGAGCGGAGGGTCAAGTAAGTGCCTTACAAGTCCCTTCAATGTAACATTATCACAAATTATATAATTGGAGGTATTATTATCTCTCAGTATTACAGGGAACTCTGGGTAAACAATTAATTGGTGCCAAAATAAGACCCTGGATTCTCATCACCCCACTTTGGATTACAGCTCCTATCTGCCTGCTTAGTATCACCCCTGGGTAACAGCTTGTTGAGAAAAAAAATCATTGGTTAACATTGCATTTTAGTGATCGTTCTCCTCTAATCACATGCAAATAGGAATTATATGAGGATTAAAATGTATTACTGAGCAGCTTAAATAATTGGCATTACGTATGTGTTCCAGGTCAATGATACATAAATCAAGTTGCAATATTTCTATTAAAGAACATCTAAGGATAGCAGGACATTATCTGACACATAGTTGAACTGTAAATCCATTCAATACAGAGACAAACACTATGTAATTTGACTGAGTTACAGTTCTGATTAAATTATAATCCAGAAAATAGAATGTCTGCAGAGTATTACCCTATCATTATTCAATTCTAGGCTGAATTTCACACCTGACTTATCTTCCATTTTCTTAATAATATATTTCCTCCACCACCTGCTGAATTTTACACGTTCTTAAATATTTCTTTATTAAAAACATTTTCGACTCTGAATGACACTCGTGTTCCTCTGAGATTTAACTCAGTGTTACCATGTGATCGCCTGGAGAGTATACCATTCACTATATGCATTGGTTTTACAGAGTCTCTGATGATCTGATGCCTTGGTCGCCCACACTGGGTACAATCTTCAATTCCTCAAACTCTTTCTAAAGAAGTAAATTAACCCACATATAAATAATATTTCTAATATTATTGTACTATTTAAATACTTTAAATAAAGTACTTTTCACAAACAGTGGATATATTACTTTGTCTTGGAAATAGAAATATGTTGTTTTTTTTTCCTTTCACATTTAACATGTCAGAGCTCTTTAAACTTACCAAATGTTCTTTAGTTTTTTTGGGGGTTTCTAACAATGATACTCTGGTGCAGGGGTGATATAAAGGGGGGTGCAATGTACCTAGATGCCACAACTTTGAAGGTGGATTTACTCTGTCTCCATCGCCTATGGATTCTCTTTATAGTTGCCCACCTAATGAGCTTGTAAATAGTGTGCCTAACTATAACACCCTAAGAAACAATTCACCCCACACTCAGGTTCCGCTCAATAATCTGTCCCTCTATCTGGAAGGTGCTCTGTGAAGGCAGCAGACACCACAATCTGTTGAAGTCAAGTGAAGTAGGCAACACTCCAAAGGTCTAAGATGGTTCTGTTTATTAGAGGGTAAGTCTCCTTAAAAATAAGTGCAACATAGCACTTATTTTTGAGGAGGCTTACCCTCTAATAAAGGGTCGCCTGTGTTCCTTTGGAGTGTCGCCTGTGTTCCTTGTTACTTCACTTAACTATAACACCCTGTCTCTCTTTGATCTTAACATGTATAGCTAGGAGGAAAGAGGAGACGGGGCATATGATAGAAACATTTAAATACATAAAGGGAATCAACACAGTAATGGAGGAGACTATATTTAAAAGAAGAAAAACTACCACAACAAGAGGACATAGTCTTAAATTAGAGGGGCAAAGGTTTAAATATAATTTCAGGGAGTATTATTTTACTAAGAGGTTAGTGGATGCATGGAATAGCCTTCCAGCTGAAGTGGTAGAGGTTAACACAGTGAGGAAGTTTAAGTATGCTTGGGATAGGCATAAGGCTATCCTAGACTTAAGATAAGGCCAGGGACTAATTAAAGTATTTTGAAAATTGGGCAGACTAGATGGGCCAAATGGTTCTTATCTGCCGACACTCCAAAGGTCTAAGATGGTTCTGTTTATTAGAGGGTAAGTCTCCTTAAAATAAGTGCAACATGGCACTTATTTTTGAGGAAACTTACCCATTAACACCTTAGTGACCAGACCGTTTTTCAGTTTTCTTATTGTTTAAGACCAGGGATGTTTTTACATTTCTGCGGTGTTTGTGTTTAGCTGTAATTCTCCTCTTACTCATTTACTGTACCCACACATATTATATACCAATTTTATCATCATTAAATGGTCTCTCTAAAGATATAATTATTTTCATCATATCATATAATTTATTATAAAATATGATGAAAAAATGTAAAATAACTAACTTTGACCCCCAAAATATGTTACGCATCTACAACCGCCAAAGAACACAGTGCTAAATAGTTTCTACATTTTGTCCTGAGTTTAGAAATACCCATTGTTAGCATTTTCTTAGGTTTTTTGCAAGTTATAGGGCAATAGGTACAAGTAGCACTTTAGACACAAGTAGCTCTTTCCAAAGTATTTTTTTTCAAAATTAACAAAAGTTACATTGTAACACTGATATCTGTCAGGAATCCCTGTATATATTTTTTGAAAGAAGGCAACCTAATGTATTAAACTTGGGGTATTTTGACTCTTTTAATGCAACCATTTTACCACCAATCTATGCCAAATTATAAAAAAACAAAACAATTATTGGTTATTTTTTTGACACACACAGCAATTTAAGAATACATGTACTGAGAACTTTAAGGGTTACTGCTGAAGAACACCCCAATATGTGTTCAGCAACAGCTCCTGAGTATGGTGATACCACCCATGTATAGGTGTGTTGGGTTCTCTGGGGGCTAAAAGACCTTATTTGGAGGGTGCACATTCCAGTTTTCCAACTTGGAATTTTCAGAGCTGGTCATCATGCACTCATGTCCTATTTGGGACTTTTCTAAGCTGGCCAATGTAATTTACCCCCATCAAGCCATTTTGTTTTAAAGTAGACAACCCATGGTATTCAAAATGGCGTATGTCCACTCTTTTTTAGTAGTCACAAACCCTGGCTAAAATTAGCATTCATATTTTTTTTTTGTTTTTTTTATAATGAAACTGCCATTTCACCGATGATATTATCAGTATAACACATTTCATTGCTCTAAAACACTCATATTTGTATAGAGTAAAGTTTCACGAGTACAACAGTACCCCTCAAGTATAGGTTTTATGGCGATATGGATAGTTACAGGGACAAACATAAGCTTTGCCAATTTCTATTTTTGTAAATAGCTATTTCCCAGATTAGCTATGTTGCCTTTGAGACGGTATGGCAGCCAAGAAATTAAAATTGAAATGGGCAAGCCTTAATATATATATATATATATATATATATAAAACAGATAGCTTGGCACTCACCCTATCTCCAATTCAAAATAAGTTTCTTGATGCCTTGGTGCAATCCCACGTTATAGAGTATATAAACAAAAAATAAGAGATGCACTCTAAGGACTTCTATAATCAATATACAGGTATTTATTTAAAAAGAAGGTTTACATAATCAGATCGACGTTTCGACCCCTCAGGGTCTTCCTCAGGATCTTGAGGAAGACCCTGAGGGGTCGAAACGTCGATCTGATTATGTAAAGTTATATAAGAGTGCATCTCTTATTTTTTGTTTATATATATATATATATATATATATATATATATATAATCTTTTTCTTTATTTATAATATATATATATATATATATATATATATATATAGAAATAATACGTGTTTGTGTATATATATATATATATATATAAAAACACACTCACACATATACATATCTAATACGTGTGCATTATATATGTATAATATATTATAAAATACTTTAATTATTTTATAATATATTATACATATATAGTATATATGTATAATATATTTTTTATTATTATTTTTTTTTTAGCAGCTCCATAGACTCCTATTGCGGCCATGTGATCATGGTGATCACATGGACCTGCAGGGCCGGAGAGACCGGAGCTGCCTCAGGGGGCTGCTGGGGTCTCGGGCAGTCCCCTCTGACCGGGATCACCGCGGAATGCTGGTCCAGGGGAGTACCCTGGTCATTTTGGCTGCGGATGTGCAGGGTACGTCCGCATTCATTAACTGCCATTTTTTGTCTGACGTACCCTGCACGTCTGATGTCAGGAAGGGGTTAATAAAGGGTCGCCTGTGTTCCTTTTGAGTGACTCCTCTGTTTCTTGTTACTTCACTTAACTATAACACCCTGTGTCTCATTAGCCTCCTGTTAGTTACTTTCTCCCAAACTGTTACATACCTTCAACCAGTCACATTCACCCAGCCACGGATTCTGTCGCATACTCCATACAGGGAGTGCAGAATTATTAGGCAAATGAGTATTTTGACCACATCATCCTCTTTATGCATGTTGTCTTACTCCAAGCTGTATAGGCTCGAAAGCCTACTACCAATTAAGCATATTAGGTGATGTGCATCTCTGTAATGAGAAGGGGTGTGGTCTAATGACATCAACACCCTATATCAGGTGTGCATAATTATTAGGCAACTTCCTTTCCTTTGGCAAAATGGGTCAAAAGAAGGACTTGACAGGCTCAGAAAAGTCAAAAATAGTGAGATATCTTGCAGAGGGATGCAGCACTCTTAAAATTGCAAAGCTTCTGAAGCGTGATCATCGAACAATCAAGCGTTTCATTCAAAATAGTCAACAGGGTCGCAAGAAGCGTGTGGAAAAACCAAGGCGCAAAATAACTGCCCATGAACTGAGAAAAGTCAAGCGTGCAGCTGCCACGATGCCACTTGCCACCAGTTTGGCCATATTTCAGAGCTGCAACATCACTGGAGTGCCCAAAAGCACAAGGTGTGCAATACTCAGAGACATGGCCAAGGTAAGAAAGGCTGAAAGACGACCACCACTGAACAAGACACACAAGCTGAAACGTCAAGACTGGGCCAAGAAATATCTCAAGACTGATTTTTCTAAGGTTTTATGGACTGATGAAATGAGAGTGAGTCTTGATGGGCCAGATGGATGGGCCCGTGGCTGGATTGGTAAAGGGCAGAGAGCTCCAGTCCGACTCAGACGCCAGCAAGGTGGAGGTGGAGTACTGGTTTGGGCTGGTATCATCAAAGATGAGCTTGTGGGGCCTTTTCGGGTTGAGGATGGAGTCAAGCTCAACTCCCAGTCCTACTGCCAGTTCCTGGAAGACACCTTCTTCAAGCAGTGGTACAGGAAGAAGTCTGCATCCTTCAAGAAAAACATGATTTTCATGCAGGACAATGCTCCATCACACGCGTCCAAGTACTCCACAGCGTGGCTGGCAAGAAAGGGTATAAAAGAAGAAAATCTAATGACATGGCCTCCTTGTTCACCTGATCTGAACCCCATTGAGAACCTGTGGTCCATCATCAAATGTGAGATTTACAAGGAGGGAAAACAGTACACCTCTCTGAACAGTGTCTGGGAGGCTGTGGTTGCTGCTGCACGCAATGTTGATGGTGAACAGATCAAAACACTGACAGAATCCATGGATGGCAGGCTTTTGAGTGTCCTTGCAAAGAAAGGTGGCTATATTGGTCACTGATTTGTTTTTGTTTTGTTTTTGAATGTCAGAAATGTATATTTGTGAATGTTGAGATGTTATATTGGTTTCACTGGTAATAATAAATAATTGAAATGGGTATATATTTGTTTTTTGTTAAGTTGCCTAATAATTATGCACAGTAATAGTCACCTGCACACACAGATATCCCCCTAACATAGCTAAAACTAAAAACAAACTAAAAACTACTTCCAAAAATATTCAGCTTTGATATTAATGAGTTTTTTGGGTTCATTGAGAACATGGTTGTTGTTCAATAATAAAATTAATCCTCAAAAATACAACTTGCCTAATAATTCTGCACTCCCTGTATAGTTATACAGCCACCCACCTAGTCACATTCATCCTACCCACTGAATTACATATATTTATCAACACAGCCCCATTCACCCACTCTGTCTACTCATAACTATATGCACTCATACTGTTGGATCTTACCTGTTATCCATCTCCCCCTTGTTTACATACCCTTACACACCCATACAGTCACGTATCACCCTGTACCTAACAATCTACATTTATCCACAAATGTGGCAAATGTACCTACCCACCCACCAACCATTTCCTACATATATGCACAAGCTTATATACACATATACAGGCCATCATGCACAAACTATATGAATGGTGGCCACCCAGGGAAAGCACTTAAATTAGTTCCTTTGCTGCTAGCAAGCCAGGGGGATGGTCAGTGTCCGGTATATAAAAAGGGAAAGAAGAGTTCATGTTTGAAAACCAAACCAGGGTGATACAGACAGGATAACTCCAGAACGTAGTAAAGTTTATAACATCCAGATACTTTGTCCCAAAGAGAACGATATGTTCCGCCACAGTTGTATTCACCAAACTATAGTGTAATATGCAGTCGTTTTATCAAGATATTAATACCAATTATTGTATACAGATACGAAGAAGCTCTACTGGTGATAAACTCATATGATACATTAGTCTATAGTGCAGAAGAAAAAGGATAGAAATTTGGGGATAAGCCTGGCTGCTGGTTTATTGCTTGTGCCTTTGGTGTATGAATCAATTAATGATCCAGTGTGATGAATTGCTCAGGAAAAAAATTACTTATCTACTCAATCACTTTGTTTGCTTTAGTTTACCCAATGACTAAAAAAAACATCCCAAAACTAAAATAACAGCCAACATGACTTGGCTTTCAAACACGTGCTCCAATATTAAAATATTCATTGTTTGCTGATTTTTGTTCTGTCTCGATAAAGATCACATTGTCAATGAAAACAAAAGTCACTGCTCGACTGGAAATCTAACCAATACGGCTCACACTGTCTTATATTTAATATTCAAACTCTCCAGCAAATATGCTTTGGACAGATGGTAAGGATGCTGCAGTTTATGGTTTTGGCAGTGCATTAAATGGAGTTTAACCCTTTCACTACCGAGCACTTTTTGATTGAAAACAATATCCGTGTAACATGTATATGAAACAAGAGACGTGTAGCTAGCATACAAACATATCGTAACACAGTAGTTTGTGTATATATTGATTTGCAGACAAATGTGAAATTTAAAAAAAGGAAATTTACAATTTTTTTTTTTTTTTTTAGTTATTCATTCAGCCTTTATAGAAATATTTAGGAAATAAAAAGCTTTATATTGTATATAGTATCTTTTTTTTCTTGCAATATTTCACACGGTCTGAAATGTTAATATGAACAAAAGCATGCTATTTTTCTTGCATACACTAGACGTGATGAAAATAGATAAATTAAAATAGTCTAATACCTTACCCAAAGGTATTTGTAAGAACCCTGAAGGCATTACTAGCAGTACAGCATAATTAAAATGGAATTGGAAACAGAGTGCAAAAATGTCTACATTAGACCATAATCCCCACATACAGTTAAAACATAATTTTAAAGTAAATGTATTTAAAACTACTATAGCAATCTTTATGAATCTCTGGAATGCTAATATAATACTAGCAGTGAAATGGTAGAGTCCATTCTGTTTCCTCTTTCTGTGATTGTGTGAATTGTATGATCCATCGAAACTTCCTGTACTTTGTGGAAGCAACAGGTGAGCTTATATTTTATATATAAAAAAAAATATATAAAATAAATAAATAAATTATAAATAAGAGTGAGTGAGTCTTTATAGACTAGATTTAATTCTGCAAAATACAGGAATATAAAGATCTATACTTGATATAGGTAGAGAAGTTGTATCGCTGCTGTCAGGGAAACAGATAACGATTGGATTTACAGCCTATGGGATAACAGTTTACAGCAGTATTAGACATATATAGAATGTTATATTGGTTGGGTTTACTCCTACAACCAGGAACCCATACTTCCCAAATATCTTGAAAGCCAATTGGACAGGCTAGAATGTAATGCTATAGAGAAGGGTAGGGCAAGTGACAAATTCAATATAGCATTTCTATGGGGAAAAATACATTTTAGTTGTGAAAATTATTATTGTTTGATTCAAGCATCCAAGGGAACAAGAGAATGAGTGTTCTGCCCCTTTACCAAATAACAACGTGCGCTGCCATTGAAGTACTCAGATATTGTAAAAGTCACATTGTTACTTCTTTCTCTCAGTTCTATATGTTAGAAGAAAATCTATCAAGTCATGTCTGCGACTTGATCTTGTCATATTAGGGGTTAGACGCTACCTACTGTAAAGGAGTAAAATACATAAACACTAGTTGTAGTTTCACTGTTTATAAATGTAATTTGACATTAGATTTTTGTATATGCGTAGGATATATATATATATATATATATATATATATATATATATATAAATATATATATTTGTTGAAAAGATCAGAATAAATAATTTTTGACTTTAAGCAACACATCTTCAGTTTAATTCAGTATTCTGGGAGCTGTCAGGTCTGTTCCTTATCAGATTTGGCAGGTGCAAAACTGGGTAAACAAACATTGGATCAAAAAATTCAGTGTAATAAAAATAACTTTACCCTTTATCTTCCAGCTCTGAGAAGTACACACAAAACCAATATTTATAAGATTTATTTAAATTTTTTAAAAGTAATATTTATATTATAAGTAATAATTAATAAACCCAATTTTGGCATAATTTGCAGGGTTATTCACTACATACCAGATGTACTAAAGCCAAATGTGGTTACGATTCAGTCTCTCCGACCGATTAGTTCATAAGCATTCAGAAAATCACTAATATCTGCATCTGAACCAATCTGAGATTTATCAATGACCACATTGCAGCTGAAGATAAACCAAAGGTCAAATAAAAATCTGCAATGACGCTCATTGGTGGGAGTCAGGGGAAACGACAATAGGGTTCCCCCCTTTTTTAATAACATTAGAGCTCCCACCCACTGACCACAATTGGGGACCAGGGAAGGGGACAATAGGTCCCACTAACATTATGACACCAACTTGCCACCCTTTTCTAATGACCGGATATCAATGGTTGCCCAGTCGTTAGCTTTTAATGTTTACTAGACATGCCCCCACCTGCTGCTTTGGCAGATCTGGACATATAAAGGTATACAACACCCATTATATCAAGATATTGGACTTATTGCCCCCATTGGATTTTTATTTACTTGTTCATATAGCGCCTAGCTAGCAATCACTGCTAACCCACTGCCACAGATTAACCCGCACACAACTGAGGGTTTTTAACTATTTGCCTGCTGGTTGCTAGATTGTTGTTTTAAAAATATATATATATATATATGTGTACGGATTTAATTCATTTGATTTGGATTTCAGATTGAAATCCAGACCAACCTCAGATCCATTGGAGGACTGAATTAGCGCTGCGGAATCTGTTGGCACTTTTTAAATAGCGGTAATAAATAAATAAATAAATTACATCGGGATGAGTTCAAAAGGTCCCATACAGCAGTGAATGGTTTTGTCACATTCAGCCTTTAGTGAATACTGCTGCTAGGTTTATGGAACATAAGAGTTAATGGAATAAGCCTATATGACATGGCACAGAATATTTGAAAGAAGTAATATGTCACCTAATAAAAAAAACATAATATATGGTACAGATCAGCCGTTGAAAGTGGCTTGGAATATATGGAGCAGATCTACTTTGCAATGTAGCACAAAAATTACATTATGTCTTGATATGTAAAACCATAGCATTCAAAGAGGGTGTGTTTATTATTCCCATGACTGTATAAAAAGAACCTACCATTTCTTGAGTGATGATCATCTAATTACAATTGCCCTCAGTTCCTTCACCTCCATAACCCAGTTCACTCTCCCTGGATCCCTCTGTTCAGCTGTTTTACAAACCACGCAGACTAGCTTATTTCGACATTTATCCATGAGTCCTTCCATCCCTCTGACATGCCGTTATTCCTCGTGTGTCTATACCCCTTTCACATAGAGCGTAGGCTTGTTTGAGTAGGGCCCTTTTCACCGCTTGGTCTCTGTTTTTTATGTTAACTACTTGTCAATTATCCCCATTCTATGATTGTAAACCACTACAGAGTTTGCTGGGAAAGAATAAATACTACTACTAATAATAAAATCTTTGAAAACTTACTTCTTTAGTAAAGCATATCAATTAAATTGTGAGCAGCTTTCCCTCCCCGCACCCTGATTCATATCCTGAAACTGTCATCAAAACAAAACACTATGCCCTCAGTGAATACTATCCTAGCAACTTACGTTTCTACCCTACCCTTACCTTTTGTGTCATTTTACCCCACTCCCTCTAGCATGTAAGCTCTATGAGCAGGGCCCTCAACCTCTCTGTTCCTCTGCGTCAAATTTGTCTGGTTACAAATACGTGTCTGTTAGTCCACCCATTGTACAGCGCTACGGAACTTGTTGGTGCTTTATAAATAATAATAGTATATACAGCAAATCCACTGTACAAGGTGGACACATAGTAGGTGTAGTCGAGCCACTGATCAATGTGGCACTGAGAATATATTACAGACCTTCCGTGCAAATTAGTGTGTAAGGACCAAATTATACACAAAGATTGGGGCAGAGTACATGGAACAGATGTGACACACAAAGTGGTGCGCCGCGTGCAAAACAGACGTGCGCACAGGTGAAACTGCATGATGCATTAAGAGTTATCCAGCAGAGTATATGAAATAGATGTGTTGTGCAAAGTGGTGCATAGCAGATCTTGTACATGAAGTCAGCGGCGTACATACCGCTGTCGCAGGGGTCGCAGCTGCGACCGGGCCCGGCCATCCAGGGGGCCCGGCTGCCTTGCGGACCCCTGCAACCGTGTACCCGCCATCACACCATTTGCGGCCCCCGGCCGCATATGGAGGGGTCCATCGGGTGGCCTATGCTGTCAGGGCCACCCGATGGAGTGGGCCCGGTCTGCGCTGGGCGCTTTAAGAGCGCGACCGGGCCCCCTGTGATTACATCAGAGCTGGGAGGAAGTGATTCCCCGGTTACTCCTCCCAGCATACTGAAAGCCCATGCGAGAGGAAGGAGGAGGAGGAGGGAGTCAGAGTGGGAACTCTGACTCCCATCAGGCTGAGCCACCACTGGACCCCAGGGAAAGTAACAAGGTAGGAAACATTTTGTGTATGTGTGTGTTTCTCTGTATGTATGTATGTGTGTGTTTCTCTGTATGTGTCTGTGTCTCTGTGTGTGTGTGTCTGTCTGTGTCTCTGTGTATGTGTCTGTGTATGTGTGTGTCTGTGTCTCTGTATGTGTGTGTGTCTCTGTATGTGTGTGTGTGTCTATGTCTCTGTATGTGTGTCTGTGTCTCTGTATGTATGTCTCTGTATGTACGTGTGTGTCTCTGTGTATATGTGTGTGTCTGTGTCTCTGTATGTGTGTGTGTCTATGTCTCTGTATGTGTGTGTGTCTGTATGTGTGTGTGTCTGTGTCTCTGTATGTACGTGTGTGTCTCTGTATGTGTGTGTGTCTATGTATGCAGTGGCGTACACACAATCCATGGGGCCCCGTGTCTGTGTCTCTGTATGTTTGTCTGTGTCTCTGTATGTGTGTCTGTGTGTGTGTGTGTCTGTGTCTATGTGTGTGTGAGTGCCTGTGTGTATATATGTGTGTGTCTGTATGTATGTGTCTGTCAAGGGATGTATGTGTGTGTGTGTGTGTCTGTGTGTATGTTTGTGTGTGTTTCTGTATGTATGTATGTGTCAAGGGGGATGGGAGGGGCACAGATCAGGGGAGAGAGGGGGGACACGGATCAGTTTCGCACTGGGCCCCATGGATTGTGTGTACGCCACTGCATGAAGTGCAACACATATGCAATGCAGGGTGTATTAAGCAGGCCTATCTTGGAAAAGCTATAACTCATGTGTATGTCTGAGTAGGAATGAGCAATGTTTCACAAGATCATCAGTTAGATAGATAGTGCAGCTGTTAGTTCACCTGCAACTAGAGCTGTTTTTTTTTTTTTTACCTGAACATTACTGATCGTTCTTGCAGTTATTCCAACAGAGACCTTCTCTATTCTTCCCATGAAAGAATCGTCACACATTATCAAAGACTGTGGACTGGCCTTAAGTTAATTTTCCTGCAATGAGGAGGGATTGCAGATAGCTCTGCTGCTACAAGTTCTAAATATATTAATGTTGCGGACTCTAATCTCTTGACACTAGTCTCTGATTTGGCCTTTGATGGAAGAGTAATCACAATGGAATGGATCTGAAAGCACTATTATCTGCTCTAATGTTCCTCATAAATCTGGAAAGAAGCTTTAAGGACAAACTGAGATATGAATTTGTAGCAATAATTGATTGCACAAACACAGCATTGGTGATTGTCTCAAAGGATAATCGCAAGGTGCTCACTGTCCAGCAAATGTCAGAGGGTGGTTCGTGCCTTTAACCCATGTTACCTGCAAGCAAACAAAAAAAAAGCAAGTCCTCCTGATTAAATTTTTTTAAAAAGTAAATTAGAGATAGATGCACATTAAATATTGACAAACAAAATGCCACAAGTTATTTTTTTTTATATGCATAATTAGACATACTATACAGAATTTAGAGAAAACTTTTCCAGCAAAATATATTTTTATTCAAATGAGAACATATCTTTGATAATATACGGATTTTTTTCTCCTATGGTTATGATGCTGATTAGATGAATATTTAATTATATCCTTTAATTATATTCTCCAGTGCTGGTTTTGCTTGCTCCCAGTGGCTGAACAGAGGAAAAGAGGAGCACTAGGGCAAATGTTCCACCTGAGAAGTAAGGATTTATATCTTGGTTGCAGCATGGGCTAACTGAGGTGTCACCCCACTACGTGCTCAAATACCTGCATCCACGTTAGGTAAGAAAAGAAAAAAATGCCGGGAACTCCCACTCAGTAGGCCTGCTATACATTCAAGGGAAAAGAAACATGACAGGTGCATAGTCGCCATATGGGCAGGGAAGGGATATATGACCTGAACCCAACCCACCCAATAAGACACCGACACTCATGGGTATGGGTCACAAATGTCCACAGCTTTAAGGATAATAAAGATAATAATAATAACTTATGATTTACAATTATATATAAGGGTCATTACCTGCCAACATCATATCATCTCTCCCATATTTAAATCAAGGCAATGACCCACAACATAATACATTTCCCAATATATAACAACCATATAAATATAGCATGTAAAGTGCCAACATTGATCAATTTCACCTGGTAGGGATATACCCAGATACCCTTACACCACCGAGGTTCTGAGCCACCAACGGACTCAAAACCTACCAAAACATGTACGAACAGTGTACCCTTTTAACCAAGAAACCTCACATTACTCCTATATTAAGTAAGGCCCATTTTTCCTTAATGTTCCTTACCCGCCACTGATACCAAGCAAGGAAAAAAGGCTACAAAAGGGAGGGGAGGGAGGGACCAACTCTGCCAGGTAAAAAATTAGAGTGAGGGATCACAAAATGACCGTCCCTTTATATCAATCAACCCCCAAACACTGACTCACCAATCCCCACTACTGCTCCCGCCCCCTAGCCCACCTCGTAGCCCTGTCAGGGCCCTATTCACTAAGCTGTGCTTTCTCCGTGGGCTTCATTTGATTGATTTTCAGAGAGGACACAAGGCATCAGTGTCATTATGGAAGTTACAAGCCTAAATGTGTGTGGGTACTTGTCACTTAACTTAATTTTTGGAAGAATTTCAATTTGGACAAAAATCGTCTCATTCATCCGAATGCCACAGTGGAAGAATGAACTAATGAATGAATCACTCAAAACGAAATGTAAAACTAGGTTTTCATTCATTATTTAATTTGTTCAGAATTGCTAAACCTTATGCCATATTACCAATCCATATTGTTTTTGGTCGAGACCACCCTATTTTTGTTTATCCTTAAATATGGCAATCTCACATAAAGGGATCAAATTAGGGAACAATCTACTAAACAGCTGAAAACAAAAACATGGATTTTCTTCTGATCGTTCAGCTGCTTAGTAGACAGCATCCTAATTTGGTTTCCTTGTATGGGATTGCCTTATTTAAGGATAGCAAATAAGGGAGCTATTTCTACTAAACAGCTCCATAATTAGTTTCCCTAAAATATGGCATTCCAAATAATGCTACCAGTTTGATTTACAGAGTTATCTATCAAGCAGCTGAAAGATTAAAATTAAGAAAAGCCCTATATTGATATCATTGTTAGATCAAAATTCAGAAAAACCCTGTATGGTGTTTGTATACATCAAAATATGGAGCTATCTAATAAACACAGTTCTCTCCCTAATTTATTACCTTTAAATATGGCAATCACAACTATAACTGATCACTAGACTTGTTGCGCATCACATAGCAATACTTTGAACTAAAAATGTGTTACTTCTTATTACAGACAGGGTTAAATACTACTGTTTTACATAATGTACCAATCATGTGTCTGTCAATCTACTTCTGTTCCTCTAATGCGCTTAATATGCGATCTCTTATATCTGACACAGGTTTCCTAATGATGTCAGGGTGCATCATAAAAAAAAAAAATAAAATCAAATAAAAGTGTCAGTCCAATCAAAAAACAGTATTTCATTTTTTTTTTTTCAATTTGAAGTTTATTTAGATTCACAGATATATCACATGTCAGACGGTAGAGTTACATTCCAACGTGTACAGTGTACAACAAGTATTACAGTTTGACTTACAGATTACAGTTTGATAAACAATAAAGATTGCCATTCTGTAGTGTGTTATTCGATATCATTTGCATCTTCTCGAATGTGTACCAACTATTAACATATACTGATAAAGATAAACTGGTGTGTGTGTGGGGGGCGGGGGGTTGGAGGGGGCAAAGTAGATGGGTGGATATGGAGAATTTTGAATTGATAATAAGTAGTTTTCTGAGTCATCTCTATGCCTGGTCATTCCACCAATTGTCACTTAAAGGACTGAGGCTCAGGAGAACTAATTAGCTTGAAGAGTCACCTCAGCCCCGCTGTCCCGATCATACCGTCATTGACGATGCTACTCTTGCACAAATTTCTTCTCCACAGTTTTGTCAGTTGACACTTACGTTAAGGTTTAGGGGTTAAATCCATGTACAGGTCACATGTTTTGTAGAAACCCTTGACATAACACCCATACTTTTAGTGACTTGGAATTTCCTTGCTGTTTGTTTAATCATATTAGCCAGACAAGGTGACCTCACAAATAGTGTTTTAGTAAAACAACCCTTACTATCCTCACCCTCCCCACAAAAGAAGTTTAGAAAAGAAAAAAAGAGCACTAAAACTTACCGGCATTCTAGCACCAGGCCACGTTTTTCCTGCAACCCCTTCCTACTCAGCTAAAGTCACTCCCCCTTGCTAGAGGGGGACAGTTGTCATGGAGGACAGGCTTAAAGGCAAACTATACAACTATACAAAGCTGTTTTCCTGGCACTATAGCTCCCTGTAGTGTCCACCTCTCCCCTCCCCACGGTGCAGTGGGGAGTCAATAACTCCTTCTGTCACTTACCTGGGTTCAGCGCTGATGTCCTTAGACTCTGACTTGGGTCCGTCTCTGCTCCTTCATGTCTGCGGTATGGGATGACCTAATGCGCATGTGCAGCAATGGCCACACTCACATTAGGATTTCTCCATAGGAAAGCATCATTCAATGCTTTCCTATGGGCTTTCCGGTGACGCTGGAAGTCAGCATCACCTAACAATCTGGAAGTCAGCCACTAGACCTACTAGAGGGGGTTTAAACCCAGAAAGGTAATTATTGCAGTTTATAAAAAACTGCAATAATTACCTTTCCAGGGTTAAAGGTGCTGGGACACCCTTAACCCTGTGGGTGGTCTCTTCTGCTCTCCTTTATCACAAATTCTTCGTCATGGAGTCTACTAATCCTCCATCATTCCCCTGTGGAGACGCATCAATAATGCGAAAATTAGATAACAATGATAGGCTTAAAGTGCTGGGCTAGCTTGGACTTGTTGCTTAGTGTTCCCCTTTCATTTCCCGAATAAGCTGAATATTCTCTTCGGAGATAACATTTACAATTATCTATAGTATATCTGTCAATCCTCTTCACTACATGTTTTCTTCTTTGTCTTTTCATACACCTTATTTATTCTGTGACATTAT
>OW240914.1:108087386-108130500 GCA_933207985.1 Pelobates cultripes
ATACAATCTCTCTTTTATTGAAGCCTCAGAAGGAACCCCATCTGATTTCAAATTATCGACCCATTTCTCTTACTAATTTAGTAATAAGATTTTGAGTAATTATGGCATAGAGATTTATATTGGTGATTAAAGAATTAATACATCATGATCAAGCAATATAACTGTAGAATATTACTTATTCTATGTTCCAATACAAATATATATTAAGGCATGGATGTCTAATCGGTTAAAAAGAACAAATGGTAGTTTGCTATTCTGTACCATGAGGAACATAGGCGTGCGCAGGGGGTATGCCGGGTGTGCCTGGTCACACCCTAATCCCCGCGGCACGCCTATGGTGTGAGTCCGGCAGGGGTGATCTCAGGATCTCCCTTGTCGGCTCATGCAGAGCCGGCGTTATCCGAGCTCAGATCTCGCGAGAGTGAACTCTAGCCCCGCAGGCTAGAGTTCACTCTCCACTGGACCACCAGAGAAGGCAGCAAGGAACAAGAATCCCCCCTCCCTACATAAAGTAAGAAGGGATGGGGGATATTAAGTAATGTACCCACACACATACAGCACCCACAGACATACACAGCACCTACACACATACAGCACCCACAGACATACACAGCACCTACACACATACAGCACCCACAGACATACACAGCACCTACACACATACACAGCACCAATACACATACAGCACCCACACACACATACAGCACCCACACACACAGCACCCTCACAAACACACACAGCACCCTTACACAGCACACAAACAGCACCCTCACACACAGCACACAAACAGCACCCTCACACACAGCACACAAACAGCACCCTCACACACACACAGCACACTAACAGTACCATCACAAACAGGACCCTAACAAACACGCACACTACCAGTACCCTCACACACAAACAGCACCCTCACACACAGTACATTAACAGCACCCTCACAAGCGCACACACACACAAACAGCACCCTCACACACAGTACATTAACAGCACCCTCACAAGCGTGCACACACAAACACCCTCACCCACATAGCACACTACCAGCACCCTCAAACAGCACACACAGCAGTGGATTAGTGTGTGTATATATGTGTGTATATATATATATATAAATATATATATATAAATACATACATATATATACACACAGCGTGTGCTTGTGCTTTAGGGTGCACACCCTAATGCAATAGGCTGCGCACGCCTATGCTCTGGAATGTGCTGTATAGGGAGATTGGGGGTGGGGTCCTTATATGACCAGAGTTTAATTTAAAAGTTACGATATCATTTTGCCTATAAAGAACAGTGGACAAAAGACCACGTTCTCTTCTCCTACTCTTCACTCTTCTCTTCGGGTGTGTCCCTGACTTGCTGATACAAAGACGACTACATAAAAGATCTCTCTCTCTTTCTGTGTTATGTCATTAAGAAATACCATCTGTTAAGTATATTATTGTTTGCTTTTGGAGTGGAATAATAGCATGTTTTTTATAAAGAACGTCAGATTGCGTATTAGTACTTTTGGTTAATAAAGATGTATATTAACACCGCAAGCCTGTAACCAAGAAGTTAAATACATAAAAGACTTATTTTAATCACCCTTGAACACATAAATTAAGATTTTACAATAACTTTAGAAACGTTTTTGATCAGTTAGCTGAGATCCAACACAATAGTTAACCCTCTGTCTTTATGGCCCTTGATGAAGAAAAGGCCTTGACAAAGTGGACTTGGACTTTCTGTTGGTTACACGTATATCTTTTGGAATTGTTTGATTTTTTAACCATATCATAAGGGCCTTATATTCTTATCCTAGGGACAAAGTGTCAGAATCATACTTAAACCATACACGCGTCAGGGTTGTCTGCTATCCCTTCTTTTGTATGCTTTATCTATTGAGCCATTTGCACACCCTATAAAGGTAGACAGATTTGATTGAGGGAATAAAAATTGATTCTCAGAAACATAAAAGTATGCTATATGCTAATGATATCCTGCTTACATCCTCTTCTCCTGAGTCTTCGTTCTCTGCAGTTTTAGCGATTATTTCTGATTATGCATTAGTTTCTATGAAAAAAAGGAAATGGGAACTAAAGTTATACAGTAAAGATATGGTGTATAAAATGATATAAGGTGCCAGACAACATCCAGACTGAATGATAAAGTATGAAAGAAATATATATATATATATATATATATATATATATATATGAATCAATAAGGGGAGCACACTAGGACTTCAGTATAGTGCAAAAAGTATATTTACTGTATCCAAAGCATGGTACAAATTCTGTGCAAAGAGAATCAACGTTTCGACCCTGCTGGGGTCTTTATCAAGATATATATATAAAAGAAAATAAATACATTTTATTGTAAGTACAAAAATATCAATATAGTAAAAAGCTAACAAAATGCTCAAAGTGCTCCTGTACATTGCTAGTTGTGTGTCTCTGCAGGTATATTGTAGATAGACAGAAAATATTATGGCCACCAACTAGTGTGAACCGAATTGCTTATTTTAAGGTCAGGTTCGGATCTTTAACGGATCACCTGGCACCCCGACTGGGTACCTCCGTTGAAGGATGCTCCTAGCGCTTCCTGAGGGCTCCAAGCACTGCAGCCGACACCTTAACCACCGTAGACTCCTTCAGAGAGCAAGACAGGAACAAGCTCTTACAAGAGCTTAGCAGTGAATATAGCAAGAGAGTATGCAGAGCATAGCAATCCCTTGTAGCAGATTCCCAAATTGAGGGTGAAGTAGATGGCACTCCAAATTGAGGGTGAAGTAGAACTGAAGCTTTTAATCAAACACTCTGCTTTTATGCACATTTTACACACATAGTACTGGCCACAGGGTTTTGCAGAACAACCAATCAATGCGTACAATACACTCAGACACTCCCACACAAAATCCTCCCCTCTGCCTGTGATATAATTACTGAACACAATGGTCTAATGTAATTATCACAGGCAGGAAAATACACAGGTTTACACAATATTCATAACTCTAAAAGTATACATCACATTCACATAACTTACATTTTCAGAATCAGCATACTCCAAATACAAACATACGTCAAAATCATACAAATTGGTCCAGTGGGTCAAAAGTTAGTTGAAAGTCCCTTTGTGACCATCTGTAAGCATGGCTTGGGTGTGGTAAGCCAATTACCTCCAGCATACAGAAAATAGCTCTATTCACAACAACAGTAAAAACACATAAAAATACATAATTCCTATTATACTTAACAGAACCCCCACATTCAACCTATCCCCAGATAGCTTGGATCTGAGCGCTCACTATATCCGAACAGCGCTCAGATGCCACAAACACAGTCAAATCACCATGGGGTTAAACCATAGCAACAAGTTCCAACTGGTCTGGCAGTGTCCCAGGGACAACGCCCTGCTGGAGAACAATAGACAGGAAATGGGGGAGGGGCACACCTTCTCATGTATTTAAAGGGCTGAAACAGTCTTTTAGAAGCAAATAAGCCCCAAATAGTATTTTTAAATGGCAATACACCCCAGGGCCATAGTCATGAGGGAGGAGGCTGGCAATCAGGCTCCTCCAACAGCCAGGGGCAAAGGGCAGTTGGTCATATAAAAATCAAGTGCCAAAAGGCATTTTGTCACAGGATCATCCACATTAGGTGGCAACACCCTAATTAATATCTGAAACAGTATTCCGTCTACAATCCCTGCTAAGGGTTCGTTGCGTGTAAGTATGCCTCCAGAAATGGTATTCCTAGATCTAAATATTAAAATAATGGTAGGATAGAACAGAACTTTTCAGGAAAAGCACAGCAACCAACAAACTACTACACTGAACCATTCACCATGCTACCAAACTTTAGTCAGGAATACCTTATGGGCAGTATCTGGGGGCTAGACGAAATTGCTCAAATGATAAGGCCTTTTATGAAGAAGCAAAAGAATTAAGAACAATGTTTAAGCAAAAAGGATATCCCAACAGAATCCTTAAAAAGGCCTATCAACGAGCACTGGCACAAAATAGAAGTGACAGTCTGAGAGCCACTAAACCTAAGGTGAAGCAAAAATTAATCCGGTATATGGGCCCGTAAGACCAATTTTGGGACCCAGTTTTAAAAATCATGTCTCATAATTGGCCAATTTTGCAACATGGCACGGATCTGCAGGGAAACATCAGCAAGTTTCCCAGCATCACTGCACGCAGATCCAAGAATTTGAGGGACCATCTAGCAGGGACGTATTAGCCGCGAGGCAAACAAGGCATTTGCCTTGGGCGGCATTTTTCAGGGGGCGGCAAAAAACGCCGCCCCCCAAATGCCCAGGGCAAATGCCTAGTTAGCCTTGCGGCTAACTGACATCCCGGGCGGGCAGGCGCTGGCGAGGGAGCACTTCCTATGAGCTGTCTGCTCAGCTCCCTCGCGCGCCGCACAGTGAGGCTGGGAGCCGGAAGATGACGTCATCTTCCGGCTCCCAGTCTCACTCTGCAGCCGGCGCGCGAGGGAGCTGAGCAGACAGCTCATAGGAAGTGCTCCCTCGCCGGCCGCCCGCCCGGCCAGCCACTGGACCACCAGGGAGAGAGAGACCTCCCCCCCCAGCACTCCCAAAGGTAAGGAGGTTGGGGGGGGGATTTAAATTTAAAAAAAAAGTTAATCTGTGTGTGTGTCTGACTGTGTTTGTGTGTGTGTGTGTGTGTTTGTGTTGTGTGTGTGTGTGTGTTGTGTGTGTGTGTGTGTGTTGTGTGTGTGTGTGTGTGTGTGTGTGTGTGTGTGTGTGTGTGTGTCTGGCTATTGAGAAGCATCTGTGTATGTGTCTGACTGTGTGTGTGTGTCGGCTTTGTGTGTGTGTCTGACTGTTTGTCTGGCTGTGTCTCTGTGTATGTGTCTGACTGTGTGTGTGTGTGTGTGTGTGTGTGTGTGTGTTTGTGTCTGACTGTGTCTATGTATGTCTGACTGTGTATGTGTCTGACTGTGTGTGTATGTCTGACTGTGTGTGTTTGTGTGTGACTGTGTGTGTTTGTCTGACTGTGTATGTGTCTGACTCTGTGTGTGTCTGACTGTGTTTGTGTATGACTGTGTTTGTGTATGTGTGTGTGTGTTTGACTGTGTTTGTGAGTGTGTCTGTTTGTGTATGTGTCTGTGTATGTGTCTGACTGTGTGTGTGTTTGTGTCTGACTCTGTGTGTATCTGACTGTGTTTGTGAGTGTGTGTGATAGGCTACAGTAATGTGTGTGTGTATGTCTCCCAGAGACATGTAAACGTGTGTTTTGTGTCTGACTGTGTGTTCATGTCTGTGTGTGTGTGTGTGTGTTTGTGTCTGACTGTGTGTGTGTATGGCTGTGTGTTTGTGTCTAGTGTGTGTGTGTGTATGTGTCTGACTGTGTGTGTGTATGACTGTGTATTTAGAAGGTGGGGCGGGGGGAAGGGTTGGGTGGGGGTGGCGCGGGGGGAGGGGGGTGCCTGAGTTTTGTCCTGCCTAGGGCAGCACAAAACCAGGATACACCACTGCCATCTAGTACACAGCCGATAAAACCACAACCTACATGGTTATCACAAACAACAGGAGTATATCAATGTGGACATTGTAAGGCTTGTAAATTTATTAAACCAACAAAAACAGTCATGAGTACAAGAACTCAGAAAGAATATAAGATTAAAGAGTTCATCAACTGCGCTTCAGTACGAGTTGTGTATCTGATAACATGTAGTTGCCAAGTACAATATATATGTAAAACCTACCACCAACTAAGACGAAGGATCCTACAACACGTCTGCTCAATTACGAAGCCTAATGCGTCTACTCCAATTTCTAATCATGTGAGAAATCACCACTATGGAGATCCTACACATTTAACCTTCCAGGCATTAGAAAAGCTTACTATGAATTCAAGGAAAGGTAATTTCAACAAAATCATCCTAATTAAAGAATCAAGGTGGATCTACCAGTTTAAAACACTAACACCAGAAGGCCTCAACAAGGAGTTTAACTTTACACCCTTCATTCATAAGTGTCACGATTCTGGAACCTAACACGCTAACAGGACACAGAGAGGAAAGATGCTATACCGGTCCTTGGAGTGGCCGGGCTAAGCACACTAAGAATGGTCAGGAGACAAGCCAAGTAACTCTTTATATGATCTTTCCGAGCAACATTTAAATTTTTTTATTAGAATTAAGCGAAGTGACCAATAGCCCTGTCAGGGTTAATATATTCATATTTTATATTGTCCAGAGGCATAGTATAAGTTACAGACTTAAACACTACATAAGATATGAATGACTCAAGTTGCACATTTGCACATTGCACATTTATTTCATTCATATCACAAAGGATGGTTACAACAATAAGTTAATAGGTTTATAGTAATAATAAAATCCACATGGAATCTGGTGAATTTACCTGAAGGGGTTAATTTCATATCATCAGGATTTTCCTTCTATGGGAGGAGCGTTATGACATCATCACACACCTAATTTCAACTAACCTATGAAATTCCTTTACAGTGAGCCTTTATCAGATGTTACCTCCTTCTTTTTAAACTCAGTGTCTAGTACCGGCCAGTTCTCCTCTGACGAGCCAGGTTGGGCGAAAAAGCGCGTGTCAGGGGTCTTGGTAGTGCTGTCACTCACGTGGACATGCAGCCACAATAACTCTACTGCATTACTTTTAATTTCACTTATTCACGATGCAATCAAGCCTCAGTAGGGTCCATTTAGTGTGTATTTGACTTAGTACGGGGAGCAGAGTTAGGTGCCCTCGAAGGCACGGGGGGAATACTTATGATTTAGTATTATTGTAGACCTAAACCTGACAATAGGTATCATATCAGGTTTAGGTTGGATCCTTGGGACTAATCTTATTAATAGTTGAATACGCTTTATTAACCCTTGATTTCTCATTTATCCAGTTTCTCTCATGGGGTTACCTCCCATTGCTAGTATACCCCTTCGATCTTTTGGCTCAAATTTCTTTCTTTTTCATGCATTAGTTTCTAGTTACAAAATTAATTTTTCTAAAACTCAAATAATGAAATTGCATTCATCTTTATTTCAACTAGATAGGTAAAGCAGGATTAGTTCACTGAATTGGAATAAAAGTAAATTCAATATTTGGGCATTCAAGTTTTTGGGGGATTTAAGACCATTGGTAACTTTTGACATGGAAACTCAGTAGTAGGGAAATGCTTAAAGGACCACTCTAGGCACCCAGACCACTTCAGCTTAATGAAGTGGTCTGGGTGCCAGGTCCCTCTAGGATTAACCCTTTTTTTTATAAACATGTTTATAATAGGGTTAATCCAGCTTCTAAAGCCTCTAGTGGCTGTCTCAATGACAGCCGCTAGAGGCATTTGCGTGCTTCTCACTGTGTAAACCACAGTGAGAAGATGCAAGCGTCCATAGGAAAGCATTATGAATGCTTTCCTATGGACTGGCTGAATTTGCGCGCATGCGCATTCAGCCGAAGAGGCGGAGAGCTCCCTGCCCGGCGCTGAAAAAAAAAGGTAAGATTTAACCCTTTCCTCGCCATCCAGCCCGGCGGGCACCATAGTGCCAGGAAAACGAGTATGTCTTCCTAACACTATAGTGGTCCTTTAATAAATGGAAGTCATTAAGTCATATATTATGCCAAAAATACTGCACCTGGGATATCCTGATATCAATACTATCCATGTAACATGCTTGTTTTCACACTTTTTGGATTGGAGATTAAAAGCAGGTAAAGGTTTTGGATGTCATTATAATGAATTTTATGGCTGTAATATGATTAATCGCTTTTTACTTTATTACTTTAATCCAGACATATTAAAGAAATTTGAATCCTGTTACAAAGGACATATTACTAAATATATACAAATGTATACAAAATAATGAAAATACATCATATTATTACACAGTTAATGAATATTAGGGATGTGCATGTGAAAAAAATTTGGTTCGGTTCGGAAATTCTGGTAAGTAAAAAAACTAGTCTGCTTTGGCTATTCGGACCAATAGCATTCAGTTCGGTTCGGCTCGGCATATCCGAACTACTGAACTTCGGCAATTCGGAACTTCGGCAATTCAGAATTTCGGCAATTCAGAAGTTCGTAAGCATCTGAAAGTCTGGATTACATGAAACTAATTGCACATGTCTAGTAACTGGTTGTGGTGGCAGTCCGGGCACTGGGAGCCCTATACATGTGTAGGTGGTTGTAGTGGCAATCCTTGCATTGGGAACTCTACAGATGTGTAAGTGGTTGTGGTGGCAGTCCTGGCACTGGGAGACGGGAGCCCTATAGATGTGTAAATTGTTATGGTGGCAATCCTGGCACTGGGAGCACTACAGATGTGTAAGTGGTTGTGGTGGCAGTTCTTGTACTGGAAGCCCTATAGATGTGCAAGTGGTTGTGGTGGCAATCCTGGCACTCGGAGCCCTTCAGATGTGTAAGTGGTTGTGACGGCAGTCCTGGCACTGAGAGGAGGAGCCCTATAGATGTGTAAGTAGTAATTCCCCTGCAGCACAGAGTATATTACACAAACCAAATGAAATGAAAAGGTAATTCATTCGGCATTTGCCATTTCGTTTAGTTTATATTTCGTCTGTAGGGCTTTCATTTACGTTTTAGTAAACGAATACGAAAAAATACGAATTTTCAAACTAAAACATATTCTTACAGAAACCAATGCACATGTCTAGTAACCAGACTAGTTTGATGCACAGGAACAGAGGGGTTGAGGGCCCTGCTCAATACGCTTATGTACTAGAGGGAGTGGGGTATAGTGACACAAAAGGTAAGGGCAGGGGTACAAAAGTAGATTGCTAAAAAAGCATTTGCTAAGAGCTTAGTGGGTGATTTAAAAAAAAAAGTTGACAGGTGATGGAAGCGGCAGGATTTTGTGATTGACTCCAACCTCCCTTTTACCCCTCATGCCCAGTCAAAAAGAACACCTAGACAGTGAGCTTGAGCTTGTGAGGAAGAGGTGATGTTAGCGCCATTGACTTGGAGGTAGACAGACGTAGGAGTAACAACACTTGAGGGAGGAAAGACCAGATGTTCTGTTTTGGACAGGTTGAATTTAAGGAAGAGAGCAACAATCCATTTGGAAATAGCAGAGAGGCAGTCAGAGATACGAGTCAAGATGGGCAGAGAGAGATCAGGAGATAGATTTGTGTGTCATTCACCTAGAAATGATATTGAAAGCCAAAGGAGCTGATGAGTTTACCAAGTGAGGCAGTATAGATCGAGAACAGTAGAGGACAAAGGACAGTTGGGGAGAAGAGGCAAAGTCAGAGAAAGAAACACTGAAAGAGTGCTGGGAGAGGTAGGAGAAACACCAGGAGACACCAGGATCCTGTAGATCAATATTACAGAGAAGACACTGTTGATGATCAACCATGTCAAACGCAGCAGAAAGGTCAAGGAGAATTAGGATAGAACAGTGACTGTGAGATTTAACAGCAATTAGATCAATGGATACTTTGGACACAGTTTGACAGTGTGAGGAGCACAGAATCCAGACTGAGGTGGGTCGAACAGAGAGTTGGATTTGAAGAAGTCTGTCAATCTCACATACACAGCTCTCTCAAGGATCTTGGAGGCAAATGGCAATAGCGAGATAGAGTGTTTGTTGGATGGGGAGTAAGGGTCAATGTTGGGTTTTTTCAAAATCGGGATTTTATTACAGGACACGGAGGCTCTAATTAGGCTTTATCTCTTTCTTTATTCCTCAGCATCAAAGAAAGGATATTGATATTTTTAATATAGCAATAACAAGAAAAATCAAATACCCTCAAGGGTTAACCATATAACATTCCAAACATATTAACCAATGGGATCAGTCCTTGTTCTATGTCCCCTCATGTGACCTAAGCCACTCCCTCTTTCTTTGCTGTTGCCACAGCTAAGTACCTCATATTTTTTTTTAGCTCTAAAAAAATTGTGTTTTTTCATAATATTACTGTGCCTGCTTAATATTTCTTAATTTTCTGCTAATTTATCTATGATTTACTGTACATTTATTTCTGTCCTGTTTGTTCTCCATTTGTCCTCAGTGCAGGATACTTGCCCCTCCCCTGGGACAAGCCCCATCCTGCACTGCCGTTTCGGGTTGTTTATAACCCGTATTTCCCAGTTTCCCACCAGGTAGGGGATGCCCCCGGGACCCCGAGGTATCCCCTCCCACCCCCTCCTCACCTTCCCGGCTCATACCGAGCAGCTTACCCACCCGACGGACCGCGTCTATTTATATAACCGCCACATAGGCCGCCCGCGCATCACGGCAGCCATCTTGTGATTGGCAAATTTGCAGCGCTTTTCGCCCGTCACTCGCGCCACTCATTCAGGGAGGGGCATGAGCTGATTGGCTAGGGGAGGTGTTGGGCAGCTTACCAGTGTCCCCCAGAAGTCATTCCTGAGGGAACACTCGGTAAGCTACCATATTATTTTTGTCAATTCTGTGGTTTGTGCCTCAATAGTTGTGCTCTTGCCTTAAGTGCCTGTATACCTGTATACAGTGTGTTTTAGGCCTGTTACCTTGAGCCTCTGGGTCATAAACCACTGCAGTAGTGTCAGTGTGCACTGTGCCCTTGTCCATTGGTGACATTTCTGGTTAGTGCCTTATCCAGTACAAACTCATGTTTGAAGGGTGAAGGTAATATGCCAAAGGAGAGATTGAAACCTTTAGTGAGAGGGAGAGCAAGAAAAGGAGAAAGAGTGCGGATGAGATACAAGTAGGAATAGTATCGAGAGAACAAATGGTGGGGTGGAAGTACCAGAGCAGAGCAAAAACCTTTTCCACTGTAACGGGTGTGAATGAGCATAGAACAGCAGAGGGAGTGCATTTGAGTATTGGTAGGGGAGGGAGAGAGATGAGAGAGTGTCTCACCCCTGCTGCTAAAACAGGCTTCCCCAAACTCCAGCCGTCCAGATGTAGCTGAACTACAACTCCCATGATTCTATGAATGAAATAGGCTGGGAATCATGGGAGTTGTAGTTCAGCAACATCTGGAGGGCCGGAGTTTGGGGAAGCCTGTGCTAGAGTTTGATGTAGGTAATAGAGGGTCATTTATTAGTTAGGTAATGTCACATGGCATTGAATAGAACAAGTATGTGCATGTTATTCTTGTTTCTATGTGAATTTTTGTTTTCCTCTGGATAAATCGTAGTATATAAATATAAATAGCTTTGCAAGGGGAAGTGAATTGCGAAACAACTGGTACATTGTCATTGTTTTATGTCAAGGTAAATGCTTGAGCATTATTATCTCTTATTTTCTGTTCCATATGTTCTCAGTGAAAAGAAGGTCATTTTCTTAAGAGGCTAATTTATCTGTTTTGTTCTTGCACTTACCTGAAGTGAACAATTCTGAACAGTCTCCATTTTTCCCTATCCGTTTTTTATTTTTTTATTTATTGTCATAAACAGTCAGGGGCTTTAGATAAAAAAAAAAAAAAAGATTTCAAAAAGCCTTAGATGTTAGTAATCACGCACATGCAGCTTTTGCACCGTTACTAAGTTTGTTGATCCATGCTGTATAATTCCCTTTAACAAAACAGACTCATGCTTTATTTTAAACTCTAATCAATAGTGTGCTATATTATAGAGCCTCGTCGAAAAAGAGAACTTTTCACACAAATTATTTGCAACATGCAACATCTCAGAGAAACATAGTGTCTTAATTAGTGCTATTTTCTTGGGGGCACACACTAATCTGTGTACGAGACATTTTGTTAACTTAAGTTTGTCATTTCAATAAGCTCACTAGCTTCTTCTGTCTCCTATTAAAACAACATAATAAAGTAGGCAGTGTTATGGCTAAAATATAAGATAACAAACTGATAAATTGGCAGATATGGTTACGCTATTCCTTTTGATGACAAGGGGTATTGTAGGTAATAAGAGAAATAACCAGAAGCCATATAAAGAATGGAAGTATAAAACTAAAGTTACAGTGAAGCATACACAACTTTTCCCACCTCAAAGGTGTTGGAGATAGTTATATTTAGGCATGTGCATGGGAAAAATTTTCGGAACTTCGGCAACTTCGACACTTCGGAAATTCGGTAATTTCGGAACTTCTGGACTTCAGCAATTCGGCACTTCGACACTTCGGAACTTCGGCAAATTGGACACTTTGGGACTTCGGAATTTCGGAACTTCTCTTGCATCCGCTTGGTAGATAACTCCCTAATTCAAGTGGCTGCTCACTGTTAAAAAAAAATAAAATTAAAATTGGGCCCCCCTCCCGAGCCCCAGGGGGGGCCTATTGCCCCCCCGGCCCCCACCCCTGAGCGGCGGGTGGGGGCCCTAAAGTAAAATAATGGGGGGAACCTATTGTCCTCCCCCCAGCCCCCACCCCTGAGCGGTGGGTGGGGGCCCTAAATTAGAATGAGGGGGGAAGGACATTAGGTCCCCCCTAATTAGTTTTTAGAGCCCCCACCCTCCACTCAGGGGTGGAGGCCAGGGGAGAGGATGCTAAGTCCCCCCCAATTAGTTTCTAGGGCCCCCACACACTGCTCAGGGGTGGGGGCCCTAAATTAGAATGGGGGGGACCTAATGTCCTCCCCTCTTGCCCCCACCCCTGAGCGGTGGGTGGGGGCCCCAAATACTAATTAGGGGGAACCTAATGTCCTCCTCCCTGGCCCCCACCCCTGAGCGGTGGGTGGGGACCCTAAATTAGAATGAGGGGGGAGGACCTAATGTCCTCCCCCCTGGCCCCCACCCCTGAGTGGTGGGTGGGGGCCCTAAAATACTTATTAGGGGGGGAACCTAATGTTCTCCCCCCAGCCCCCACCCCTGAGCGGTGGGTGGGGGCCCTAAATACTAGTTAGGGGGAGGGACCTAATGTCCTCCCCCCTGGCCCCCACCCCTGAGCAGTGGGTGGGGGCCCTAAATAAAAAAAATAACCCCCCCTCCTCCGGGTGACTAGGGGTTCCCAAACCCCTGGTCCCCCCTCTCCCCCAAAAATTAACCCCTACCTACCCTCCACCTTAAAAATAACGAGGGGGGACCATTTAAATAAGAACCCTAAAAAAAAAAAAAAAACTTACCATTTGATGTTTTCTTTCTTCTAAAATCTTATTTTTTCAGCCCCAAAAAGGCAAAATAAAAAGCCAAAATAACCGACGCACTTAAAAAAAAAAAAGAGCACAAAAAATAATAATCCATCTTCACCCATGGAGGGCTCCACACAGACTGAGCTCTGCAGGGCGAGGGAAGGCTTATAAAGCCTTGCCCCGCCCTGCAATTAGGCTCAGAGCACTCTGATTGGTGGGTTTAAGCCATCCAATCAGAGTGCTCTGACAGGTAAATGAAGAGACTGACAGGTAAGTCTCTACATTTACCTGTCACAGCACTCTGATTGGTTGGTTTGAAATCCACCAATCAGAGTGCTCTGTGTCATTTTACACAGTGTGGGAAAGTTCTTTGGAATTTTCCCACGCTGAGTAATTTGACTCATAACACTCTGATTGGTTCGTAGAGTCAGTGCTCTATGAACGGATCATCTGCAATAAGCAAAGCCTGATTTCCAAACTTTCCAACCCCAATACTGCTGCAATAAAGTCAGTGCTCCATCAGTTGATCGTCTGCAATAAGTAAAGGTAGCCTTCTGGAGGACTATACTAAGACTATCCTGCACACTATCATTTAATTATAACTTGACCACCCTGTAAATCTACTGTATTTTATACGTTCTTTGTGCATTGCATATTTTCTTACATTTGTGTCTTGTATGTAATGCTAAAGTATAGTTTTATTAGCCCGGTATGTAATTGTTTTATACCTATATATGCATATCTCTATTTCCCCTCTGATTTCTGCCCTTTGACCCCTCCCTTCTTTATTGATAGCCACTCAACTGTATTTGTTTGAATAACAATCCCCTCATCTCTCTGCTTAGATGCATATCCCCCGTCCCTCAGCTTTACTGTAGGCCTATCGGGCCCTCACATACTTTTCTTCTACAGCCTGATTTTATTAAAGGACACAGAGGCTCATATTATGCTTTATCTCTTTCTTTATTCCTCAGCAGCAAAGAAAGGATACTGTAATATTCATAGAAAACTTCAAACATGCACCATCAAAGGGTTAATAACATAACATGACATCCAATAAGAATGTTGCTTGCACCATAATTCCCCATGTGACCCTAAGCCACTACTCTCTTTGCTGCTGCCTCCTCAGCTAAGTACAATTTATTTTTCTCCTGTCATTACCAGTAATTTCAGCGTAATTGTATGTGTTTTCATAATTGATGTTTCGTGATTTATGTTCTGTGTACCCAAGTCACTGCTTCTGTGCTTGGTGTTGTCTTTTTAGTGAGCTCTGTTGGATCTCTTTTTTTCCATCATTCTTCCCCTCCCTCTCCCTCCTCTCTGTTCTCATTGATCGGGTTGTTTATAACCCGACGTTCTGGGGCGGTTTGCAGCCTCACTACCTGAGGCTCTCTCCATCTTGGTGTCTCACAACCCCACTCCGAGATTCTCTATCGGTACCGCTGGTCCGCGGCTCTATGCAACACGAGTGCGCATTGCGGCGCCCATATTGCGGTTGGCGATTTGTTTTATAGTGGTTTTGTTTCCAGGGCATTTAGCACAAGTTTGGGGGTGGGTGCGTGGCGATTGGCCAGCATATTAACTAGGCAGCTCACTGGTGCTCCCAGGGGGCCATTCCTGAGGGAACACTCGGTGAGCTTGCCTTTTTCATATTTCATGTGTGTTTATATTGGTGATCAGTGTAGGTATCCTCTGCCTTGCCTGTGCTACTGAATTTGCACTGTTCTAGGATCTCTAGGAGTTTTACCTTGCCCCTCTTTGTGTTTTGTCCTGACATTGTTACCCCCTTTTTGTGTGTTCTGTACTTTGCACTTTATAATGCAATCACAGAAAGACTTGGACACTGCCACTAATGGTTCTTCCTCTAGTGCCACTAGGCACCTTACACGCCAGGTGGAATCAACATCCTCTAGCCTGATTATTGTAGGTGAAGCCTCGCAGGAGCAAATGAACTCAGGAGAGCTTCATTCCCTCCTGGATGCTGCTATGGCTAAGTCAGTGACTCGAGACATTTACTCCGCTATTGGGGTCATGTCGGACACGTTGTCCCACTCTATTACCCATGCCCTTTGCCCTTAGAGCAGACCTCTAACCACATTTCTCCTAACCTCCCAGGGAATAAACCTGTCACTACTAATGGGCGCAAAGCGGGCAAAAAATCCCGTCAACTAGACGAGGACGCCTCCAAAACAGTACAATCGGACAGGGAACGTCCTGTCACAGATGATGTGGTTGCACCATAACAAAGAGCCACCAACCAGGCAAAATCGGTGAGGAATTGGAAAAGGGCAAAAGCCCTAATCGAATCATCCGAGTCTGAATCGGAACAGGAGGAGGCACTGAGCGAGTCTGATGACGAGGACTCTTACAATTCAGGGGAAAAAATTCCTGATCACGGTTCTTTATCCATGTCTGGAACTGACCTTAAGGTCAATGGGGAGGATTCCACCCTCCTCAACCCTCAGGGTGAACCACTTTTTGATCTGGATGCACTGCAACATCCTAGATCTTCGGAGTTGTACCCTTTGGATCATGTGGTGAAGTATATTGCCGCACATATCAGGAAGCCACTTGATAAAGCGGCAAGGAATAAACTTCGGGCTGATGCCCGCATCCCATCATTCCTGATTTGGTATGTGTCACCCCAGATGTAGACCCAAAAATTGCTCAATTCCTGGGCTCAATTGCCAAGACAAAGTACTGGACATCCTTGGACCCAGTGCAAAAATATTCGACATGGTCGAAACGGCCCTGGCAGGTGGTACTCCTGCAGATTTGCTGGACATCAAGGGTTGGATCCAGCGATCCGTCTATTTTTATTGGCAATGCCAATATGGCTTTGGCCACTGACAGATGTAAGGCAATCCTTATTAGGATCGAACCAAAATTGGTGAATTTAGCTATATCTGAGCATGGGTCACAGGCAAAAGGCCTCCTTTTTGGGGCCAATTTTGTGAAGGAACTGGGCACATATGTGGGGTCTTTTACTGCACTCGATAAGGCGCAGGCCAATATGAAAAAGGTATTCTCCCAAAGAGTTTTTGGCGGAGCCAAAACTAGTTGATCCAGCATGCAGAACTGTATAACACCTAGGACTAAAGTTAACGCCTTACTGGACCTTAGAATGGCTGGACTTAACGTACCAGAGAATAGTCAGAATACTTGTCGAGGTCGGGGACACAGAATGAGACATAACGATGAAGGAAAGCCAAAAGTCAAGGGTACCAGAATACAAGGAAGTCATACAAAGTCAATAACCAGAAATAACTCAGGAACACACTCTCGGACAACCACTAAGGGAAACCACGGCAGGGCAATGAGGAAAGGCAAGAAAAGAGTTTAAATACGTCTCCTTTAAATCCAATTGGCCATACCCAGCCTCTGACCCCAGAACTTGCGTGCGCGTCCTTTGCGTGACGTATACGCACGTTGATGTCGTCAATACCACGGGTGGACGTGGGGCTACAAATTGGCATGGGTCCGCAGAGGCCGGTGTTCTTCAGTATGCAGCAGGAGTCAGACACCATGGCATAGTGCTGCCAACCACAATCTCCACCAATGCCCGGAAGGTAGTTATCCCAGAAATACCACAAGGTGAGGATGAACATGTGACACCCGGCTGCTCCTTCCGGGGCTCGTACCCGGGTTCCCGAGGCTCCATGCACTCCCGATTCCAAGTTCCTGATCCTAACTCCACATCACCATTTTCCTAAGTTCATGACAGGCCGTGGCAATCTCGTGGAACCAGAGGTTCTTCCTATGGCCGACGCCCTTATGGTAAGTTTGCTCCCATCACATCTTTCTTCACTAACAATTGTGGGGAGCAGATTATACCATTTTGTAAATGCCTGGCGCATGTTAACATTGGACTCGTGGGTCCTGCAAACTGTCCTGGGTTATTCCATAGATTTCGTACAATACCCTGTTCAACCAAATAGTTTTTTCTTCACACGACTGGTCCTTAGTAGCAGCGGAGATACAGTCTCTCGCAACAAAAGGCGCAATCTCAGAGATGCATTCACACACCCTGAGTTCCTAAGCAATCTCTTCATCGTACCCAAGAAAGGCTGGGCTGTCCGACCGGTCATCAATCTACCCCCCTAAACGCATTTGTTGCATACCACCATTTCAGGATGGAAGGTATTCACTCCCTCCGAGACCTACTCCGACTGGGGGATTGGATGGTCAAGTTCGACCTGCAAGACGCGTACCTCACAGTTCCGATGGCCAAGGACTGCCAGCATTTCCTGCATTTCTGGTGGAAGAGGACCATGTGGCATTTCAATTGCCTGCCCTTCGGGCTCTCATCTGCCCCTTGATGCTTCACAAAACTACTGAAACCAGGGGTTGCCCTCCTACGAAGCAGAGGGGTTCGTCTGATTATATACTTGGACGATATACTCATGATGGCACAGGACCCTCACATACTAAGCTGTAGCGGAGGCCTTGTATTCCACAGGTTAACTCCACCATAGATCCCAGTGAGGCTCAGGAACAAGTAATAAAAACACCATGAAGCAGTAATTCCAGCAAACAAGTAATCAACGAATATCCCCATACAGATCCCAATGACTGGACGACACACAGCATCAGGAGCAGAACTAATGTTTTAATCCACACAGTCTCCTTATAAAGCATTCTCCCATGCAAGGGAAGGATTCACAGTAATTAGTACAGTATCCAATAGTGTAACTGTTACCTCCCACACATCTCCTCCCCTCAGTATGACACTTAATCCCATTATACATGCTGTAGTTTTCCCTGAGTTCTGAATATACCCCAAAACAAGCCATTACAATAATACTGTGTGTACCCCCTGGTAGCCCTGGGAGTTCAGGAGTTAGGTGGAGGATGTATTTTGACCGACCGCACACGAGGTGGTATCCGAAAAGGGTTCCATGGGTTTTGGCCCTGCGGTCGGTCTTCGTTCGGGAGGTAAAACACACAGAAAATACTGCCATCCACGATTAATCTTGTATTCGTATGAACCCCCTCGTTCGGTACTTTGAATCTACCGAACGGGAGGCTGATTAGCCTTCCCATTCGGGAGCTACGGAGCCATGGAGGTCTCAGCGGTGTTCGGGTAATCGAGTGTCCGATTTGAGTTCCAGACACTCGACGACCAAACACCGCTGAGTTTCGTGTGTAAGATGGCCGCCGCCACGTGTTCGTATACCGAACGGCCGCCACCCAGATACATCACTAAAGTACCGATTAACCTGCGGTTAGAGAAGTGTGAATGCTTAATAAGGTACACACTTCTCTCTGGGGTGGTCTATTGGTTCGGTAGTTTACATTCGTATGGAGTACAAATGGAAACTACCGAACAATCATACGAATCCCACATACATTTTAACCATAGAAACGGAAACAACACACGAATTGCAATATTATTCCAGTCTTTTAGGACAGCCCTGGTACCATCTGCTACAAACTCAAACACCTGGCTTGGATGCTGACTTTACTATGCAATCTTGGCTTCATTATCAACTGGGACAAGTTGATCCTCGAACCCTCACCAGGCAATGGAATTCCTCGGTTTCACCATCAATTCCGTAGGGGTGGCTCTCCTACTGCCACCTTCCAAGGTCAAAGCCATAAAGAAGGAAATCTGTCGAACACTGGCACGTCCTGTTCTCGTTTCAAGCAGAATACATTCCTGGGATGTCCAACATGTCCACGTGCCATTTTCCTCCACCTGCAGTCACTCTGGGGCCTTTTGAATAACAATCTTTCAGCATCACGGTTGAACTCCCAACTACTGAAGTTCTTCAGTTGGAGACTAGACCCAGAGGACCTAGCATCGGATGCTTTTCTTCAGCTATGGCCGAACACTCGTCATTACACTTTTCCTCCCTTGTCCCTGATAGCATGGTTCCCTACACTCATTGAAAAGTCCATAGACTATCCGAGGTTACTCCCTACTTCACCAGACCTCTTGCTGGATCCCAATGGGAACTCACATTCCCTTCTATTACAAAGCCACCTCAGGTTACTGGAATGGCTTCTCTCTGGGGACTTCATTCCAAATGTTTCACAGTCAACTCTGGACCTCCTGTCAGGAGCTTGGCCTACAGGCAGGGCCGGCCTTAGGGGTGTGCGAGCACACATGGCCAGTGTCAGGCCGGCCCTGCATACCCCTCTCTGCTGCTTCCAATATCTCCTTCACATGCACCAGCTCCACTGCTTCACATCTTCACTGCTTCAACAGGTACCCAGGTGGAGGATTTCATTATTCTCCCCCCTGGTCTATTAAATTTTTTTTTTTAAATCGCGGCAGTGGGGGGGCTTAACGAGCATTGGAGGCGGAGCCATTACCAACCCGAAGCCCCATGTAACTGCTGCACAGGAACTGTATCCACTCCCCATGTGTGTGTGTGTGTGTGAGTGCCTGGCTATTTGTGACAGTTTGCCTGTGTGTGTGTGAGACTGTCTGCCTGCCTGTGTGTGTATGTGTGACTGTCTGTCTGTGTGACTGCCTGCCTGTGTGTGTGTGTGTGTGGTTGTCTGTCTGTGTGACTGCCTCTGTGTGTGTGAGGCTGTCTGTATGTGTGACTGTCTGCCTGCATGTGTATGACAGTCTGCCTGTGTGTGTGACTATCTGCCTTTAACTGAGTGTGTGTGCCTATCAGCGTGTATGAGTGTCTGCATGCCTGTGACCGAGAGTGTATGACTGCTTGTGATGGAGTATGTGTGACTCTCTGCTTGTTACTGTATGCCTATAACTGTGTGAGTGCCTATAACTGTTTGTGATTGTGTGCCTGTAGCTGTGTGTGACTGTCTACCTTTAGCTGTGTGTTTGGCTCTGTGACTGTCTGCCTGTAACTGAGCATGTGTGACTGTCTGCCTGTAACTGTGTGTGTGACTGTCTGCCTGTAACTGAGCGTGTCTGACTGTCTGCTTGTAACTGTTTGTGTGACTGTCTGCCTGTGCCTGTGTGTGTGACTGTATATAGGCAACTTGGTCGGGGGGGGGCGCCGTGAAGACTTTTTTGCATAGGGCGCCTAATGGCCTAAGGCCGGCCCTGGCTACAGGCACACAAAAGTCCTCTCTGCATGCCTGTGAGTCATGTGCTGAGGTTCATCACTTCATTGTTTGACCATCGTACAATATATTTTCTACCGATCGGCTTTTTCTGCGGGCCACAATGACTTGGACAGTTACCGGCAGAAAACATCTCTTGGTGTGCCGTTTTATTTGCAGCATCAGATTTGCATGCCCACCTCAACCTAAATACTCTTTGTTATGGGATGTGGACCTTGTACTCCAGCTCTTCACAAACTGGCCAAGGAACAAAGATATTTCACTCAAACAACTCACGGTGAAGCTGGTGATGCTGCTTTGCCTAATCTCCTGTAAACGTGTTTCTTATGTGCATGCCCTGGACCTTTCTGCATGGTCGTTTACTCCTGAGGGTGTTTTGTTCGATAACTCAAGATGCACCAATATGTCAATCTCCTCTGTCTTCTACCCAGCTTTTCCTCAGAATGTTAACTTATGCCCAGTGACCTGTCTCAAGGAATACGAATCTAGGACTTCCTCCCTTCGTGATCCAACCCATCCAGACTTGTTTCTAGCACTTCGACGCCCACACCACCCTGTCTCTTACACTGTCTCGTTGGGTTAAATGGATTATGAAGTTGGTTGGCATCTACACAGAGTTTGGGGCACACTCTGTTAGGGTAGCCATGGCATCTAAAGTTTTTAGATCCCGGGGATGTATCCCCATCCCGGGGATGTAGATTAGAAGACCTACTCCGGGCTGCTGACTGGTCCCGTGAATCTACTTTCGAGAATTTTATGTTCATACAGTTTCTCATTTTTCTGACATGGTAGTTTCACAGCTTTGAACTGGTATAATAAGAACCTCCGTGTCCTTTAATAAAATTACCAGATTTTACTAATCTCATGACATAAAGTCATGATTTTATTAAGGACACGGAGGCTAGTATTATCCCACCCGATACAGGTAAGTTGCACCCTCCCTTAAATGGATTTTCTCATGAGTTTATTATATGGTCTGTTATGATGTTGCTGTATATTTACCTAATTGAAGGTTCTATTATGATACTATTCTGTTCATATTGGATATGTTATTATATTTAATAATGCATTATAGATGTATTTTAATATTTCTTTGTTCCTTTCAGCTTCCTTACTGGAATTGGCACAGGTTGCATTCTTTCCTTTCATGTTCCAATGGAGGATCATGTCTTCTTTCTCAAGTTTGACCATATGTTTGTTAGATTGAGATGTGGAGTGGCTTAGGGTCATATGGGGATTAATGGTGCAAGGAGCATTCTTATTGGATGTCATGTTTGTGACGAACTGAACCTCGTCACGGGTTCTTGGAGGGGCCTGCTGGTCAGCCTCTTGCCTCAGGACTATGGGCCCTGCAATATACCTTGCCCAATGCACTTGAAATGTTATACTAAATATTCACTGATTATTATCACGCATGTTACATATTATTATTATTTTATTATGATGTCACAATACATTATATTTTCATAATAGAATTTGTAATTTATTGTATGGAGTAAAAATCCTCTAAAATGATGACGTTCTCTAGGATCTAAGAGCTTAAAATAGTGGGTAATTCTCAAGTATCAATTTTGATATAATAAAAATTATTAAATTCATTTTTGATAATTTTTATGAAAATATTATTTTAATATTCATCACCCCATAAATATCCCCACAGGGTCCAGGGTGGGTAGATGACGGCAAGATCCCCAACCAAGCTACGGCGGTTTGTGGGTACTTATGGTGTTCCAGTACAGTGCTTATGGTGCTCTTAAGTACTAGGAAGCAGCGATTGATGGAGATACCCAGTCGGGGTGCCAGGCGGTCCATAACAATGTTATGTTATTAACCCTTTAAGGGTGCATGTTTGAATTTTTCTAAGAATATTACAATATATTTTCTTTGCTGCTGAGGAATAATAAAAAGAGATAAAGCATAATACTTGCCTCCATGTCCTTAATAAAATCACGACTTTACGTCATATAGTTAGTCAAATCTGGTAAATTCCACATTTTCCAGCCCCATTACTGCTGCAAGAAAGTCAGTGCTCTATCAGCTGATCATCTGCAATAAGCCTTCTGGAGGACCACACTAAGACTCTATCCTGCACACTATAATTTAATTATAACTTGACCACCCTGTAAATCTACTTTATTTTATACGTTCTTTGTGCATTGCATATTTTCTTACATTTATGTCTTGTATGTAATGTTAAAGTGTAGTTTTATTAGCCCTGTATGTAATTGTTTTATACACATATATGCATATCTCTATTTCCCCTCTGATTTCTGCCCTTTGACCCCTCCCTTCTTTTATTAATATCCACTCAAATGTTTTGTATGAATAACAATCCCCTCATCTCTGTGCTTAGATGCATATCCTCTTCCCTTAGTTTTATTGCAGGCCTATCTGACCCTCACATACCTTTCTTCCACAGCCTGATTTCCAGCCCCATTACTGCTGCGAGAAAGTCTGATACCCACCACACCCTAAGCTCATTATTACATTTATAGATAGTCTGTCAAACCCAAATTTTAGATAAGCAGAAACAGTAGGTGTACACACTCCCTCTTATCAGTACACCCCTGCACTTAATTAACACCTAAAACGTAATATTTACCCTTCCTACTCCTGTTTTTGATATTCCATATTATAATTTTTTTCTCAAAACTGACTTTTTCCCAGCTTAGCAATGTTCTGTCTCCTCCTCCTCCTCATTTCCTCCTTCTCCCTCAGTATCAAAATCTCACCTTACACCCACTTTCCTCATCCTCCCAACAACATTTACATTTTCCCCTCTCTGCTACCCTCCCCCTTCTCTCAACTCATGCCCTGCACTCATTTTTCTGCTCCCTCTCTCCTACCCACAATTGATCTCATCCTAGACCCCATGCACATAAAACACACTCACACCTCATGTCAATATCTCTCCTCCTTCCGCTAGCAGCTGGTGATGTCTCTTCCAACCCAGGGCCCTTCGCCTCCTCGGCAAACCAGAAACCACACAAAAGGAGGTGGTGTAGGCATCCTTCTCTTCCTTCAATGTACCTTTCAACCAATCGCCCCTGCCCCTGCCCTATCCTTTACTTCATTTAAAATTTACACTGTCCGCCTATTTAAACCAACTTTAAGAATTGCTATCATATTTTGTCCGTTTAAGGTAGACAGCAATAAACCCTCTGATTTCTATTCTGTTCCTCTCCACAATATGTATAGACGAGCAAACAAGATAGGAAATCTCTAGGTGTTAGATTGCAGAATTAATTTATACAAAATAGAGAATAAGTGCTCACTTCCTTCTCATGTTCTATCTTCCTGATGTTATAGTCACTGGGTATTGCCACATCTACCACTATTGAAGTCTTTTGTTTCTTGTCTACCACCACAATGTCAGGATCTGAAGTTCACACAGGTTTTGTCATTCTCAACTACCCTTTGTGGTATCTCCCACCTGGACTTAGGCAGGTCCAGCCCATATTATGTGAAGATATTTCGGTACACCATCCCAGAAACCTGGTTGTACCTCTCAGTGTATGCTGTCTGTACTAACATCTTGCACCCATGTACAATGTTTTGGATTGTCACAGAGGCATCTTTGCACAGTGTCCACCTTAGGTCTTGCCTGGTGTGGTAGAACCCCACTTCTATTGATCTGTGCCTCAGTGCTGTATTTCAGTCCTGCCTTTTCCAACCACAAATAGGATTTTGTAATGTGATCCACATCCACTAAATGCCGGTGGTACACCCCATGGATAGGTTTTTCTTGCCATGGAACCTTCTCCTTTTCTGCATCCTCCATCTGTTGTTGTCTCTGGCATTTTTTTTAGCAGTTCATCTTTGGGAGCCATCTTTGTGATGTACTTGTGGATGCTCTATGATTCATTGACACTCATCAGACCCCAACCTCCTTCCTTCTGGCTGGTGTACATTCTCTGGGTGCTGGATTTTGGGTGGAATCCTCCATTTATTGTAAATAGCTTCTGGATTTTCACATCCACTGTGACCAGCTCTTCTCTTGGCCAGGTTATTATTTCAGCTCGATACCTGATAACTGTTAGGGCATATGTGTTGATGGTCTTGTTATTGCCATTGGGCCATGTGATTATGGTGCCCCAGGTACTTGTAGCTGTTATCTACATCTCCTATTTGGGCTTTTAGTACTTAAACTCCTTCTGTCCTGATCATCTTCACTCTTTTTGCTATCATTTGCCCACACTTATCTAGTCCAAACATTCTGATGTTCTTGCTCTATATCTCAGTTAGGTGGATCAGTAATGTAACGGACCGTTTTGCACACAAGGGGTAAAAAATGTTTAGGCAATCGTCCCCTTTTCAGAGATGCAGGCACAGCTACGGTAGAACCGCCAATAAGGGAATGCTCCAAACTCCCGAACGGCATACAATATAGCACTCCAAACACACGAACTGGAACCATACGAATCACTGCTAGCAGACGAATAGGAAAAGCATCCAAGCGGCTTACACTCCTAGCAATCAGTCTCTATCAGCGTTCAGTAAATCCCCCCAAAGACGAGACAAGGCTCGGTGTTGAGGGTCAAGCAGTGGTCTGTTTAATAAGGGCTACCTGCCCAGTATTTATGCAGGTCTCCCACCTGGTGGACACTCCCCTAGGGGACCAAATGGGAGACTGTGATAAGGGACAGACAAGTAGCCAAATAGGACACACAGTCACATTGTATTCCCACAATGCATCCTGGCTTCCTCCCCTCTGCCCTGGAGATAATTGAGAAGTAATTCAATTATCTCCCAGGACAAAGGCAAATCGCCATTATGCACGTGGGGATACTAAAATAAGAATTACTATTAAAATACACTATGTGACACACATTACAATAAAACTATACATTTAACATATCCCCAGATAGCTCAGGTCTGAGCGCACATTATTAAGCGAATGGCGCTCAGACCACACGAATACCGTTGAATCGCCATGGAGCCAAAGTCTTTACAAAGTTAGTTCTCATACGAATGAGCTCCATGGGATTCCTATCTGGGGTGTAATACAGTCAGGTAAAACTACCGAACACCGGGCTGTTTGTGCACTCCCGCCGAACAAGAAAGGAGGTCGGCGGCTTCAGCAGTGTTCGCGCCAAACTGTGTCTGTTTTTAGTTCCATGAGTTAGGCGTTGAACACCGCTGTGCGTTCGCATGTTTAAAATGGCCGCGACCTCGTGTTCGTGATACGAATGGCGGCCACCCAGTATTCGTCAATTAAGCTGCGGTTAACCGCAGCTTCTGGGAGATCAATTGCCGGCACACTCCAGCTCCCAGGTGGTCTAGTCATTTGTGCGGTTGTACGGTAGATTGAATCTACTGAACACTGGGCAGAAAAGCATGAATAAGTCTTTTCTGCAGGGGAAACAATGTCTTTTAACATGGGGTCATAATCCAGAGGCAGCAGGCGAGCAACCAGGCTTCTCCAATGCAATGTGGCGAGATTGCTCTCGTCACATCTCTACCCTTTTCCAAAAAGACTAACAGGGTATCTGACCTCCTGCTGGTCAGTGCCCTTGTTAGTCCAGCAGCCCACCCACAAAACACAATCAACAGCACAGGCCACCCACAATAAATGGCTACTACACCTGGGTAGAGGAGAAGCTTGTCCATGTCCAGGTGCCTCACCACGGCTGGGTGGGTGACTGGTATGCTGCTTTGGTGGGTTGCTGAGTGGGCAGAGACCAGCGGTACTCTGCCCTGGTGCCAATGCTACTGTGGAGGTAGCCTGGTTGAAGCCTGGTTGTTGGAGGGGGAGACCGACTGTCTCCCCTTTAGATACACAACCCTGCTGCTGGAGACCGACTGTCTCCCCTTTAGACACACAGCCCTGCTGCTGGAGACCGACTGTCTCCCCTTTAGATACACCGCTGGGCTGCCGGAGGGGGAGACCGACTGTCTCCCCTTTGGCTAAACAGCCCTGTCGCTGGGGGGCTGGACCGACCGTCCCTACCCCCTGTGCTGTAAATGCAGAGACCACGGTCCCATCTGCACAGTTGTGGGGCTTACGGTCTCCCCCTGGTACATTAAGCTGCCGCTGGCGAGAGGGGGTAACAAGCTCCTCTTCCATATATACTTCCAGCCGCGGGGGAGGGAGAATACAGAGTCCTGCTGCTGGGGAAAGGAGACTGGGCTCTCTATTCCCGTTAGGACACTCTGCCACTGGGAAATGGAGACTGGGCTCCTAATTCCCTGTTTTATCTCCCGCTGGGGAATGGAGACTGGGCTCCCAATTCCCAATAATTCGTACTGCCGCTGGGGAATGGAGACTGGGCTCCCAATTCCCAATAATTCGTACTGCCGCTGGGGAATGGAGACTGGGTTCCCAATTCCCAAAAAATCATACTGCCGCTGGGGATCTGAGTCGACCGCCCAGCATCCCTGTAGCTCACCCTGCCACTGGGGAGGGAGGGCGCTGTTCTCCTCACCCTGCAAGGTAAACTGCTCCTGGGGGACAGGACCACTTGTCTCTGCCCCCTTTAACTCAGCCTGCCGCTGGGGAATGGAGCTCGGGCTCCCAATTCCCTGCAATATCTCCCGCTGGGGAATGGAGCTCAGGCTCCCAATTCCCTGCAGGACCGGTGGAGAGACCTCGGTCCCATCTCAACCAGCCAGCTGGGGTTCTTCCCAGTAATCCTCTGCAATATCTACTCAGCTGAATGGGTCTGGATCTGGGTTTCCGCTTCCCTGCTGAGCCTTCTCACTGGAGTGGAACAGCTCTTGGTAGCCCTGCTGCAGCTCCATCTCTCGGATCACCAGGTGGACCAGGTTTTGCTCAATTTCGTGAGTGTCGTCCCAGTCGTACCTGCTCTCCCTCCACTCCAATAGATCACTGAACCGGGCTTGTGTAGGGCTCCCAAACTCAGGCTCTGAAAAAGACTCCCATAACAAGCCAGGGCCATCAAACTCCTCTCCCTCTGGCCTGTCATGCTCGGCTGTCCAGGGCAGGTACTGTGCCCCATACCACCAGAGCGCCTGGTAGGCATCTTCCAGCCACATCACCTGCCATACCCGGAGCTCCAATTCCTTCACCCATTCATCCAGGGGCTGCTCTCCCAGGAAGGGCATCCGCAGGGCTCTTCCCTTCCAGAGACACAGGCACAGCTACTGCAGAACACCAATCCACCGAACAGGAAACCATATGAATGCTGTAAACAGCCGAATAGGAAAAACCATACGAATAGGTTTACACTCCTAGCAGTTGAATTGGAACAGCATACAATAAATCCCCCCAAGAACGAGACAAAGCTCCGTGTTGAGGGTCAAGCAGTGAACAGACAGAGCTGTGGGTTTATTGTTCTTATATACACGTTAGTACCACCCACAGGGTTTTGGAACACAACCAATAAACACATACAATACACTCAGACACTCCCACACAAAATCCTCCCCTCTGCCTGTGATTCAATTACCTTACACAATGGGTAATGTAATTATAACAAGCAGAGAAATACAATTTTTCCACATTATTCATAACTTGAAAAGTATGCATCACATTCACATAAAATTAAATTTTGAGAATCAGCATACTCCAAATACAAACATAGGTCAAAATCATACAAATTGGTCCAGTGGTTCAAAAGATAGATCGTAGTCCTTTGTGACCAAAGGAAGCATGGCTTTTCTGCCCAAAACCAGTTCCACAGAGTCTTCTATCCTGGAGATAATTGGGAAGTAATGCAATTATCTCCAAGGACAGAGGCAAAACTCCATTGAACACATGGCAGCAAAAGACAATAAAACACATAAAAACATATAGAATGATACAATTATCTGTGGAGTACAGGCGCTTAAAATGTGATATAATATAAAATCCAAATTGTGGTAAGCAGCTCAACACATGTGTAGGTACCTCTAACCTTAACACAAAAACATGCAGAGAAAGAGTGGAGCGTTATAAGTGAGACCAATTGTCACAGCCAACAAAGCCCAGTGGAGCGCTAATGTAATAAAGTACAACTTACCCTTATAATAAGGGATACAGATATGCACATAAATTTGTCTAGGAAAAAGAGACAAGGAAAAACAATTGGTGCAGTATATAAAGGCTTTGAGGAATTTGAGATGAAACTTGAATTGTAGCAAACTCACATGGTTGAGAGCCTGGAGAGGATAGGCTCAAATCACAATCACAGTGGTATTTATAGTGAATACCCGACTTCTTCTAAGCTGTTTTTCAAATGCTCAAAAAGAGAAGCAGAGGAACAAAAAATCCTAGTGTAGTATCCTTTAGATCAATGGAGCAATACAAATGAATAAAGATATTTGCTCACCTTATTAAGAGCCAATGTACACTGGGCTCTCAGTTTGAACAGCACTGTGCCTTTAAGAGGGCACAACTCTTCTTTTTAGCAGCAGGAAAATGACATTTGCATCGCAAATTATTGTCGGAGAGACTATTTCTCAAGTTGGAGTATCCAACTTGAGAAATAGTCTCTCCAACAATAACTCAAATAGGAACAAAGAAGCTACAAACCCATTTAATGAATCTAAAGGTTTCTAAGACTGTGGTGTTTGTGGTGCCTGTAAAAATACTAATAATAGTAAGAGACAAATTAGGGAATTTGTAGATGTAAAAAATCCTAAAAAAAACTATAAAATAAAAGACATTATAACCTGCCATACAAAAAGGGTCATTTATATGTTGACGTGTCCATGTGGCCTTTTATATATTGGCCGCACTGCACGTCCTCTTCAAGTCAGAATACAGGAACATATTAGAAATGTGAAAAATGGATTTATAAAACATAGTGTATCACTCCATTTTAAAAATGTACATAATAGTGATCCTAAAAAAATGCAATTCATGGGCATTCAAAAGATAGTTCCGGATTGGAGAGGTGAAGATTTGGTGAGAAAGATGGGAAGGGCTGAGATGAAATGGATATTTCAATTGGATACTTTGCATCGCAAAGGTTTAAATAATGATTTTGAATTATGTCAATTTTTATAAATTTTTTTTTTTTTTTTCTCTCAGCCCTTCCACATCTATATTTTTCTATGAAGGGACATTATATCATTGTATAACCAACACGGTTAGAGATGTATAATGTTTATATTCGGGACTACTACATTTTATATGTATGTCAATTATATCTACTCAATGGTGGGATTAATGTAAGCTAATTTTGGGACTATCTGTTCCTCTCTTTTTTCTTTATGTAAATTATTTTGGGTATATTGCTATAGGTGATTATATTGACCCTAGAATTTTATTTGAACAGATTCAACCGATTATAATCTAACTGTAGATTTGATGTCCTTTTCTCTCTCTTTTTTCCCCCCCCTTTTCACGTTTCTATGATGCCCCAGATATTATATATTATACCCATTGACGATATGTGAACTGGCTGGCTTTTGCCAGCATTAAATATGGAGATCGGCAGAGACCGAAAGTGACGTCGTGGCTGTTGCGATACGTCACTTCCGGTTTCGAGTGCATCAGCAACGGAAGCCCTGAAGGAATCTATTAGGATTGGACGACCAATGGCGGGTAAATTAAAGCATTTCGACCAACGAGGAAGTACTCTACAGTATTTAAAACAGAATACCACAACAGCAGGAAATCGATTGAAAAAGCCTTGGTATAAGGTGAAACGCGTCTCGGACAATAAGGACTCCTTTTTTACTTGACCATTATTTAATGGTATTTTATTTAACTTTTATATATGTAAGTTTAATAAATTTATTTTATTTTCTTCATCCAGGTTCCTTGAATTGTAATTTTCCTGCTGCTAAAAAGAAGAGTTGTGCCCTCTTAAAGGCACAGTGCTGTTCAAACTGAGAGCCCAGTGTACATTGGCTCTTAATAAGGTGAGCAAATATCTTTATTCATTTGTATTGCTCCATTGATCTAAAGGATACTACACTAGGATTTTTTGTTCCTCTGCTTCTCTTTTTAAGCATTTGAAAAACAGCTTAGAAGAAGTCGGGTATTCACTATAAATACCACTGTGATTGTGATTTGAGCCTATCCTCTTCAGGCTCTCAACCATGTGAGTTTGCTACAATTCAAGTTTCATCTCAAATTCCTCAAAGCCTTTATATACTGCACCAATTGTTTTTCCTTGTCTCTTTTTCCTAGACAAATTTATGTGCATATCTGTATCCCTTATTATAAGGGTAAGTTGTACATAAAAACATATAACTGTGCAGCCATTGCACAAAACAGGTACATTCAACATATCCCCAGATAGCTCAGATTTGAGCGCACATTATTACTGAATGGCGCTCAGAGCACACACATACAGTTCAATTGCCATGGAGCCAAAGTCTTTCCCATAGTCTTTCATTATACGAATGGGCTCCATGGCATAGCTGTCTGGGGTATCACCGCTCTATCAGGGCAAGCACCAAATGACCCGGCTTTCATGTCTTTGCAGGGGAAAATCAAGCCTTTTAACATGGGGCCATAGTCCAGAGGCAGCAGGCGAGCAACCAGGCTTCTCCAATGCAATGTGGCGAGATTGCTCTCGTCACAAGTAAGTCAATGTCCCGCTCACTCTTTTCATACAGCTTGAGGTCATCCATGTAGAGTAGGTGGCTGATGGTAGCTCCATTTTTCAACATGTATCCGTATCCACACTTCATGATGTCTGAGGGGATTGAGGCCAATGGGGAACAGTATTGGAGATCGCGCAGCACCTTGGTATGTGCCACATTTAATATCATTTGTGTTAACGTCCTAGAATTGGCTTTCGTGTTCTTCATTTGCCCATCGAGTTTTTGATGAAGGCTCTAATTGTCTTATTGACATTGTAAAGAGACAAACACTCTAGTATCCATGTGTGTGGCATTGTCGCAGGCTTTCTTGTACTCAATCAGGGCTGTGCACAGATTGGTTTGACTTGTCTTAGAATCCTGTGTGACTGCTGGGTCTACCAGTATTTGATGTGTTGATCCTCTTGTGTTGTTTCTAATAATCCTTTGAGTATTGCTCATGTACTGACTCAGATGCCCATTGATCTTGGAGGCTATGATGCCAGACATAACCTTCCATGGTTCTGAGAAGCAGGGTGGGAGCCTATTGCTAGTGTTTGGTTCATTTGTTCAGCTAGGTGTTAATGCATCATTGTTAATTTCTTTATCCAGTAGATGTGGATCATGTCAGGTCCTGGGACTGACCAACTCTCCATGTGGGCTACTCGCTGTTGTATATCTCCGACTGTGATGGTGACTGGTTCCTGTGCTGGGAGCAGGTGTTCTGCTTTCAAGTCTAGGAGCCACTGGTGTCAGGACAGGAAGGAGTGCTGCCCTGAGACAGCAATATCCCTTTAAATGTGGGAACCCAATTTGCAGAGAATCACTGACAAGACACAATGAATGAGAGTTAATAATAGGTATATATTATTACGAAAACCAATGGACAAAGAAATATCAGACTATATACAAATATACAATGCCAAAAACAAGTATATACAGTAACTTAGGATTAGCACAAAAGCATAAAGAACAGTCTTTTGGTATATGAAATACTCTTGAGCAGGGCCAGGCAGCCACCACGAACAACAGACAGTCCACAAGCCCAGAGCCACAAGGTAGGCTACAGAGTCACAAGGAAGCAAGGCCAGAATCAGGATACACGATCAAAGGAAGCAGGGTCAGGGTCACTGGATGCTAGACCAGAGGACAGGACAAGAGGACACGGGAACACAGGACCAGAGGAACGCAGGATACAGGACCAAAGAGTGCAGGGTCAGAGTCACAGGAAACAATGATCTGACAAGGAGGGAAGGGAGAAACCAAACTATAAAGGTGCTTAACAAGGGCCAGCTGTAGTGCTAAATGAAAAGAAATGAGGAATAGTGCCAAACAGTGAGAGTGGTGAGTATAGGTACTGCACGAAGGCATATCTACTAAGGAGTGAACCGTGACAACTGGGCCTTGGTATTGTGTGATACTTCTTTCTCCAAGATGTTCTTCCAGTACTGTTATGTCACTGCTCTGGGTTGATATGTGTTTACCCCGCAACTGTGCATATAAATTTGGTAAACGGGGTCTTTATTCTCTTAGCCTCTGCTTTTCTGGTGCATCTGCTCAGTCTTGTTAGCCCTTGCTTAGCTGTTTCTAGTGTCTCTGGTATGACCATATCCTTGTGATTCCTTAGTAGTTAGGACCTAGCCTTGAACTTTCCACCTTTCAAGTTGATCCAGCTTACTAACTTTCATATGTGTTGCCTTTATCTTGGCTTCCAGTCTCTATGGTGGGCATTGTTTCTCTTTTAGCCTGATCTTGCAATCAAGCATATTTGCCATTAATGCTGTGGCATATATGAGCCTGTTGGACTATGTGATGGCGCTGGTTAGGATTGTGGACAGGGACTTATTAACTGCAGCTAGTATGGTGATAGTTTACCAGTGATCTTTGGATATTGTCTGGTGTTCAAGGATTGCTAGGATCATCTTTCTTTTATCTGTTATGCCATCTTGGGGCAGAGATTTAGGTTGCTGTCCCTTTGCAAGTATATGTGTGGGTATGGGAAGTTCTTCCTTCTTGTGGCTTCTGTGTGATGGTGTTTTGTTTAGTCCATCTAATTCCAGTTGTATTCCATATATTGTAACAAACCACCTCTTTTACCGCTAGGATTTTGTCACAGATCTTACGGTAACCACAGCCTTCTAGGGTAATCAAAGTCCAGGACACATCCAGCTCAGTTTTTCTGATTTATTTGGTGCAAAATATACAGGTGCTTCAAAATAAAATAAACAAAACAAAATCCCTTTGTTTGAGCACTTACTAAACACAGTAATCACTATCTGGAATTGGGTGGCTTTCCCACTTACCAATTGACAACAGCAAAATATAGCTGCAAAACACACCATTCCTCTGGCTCTTTCTCCCTCACTCTGCAGCAGGCTGATCCCTTCTTTTAAAGGCCTGTCTGCCTGCTAATTGACCAGCTACAGGTGAGTATCAATTAGTTCATATCTCTGGAACTCCTAAGGTATATACACAAGATCTGGTCTGGCTGTTACAAAGTAACTGGTGCTATTGGAGCACTGGCCCACCCTGATCTCCAAATGCTCCGCCCCAGGGACCCTTACCATGACAGAGTACCAACAATGTATCTTGCAAACCTAACATCTCTCCCTGGGGCATTTAATGGAGAAACATCAGGCTGCTGTTTAAATCAGGCCTAATATGTATTCCCTCAACAACTATTCCACATTTTCTCTCAAAAAAAAAAAATAAAAAAAAAAATATATATATATATATATATATATATATATATATAATAATTTGTGCTCGGAATTTATCTAATACATAATGGAATGTAGAATGAGAAGCAAAGTTGGTTGAGGTGTGAAAAAAACAACGTACAAGTAGGCTTGTAAAAGAGGGCCCACAAAGGTGAATTGTTAATATAGATGGGTGTAGGTGGGTGGGGACAAACAGCTTGCACGACAAAGGTAAGTGGGGGGGAGGGTTTATATAGGATCATAACTCCTCCCACAAATTCAGGCCAAATGGCCTTCCAACTTGTGCTCGGAATCTATCTAATACGTAATGGAATGTAGAAGGAGAAGCAAAGTTGGTTGAGGTGTGCTGAAACCAACGTACGAGTAGGCCTGTAAAAGAGGGCAAAAAGAGGAAGAAAACACACTTTATGCAAGTTAATACAGCATGAGTACTGAAAGCTTGTAAGGAATTTTTACTCTGATTGAGGTATGTGGCGGAGGCCTGGTATTTCACAGGTTAACTCCACTAAGATCCCAGTGAGGCTCAGGAACAATGACAAATCCCATAAAGTAATAATTCCAGCAAGCAAGGTAATCCAAGAATATCCCCATACAGATCCCAATGACTGGACGACACACAGCATCAGGAGCAGAACTGACGTTTATTCCAGACAACCTCCTTTTAAGCATTTCTCCCATGCAAGGGAGGGATTCACATTCATTAAGACAGTACCCAATGGAATAGCAGTTACCTCCCACACATCTCCTCCCCTTAGTATGACACCTAATCCCATTATACAGGTTATAGTTTTCAAGATTAGCAGGTACACCAATACGTTGGGTACCTCCTGGTAGCCCTGATCTGGGTTACCAACATATAAAAAATTCACCGAGATCAGACCAGGGGTTCGGGAGTTAGGTGGAGGGTGAAATTTGACAGACCGCACACAAGGTGGTATCCGAAAAGGGTTTCATGCGTTTTGGCCCTGCGGTCGGTCTCCGTTCGGGAGGTAAAAGACACATAAAAACCTGCCATCCACTAATACAGTTACGTTCGCCTGACTTCCCTCATTCGGTACTCTAAACTCACCAAACGGGGGGCTGATTCGTCTTCTCGTTCGATGAGTTATGGAGCTCTGGAGGTGTCAGCGGTGTTCGGGTAATCGAGTGTCCGATTTGAGTTCCAGACACTCGACGACCAAACACCGCTGAGCCTTTCGTGCGTAACATGGCCGCCGCCACGTGTTCGCATGCCGAATGGCGGCCACCCAGATACATCCATAAACCACCTATTAGTCTGCGGTTAGCAAGTACTTTACAGCTTAACGAGGGACAAGCTTCACTCTGGGGTGGTCTATTAGTTCGGTAGTTTCCATTTGTATGAAATACAGATGGAAACTACCGAACAATCATACGAATGCTACTTACAATTAAATACAAAGCAGAAACAACACACGAATTGCAGGATTCTCATAGTCTTTAAGGACAGCCACAGTACCATCCGCTACAAGGTATATATGTAACTGCGCTGAGGATTAGCCGTGGCCCCATCACTTAGTGATGTAGACTGGGGTGTAAGAGCTTGAAGCTGCTGATGCAGCGCTTAGTAACAGAAAGACCAGCGAAGGAAGCCATGATGTAGCTCCACCTTAATGGAAGGTTTAGACGTGAAGTAGCGGATTAGAACTGATAGTGTGTGGTTGACCTTGGAGACGTAAAGCGTTGTGACTGCATATGAGATTTAAGTAAGATGCTTGATTTGTGGGTTTGGAGAAAAGGGCAAAAAAAAAAAAACATATTGTAACTGCAAAAGTCTTGATTCAAGCAAACTCTAATCGTGACATGTACAATATACAAGGCCCTGACGTGAGTGATAGAGTAGTCGTGAAACTGCGTGAAGCGTTCGTACCTGTACGTGGTGAAATTGCGTGTTTAGTCCAAGATTAGCTCATGTAATGGTGGTATCTCGGATGGTATGTAGTGGATCGTAGGGAGTGCCTGAAAGAAAACCTTAAATTGAGAGCGTGCAAAAGTGTCAGCGGTTGTGTAGTGAATAGTGATGTCCCGAACGGTTCGCAGAACGGTTCGCCACGGACTCATCATTGAGTAAACTTTGACCCTGTACCTCACAGTCAGCAGACACATTCCAGCCAATCAGCAGCAGACCATCCCTCCCAAGCCCTCCCACCTCCTGGACAGCATCCATTTTGAGGCTGCATTCTTAGTGAGCTGTCCGGGAGGTGGGAGGGTCTGGGAGGGAGGGTCTGCTGCTGATTGGCTGGAATGTGTCTGCTGACTGTGAGGTACAGGGTCAAAGTTTACTCAATGATGAGTCCGCGGCGAACCGTTCGGGACATCCCTAGTAGTGAACACCAGGAATGAAAATGTAGACTAGAAAGAACTGATGGGTTGCTACCTGCCAAATCAGCCTGCGAATCAGCCACAGTGGCAGCGAGTATGACTGCCCTTGCTTATGAAATTGCAGGCAGTGGAGTTGTCAGAGCAGCATTTAACTGCCTTGCCGGTCCAAAGATGACCCCATGTGAGGGTGGCCACCACGTTCGGGTAGATCTCTGACAAAGTAGAAGTCTCTCTAAAGGCTGGCAAGGCATCCTTCACAGTGGGCCAGGCATCCCTAACCAGAGGTTGCCTGGTGACAGAGGGACCCCGAGTGTTGTGAAAAAGAGGCTGTGGTGGTATGAACACTGTTAGGCGTTTGTGAACCTTCTAAATCAACAAAAAAATTCATCCAGATAGTGGATGACCTGAATATTTTTAAGAGCGGCCAGCAGAGGGTTTGTGCGAAGATGTTGAATACTTAGGGCTGCTCCTAGAGTGCGGTGCGGAAGGGGTCTATGATTAGATGCATTAAAGGGTATTGTGAATGGCTACCTCGATGGAATGGTACGCCAAGATGAGAAGTGTGAGGACCGGAAAAGAGGCGATCGTGAAACCAGCATTTAATTGCTGTGGACAGAAGGTGGTCCACCGTAAGAGGGTCAATGGATGTAGATAATAGGTTGGGGCATATGAGTGTACCTGTGGGAATGGCGATAAGGCCTGTGTGATTGGAACAGAGTGGGCCGGTGAGACGTATGGAGTAGTGATAGTGGATGGTGGGGGACGGGTAGGGAAATGAGGGGTAAGCCAGACTGTATGACCGAGATCAACAGGTGAGGGTTTGCCGGGCTTAACGAGACACCTGGTTTGGCTATGGGAGAGAGCCTATCCCCGCGTTTTTAGGCCGGAACATGGGAAATAGCCGAACGCCAGTTTATGCTTACGTGGACGTGCTGATCTCGTGACCGGAAGCCGGGTAGCAAGTGGCGAAGTCGGGTAGAAGCCAGTGGACGGGCACGGAAGACGGAGGCAGAAGCTGCTGGCGACAGACTGCTTGCTGGAGACAGCTTGAGACAGGACTTGGCGGGAACAACGAACCGGAAGTGCAGGTAACTATGGAGACTACAAACAGCTTGCACGACAAAGGTAAGTAGGGAGGTAGGGTTTATATAGGATCATAACTCCTCCCACAAATTCAGGCCAAATGGCCTTCCAACACACTCACTTATTCACTAAACAGCAATTTGCAGTTTTACAGAATGTAATAGCTTTATTTAAAAACACCTCACCTAGGCAAAAAACAATGGAGGTTTAGTTACTGTATATAATCATACATTGCATAAGCCTGCCACAACCTCAATGTACCCTGTGACGTACCGCCTGGCACCCCGACCGGGTACCTCCATCAATCTCTGCTTCCTATTACTTGAGATCACCATAAGCACTGTACTGGAACACCATAATCACCGTAGACCCCATGAACCACCGCAGCTTGGTTGGGGTCTCGCCGTCCTCCACCCACCCTGGACCCAAGACCAAGATCCAGCTTCCAGTGGGTAGACCTCTCCTAGTCCAGATAGTGTGTTTCAGGAACAGATCTTATAAGAGTTAGTAATTATACTCAGGGAAGTATTGTGATATAGCAATCCCCAGAGTGAATGTAGTTCTCCAATCCCCCAAACATGAGCCTAGACTCCAACGAATATCTCTTTAATGGGAGCCACACTTGGCCTTATATGACAATCCCCATGTAAGGGGTAGGCCCACAGCAACCTTGTGTGGCACTGATTTGCAACTTCACAGACCAATAACAATAAGGTTACAAGGCACGACACTCCCACACACAGCACGCAATCCTTCCCCTCTGCCTGGGAGATAATTGGATCAGATACTGTATTAACCCATTTATCTCCAGACAGAATAAAACACACATTTCTATAAAGTCCCAAAAGTACCCCAAAACACACAATATCCCCACAAATGATACATCCCCTGATAGCCCTAATCTGGGTGACCAAAAAATCACCCAGATCAGTTCAGGGGTTCAGGAATTTTATGGAAGTCACATATCTGACCGACCGCAGGCATGGTCTCATACCCAAAACATTTCTGGAGTATCAGGGCTTGCGGTCGGTCTAGTTTGGTAGTTTGAAAATGAACAAACTACCAAACAGAGTCAATAGTCTTACCCTGACGCTTGTTCCCTTCATCCAGACGAATGATCCCACTGAACAGTGCTCTTCTAACTTGTATAGAACCGAACGCAGGTGATGATGGAAGTCCATCAGTGTTCAGGAGTTTCTGTATCCAATTTTAGTTCCAGGAGATTTGTACACCACTGCATGCGTTCATGCGAACAAGATGGCCGCCACCTTGTGGTTGTCCATAGGAATTGCGGCCACCCAGATGAACAATTAGAACACTGCGGTGAGAAACGTTCCAAGTTGTTAATAGATGTTAACAAGCTCCAAGGTGGTCTCTGGTTCAGTATTTTAGCCAGGTCTATTGCAGGGCCATAGTCACAGGGTAAGAGGCAGGCAAATAGACTGCTCCAAGAACCAGTGACGAGGTTCAGTTCATCACGTACCCCATTCTTGGCAGGTCCTACTCTAGCATCCTAATACTTGCACTTATGAGATTAATCCACTTACTTGGGAAATATTTCTTTCTGAGAGTCTCTGCAGGTCAACATTAAAAGTGGCCCTTGAATGAGGCAACTGTGACAGTGAGGCAACTGTGACAGAGAGGGGTGCAAAACCGGGGAGTTGGCCTGGACTTCCAAATATAAATACTGTATATGAAATCAAGAGGCTGCACTCATCTGAACATGCATACATTATAGGATGCTGCTGAGGCCAATTTATACAACACAAAAGATCCTGTTCACTCGCTTATTCACTAAACAGCAATTTGAAGTTTTACAGAATATATCTCAAATAAAAATTGTTAAAATCTAAATCGATATAACAAAACCTTTCTTCGCTTATTGGCTAAATATATGTTTTTTTTATTTACTGTGTTATAATATACAGGCACAATAGTTATATTTTTTAATATTCGTTTTCTAAACTATGAGGTTCCAGTAATTACAGTTTAAAGTGCTTTTCTAAAGTGTCCTCAGCCCATGACGTTAAGAGTGTACTTACCAATTTGAGTACATTTTTATAACTCTAAACACGTCAAAATCTGTGCACATGTGGCTTTATGTGCTTTTTCTGTATAATATAATTACAGATTGGCCCACATTATTGACAATGTTGCTATCTGCCAATTCAGAGCTATATCTTCGCATTACTTTCACAATTGTCAAATTACCTTTTAAAGCTAATGGAGAATAATTACTATATTGGTTTAATTGCTATATTTTACTTTTCTCGTTGGTACATATGTTCTCTTTGTGCTTGTTGTTTTGTTGTTACAATCTGTCCCTCTGGATGATAAAAAAAAAATAAAAAAAGTTGAGGTATCTTGAGGCTTGAAATGCCACAAAGCAAGTGTGCAAAAGGGCACATGTGCACTTATATTAATCACTAGTATTTGTGGGTGAGTATGCTTCTTAACATTACAAAAAAAACCTAGAGGGCAGAATATTACTAGTCGATGCTTTGTTGCATTGAAATGAAAAGAAAAAGAAAGCTTTAACCTATATACAACAGGTGTGAGCACTGACATATTGATCTCTCTTGCTCACTAATTGTAAATAGCAAAGCATGTGCTTAAGTAAAAAAATAAATTAAAAAAATTAGGTATTCCTAGTTCTCTCATAGTGTAACTTGGGTGACAAATATGCTAACTTTCCATCCTGCAGCACAAATAATACAAATATATTATACCTTAACACATAACACATTATGGAGGCATTGTGTAAAGTCAAACTGGCAAGGCGGAGTTCTGGAGATTTCCATTCAAGGCCAGCACAAGCCTAAGGCAGCCTTGGCAGTCGCCTTAGGGTACCCCATGAAATTGTTGTAAAAAAAGCCTTGTGCTAATGCTGAGTGAGTAGACATCTACCTAACCAGACAGTAGGTGCTTAGTCTGCGCAAATGTACAGTGATGGTTGGAAGACAGATGATGAGGGAGCTGTGACCTCTTTTTTCTCTGGCTCCAAAACGATATCACAAAGCACGAAAAGACATGCTTGGGAGCTGTTCAGGAAGAGCAGGAAAATCAGAACAGTTTCACTGGTATGTGTGTATCGGCAACTGATGGGATCTTGGAGCCAATTGCCAAGTATTTGGATTTTCTCTTCAAGGAATCAGTATTGACCATCCCCACATGCATTAAAGATACAGGTGACCTTCTGGCTGACCTCCAAACAATAGGTGACTATGAGGGACTACTTATTACCATGGATGTGAACAACCTTTACACCATTATACCCCATGATGAGGGTATAGAGGCCATGAGGGGCCTTCTGGCTAACTCCCCAGTATATCGGGGACCAATGATTGAGTTTGTTCTAGAATTACTACAGTTGGCTTTACAATGTAATTATTTCTGTTTCCAGACTGACTGGTATCTTCAGATCTCAGGCACATCGATGGGGGCGCCCATGGCCCCGATGTATGCGAACACATACATGTATTCACTTGAGAAACAATACATTCTGCAACAATTTAAAGATCAGATAGTTAAATACTATCGGTTTACAGATGATATTTTGATCTTATGGAATGGTACAGAGACAGAGGCCTATGAATTTGTAGAGCATATTAATAAGCTACCAACACCAGTCAAAGTTACATCCAAGATTAATAAACAATGTGTACAGTTTTTTGATGTTGAACTAACAGTAAAGGAGAAGCGACTTGAATATAAGTTATATGCAAAACCTACTGACAGAAACACCATTCTGCACTACAAAAGCGCTCACCCTAAACATCTTAAAGACTCATTGCCACTCTCGCAATTTCTTAGAGTCTTGAAAAATAATTATGTTACCTCCCAATGTACTGAACAACTACAAATGATGTATGAAAGATTTAGTGCACGGGATACAAGAAGAATGTCCTGGACCGAGCCTTGGATGAAGCAAAGAGAAAATATGGAGAAGTTAGGAACAGAACGGAGTTAAACCATACTCCAACTAGATTACTCTTTCCAATGAAATTCCATACAGCGAATCCAGCTCTCAAAAGATCGATTAACCAGAATTGGAACATCTTGAAAAGGGATTTTACACTCCCAGAGGAGACCCAACAAGCACCAATGATCTGTTATAAACGGAATAGAAATTTGAGGGACCTACTGGTCAAAACTGATCCGACACATTGTTATCTACCAAAAGTACAAGAGACATCGAACGCGGGATGTGTTCGATGTCTGGGATGTGTGACCTGTGGTCATATTATTCCTTCAAAGACCTTCCGCCATCCTAATATGAATAAAACCTACACAATTAAACATAGGAAACATTGTTGAACAGATCACGTGATTTAAAAACTCAGTTGCCCATGTGTCCTAAATTATGTTGGGAAAACTGAGACTGCGCTTTGTGAAAGAATTCAGGGACACAGGTCAAATATCCGGCTTGCCTATCGTGATGGCAAGTCAGACAAACCTGTGGCCCGACATTTCCTGGAGTGTCAGCACCAACTTTCAACATTAAGATGTGTAGCGATCGACCACGTCCCCATGCCAAATCGAGGTGGGGACAGAGCAAAACTCCTCTTACAACGAGAGACATTCTTGATTCTTGAGTTGAACACTCTGTCCCCAAAGGGATTGAATGAAAATTGTTCTTTCATCCCATTTTTATAATATATACCTGGTCCTTTGACCCATATCCCATGTATATAATAGTATATATATATATATATATATATATATATATATATGTGTGTTTTTAATGGTGAATACATGAATAATTCTATTTACTACTGTCCCTTTCCTCTTTTTCATTGTGTTTTTTTAAACTTTTTTTGCCACCACTGATATGGATTTCACCGTTTTTTTATTTAAGTTTATTAAGGGACAATCTGACCCAACCTCCTTATATGAGATCTGCATAGGTGATTTATGAATTTGATATATCTTGAGATTGGTATGTTCTGCTTACGCTTTTTGTATACGATTTGAATATTGCTTTATCTAGCACTGTCACTTTAAGTTCATATTGCTGACATCTGCTACCCACTTTCTGGTGACAATATATCACCTCACTATTATCACATATATAGCTCTTAGGGACCATATTCACATATTGTCTGTATAATCAGAGCACTGTCACTTTAAAATTCAGGCTGGATAGCTCTTAGGGGCTATATCCACATATTTTCTGTACAATTAAAGCACTGTCACTTTAATTCAGGCTAGACTCTGCTAGTATTGCCCAGCCATTAGATTTGTGTATATATATTTGATTTCATTACACTGTACCACTTGTTTATACACTGAAAGCAATATATCTCACACATTTGTATATATCTTACATTCTACTAACTGCGTTTGCTGACTGCACACTCTATATATCTGCTAAACAGCCCTTTTTTCCCACATGCATTCTCTCATATTATTGGTAATTAATGATCTTTATTGTTCTATGTCTTAAAAAACTAGCTGCCAAAAGCAGGGGCGTACCTAGAGCATTTGGCACCCGGGGCGGATCCTGTGCTTGGCACCCCCCCCCCCACCCAAAACCAAAAAACCTGTAAAAAATGTTAAAGGTTTTCTTTCTTTTTTTTTACAATTTGTAAACTTTGCAAAACCACTGTCAGCCCCTCCTACAAAACCCTTGTCCTGCCCCGCCCCTCCTACAAAACCTCTGTCCTGCCCTTCCACAAATCCCCTGCTTATCCCCCCTTATAAAGACTCCTGTCCCAATACAAAACCCCCGCCCCCTTCTACAAAATCCCTGCAGCCCCACACACACATTTACAGGCAGACAGTCACACACTCAGTTACAGACAGACAGTCACACACTCAGTTACAGGCAGACAGCCACACACAGTCACAGGCAGACAGCCACACACAGTCACAGGCAGACAGTCACACATACACATTTCCTCCGTGCGGCCAGTTTATCAGCTGTTTGCTTGTGTGAGCTGTACTGGCCACAGGCACCCTAACTACCATGGGACACTGTGCAGCCACAGCTCACACAGCCCCCTCCAGCCAGGGCCGGTGCAAGGATTTTTGCCGCCCTAGGCAAAAGTAAAGTTTGCCGCCCCCCCATGTGACATCACAATGCCCCAGCCATATGATTTGCCATGTTAACTAACGCCAGTGCTGCAGTGCCGCCGTGTTTACATTAAAAGGCCTGCAGGGACAGGCTATAGACACCAGAACCACTACATTAAGCTGAAGTGGTTCTGGGGACTATAGTGTTTCTTTAATGTGAGGTAAATTAGAGCTTAGTGCCACGAATAATATACTAGATTGCCTACTTACAACCAGATGAGGATGATGATGGGCTCCAGCTGCAGTCTGGCTCCACTGGTCTGGTGTAGAACAGGCTCTCTGGGGGCGGTTTGTAACTATGGTCACAAAAATCAATGTTCTGGGAGAACGGGAAGCAGCTCCATTTTTGGGGG
>OW240914.1:108130600-108165590 GCA_933207985.1 Pelobates cultripes
CAGTGCCCCATACCTGCCGCAAGACGACCGCCCAAGCCTCTTCTTCCATCTCCCTGTTACAAAAATCAATGCCGTGTACACGTCCACTGATAGGAGACGCGGAAGGTATTAAACTGATCAGAAAAATACTAAACACACCACTCCTATCTGGTGGCACATTAGCTTGACCGTGCAGTGCCCCAAATTTGAATTAAGAGGACCGACCAAGCATCTTCTTCCATCTCCCTGTTACAGAAATCACTGCCATATCCATACAAATTGTACAGAATGTCCAGGATAGTTTTCCAGGGACAAATGTTGTCGCCTGTTGAACGAGGTGACCTTGCTCGGGTCCCAGGTGTACGGTTCCTAAAATGGCTGCCATATATACGTCCACTGATAGGAGACGCGGAAGGTATTAAACTGATCAGAACAATACTAAACACACCACAAATAAGGTTTCTCTCCTGTATGGCTCCTCAAATGATGCTTAAGATTAGAAGCGGCTGAAAAGCATTTCTCACACTCCGAACAAAAATATATTTTTTTAACATTCTCTCCACTTTGAACGAAATGACGTTTGGGAAGAGATTAACATAATTAAACACAGGCAGTAAAATACAGTTTTTAGCCATACCCTGTAACTTTAAAACTACACATCCCATCTTCATAATTACATATTTGGAATCAGCACACTTAAAACATAAACATAACCAAAAATCAGCCAAATCCATCCAGGGGTTAAAAAGTTAGCTGGAGGTCCCTTTATGACCGACCGCAAGCACATTTTCCTGCCCAAAACAGTTCCATAGATTTGGGCTGTGAGGTCGGTCTATTTCAGGCTGAAAAAACGACTAAGTCCCATCGCCGAATGGGACTTAGTCTCTGCAGCTGAAATAAGGCTGAAAAAAACGGCTGAAAAAAAGACTAAGTCCCATCGCCGAATGGGACTTAGTCTCTGCAGCTGAAATAATTTCCCATTTACTGAACCAAGTGGGAAATAGCAAGGCAGGCACAAAGGGTTTGCACCAGGTCTGGGGACACAGGGGACACCGTCTTAAAGGGGCCGTGTCCCCAACAAGTCTGGGGACACAGCCTTAAAGGGGCAGTGTCCCAATCTTCCTGATGTCCCAAAAAAGGTGTTTAAAGGGCCAGCACCAGTCACATAAAGAGTCCAAGAGCCCCAATATGCCCACTGACAGTCTTAAAGTGCCATACACACCAAATAAAAGTGCATACATTTTCACAATCTCCCAGGGGCCATAGTCATGCGGGAGGAGGCTGGCAAGTAGGCTTCTCCACAACCCAGGGAAGCAGGGCAATTTGCCATTTAAAGGGCCCGTTACAAATAGCATTTTGTAACAAGGTGTCAATCCATATCTGCCAAGTGACCCGATGTAGGGGGACCAGTCCCTATTCTGCTCTGTGTCAGTGTGTACCAGGGAACCTTAGGACAGGTGTCAATCCATATCTGCCAAGTGACCCGATGTAGGGGGAACAGTCCCTATTCTGCTCTGTGTCAGTGTGTATCAGGGATCCTTAGGACAGGTGTCAATCCATATCTGCCAAGTGACCCTATGTAGGGGACCAGTCTCTATTCTGCTCTGTGTCCGTGTGCATCAGGGGCTCTGAGGACAGGTGTCAATCCATATGTCAAGGTGTCAATATGTCATATGTCAGGTGTCAATCCATATTGATTGTGATTTAGGAATGTTAGGTGATTTCTGCCCTTTATGGATTAAAACCAGACTCTGTATCAACTGTGTAATTTTCCATGGGAGTTTTGCCATGGATCCCCCTCCGGCATGCCACAGTCCAGGTGTTAGTCCCCTTGAAACAACTTTTCCATCCCTATTGTGGCCAGAAAGAGTCCCTGTGTGTTTTAAAATTCGCCTCCCCATTGAAGTCAATGGCGTTTCGGGCGGTTCGCCGGTTCACGAACATTTGCGGAAGTTCGCGTTCGCCGTTCGCGAACCGAAAATTTCGGGTTCGCGACATCACTAGACACCAATAGATGGGAAAGAGTGGAAGATAGAAGACACAGGAGGAAAAAAAAGTAAAAGAAGACAGGGGAAAGAAACAAAGAGAAGAGGAACACAACACTCTAATGTATCCTAATCTTTTCTTGTCTATCATGTCCTTTTCCCTTCTCTCTGTGCTCTTCCCTCTGTATTATCTTGCTGTGAGATTAGGAAATAAAGATGATGCCTCAGCTTACTGGAAAAACTGAGGAACGATGGTTAACATTGACTGTTTCCAATGAGTTCATGCACTGAGGACAGAAAGACGGGAACGTCGAAAGTATGTATTCATACTTGTGGGACTGGCAATATAACTACTTAAATGTAAGGGGTTTTATGTTTGTTGAAATCAATTTTATTACATTATTCTAATCAGTGGTGCCTTCTTTCCTGATTCTGGAGGGTCTGCTAGAGTATAACCTACATTGGATCCAATGTTTACATCCATGCTGAACTACTTGAGCCAGCATATAAGAGCTCAGAAAGATGTGAGTTTGATACCACCTATTAATTAATCTACAATATGTACAACTTGTATTGCATTATGATGGCTATGTTTCTCCTTTTCAGTCATGTTTAAAAATTATTCCATATGGTATATGTATTTTTAAAGTATTACATACCCCCCTATTATTACACAAAGTGCGCTGTTCACTTATTGTGTACTGTTTTGTATCATTGGGTGAAATGTATTGTTTGATTTCACAGTGTTGTTAGCTGCATTTTGTCTACTTTGAATTTGGGACATTTTCACACTCACTGCATTATATATGCATGTGTCGCCTATAATTGTGGGAGTGGTTACCCAGCTACAAAAACTCAGGCCCCCTCCATGACAGGACCGACACCGCTGGGTTCATTCAGAACCTCTGACTTTCGGTTTCTAGTCCACTCACCAGGACTTTGCTCCCACGCTGATCAGGCCAAGTTCTTCATGATTTAGCACACGATACCCGGCCATATGCAGCATACTAGCCCGGCTACCCATCTTACCTTACTCCAGCTAGGCCTCTCCTTGGTCCACCAGCAATGCTTCCTGGTCTCTAGCTCTCAGAGGCCGCATCTCCACCACCTGCACCGCCAGCTCCATTATCCCACCAACTGATCTGAACCACCGAACTCTCACCTCCCCACGACTTCCGGGTTACAGCTCTCTGGGTCCCGTTCGTGCACACGAACCATGAGTTTGCCAGAAAGGGTTCCCATTCACACGACATTCATTCCAAACACTTAGCATTTACTCATACAAATTTGTTCATTCGGGACCATTCGTACCACGCATGTGTACTCACCTTTTTCGTGCTAAGTTTTGTATGCTGTTCGGCAAGCTGGTCGTTGGCTGCTCACTTTAAAAAAAAAGGACCTATTGCCCCCCTCGGCCCCTACCCCTGAACGGCGGGTGGGGACGCTACAGTAAAATAAGGGGGGGACCTAATGTCCTCCCCCCTGGCCCCCACCCCTGAGAGGTGGGTGGGGGCCCTAAATTAGAATAAGGGGGGGACCTAATGTCCTCCTCCCTGGCCTCCACCCCTGAGCGGTGGGTGGGGGCCCTAAATACTAATAAGGGGGGGACCTAATGTCCTCCCCCTGGCCCCCACCCCTGAGCGGTGGGTGGGGCCCTAAATTAGAATAAGGGGGGGACATTATGTCCTCCCCCCGTCTCCCACCCCTGAGCGGTGGGTGGGAGCCCTAAATACTAATAAGAGGGGGACCTAATGTCCTCCCCCCTGGCCCCCACCACTGAGCAGTGGGTGGGGGCCCTAAATACTAATAAGGGGGGGGACTTAATGTCCTCCCGCCTGAGCGGTGGGTGGGGGCCCTAAAAAAAATGTTACCCCCCAGGTGACTAGGGGTCCCCAAACACCTAGTCACCCCCCTCCCAGAAAAAAACTAACCCCTACCTACCCCACTCACCCTAAAAATAATGAGGGGGGGCATTAACTAAGTACCTGTAAAAAAAAAAAAACTTACCATTTAATGTTTTCTTTCTTCTAAAAATCTTCTTTTTTCAGCCCCAGAAAAGGCCAAATAAAAAAAACCATAATAACCGACGCACTTAAAAAACAAAAGAAAAAAACCAGCGCAAAAAATTCTCATTCCTGGGCTACCATACACTCTCAAAGGCAACGTAACCAATCTGGCGAATTTCAATGTGAAAAAACTGAAAAATTTAACATGCTAGATTTGACCCTGTAACTTCCCAAAACACCATAAAACCTGTACATAGGGGGTACTGTGTTACCCATGAGACATCACTGAATACAAATATGGGTATTTTATTGTAGTAAAAGCAAATACTAGTACTGACATTCACAGTTAAAATGTCATGTAGAACTAAAAAAAATCTTATTTTCTCTCATTCTTTTATATTTTATTCAAATTAAATTATGCTTAATAGCTAAATATTTGATGTTAAATGAAAGCCCTGTTTCCCCTGAATAAAATGGTATAGAATAAGTGTAGGTGTAGGTGAAAGAGGTGAATTACGGTTGAACAGACATATGGTCAAATTCCAGGTTTTGTTTACGTTTTGTTTTGATCAGAACGTGTACATTTTTTTTTAACCCCTGAGGGTCAACTTTTTTTTTGTAACCCTCAGGGGTTAATTTTATTTTATTAATTAATTTAAATATATTAAAATTATATATTTAACTAGCTGGGGTGGGTGGAAGTTAGTGGGGAATTGGGGAATTTGGTGTTAGGCTAGCTAGGGGTTAACGTTAAAAAAGTAAAAAAAAAAAAATGTTTTAATAACATTTTATAAAAAAGTTAAAAAAAATCCCACCCTCCTTTACCCAGTCCTAATAAAAATTACCCCTTCCCTGCCAGTTGATCACTACCTACAGTGATCAAAATACAGATCACAGTATTATACTGTGATCTGATTTTTATTTTTTTTAACCCTCAGGGGTTCAATTTATTAAATTAATTAATTTAAATATTTTAAAATTATATATTTTGCTAACTGGGGTGGGGGGCGTTTTGGGAAATAGTGGAATTTACGGTTAGTGCTGCTTACTGCTAGTTAGGGGTTAACGGTAAAAAAAGCTTATAAAATTATTAAATCTGTAAAAAAAAAGTTTTAAGAAAGTTTAGGAAAGTTTTAAAAAAATGAATAAGCAAAAAGAAGTTTATAAACTAGTTTTAAAAAGTAAAAAAAGTTTAAAAAAGTAAAAAAATACATTTAAAAATGCTCATTACCACTACACCTGGAACAAACTAGAGAAAAAATGATCCCATGCTAAGGTTCAAAATAGGCCTTTTAAATTACCCCGGGGTGTATTCTTTAATAAATAGTATGTGTTTGTGGGGAAGTTTCAATAACCAACCATCTAAACTACTCCAAAATGGAACATGGACACAGCGTAAAACTTCAAAGTTAGAAAAAAACTGGAATGGCTGTGTCTCAAATGTGCCCCTTCCATGTCCACATATACCTTGGTAAACTCATTAGCTCCTTTGGCTTCCAATATCATTTATATGCGGATGACATGCAAATTTACCTGTCCTCTCCTGATCTCACCCCGTCCCTCTTGACTAGTGTCTGACTGCCTCTCTGCTGTTTCTAACTGGATGGCTGCCCACTTCCTTAAACTAAACTTGACCAAAACTGAAATTCTGGTCTTTCCTTCCTCAAGTGTTGTTACTCCTGTGTCTGTCTCCCTCCAATTCAACAGTGCTACCATCAGCTCCACCACGCAGGCTCGCTGCCTAGGTGTTCTCTTTGACTCCGACCTCTCCTTTAAGCCTCATGTTCAATCTATCGCCAAATCCTGTCATTTCCATCTCAAAAACATTGCGCGCATCCGCCCCTACTTAACACCAGATTCAACTAAGGTGTTGGTCCATTCCACTGTCCTTTTTTGCCTTGACTACTGTAATCCGCTTCTCAGTGGTCTTACGTGCTCCCAACTTGCGCCGTTACAGTCCATAATGAATGCGGCGGCGAGGCTCATCTTCCTGTCCGGCCGCACCTCCCATGCCTCACCCTGCTGTCAGTCCCTACATTGGCTTCCTATAAAATATAGAGCTCAATTTAAAATTCTGGTTCTTGCTTTCAAATCTCTACATAATGCTGCTCCCACCTATCTATCCTCCTGTATACAAAAATATGTCCTGTCTAGGCCCTTACGATCTGCTGAAGACTTACGTCTATCTTCTGTCCGTATTCCCACCTCTGATGCTCGCCTTCAAGATTTCTCGAGGGCTGCACCTCGAACTCGCTTCCCTCCACCGTTAGATGCTCACCCAGTCTCCACTCCTTCAAAAAATCGTTAAAAACCCACTTCTTCATAAAAGCGTATCAATTAAACTGTTAATAGCTCCTGACTGATTCTTCTTCTGCAACTGTCACTAGTCTAATACTATCCTTACCTTTTTGTGTCATTTCACCCCACTTCCTCTAGCATGTAAGATCATTGAGCAGGGCCCTCAACCCCTCTGTTCCTGTGTGTCCAACTTGTCTGGTTACAACTACATGTCTGTTCGTCCACCCATTGTAAAGCGCTGCGGAATTTGACGGCGTTTTATAAATATCATAATAATAATAATACCTGGCAAAGGTACATATGGGGGTATTGCTGTACTGAGACGACATAGCTGAGCAACATATGAAGTATTATACAGTCGTAGCACACATAAGGTTTGCAAAATATACTGCGCAAACTCACTTTGTGTGTCAAAAAGGCAGAAAAAATGCTTATTACGGTGTGATAAAGTGAAGGCAGATAGGCCTTTTAACCCCAGGGGAAGTACGTGTAGTTTGTGTGTTGCACAACCCAAAGCTTTGTTTAGTTATGGGCCCCTGGGGTGGAGCATTTGGAGAGAAGAGTGGGCCAATGCTCCACTCCACAGTTTAGTGGTTTTCTGGGGAGACATAGATCCAGGCCAGGGTTTTTTGGACCGTCTCCAACCCACTGCTCAGCTGCAGTTAATCAGCTGTTGCAGTTGGAATAAACTCCTTCCTGCTAGGCAGGTAATGAAGAGGGATTGCTGGCTTCCTCCCAGGAAGCAGGCAGGAGAGAGGCTGTTCTCTCCACATAGAGAGTCAAGAAGACTAGGCACTGGGAGTGCAGAAAGGAAGCAGTCAGGGCTGGCTTGGAGCACTGGGAGTGCAGGAGGAAGCAGTCAAGGCTGGCTTGGAGCACTGGGAGTGCAGAAAGGAAAGCAGTCAGGGCAAGGCTGGCTTGGAGCACTGGGAGTGCAGAAAGGAAAGCAGTCAGGGCAAGGCTGGCTTGGAGCACTGGGAGTGCAGAAAGGAAAGCAACAGGCCAGCTAGCAGAGTGTTGCTATCTAATAAGGTTGGTGCAATATTGTTTTGTTTAGTTTAACCCTGAGAGATAGGGAACCTAATGTCAGTTAGTGCTCAGACGAGCTAGGTTTTTGTTTATAGGGTTTCTGTTACATTTATGTTTTCATTTACTGCTGTATCCTGTGTGAACTTACAAATAAAGTGCCTGGAGTATATGCAATTACAAGGACTGTGCATGTTTTTGCCCTAGAGGACTGTGCTACCTGCTGACAAGGATCACAACGGCTACACTTGGTACAAGCTAGCGGAAAAATGATCCCACGCTAAGGTTCAAAATATGCCTTTTGAAATACCCTGGGATGTCTTCTTTAAGAAATGGTATGGCTTTATGGGGTATTTGGATTATATAGCCTGGTAAAATACTCTAAAAAGGGACATGGGCACAGCGTAAAAATTTAAAGTTTGAAAAAAACATGAATGGCTGTGTCCCAAATGTGCCCCTCCGATGTCCACATATACCTGGCAAAGGTACATACGGGGGTATTGCTGTATTCAGCCAACATAGCTGAGCAACATATGAAGTATTATACAGTCGTAGCACACATAAGGTTTATACTATATAAAATATACTGTGCAAACTCACTTTGTATGTCAAAAAGGCAGAAAAATGCTTTTTACCACTACACCTGGTACAAGCTAGCGGAAAACTTATCCCACGCTAAGGTTCAAAATATACCTTTTGAAATACCCTGGGGTGTCTACTTTAAGAAATGGTAGGCCTTTGTGGGGTAGTTTGAATTTAAAACCTGCGAAGATGCTTGGAAATTGCACATAGGCCCAGCGTCAAAATTCAAAGTTCGGTAAAAACGGATATGGCTTGGTCTCCTATATGGCACTGTAGCTTCACGAAATAGTGCCAAAGACATTCATTGGGGGTGTCTTTTTACTCAGAAGACTTAGCTGAGCATAATTTGGGAGGTTTGAACTTAGTGGCACATATGAAATATACAAAATGCAATCCGTATGTAAAAAATGCACAAAATTATTTTTTATCACATACTTTGGCATATATTGGTGAAAAAATGTTAAGGCACAATATGCACCTTATGAGATACCCTGGAGTGTCTAATTTTACAAATGGTAGGCCTTTGTGGGGTTTTTTTGAACAGTTAAACTGTTATAATACCCCAAATGGAAGCTAAGGCTCATTAAATCCATCTCTCAAAATTCTACTGTGAATACTGAAAAGGACAGGTCTCCTATATGGCACTGTAGCTTCACGAAATAGTGCCAAAGACATACAATGGGGGTGTCCTTTTACTCAGAAGACTTAGCTGAGCATAATGTGGGGGGTTTGAACTTAGTGGCACATATGAAATATACAAAATGCCCAGCAAAAATGCAATACAATGGGGGTGTCATTTTACTCAGCAGATGTAACTGAACACAAAATAAAACTTTGTACAGGAATAGCACACACCAACTTTACAAAATATACATGAGAATTTCTTTGTTATAAGTTTGTGTGTGTCAGGGTACCTGTTGGTGATGTATCCAGGGAGGACATCCTCTCTGCTTAGGGCCTCCCTGCCCCTAGCATTTCGGCATATTCCGGCCGTTTTCTCGCCGGCCGCGCTAGCTCCTCCCCCTTTTATGACGCGACGGCTAGCGTCGACGTCATGACGTCGGCATTTGCATAAAGTGCCGGGAACCGCTATTCCGGACCTTTTGGGGGCGTGGTCTCTATTTAGGTACAGGGTATTTAAAGGAAACCTTTACTACTGCTCATTGCCCTGTCGTGGTTCTAGCTTGCTAGTCACTCAGCGCGTTCTTTATCTTGTGTTTCCGGTTTTGACCCTTGCTTGTCTTTTGTCCTGTTGTCCTCTCCTCTCCTTTGACTCGGCTTGTATCTCGCTTACCTGTCCTCCGGCTCCCTTGACCTCGGCTTACCTTTTGACTATTCTTGCTTTGTCCTTACGTTAGTCCGGCCATTCTAAGGTCCGGTATACGTACCTCATTCTGTGCGCACTCTGCGTATTGGATCCCTGTCACTTTCCTGACATTACGACAGGGCCAGATGGATCCTGCAGGTGCTAGCCCTCCTGACCCCAGATTTGAGGCCATGGACCATAGAATGGACCAAATGGCTTTAGCGTTACAAACTTTGTTAACACGCTCCAGTACCCAGTCTGAAGAAATACGTTCCACTGCTAGCCACTCGCTAAGTACTGGTTTGGAAGTAGCCACTGTAGGCGCATCTTCCCATGTCACGTCACCATTACGATATGGGGGTTCGCCTGATGCTTGTCGTGGTTTTTTAAACCAGATAAGCATACATTTCGAACTACAACCCCGGGCTTATCCCACTGACAGGGCTAAGGTAGGCTTTATTATAACCCTGCTAATAGATAAAGCACTTAGATGGGCCAATCCCCTTTGGGAGAATGACAATCCTTTAGTCTACAACTACACTGCGTTTGTCACGGCTTTTAGAAGAACCTTTGACCCCCCAGGGAGGAAGATTAATGCGGCCAGATCCCTGTTACGCCTTAAACAACAAGATAGGACCCTTGTAGAATATGCTCTAGAGTTTAGATCATTGGCAGCAGAAGTGAAATGGAACGAACAAGCTTTTATGGATGTTTTCTTGAATGGGTTGTCTGATGAAATTCTAGATGAAATTGCCACAAGAGAACTTCCGGAAAATTTAGAGGATTTAGTATCCTTCATTTCCAGAATAGATGAACGCATGAGACAGAGGCAGAACACTCGGGAAAGAGTTACTAGACTTCCTGTAAGACTCGCTCCCTCATTTCAGAACCCTGACTCCTATAATCCTACTCCACCAGAACCTATGCAAATAGGTAATACTCGCTTATCTGAGGCTGAGAGACAGTACAGAAGAAGGGAGGGTCTCTGTTTATACTGCGGGCTGAGAGGTCACCTACGTCTTAGTTGCCCTAATCGTCCGGGAAACGCTCGCACCTAAGTTCCCTTAGAGGACGGGCCTTGGGTGTTTCATTACTGTCCTCTATGCATAATAAAAAAGACCATAGGCTTCTGATTCCTGTCTCTCTAGCTTGGGAAAAGGGGTTTATTGCTACAATGGCATTATTAGATTCTGGAGCAGCAGAAAGCTTTATAGACCAAACTTTCGCTAATAAGCATGGTATCCCATTCCAATTGAGAGATACACCCTTGGCCGTTGAGGCCATAGATGGTAGACCTTTATCTGAACCAGTAATATTCCATGAGACCGAACCCGTTAAGCTTACTGTTGGTATTTTCCACGAGGAGTTGATTTCCCTTCTGTTAATTTCCTCCCCGGCAGTCCCAGTGGTTCTGGGATATTCTTGGCTCAAGAGACACAACCCTCAGATTGACTGGGAGGGTGGAGAAATCGTTTCTTGGGGTATGGGTTGTAGGAAAGAATGTCTGCAGAGAGTTACTTCTGTTTGCCCCGTAAACTCTTATGTTAACACTTCTCAATCCACAGACATTCAGATACCATTACTATATCTAGACCTCAAATCTGTATTTGACAAGGGTAAGGCGGATACTTTACCTCCCCACCGGTCTTATGACTGTTCTATTAAACTTTTCCCTGGTACTATGCCTCCCAGGGGTACGGTATACCCTCTATCCACCAAGGAAAACTTAGTTTTAGAGGAATATATCAAGGAGAATTTAGACAAAGGGGGCGGGTTTCTTTTTTGTAGAAAAGAAAGACGGTACCTTACGTCCTTGTATAGACTATCGGGGATTGAACAAAATTACTATCAGAAATGCTTACCCTATTCCTTTAATTACTGAACTCTTTGACAGACTAAGAGGCTCGAGTATTTTTACCAAACTTGATTTAAGAGGAGCATATAACTTAGTGCGAATTAAACAAGGAGATGAATGGATGACAGCATTTAATACCCGTTACGGGCATTATGAGTATACCGTAATGCCGTTTGGGCTTTGTAACGCCCCGGCCGTCTTCCAAGACTTGATCAATGAAGTTCTTAGAGAATTCCAACATTAATGTGTAATTGTATATTTGGATGATATACTAATCCATTCTAGAGACATTAATTCACATCATAGACAAGTCAGAAAGGTATTACAGAAACTTTTACAACATGGATTGTATTGTAAATTGGAAAAATGTAGCTTTGACCAGTCTCAGGTAACTTTCTTAGGTTACGTAATTTCCAAAGACGGGTTTATAATGGACCCGACCAAACTAAAATCGATTTTAGATTGGCCTTTACCTAAGGGACTCAAAGCCATACAAAGATTTCTTGGATTTTCTAATTATTACAGACGTTTTATTAAAGGGTACTCCTCTGTTATAGCTCCTATCACTAATATGACCAAACAAGGAGCCGATACCAAAACCTGGTCTACTGAGGCTTTATCTGCTTTCGAAACGCTCAAACAGTCTTTTGCCTCAGCACCTGTATTAGTTCATCCTGATACCTCTCTACCCTTTTTACTTGAAGTTGATGCGTCTGAAACAGGGATAGGCGCAGTGTTGTCCCAGAGACAAAGTTTAGATAAGCCGCTGCACCCTTGCGGTTTTTTTTCCAAGAAACTATCACACACTGAAAGGAGATATGACATTGGTGATAGAGAACTTCTAGCTATCATTATGGCATTAAAGGAATGGAGACATTTGTTAGAGGGCACCGTCCTCCCAGTTACTATCTTGACTGACCACAAAAATTTATCGTATATGGGGGAGGCCAAAAGATTATCTGCCAGGCAGGCACGTTGGTCTATGTTCCTTACACACTTTAATTATGTGCTTACTTACAGGCCTGGTTCTAAGAACACTAAGGCAGACGCTTTGTCACGTCAGCACGAACCTACCACCTCTACAGAGGATACTTTGTTCCCTATTATTCCTGGAGTCAATATTATCGCCAACACCAATGTCAAAATACACTCTCCATTGCTCGCTGATATTCAGAACGAACAATCTCTTGCTCCCGAACGTACTCCTGTGGGCCGCTTGTTCGTGTCTCCCAAATTCCAAGTGGACATTATTCGCTGTTTCCACGATAGCAAGATCGCTGGTCACCCCGGCATCCACAAAACTTACTGCCTGATCTCAAAAGACTTCTGGTGGCCCGGTTTACGTAGGGATGTGGAAGACTTTGTCAAGGCTTGCAATGTTTGTGTCAGGAATAAACTTCCACGGGATCTCCCTTGTGGTTTATTGCAGCCCTTAGTCGTTCCCAACAAACCTTGGGCTTGTTTGGCTATGGATTTTATTGTTGATCTACCCGCTTCCAGTAGGCATACGGTTATCCTCACGGTCCTTGACAGGTTTACTAAAATGGCTCATTTCATTCCCTTGCCTAAGCTTCCGTCCTCTCCTGAACTGGCCGTGATATTTGCTAGAGAAATTTTCCGTTTACATGGTATTCCCAATGAGATTGTGTCAGACAGGGGTTCCTAATTTATTTCCCGTTTTTGGAGATCCTTCTGTTCACAGTTGGGCATCAAACTGAATTTTTCTTCGGCCTATCATCCTCAATCTAACGGAGCAGCCGAACGCACTAACCAAAAAATTGAGCAATATCTACGTTGTTTTGTTTCTGAACACCAGGATGACTGGATCGGTCTGATTCCTTGGGCGGAGTTTGCTCACAACAACCTTGTTTGTGGTTCCACTCGTAATAGCCCCTTTTTCTTGAACTATGGCTTTAACCCTACTGTTCTTCCGTCGGTGTCTCCTTCCCAGGGTATACCGTCGGTTGATATTCATGTAGCCAACCTGAGAAAGTTGTGGGATCAGACTCGACAAATTCTTGAACGTAGTTCAGCGGTGTTTAAGTCACATGCTGATAGGCGTAGACGTCCTGCTCCTATTTTTTCTCCGGGGGATAGGGTCTGGTTGTGTACCAGACACATTCGCCTGAAAGTTCCTTCCTTGAAGTTTGCTCCTCGTTACATTGGTCCTTACAGGGTACTGAGGAGGATCAACCCAGTTTCTTATTTGCTGGATCTACCTCCTACTCTACGCATCCCTAACTCTTTTCATGTGTCGTTATTGAAACCTCTTGTTTGTAACAGATTTTCCTCCCGCTCTGCTCCTCCATCCTCGGTCCGTGTGGATGGTCAGGAAGAATATATCATCAAGTCCATCCTTGATTCTCGTATTTCTAGGGGGAAGCTGCAATACCTCATAGACTGGAAAGGTTATGGTCCGGAAGAGAGGTCTTGGGTTCCTGGTATAGACGTGCATGCTCCTCGTCTTCTTCGGGCCTTCCACGTTCGTTTTCCCTCTAAGCCCGGTCCAATCCGCCCGGTGGGCGTTTCTAGAAGGGGGGGTACTGTCAGGGTACCTGTTGGTGATGTATCCAGGGAGGACATCCTCTCTGCTTAGGGCCTCCCTGCCCCTAGCATTTCGGCATATTCCGGCCGTTTTCGCGCCGGCCGCGCTAGCTCCTCCCCTTTTATGACGCGACGGCTAGCGTCGACGTCATGACGTCGGCATTTACATAAAGTGCCGGGAACCGCTATTCCGGACCTTTTGGGGGCGTGGTCTCTATTTAGGTACAGGGTATTTAAAGGAAACCTTTACTACTGCTCATTGCCCTGTCGTGGTTCTAGCTTGCTAGTCACTCAGCGCGTTCTTTATCTTGTGTTTCCGGTTTTGACCCTTGCTTGTCTTTTGTCCTGTTGTCCTCTCCTCTCCTTTGACTCGGCTTGTATCTCGCTTACCTGTCCTCCGGCTCCCTTGACCTCGGCTTACCTTTTGACTATTCTTGCTTTGTCCTTACGTTAGTCCGGCCATTCTAAGGTCCAGTATACGTACCTCATTCTGTGCGCACTCTGCGTATTGGATCCCTGTCACTTTCCTGACAGTGTGCCAAAAAACAAAAAAAAAAAAAATTTTACTCCAATATTTAGCAGAGATTGGCAGTGAAATGGCTACATAGAAAGTGTCAAAACAACCTTAGGTAAATAGCCCGTGATGTTTACTTTATATAAATATATACTTTTGTGTGGCAATTTTGTTTTCTTTTTTGGCTATTAAGCTTACAAGACAAACATACCAAATTCTAAAATCGCTTCACATTTAAGGTTTAGTTTACTCCTTGTGCTTTGTGACCTGTAACTACCAAAAAAAAACTTAAAATCTCAGACACATTATATATTCTGTGAATCAGAACAACTAAATGAATTTACTTTTATTTACTTTCCTTAACCTGCACTAATTGTGCACACATTATTATTGCAAAAACTGTAAAAAAAAAAAAAAACACAATTTATTTGTTGTTGCATTTTTTTTATAAAATATATATATATATATATATTGTAACGGACCGTTTCTCTCACAAGGGGATAAAATCGGTTTAGGCGATAATCCCCTTTCCCATAGACCAGCAGCTACTGCAATCACCAACCTCCTGAACACCAAACTGCACGTATTCACCAACTCTCGAACAGCAGACACAGGAACCCTGGAAGCAGCCGAACAGGAAAAGCAATACAAACGGCTTACACTCCTGGCAGTCAGCACACAATCCAATTCCCCCAATAACGAGACGACACTTCGTTTTGAGGGTTAAGCAGAATCTAAGGTGCTGGCACACCCAGCCTGGTTTTTATTACAGTGTTTTCAAATACAGGACCGCCCACAGGGAGGTATAAAACAACCAATAACATCACAGTTACATCCCACATATTCCCTCCCCTTATCCTGAGAGGAAACTCAATTATACATACAGTTAAAACATACTTTCTACCCAACTTTCATAACTCCAAAACCATACATCACATTCACATAAAATTACATATTCACAATCAATCCATTCAGGGGAACAACATATTCAAAAATGGCACAAATCAGACAAGGGGTTCAAAAGTTAGTAAAAAGTCCTTTGTGACTAAATGAAGCATGGCTTTCTGGCCCAAACCAGTTTCAGAGTCTTCTATCCTGGAGAGTAATTCAATTATCTCCCAGGACAGACACAAGACTCCATTAAGCACATGGTTGCAAAAAGACACAAAACACTTTAAAATACATAAAGTCACCTTTTATACATAAAACACAGACATTTCACATATCCCCAGATAGCTCAGGTCTGAGCGCACATTATTAAGTGAATGGCGCTCAGACCACACGAATACAGTGTAATCGCCATGGAGCCAAAGTCTTTACAGTCAGTTTCATACAAATGGGCTCCATGGGATTCCTATCTGGGGTATAACACATTCAAACACATCTACCGAACCCCAGGCAGAAAAGCACGAATACAGCTTTTCTGCAGGCAAAAATAAAGTCTTTTAAAAGGGGGCCATAGTCAGATGGCAGGAGGCTGGCAACCAGGCTTCTCCAGTGCCCAGTGGCGAGGTTGGTTTCGCCACATATATATATATATATATATATATATAGTCAAATTAAAGCCCTTTTTGTCCTTTAAAAAACGGTATATAATATGTGTCGGTGCAATAAATTTGTAAAATGCAAATTGCAGTTGAACGCAAACAGCAAAAAATGAAGAAAATGCTGTTGTCATTAATTGAAAGACAAGCTTTTGACGCTCTGTCCTTAAGGGGTTAAGGGGTTAAGAGGTAAACACAACTTCTCAGAGGATGTAATCAGAATTGGGCAGATTACTCTGAATCTGATTATGTTTTCATTTTTAATCCCTCTAACAGCAATAGAGGGCATAATAATGGGGTGGAGGGTGGGATTTCAGTATTAATAATTAAAAGGACATAAACAACACATGTTTGATCAAACTAACATCTAAAAACTTGCACAAAAATATTTTAACCCCTTTAAGGACTGACTCAAATGTACACGTTTTGATCAAAATAAAACGTAAACTTACCAGCAAGCAAATATACAATTAATTTATTTATCTATTATTTATTGCAATACAAACGTGTGAGGTGCTGCACCAGCGGCCCTTATGGTTGAACCTACACTGGAATAAACTGCCTGCAAAGGTCAAGGAAAACAGCAAGGATTTTCCCGCCCGCTGGCAGTTCGTTCAAACTTTTCTTCCGTGCTAAGTTTCGTGAGTAGGAAATGAACACAGCCAGCATACGAACGGCTAACTGTAATATCAATTTGTTAGTCGCGTCCATTCGTTTAAACTTTCATGTGAAAAAATGATTTGTTTAAAATACTACTGGCTGCATTTCGTTTCTGGTTCGTCTGTTTCCCCGGTCGGTAAATTTATGTCTGCATGCTACGGTTACAATTTTCGTTCACATAGAATCAGACAAATGGCATGTCATAGCTCTCATCTACTGTTATACATAATATGAGGCTATTACATTTGTGCATATAATCGTTTACTAACCATCATTCAAAGCTCCATTCGGTTAAATCCTTTAGGTTTATTCCCTTAAAGCTTGAATCTTGTGTCTCTTGCATATTGTTGTATAAACAATTCCTGTTTGAACTAATTAGGTAAATTTGAGTTATTACCATCCAAGTGTTACATTTCTCTATGCCTACTGTCAGCCAGCTAATTTTTGGTATGGCATCTGGGTCACTTATGTCTTTTACGAATTTGGTCACTTAATTAATGTGCATCCATGGTTTATACTCTATCATTTTCCCTAATGCAATACATTTCTGCTTATTTAGTTATTGTTCAGTCAAACGCCGGTTAAAAACAGCAAGTGATATAGTTAAGTTAGTTAATTACATGATGGTTTTTATTTTCCCTCCTTTTTTTAAAGATACTGCAATTACAGATATTGCTTGCAGCAGTCCTGTCTTTAAACTAACGCTGCAATTATTTAACGAGGTAGGTCTCAAGTTAATATCTCCCTACCCGTATCTCTTATTTGTTAGTCTTGTTTCTGGTATAGAAAAAGATATATATTTTAAATACCCTTCGTCCCTGATCAACTAAACTGTTGAGTCTGAGACTAGGGTACAGAGGTCAGGTTAGTGGTACCAGTACCACCTAAATGTGGGCTTGAACCCAAATATTTACAAAAAAAGAGCGAAAACACAATAATCGGATAAGTCCCCTAAAGAAAAAGGGGAACTCCCAATTAGTCTGGTAATGATAGTATAAGAGAACGCCAAATGTTACAAAAGACTACCTATAAAGTGTCAGAAAAGGAGATAATAACTACAGGGAAAGCATCTATTTGATATAAGAGGCACTTGGTAAAAAAGTATCCTGACAAAAGCAGTAACACACTGCAACTTTATTAACTATACTGTAGAGAGGATACAATGTAGCAGTGTCTCCAAAAAAGCTTATAACCCTCAGATCCTATGTGGATCAAACTAAGTGGCCAAATCTCAATTGAAGCATACTAAATGTGAAGAAAATGAGATATATCACACATAGGATGACCCACAAAGAAAACGAAATACATGTAGTTCCTTGAAATCTTGTTATGGATAAGTGTGCAGGGTAATGAGAGAGACAGTATAGCGTAAAATGAAAGACAATATCTCTATAAATGGTAGCTTGTCAACTGTATAGAGAGAGATATGTATTAGGAATAGATAGCGATATAGACAGTAATTGAGGTAATATAATTAGAAAAAATCCCCTCAGAAAGTAAACGCCACTGTTCTAATCCACTATCTCCTCATAACACCTTCATGGGTGTTCTAACTAAATACTGTCCTCTTAAACTAATTCCCCTACACTAACGAAGCTCCATAAAGAGTTAGCATTAACTTAACGAAAGAAACAAAAGTGAAAATATATAGCGGATTCCCTCGTGCATAGTGAAGTGCTCAAGTGAGTGGAGGGAAATCCTGAAAGAAAAAACCCGACGCGCGTTTCAGAGTACAAGACTCCTTCGTCAGGGGCTGAAAATTGCCGCCCGAACTTCCCCGGTATTTAAATATGAATTGACCAATCCGAAGAGTTAAGTTGGATATCGTCATTGATGACGTAATGCTTGGCGGCCACGTGGGGTTACAGTGGGCGTGATATAAAACTGCAATGTCAGAATGATTGACAAGCAGTTCACTCCCTCTTAGCCCGAACAGTGAACGCTCCTTTTGCGATTTTGTGTATGTTCGAAAATCAACTTGTAAACATTATTAATAATGCTCAATGCCCTTTCCAACTATTATTCTCCAGATTAATATATATACATGCCTCCAAATAATTTACGAAAATTTCGCCGATCGTTATAATTATATACAGTAAATGTCTTAGGTTCATTTAAAGGTATAGATGGTCAAATCCATACATTGTCCATATCTCCAAATCAGGATATCTTCCAATTATGATATTAGAGATATAGATATAGTTATACTTTTCTGTGATTTCACCAATCACTGTAGTTATAATAATTATCTTGAGATTATTTAGAGACACAGACAGTCAGATCATTACATTGCCCATGTCTCCCAATGAAGATGTCTTCCAAATGAAATATTAAAAGTATAAATATAATTATAATATTCAGGTAAGAAACAAAGGAAGAGAGGTTCGGCAAAGAGCAAAAAAATGGGGGGGGGGGAGGGAGGCAGGAGGGGAAGTTAGGGAACTTAAATTCAACAATCCACCAAGTGTAATATTAACCAGTAAACCAGAGTTACTGGACTGAACGTTAAAAAGAAGATGTTGGCTAATATCTAAACTGACTCAGGTGTGGAAATCTAAATATTTACATACGTTCTTAAAGGTATAGAGACTTACTAAATAAATGGGGAATATGAAAAACCTTCATTTAGTCCCCTAGGGGACAATGTTTTTAGACGGTAAATCCAATAGCATTCTCGTCTTCTCAGACGTTGATCCCAATTGCCTTTCCTTTGGTCTGGTTTAATTAATTCGATGCCCAAAAATTTGAGGACACTAGGGTCCCCTTTATGAGCTATCTTGACATGTCTAGAAACAGGAGTTTCGATGTTCCTAGTTGTTTTAACCGAATTTATATGTTCAAGAATTCTTTTTTTAAAAGGTCTAAAGGTTTTACCTATGTACATAAGATGGCACTGGCAGGTAATTAAATAAATCACCCCTTTTGAATTACAGTTAAAAAATGATAATGGTTTAAAGTTTTCTGTGTGGGTGCTGTTACTGAATTCTTTTGAACTTGTACTGATGTAATTGCAGGCTTTGCACCTTCCGCATCTATATGTACCTTTAATTTTATTTGACAGCCAATGTGTTGGAGGTTTGCTGGATTGGAAATGACTGTGCACTAGCATGTCTTTTAGGTTGCTGCCTCTTCTAGCTGTTAAAGAGGCATATGGCGGTAGGACATCTTTCAATTGTGCATCCTGTTTAAGAAGGGGCCAAAACCGATTCATGATTGTCTTAACCTGGTCCCAGCCTGCATCAAAGGTAGCAATACATCTGAGTTGTTTCTGATCTGCTTCCTTTGTAGTTGAGGGGAGGGCCATGTTTTCTCTGAGAAGACTTTCCTGTTTAGTTAAGAGAACCCTATGATATGCCCTCTTTAGACATCTATTTGGGTACCCCTTGGACCTAAACATTGAACGTAACTCTTTTGCTTTTATCTTGAAGTCTTCTATATTCGAACAGTTACGTCTTAAACGTAAATATTGGCCAATGGGGATCCCCTTTTTCTGTTGGATCGGATGATGACTTTTCCAGTTCAGCAGACTGTTTGTAGCTGTACTTTTCCTAAACAGGTTAGTTTGGATCATACCTTGTTGATCCGGGGATACAATAAGATCAAGAAAACTCAAAGAGGGAGTACCAATTTCTGCGGTAAATCTGAGATTAAGGTCATTAACATTCAGACCTTGGACAAATTGGAGGAACTGATCCCCTGACCCAGTCCAGACGATTATGATATCATCAATATACCTTTTCCAAAGGTGAATATGCTGGGTCAGGGGATTTTTTGGAGGGGATGTAAAAACAATTTGTTCCTCCCACCAACCCAGGTGCAGGTTAGCATATGAGGGCGCACACGATGTCCCCATAGCAGTCCCCTGCACCTGGTGGTAGTACACCCCATCAAATAGAAAGAAGTTGTGTGTTAACACAAAACTTAAGAGATTCAATACCAGATCTGTATGCTTATCAAATTGTGTCCCTCTCTTCCTCAAAAAATGCTCTGTGTGTTTGATACCTAGGAGATGTGGGATAGAGCTATACAAGGATTCCACATCCAAACTACAGAGTATAGAATTTTCCGGAAGTTGGATCTGGGTCAGAACTGAAAGCGTCTGCTTGGTGTCTCTCAAGTATGATGGAAGTTTAACCACCAAAGGCTTTAAGATATAATCCAAGTAGATGCTGACATTTTGGGTCATATTATCATTCCCAGAGACAATCGGTCTACCCGTTAGGACACTATACTGTTTATGGATTTTGGGTAGACTATAGAAAGTGGAGATGCGAGGACTACCGATAAACATATAATTAAATTCATCCCTTGAGATTAATTTGTCATCTAGACCTTGTAATAGGATGTTTTTTAGTTTTTCAGCAAATGTTTTTGTAGGATCTTGTTTTAAAATCTTGTAAGTAGTCTGATCTTTAAGAATTCGTTTATTCATCTCCACATATTTTGGAGTGTCCATGATGACAATATTTCCTCCTTTGTCTGAGGGTTTGATTGTTATTGCCTGATTGTCTTTTAAATCCTTCAAAGCCCTATATTCCATTGCCGTTAGATTGGAATCTTGTGTCTCTTGCATATTGTTGTATAAACAATTCCTGTTTGAACTAATTAGGTAAATTTGAGTTATTACCATCCAAGTGTTACATTTCTCTATGCCTACTGTCAGCCAGCTAATTTTTGGTATGGCATCTGGGTCACTTATGTCTTTTACGAATTTGGTCACTTAATTAATGTGCATCCATGGTTTATACTCTACTATCATTTTCCCTAATGCAATACATTTTTGCTTATTTAGTTATTGTTCAGTCAAACGCCGGTTAAAAACAGCAAGTGATATAGTTAAGTTAGTTAATTACATGATGGTTTTTATTTTCCCTCCTTTTTTTTAAAGATACTGCAATTACAGATATTGCTTGCAGCAGTCCTGTCTTTAAACTAACGCTGCAATTATTTAACGAGGTAGGTCTCAAGTTAATATCTCCCTACCCGTATCTCTTATTTGTTAGTCTTGTTTCTGGTATACCAGGATTATTAATAGATAAGTTAAGGTTTGTTTCCCTCAAACAATAGTTCAGGCAACCACGCTTCAGAGGTCAAGGCCAATTTTACCCAATTCTATCCAGATAAATCAGTTAGTACTTAGTATCTTTCCCAGGCATTGTTCTTGTCAATTTTCTACACATAATTTGGGGGGTTAGGTTATAACTCATTCATTATGACTTGTTTTAGGAACAAGTGTGGGTCATTCTTACTAAATTCTTACTAAATACGTCCTACCGACCCAATAGCAGGTATGTGTAATAAAAAAAAAACCCAGATACTGTTACTTTAGTATAAAACCCTCGCCAATCAGGTATAGTTTCCAATAGGCCTCTTCGCTTTAGTTGAGTGGTCCCACAAGGCCAAACTCCCATCCCCACGATCGGAGGTACGAGCCCAATTGGCCTAACGCATAGTTATTGCCTTGCATCTCGTTATAGTTAGGGCCTCACTTGTCACGGCCAATCAATATAAAATCTTATAAGTATCACCAAGAGACCAACACCCCGCTGCCTACCTCAGTGGCACAAGAGCCCCACAAGCCAAATCATAGGTAGAGCCTCTCAAAGCCACTTAGCAAGCAGTAAGGGCGTCATCCGTCACCTTAGTTAGTTATTATAATATAATTTCGCCTTCGGGCATTAAACTAGGGAGCTGGGTTACTTCATATCCATCTGGATATCATATTAATTATGTCATCTGTCTCACACGCATAGCATGTCTAACGCTTCAATACAAGGGCATATTTTTGTAAGTTGTGTTTCAAAGCTATATATATATATATATACACACACACACACACATTTTGAAAGTGTAACCTATTCCTTTATGGCAATTATTTTAAATCTATACATTAAGGTTTTATACAGCATTTCAACTCAGGAGTTATAGACCAATTATATGGTATAGAAAGGATCACAGAGCTATTCATCTGAAACAGCTCCCAAGTGTACACCCCATTAACTGCTCCATCTACTGTCTTGTATTAAAATAGTCACAAGAGGAAAAATGTTCCATCATGCATTCGTCTCAGACACATCTAGAAAATCAGCCTTAATTAATAATTCAGTGCAGACACAGAAACATGTTTTAAAGATATAATATGGATTAAGGAGAACTATTGAAAAACTACAAAAACATAATTACGTCTTGTGTTGTGCATGTGTGCGTATCTCTCATGGAGAGAGGAAGTAAAGAATTATGCATTATGTGAAAATGATGCTATCAAGGGATTCTGGAGATATAATTAACCACAAACAGAAGGTCAGTGTCTGCAAATGTCTCTAGAAAACGGAGATTGCATTACTTGCCCCTTACACATGTTTTGCCATTACATTTCTTTTATGATACATTTTAAGGTTGGGGTGAGTATATTTGAGTTAGGGTTTTTGTTATGATTATGGTCAGGGTTTGAGCCCAAACATCCCTTACCACAACCCAACTCTGCCCCTTCCCAAACCCACCTCTTAACACTCCTCGGCAGTTACATACAGACACATATGAGCAGACATGCACAAGTACACACAGACTCACAGACAGACGTGCACAGGCACAGATAGGCCCAAACAGACAGACAGAAACAGATAGTTACACACAGGCGATCAGATACACTCACACACAGACATACTCAAACAGATACACACCGACAGGCCACTTGTGTTTTCTTCTCTCTTCCACACTTTTCACCACTAGCATCCCCCATCCATACCACATCTCCCTGCTATAGAATCTCTCTACATTGCAAAACTCACTCTCTGTTTTCCCCTAAATCCATACTTCCCACTCCTTCCATGCCACATACAACTGTAAAGAAGTCTCCAATGTCAGATGGGTCTTGCCACTACACATAGTAGTTATTGATGTATATGGCTGGAGTGATGGAAGAATACGGAGGGAGAGAATGGATTAATGGAGGGGCAGAGAGGGAGGGATAGGAGTATTAGGATGGATAGAAGTGATCGGAGGATATGAAGGGATGAATTGGAGCGATGAGAGGACACATAAGGAGGAATTGGAGTGATGGAAATTTAGGGAGGGAGAGATTGAACTGATGGGAACATAGGGAAGAATGGCATTAGTAGAAGCATAGGGACGGCTGGCAGTAATTGGAGAATAGGAAGGAATGAATATGACTGATGAGAAGACATAGAGGAAAGGCGAAATTGGAGTGATGGGATAACAGGTTTGGGGAAAAGAAAGGAGGGATTGGAGTGATGGAAGCACAAGGAGTAAGGGATGAATTAGAGTGATTGGAGGTCAAGAACAGACAGATGAATTACAGTGGGGAAGGATGGTAAAGATGTCAGTGATGATGCACAAGGATGGCTGTGAGTGAAGAGAGAATAGAGAGGGATGAGCTGGATTTGTGAGAGGACAGAGAGAGAGTTATAGGAATGATGGGCGGATAGGGAGAGAGGGATGGATTGCAGTGATGGTAGGACAGAGAGAAAGGAAGTAGCTATGGGCTATGTGTAGAATATTGCATATTGCTATTCATATTAGTAATTGGTGAATGAATTGAAAATAAGTAACATATGATATCCTTAAAAAAGAAGAGAAATATATATCATAAGAAGGAAGTACTTTTTCTACGCTATGGCATCACAAAAGGGGGCAAGATGTGCACCAGCCTCTAACTAAACTGGGCAAAGTTGGCACCTGCTTACCCACACAGTTTCTCCATATCCGGACTGGAGGGGAGTTGGGGCGGTGATGGAGGCTTTTACTTACAGTGCTCTTCCTGCACAGCTTCCTTGTGTGTCATGCAGTGTGCTGGCAGCAGGGATATGATGTCAGTATGGCATCACCATAACTAGATGGCCACCAGGGAAAGGATGCACTCTAGCCCTCCCAGAGCAAGGTAGGAAATCTGGGTGTATGTCTTAATTAATAAAATAATAATAACGGAGTTTATATATAAATGTCTGTGTGTGTGTGTGTGTGTGTGTGTCTGTGGTTGCATGTGCATATGTCTATTGTGTGTAGGTCTGTGATTGTGTTTGCAAATCTGTGATTATGTGTTTGTGTGTATATATATATATATAGAGAGAGAGAGAGAGAGATTGTAGCCGTATTAGATTACATCTACACATATATATATATTAGTCCAGTGATGTAGATGTATAAAACAGATACAAATTTGTTTCTTGTAATACCTTTTTTATTGGACTAACAGAATTTTTTAATGACAAGCTTTCGGGAGAACCTCCCTTTCTCAAGTCTAAAGCATTTCTGAGCAAGAGGACACATATAATTCAAAGTTGAGTTGTGATACAGGGGTTAAAGTGACATGGTGCAGAAAAGAAACAGGTTTGTTAGAAAATAGACACCATTCTTGCAGAGGGTCATAAATATCTTGTGTGAAGATCACAGAGTGAAGGGGGAGAGAGAGAGAAAAAAAAAACAAGCAAACAGTGCAGAAGATGGTGCTAGAAGGGGAGAGTAAAGAAAGAAAATATTACTTATATTAAGAATGCATGAATTCCCATCCAAGAGTTACAGGATATGCATGAAGGCCTATATCCAGCATGCAAAGACACATGCACATACATGTACATGTACATATACACAAGTAGTGTATGTGTACAAGTATACACAAGTTCATACACACTATACACAAGTACATATAACAATATACATATAAATACAACCAAATACCCAAATATATGTACATGCACACCTACACATACATCCACACTCAAGCACCAATACATGTACCTGCACATATACCAATGTGCCTACACATACATAGACCCATATATATGTATATGTACACATACACCTATTCACATATACATACATGTATATACACACACACACACACACACACACACACACAAATATGTGTATACGTATACACACATGAACACATATACATACATACACACAAACACATATACATGCACATGAACTCATATACACAAATATAAATGCACAGTCACATATATAGAGTATGGGAAAGCATAGGTCTACAAATAGTACTATGTATATTGATAAAATAAACATATTGTAATGCATTTTAAAATGTTGATACATATGACAGAACACTAAGATAATGTTGGGAGAGTGTTCATGTAAAGTGGTGGTAGTGGGACAGGAAACCCAAATCAATATTTAGTCCTCCAATCTTGTTGTTAAACAAGTTGATCATTCTGGCTTCAAAAGGTTTTCTTTCTTGGATACTTTTAAAACCCCCTTTCAGTACTTTGATTTTTAGGTCCTTCATTGAGTGGCCAGACTGGGTAAAGTGGTGTCCCACATGAGTGCAGTAGGATTATTCTTTGTGGTGTTTAATTGAGTGTCTGTGCATATTCATTCTGCCATTTAATTGCTGTGTGGTTTCCCCAATGTAGCATCCTAGGTGGCATTTGGTGCATTGAATACCACATTGCTGTATGTGCTGGAGTATGAACCTTTAATGCTGTAGGTTTTATTGTTGTGTGTGGCTATGCTGTCTGTGCATATGTGCTGACACAGTTTGCAGAGAGGTTTTTTTTGTATTGACGGGTCCCGTTTTCTTTATTCTTCCCATCAGTAGGCAGCTTCATGTTGATTAATTTTTGTTGGAGGTTTGGTGGTTGTCTGAAGGCCAAAATTGTTTTTTTCAGGGAAAATGTTTTTCAGAGTCCCATTTGCTATTTACATTGGTTGTAGGTCTTTAATGATATTCCGTATTTCCTAAAGATCTGGTTTGTAGATGACCCCAAGTGGCACTCATGTAGATATTTTTTTTTCTCTCTGTATTGTAGCAGGTGCGTGCGTGGAGTTTTACAGCAGAGTTGATTTGTTTGGTAATAGTCTTTGGTTTGTAGCCTTTCTGTCTCAGATTGGGAGAGTACATTTAGATGGAAATTACAATCATTAAGATGAGAGCATTTGCGATGGTACCTAGTGTCTTGGATGTAGATGATGCCCTGGTTAGTATGGGACGGGTGGAAGCTGGAGTTGTGAGGGTAACTGCACCTGTCTGTGGGTTGTCTGTAAACCGAGGTGTGGATTGTGCCATTGTTACATGTCACAGTGGTGTCCAGAAAATTCACAGATCTAGTGGAATATTCAATTTTTAGTTTCATTGATGGATGGAATGAGTTAAAAGAGTCATGGAACTGTATCAGTTTTTTTTCTCTGCCTGAAGAATTGTTAGCGGTACAACGAAAAACGCACAGGTAACCTCAAGAGAAATACAGGCTACTCTGGAAAAAGATGGTGTGGTTTTTTCAAGGAGCACAATACGACGATATTTGAACAAAAATGAGCTGCATGGTCGAGTTGCCAGAATGAAGCCTTTACTGCACCAATGCCACAAAAAAAGCTTGGTTACAATATGCCCAACAACACCTTGACATGCCTCAAAGCTTCTGCCATGCTGTAATTTGGAGTGATGAGACCAAAATAGAGCTTTATGGTCACAACCATAAGCACTATGTTTGGAGAGGGGTTAACAAAGACTATACTGAAGAGCATACCATCCCCACTGTGAAGCATTGAACCAGGAAGCACCTCCGATGGCCATCTGAGGAGTGGCCACTTGGAGATGTCCCTAGGGGCAATGTTTGCATGAAAATGCCTACATATAATTATACTCACTAGAACAACTACATTACGCTGTAGTTGTCCTGGTGACTATAGTGTCCCTTTAAGAAGCAGAAAGGGTCTGCAAGGAACACAAAGTTAAAGGACCACTATAGTGCCAGGAAAACATACTCGTTTTCCTGGCACTATAGTTCCCTGAGGGTGCCCCCACCCTCAGGGACCCCCTCCCGCCCGGCTCTGGAAGGGGGAAAGGGGTAAAAACTTACCTTTTTCCAGCGCTGGGTGGAGAGCTCTCCTCCTCCTCTCCGCCTCCGATCCGCCCCGCCGGCTGAATGCGCACGCGCGGCAAGAGCTGAGCGCGCATTCAGCCGGTCTCATAGGAAAGCATTTACAATGCTTTCCTATGGACGCTGGCGTGCTCTCACTGTGATTTTCACAGTGAGAAGCACGCAAGCGCTTCTAGTGGCTGTCAATGAGACAGCTACTAGAGGATTAGGGGGAAGGCTTAACCCATTCATAATTATAGCAGTTTCTCTGAAACTGCTATAATTATGAAAAAAATGGGTTAACCCTAGAAGGACCTGGCACCCAGACCACTTCATTAAGCTGAAGTGGTCTGGGTGCCTAGAGTGGTCCTTTAAAGAAGGAGAAGGAGCAACAAGGACCAGAAAGGGGCAGCAAGTAGCTGGGGCAGAAGTCGCACAAAGGCAACGTAGGAGAAGGAGCAGAAATGAGCAGGAATGGTCTGCAAGGAGCAGAAAGGGGCAGCAAGGAGCACAAAGGTAAAGGAGCAGAAAGAATCAGAAGTTGCACAAAGGTAAAGTAGGAAAATTAGTAAAAAAAAGGGGCAGCAAGGAGCAGGAAGGGACACCAAGGAGCATAAAGGGACAGCATGAGCACAAAGGTAAAGTGGGAGAAGGCGCAGAAAGAGTCAGCAAGGAGCTAGAAAGGGCAGCATGGAGCAGAAAGGGTTAGCAATGAGCTGGAAGGGGCAGAAGGAGCACAAAGGTAGGAGAAGGAGCAGAAAGGAACAGAAATTAGCAGGAAGAGTGTCACGACACTCCTTAGTTAATATGCCCTTGTGCAGTACTCACACTCACCACTGTTTCTGTTTGGCACTGTTTCTCATTTCTTTTCGTTAAGCACTTCACCTGGCCCTTGTTTAGCACCTATATATTCTTGTTTCTCCCCTCACTCCCTGCCAGATCATTGTCTCTTGTCTCCTGGTTCCCTGTGATTCTGGCTCCTGGCTCCTTGATCCTGCATACTGTTCCTTTGTCCTGTGTTCTGCGCCTCCTGGTCTTAGTCCTGTGTCCTCCTGATCCTGCGTTCCTGTGTCCTCCTGGTCCTTCGTTCCTGTGCCCTCCGAACCTGTGTTCTGGTTCCGTGTTCTCTGCCTTATCATCAGTGATCCTGACCCTGCAGCCTTGTTCATTTATTCTGCTTCTGACCTTGATTCCTGGTGTCAGTATATTAGTCTTGTGACTCTGGATTTGTGCCCTACCTACTACTCGTGGTTTCTGCACAATCCTGCCTTTATAACAAAGGACTGCTTCTGTATACGTTGCCTGCACTATTCGTGCTTATCCTGATTTATTTTATATATTGTGGCATTGTGTGTATATATATATTGTTTTGTCTTTTGGTTCTCTGTAATATATATATATATATATCTATATATCTTGATTTAACCTATTCATGTGTATTGGCATTTATTTATTTGCTGTATTGGTTCCCACATTTAAAGGGACAGTGTTGTTCCAGGGCAGCACCCCTTCATGTCATTACATAATGATCTGGTCATTTGGAACCAGCAGAGAAAAATGTCTAGGATCATGATGAATAACATGGTTGGTAATAACACTGATTCACATCAAGATTATGACCTCATTAAGACTTCTTGTAATCAGTTAAGACAAATCCAGCGGCAGATAGAAAAGGCCTCTAATTTTTGCTTGTCTACTATAGATGTCTCCTGTCAAATCCAGAAATCTGTGTTATGTGGACTTATCACTGAACTGCAAACTTATCACAAACAAATATATGACTCTTTGCTTTCTTGATTACCTGATTGTGAGGAATGGTTGAGAGAGCCTCCTGTGATAAGTAGAGTTTATGAGCTTCTCCGTGTGTCTCTTAAAGAAACATCACGTAAAAAATCCTTGTCATATTTACAGAAGCAGTTAAGAGTAATGTACAATAGTTACAGTGCCTTGTTACCGGAAATTCATTTTCTTATTGATCTGATACAGGAAAGGATGAGTGTCTTTATGCCTGATAATGATGTTTATATAGCCTTTCCTGATTTGCACAGCATCCCTAATCCTCCTGACTCTGACTTGGACAAATGGCTTGTTGATCCTCCTGACTGCAAAACCGAAGTTCCTCATGAATTTAAAGCTTAATGCTTTCCAGCCCAAACTGAAGACGACTATGTTGAGGGGTTATATAGCACTGGCGATCCCCTCATGGACCGGGTCTTTGATGAACTGGGTGCTCGTTGCATAGCAGCTTTGGAGAACAAGCAGTCTGAATGTGAAGGTAGTACCAGTACGCAGTTTCCTAATATTGTCTTGGTACCAGAGACCCATAGTACCCTTATACCACCGTCTCTTTTTTGCAAGATCCACTCGGCTATTCCCAGAGTGAGAATACCGACTACCAAGATGAACGCTCTTGACACCGTTCAGAGGGGTACAAGTCTGGTCAGAGAGTGTCTCAAGCAAAGTCTGCCCAGCCACGAAGCAGAAACAGACTCACCTGAGACAACAACCAAAGATACTAATTCCTCCCTCACAGTGCCAATTGAGGAGACCACCAGTAACCTTGACCAGGTGACTGGATCTGATCTTAATATCAGTCCCGCAAAGGACAATGCAGTTCATGCTCCAAGGGAAAATACTGACTCTATAGAACCAGAGGTTCCAATTTCTCCACCTCTTCCTAAGTCATCCTACAAATTTGACTCAGATCAAATAGACATGGTTGAGTCATCTAATACTGGAGACTCGAAAGTGGAAGAGTCACCTATAAAATTTGCTCCAGGTGATGCAAGGGACGACAAGGCTGGACCATTGAAGTTGGAAACCAATCTCGTTTAAGGTGATCCTCCTGTCAAAAGGCCACCATGTAGGAAACGTGGTAAACTACCTACTTCTTCCAAAACACTGTATGAGAATGCTGAAAAACCGAAGGTGAAAGCTTCAGAGCAACCAGTGGAAGAGGAGGTTATTGTGCCAAAGGCAGCTCACGACTTTGATGTGGAGAGGTTTGATGATTCCAATTTTAACCCTTCTACCTCTGGGGGTTCGAAGATTGGCACCTCTCTTACAACCGCAACTGTGAAAAATGAGTTGTCGCCAAGTAAAGAAGACTGTTATCCTCAAGTGGAATACAAAGAGTCCGACTTGGTGCAACGTGACAAACTCGTGATGGATCAAGCCCAAGAAAAGGATCTAAATGAGACCGGGCTTGTTCAGAACCCAAAGTCTGAAGAAGACTCTATAGTCCTATATAAGTTTAATACCGTTTTTCAAGTTACATGCTCTGGTAGAACAATTTCTCTGCTGCAAGAGGAAACACTAACTACCACACTTCTACCTGAACGAAGCATCAAAAATTCTTCAAATCAGCTGCTTAACCAATCTCCAAATGAAGTGAGTGAAACCGAACAAGCAGGCAACATTCACATATCTGGTACCTGTTCCCTTGATGAAGGAAGCTCCTTTTATGACTCATCAGTTGCCATGATGTCTGTCACTCCACCTAAACCTCAGCAAGTATTAAAAGACTTGTCTTCAGTTCAGTGTTTTTCTATGCCACTTAATGTGCTCAGTTTGAGGTAGTTCATTAACAAAGAGAATGATCTAAGTGACCAGGTATCTCTGTTGCAGAGTTATATCAGTTTGAGAGAGAGTCGTCCCTGCTTCGGCTGGCCTCATGTACAAGATATTGGGGGAGCCGTCCCTTGATGCATTTCTGCGGTCTGAGGAGGAGGGTTCGCAGAGTGCTCCTGATCCTGTACTCGTTAATCTAGGTGATTCTCCTCGATTGATTCCAGTGGTACCTACCCGAGATAACTCAGAGACTGTTCCTTTCTACAGACATTGCATTGCAGTCTTTATTCCGAGGATATTACAAGCCAGAAACCAATCAGACCCAGGACTTCTGAGTGATGCACCTGTTACCAGCAATAGCCCCAGATCTAGTGGGATGGCACGTTTGTCAGTCACTGGTAATGAATGTTCCTTATCGTTTGTGCCTTTAATTTCTGTTTCTGTATCTGCCCTTCTAATGTTAAATGTTACTCTACAGTACTTGCTTTTGTATGTTTCTATCCTGCCTCGTTGGGTTCTCCCGTGGGATTCTCCACCTCTTATTCCTCCTAAGCCTCCTCCTTGTTTTCCACACCTGGTTGGGTGACATGGGTTTTCTTCTGTCACCTATGTTTTTTTGGGGGGGTTTAGAGCACCAGGAGTCGCTCCTTAAGGGGGTACTGACTATCCTGACACTCCTTAGTTAATATGCCCTTGTGCAGTACTCACACTCACCACTGTTTCTGTTTGGCACTGTTTCTCATTTCTTTTCGTTAAGCACTTCACCTGGCCCTTGTTTAGCACCTATATATTCTTGTTTCTCCCCTCACTCCCTGCCAGATCATTGTCTCTTGTCTCCTGGTTCCCTGTGATTCTGGCTCCTGGCTCCTTGATCCTGCATACTGTTCCTTTGTCCTGTGTTCTGCGCCTCCTGGTCTTAGTCCTGTGTCCTCCTGATCCTGCGTTCCTGTGTCCTCCTGGTCCTTCGTTCCTGTGCCCTCCGAACCTGTGTTCTGGTTCCGTGTTCTCTGCCTTATCATCAGTGATCCTGACCCTGCAGCCTTGTTCATTTATTCTGCTTCTGACCTTGATTCCTGGTGTCAGTATATTAGTCTTGTGACTCTGGATTTGTGCCCTACCTACTACTCGTGGTTTCTGCACAATCCTGCCTTTATAACAAAGGACTGCTTCTGTATACGTTGCCTGCACTATTCGTGCTTATCCTGATTTATTTTATATATTGTGGCATTGTGTGTGTATATATATTGTTTTGTCTTTTGGTTCTCTGTAATATATATATATATATATATATATATATATATATATATATATATATATATATATATATATATATATATATATATATATTGTTTTGTCTTTTGGTTCTCTGTAATATATATCTTGATTTAACCTATTCATTTGTATCTTGGCATTTAATTCTTTGCTGTATTGGTTCCCACATTTAAAGGGACAGTGTTGTTCCAGGGCAGCACCCCTTCATGTCATTACAAAGAGTCAGCAAGGAGCAAGAAGGGTCAGAAGGGAGCAAAAGTAGCAGAAAGGGATCAGAACGAGAAAGGAGCAGAAGGACTCCAAAGACCCTGAAAGGTAAAGGAGCCAAGGAGAAGAGAAGACAGTGACAGAATAAAAAGAAGACTGTGTCAAATGAAGGAGAAGAAAAGAAGATTGGAGCAAGGACAAGGGAATTGACCCCTCCACTTCATTCTGGACACCACATCACAAGACTTTGGTCCCTGAGCCTGGCAGGAAAACTTTGGACTGGATAATTATAGATTTAATTTCTTCCCTTTTATATGCCCTTTACTGAATAAATTGGGATTTGCCCACATGACAGAAGGCTTCATATTTCGCATTGCTTTCTTTACTGTAAAACTCCAGCAGCAAAGATCAATCATAAAGTTTAAACCAATCAGAACAAAAGACACAAGTCTCTAACAAGCAGTGTGAGCCAGACTCCTCCTCTTTCTTTGCTGCTCCAGCTGCAACACGTCAGAGTATAAGCTCTAAATAATTTATACTGTTTGACCTTTATTGTGATTAATTTCTGATTTATTCTCTATTATTCTTACTTTCTGGCTTATCTGCTCCCTCTCGGGCCGCTATATTGTACTTCACGGATTTGGCCCTCTCCCAGGGCTCGCAACTTGACCCGCATGCTGTTCATGAGTGGGCACAGCATAACGTATGCCTGCTAGGTAACCCCAACAATGCCTTGTGTACCGAAAGGCGCAGAGCCACGCCACTCTGTATGGACGCCAAGCTGATGGACATGGCAAAAAAGGAACTTGGCTCTTTAGACAATGGTCTTTTGTTTGGAGATGCTTTCGCCCATGAGCTAAAAAAAGCATTTCTCCCTCTTCACCACCTTGCACAGGGCCCAAGCATCGATGAGGCAAGTGTTTTGCTCTGCTTCACCAATAGGTGTTTTTGGGAGGGCTGGGTGGCAGAGAGGTTGAGCCACCAGCCGCTTCTGGGCCTCCAGCCCCAGGCCTCATCCACCACATTCCAACTTTTTCCCAACCTCCTCATACCGTGGCTATACCTCTATCAGAGGTGTGGACAAGTCAAGAGGAACATGTGGCAGAGGCTGAGGACGCGTCTCCTCAGGTGAGCTCATATCCACAATACCTCTCAGATATATGCACTGCAGGCAGATTTCTGTGCATTTTCTCACAGAAATGGGAAGAGATTTTGGCGGATGCCTTGTTCCTACAGAAGGTAATGGGCTACATTATCAAGTTCGTCTTGACTCCACACCTACGACATCCACCTCCCCCTCTATGGGTACCCAGAGACCAAGGGCTCCTTATCGACGAAGAGATACAGACATTCTTCAACAAAGGCACTGACCAATTCACACTGAACTACGGAGGTTTCTTCAGCAACAACTTCTTGGTAAGAAAACAGGGGATTTTCATCTGATCATCAACCTACAGCAACTAAATGCCTTTATGGTATATCACCACTTCAAAATAGAAGGTATACACCTATTATGCAACCCCCTACTACAGGGAGTGCAGAATTATTAGGCAAATGAGTATTTTGACCACATCATCCTCTTTATGCATGTTGTCTTACTCCAAGCTGTATAGGCTCGAAAGCCTACTACCAATTAAGCATATTAGGTGATGTGCATCTCTGTAATGAGAAGGGGTGTGGTCTAATGACATCAACACCCTATATCAGGTGTGCATAATTATTAGGCAACTTCCTTTCCTTTGGCAAAATGGGTCAAAAGAAGGACTTGACAGGCTCAGAAAAGTCAAAAATAGTGAGATATCTTGCAGAGGGATGCAGCACTCTTAAAATTGCAAAGCTTCTGAAGCGTGATCATCGAACAATCAAGCGTTTCATTCAAAATAGTCAACAGGGTCGCAAGAAGCGTGTGGAAAAACCAAGGCGCAAAATAACTGCCCATGAACTGAGAAAAGTCAAGCGTGCAGCTGCCACGATGCCACTTGCCACCAGTTTGGCCATATTTCAGAGCTGCAACATCACTGGAGTGCCCAAAAGCACAAGGTGTGCAATACACATGGCCAAGGTAAGAAAGGCTGAAAGACGACCACCACTGAACAAGACACACGAGCTGAAACGTCAAGACTGGGCCAAGAAATATCTCAAGACTGATTTTTCTAAGGTTTTATGGACTGATGAAATGAGAGTGAGTCTTGATGGGCCAGATGGATGGGCCCGTGGCTGAATTGGTAAAGGGCAGAGAGCTCCAGTCCGACTCAGACGCCAGCAAGGTGGAGGTGGAGTACTGGTTTGGGCTGGTATCATCAAAGATGAGCTTGTGGGGCCTTTTCGGGTTGAGGATGGAGTCAAGCTCAACTCCCAGTCCTACTGCCAGTTCCTGGAAGAAAGCAAAATATAAAAGGAGGGCTGCGCCAGAATAAACAGTGTCCAGTATCAATAGTTATTGAAGATAAAAAGTCCGACCTAAAAAGGTATCCTCTCTGTCGTCTTTAGGTACAGGAACGCGATCTTCAGGTAATATATAAAAGATAAAAGGAGAGAACAAACGATGGTGCAGAATGTACGGTTCAAATGAAGTAAAAAATTGATTAATGATAACGAACTCACAATTTCCAGAGCTTCTGTCCAGCTCTAGGGTAAAGCGCACACAGCGGTATAATCCCCGCTTATGGGATTTATGATGGGTTCGTCAGGGTATCCAAAACTCAAAGGAAACAGAAACAGCCAAATAGTGCTCTCTGTATAACTGTATATTATAAAAGAGAATAAAAAAAACGTACTTACAAGTACAGAGCAGACCAACTGCTCTT
>OW240914.1:108165690-108230690 GCA_933207985.1 Pelobates cultripes
AAAACTTTAATATTTATTATACAAAATTAAATTTCCATAACGCGTTTCGTCTAACAGACTTTATCAAATGGAATATCCAATTCCATTTGATAAAGTCTGTTAGACGAAACGCGTTATGGAAATTTAATTTTGTATAATAAATATTAAAGTTTTTGGTTAACTGATAGTCCCAACTACTTTTATTTATACATGTACCCTGGCTATTTATCGTTTTAGTTCATTGTTATATTTTATATACACTCTATTCCGATTTTAATACTATCTCTACAAGTTCCTGACAACCAAAGAAATCCATAGGTGGGGATTATTCCACCAGCGCTGACATCAAAGAGCAGTTGGTCTGCTCTGTACTTGTAAGTACGTTTTTTTTATTCTCTTTTATAATATACAGTTATACAGAGAGCACTATTTGGCTGTTTCTGTTTCCTTTGAGTTTTGGATACCCTGACGAACCCATCATAAATCCCATAAGCGGGGATTATACCGCTGTGTGCGCTTTACCCTAGAGCTGGACAGAAGCTCTGGAAATTGTGAGTTCGTTATCATTAATCAATTTTTACTTCATTTGAACCGTACATTCTGCACCATCGTTTGTTCTCTCCTTTTATCTTTTATATATTACCTGAAGATCGCGTTCCTGTACCTAAAGACGACAGAGAGGATACCTTTTAGGTCGGACTTTTTATCTTCAATAACTATTGATACTGGACACTGTTTATTCTGGCGCAGCCCTCCTTTTATATTTTGCTTTTATCCTGTATTTTAGGGTTTTGGGGGGATTCCCTTGTTGGGTTGCTGCCTTACTGGTTGTCTGGCGCTGTCTCTTTTCCTTTATTTAGTTCCTGGAAGACACCTTCTTCAAGCAGTGGTACAGGAAGAAGTCTGCATCCTTCAAGAAAAACATGATTTTCATGCAGGACAATGCTCCATCACACGCGTCCAAGTACTCCACAGCGTGGCTGGCAAGAAAGGGTATAAAAGAAGGAAATCTAATGACATGGCCTCCTTGTTCACCTGATCTGAACCCCATTGAGAACCTGTGGCCCATCATCAAATGTGAGATTTACAAGGAGGGAAAACAGTACACCTCTCTGAACAGTGTCTGGGAGGCTGTGGTTGCTGCTGCACGCAATGTTGATGGTGAACAGATCAAAACACTGACAGAATCCATGGATGGCAGGCTTTTGAGTGTCCTTGCAAAGAAAGGTGGCTATATTGGTCACTGATTTGTTTTTGTTTTGTTTTTGAATGTCAGAAATGTATATTTGTGAATGTTGAGTTGTTATATTGGTTTCACTGGTAATAATAAATAATTGAAATGGGTATATATTTGTTTTTTGTTAAGTTGCCTAATAATTATGCACAGTAATAGTCACCTGCACACACAGATATCCCCCTAACATAGCTATAACTAAAAACAAACTAAAAACTACTTCCAAAAATATTCAGCTTTGATATTAATGAGTTTTTTGGGTTCATTGAGAACATGGTTGTTGTTCAATAATAAAATTAATCCTCAAAAATACAACTTGCCTAATAATTCTGCACTTCCTGTATAGGGCGATTGGTTCACGTTCCTCAACCTGAAGGATGCTGAACTGTCTGTAGCACCCTCCTGCCCGAAATTCCTCAGGTTCCTCTGGAAAGGTGTCACGTGCCAGTTCACCTGCCTTCTATTCAGACTCAGTTCAGCCCTGTGGTGCTTCACAAAACTCCTGAAGTCATGGCCCACCTTCGCTCTCATGGCGTAAGGTTGTCTGATATACTTGGACGATTTACTCAAATTCTGCGACTCAGCCTCACGCCTCTCTTCTCAGATGAACTTTGTCATCAACTTCCTGGAATCCTTGGTTTTCATGGTAAACCAGGAAAACTCTACACTAGAACCAACACAAATCGTATAATTTTTGGGATTCAAGATAGACTCAACATCTTGCTTTCTATGCCTTCCCCTCTCAAAGATTGCATCCATATGGAAGTAGATTTGGAAGTTACTCCGGTAGTGTAGTGGGCCTTCTGTCCGCCTCGATCCAGGCAATTTTTCCCGGACCACTACACTGCAGGGCCATGCGACGCCTCAAAGCTCGCTTTCTCTGAGTAGGCAGCTGGTTCCTCTCACTCCAGAAGTACGCACGGAACTCTGATAGTGGCTTCTGCAAAGGGGGGCCTGGAAGAGGAAGGCCACCAGATTTCGTGTTAGAATCAGATGCCAGCTTGTGGGGCGGGGGTGCACACTGCGTGGACTTCTTCACTGGGGGTCCGTGGTCAATAAAGGTAACAGGGTAACATCAATTGCCTGGAACTAATCGCAGGCTTGTTTGCGATTCGCAGCCTGGCGAAACACATGTCAGAACTGCTGCATACTGCTCCACATGGACAACATCTTGGCTGTCCAATACATCAACCAGCTGGGTGGAGCACGTTCCAAGCACTTGGAGGCAACGAAGGACATATACACCTTTTGTCTGTCTCACAACATTACCTTGAGGGCAGAATACATACCAGGCATGTCCAATCTAACAGCAGACTGGTACTCCCCCCCCCCCCCATTGGAGAGACAACAGTGACTGGATGCTACATCACAAAGCATGCCAGAGTCTGCACAAATGCAGAGAACCTCTGCTGATAGACAGCTTTGCATCGAGGACTGGCTCCCAGATCCAGACTGCGAAGCCATGGACGCATTCCTACAGACCTGGTCTCCTCTAGGAGCATACGCATTCCCATGTTGGTGAGAGTTCTACACCAGATACGTGTGCAGAGGCTCTCACTGCTACTGATTGCCCCACTTTGGCTGAGCCAAGCATGGTTCCTGGAACGGTTTGAACTGTCCTAGGACCATTCACTTCTTCTTCCGACGTTTCCGCTCCCATTATCCAACCCCAAGAGGGAACCCGTTAGTTTGTAGTCTACTTCGAGGTATCCGGTTATCACTTCCACCCGCTCTGAAATACTGTATGCTCTGGGACGTGGACATGGTTCTCCATTGTTGTCTACGCCAACTCTCTGCGAAATTGACCCATTTACTTTGTATTGTCTCCTTTCATCAGGTTTTAGACGTTCAGCCCTTTGATGTCAACAGCTTCTCCTTTTCTCTAGAAGGGTTTTCCTTTTCTATTTCACATCGGACTTCGACTAGTTCTACTTTATCTGTTTTTTTCCGTCAGATCCACGGATTTGTGTGGTTAGGACTGTGCTTCACTATGTGGAAGTTACCTCTTCTCTGCGTTGGTCTCCATCTGGTCAGCTCCTTACCTTGTATGTGCATCCACATAAGCCGGTCTATTTTACGACCCCTGCGAGATGGCTTTTGTCATTAGCAGGCATAGATCCGTGCTTCGGGGGACATTCGATCAGGGGTGCGGCGGTGTCTCAAAGTTTTTCATCGGGCGCCTCTTATTTTACCTTGGACCTACTTCTCATACTTCTTTTGCTTTACTCCCTTAGTGTTAAAAATGCAAAATATGAAGCCTCCTGTCATGTGGTAAAATTGTAGATTATGCTAACGTAGTATACATATAATCTTTTTTAGTAATGACAGGAGGCGAATATTTTACCACTCTATTCCCACCCTTCTTGCCTCTGTCAATTTTTATGTGGTTGTTTCTTCTCCTTTGGCATTCTGGATTATGTTCTTTATGTGGGTTAGGTATATCTTAGATATATTGTAGATATGCCTTTTATTATTAGTGATTTTATATATATATATATATATATATATATATATATATATATATATATATATATATATATATATATATATATACTGTATGTGTTTATGTTGGCAAGCCGCCATTACACTCATCTTTACTTTTTTCTGTTCTTTTCAATGTGAACCATCCGTCTTATGGCTGATTGGAGTGTCTCAAGTATATTTTTCACTCTTTCGGGATGGATTATGTGTAGAGTTGAGCGGACACCTGGATGTTCTGGTCCGGCGGGTTCTGGCGAACTTTTAAAAAAAGTCCGGGTTCGTGATCGAACTTGACCACCAAACTTGACCCCGAACCTCATTGAAGTCAATGGGGATCCAAACTTTTGGCCACAAAAATGCCTCTAAAAAAGTCCTGGAAAGGGCTAGAGGGCTGCAAAATGAAGTAAAATGGGGATAAGAGTAGGAAAAGTGCCTTGCAAACAAATGTGGATAGGGAAATCACTTAAAAAAACATAAAAATTAAAAATACAGCTGAGCCATAAAATAGCACTAGATGGAATCTTTGATTTTAGCTTTGGAACAACATAAATCAAAATCTAAAGCATGGCTGTCAGGAGGATCAACAGATTATCCATTTGAGAGAGGGTTGTAGTGCAGGGTATTCTCTTTCATTGTTCAAACTGAGTTCAACTCCTGATGCATGGAGAAAAGGCCTTCACAAGCCTCTGCTATTGTGTACATAGTTTATACTAAGTGACCCATAGGTTGAGGAGGCGGTGACCATGGCGGTGTAGGTGGAAGCGGCAGTGGAGGAGGAGGAGGTAGCCAACACTGTGTGTGTGTATATATATATAATATATATATAATCTTTTATTTTAATTGGGGTAGCCCCCAAATGGCCTGCGGTGCATTTCTTGCAGTCCTGATGCATGGAGAACTGCTCAACTCCTGATGCATGGAGAAAATGCCTTCACAAGCCTCTGTGGGACATATAAAAAAAGAAAACTGTTCCGCAGAGCGACTGATTCCATGTGGGGTCTAGGACCTCATCATCCTCCACATCATCTTCCACCCACTCCTCAACCCTGCCCTCCTTGCCGGTATGCACACTGCAGAAAGCTACAGCAGTTGGCACCTGTGTTTTTCCAGCATGTAAAGTCTGCAAAGAACACATGGAAATTGTTTTAGAATTGTATCCAGGCAACAGTTTTCCCGATAAAGTGACCTCTCAGTTTGACTTGTGAGGGTATTGCCCCAGAATTACAATACAGTGGGACCTCAGTTTACAAACACCTCGGTTAACATCATTTTCTGTTTACAAATGAAAATCCATTAAAAATAATGCCTCGGTTTACAATTTTTTTTCGCAATACAAAGCAAGTTTCCCCAGGATGCGTTGCACCTGGAAGGTTTATAGCACCACCCCTGCATGCTGGAGCCTGTGGGTAGCAGGTGGCGTCAAGTGTGGAGGTGTTGGAGCAGCTTTTGCATCGAGTTTTTGAGCCATTCTGGAAATTGTTTGCAGTTGTTTTGGGACTTTTTGGTGCATTTCTCAAACTGTGGAACGGTAGGGAACTGCGCTTCGTTGTTTGCATGCCTTTTATTGTGTGTTCTGCATTGTGGGTTGGTTTACATGCCAGCTCATTTTGACTTTTTTCTGAACGGATTAATGGGTTTCAATGCATTCCAACGGGAAACCGCGTTTCGGTTTACAAATGTTTCGCTATTAGAAGCGTCCCGGAGAACGGATTAAATTCGTAAACCGAGGTCCCACTGTATTGTTTAATTACCTCTTAGCTATTGATAACTGGTTTAAATATAGCAGCTAGTTATCTGGTAGTTTCTAGTGTAGAAAATATCAATCTGTTTTCTATCACTTAGATCTGTGTAACAAGTGTTGTAGGTGTGAAACAATATTACAAGTGACCGATGTAGTAAATTCGAATCAAAGTTCCATTTGCAAAAAAAAAATTGTCGCCCATCTTCTGTAGGTTATTGCATTTTTAAGATGTAGACTTATTGTATCACACTAGCCATGCACAGGTAGATTGTCTAGCACGTTGTTTTGGTGTTTGTTTTTTTAACTTTGTAGTTGTGTCTTTACACAATCTAGAAATGTATATTAATGATTCTGTATATGAAGCGATCACAGTAACACTTATTTTTCACTTTAAAAAAAAAATCAGGCTAAACAAAAATTGGTAATTAACAATATGACATCTGAAAAGCACATCAAAGGATGCTGTATGATTAAAAAAAATAAAACACACACTACATGAAGGTCCTGTTCACTAGAGTGTGTAGTCATGAATGTAACCAGTAAAACTTTGTTTTTACAGCCACTGGTTGTCCCGTACATATTTTAAAACTTGTTCAATTTTGTTATAGCATGACTTGTAGTCTTGTTTTTACCTTGTCTATAATACATATTTTTGTATGACACTTAGTGTGTTTTTTCATTAATTATTGAATTTTAATGGTCTAAGATAATTAACATGTCAACAGGCAAATGTAACCCAAATGATTTGTCTCAGTCTTGCCTTCTATACTACCTGCAGCATTTATTTGTCTTTAAACTTTCTTGAGAAGCGGTAACTAGCCAGTGTTGCACACATACACCAGATATGAAGTGCACACCCCAAATGTACTACTTAGCACCCAGAAAATTAGAATGTTTACAACTGAGCTGTAAGCGCACTATTTGGCACTTCGATTTGACTCTCAGATATGAAGTGCATGCCCCAAAATGTACTATTTAGAAGATTAGCAGCAAAACAATTAGAATGTTTACAACTGAGCTGTAAGTGCACTATTTACGCTTCGATTTGACTTTCAGTATGGAGAGCAGGCCCCAAAATGTACTTTTTAGCAGATTAGCAGCAAAACAACTAGCATGTTTACAACTGCGCTGTAAGCGCACTATTAGACACTTCGATTTGACTCTCAGATAGGAAGTGCATGCCCCAAAATGTACCATTTAGCAGATTAGCATCCAGAAAATAAGAATATTTACAATTGCGCTGTAACTGCAGTATTTGACACTTCGATTTGACTCTCAGATATGAAGAGCACGCCCAAAATGTACTATTTAGCAGATTAGCACCCAGAAAATAAGCATTTTTACAAGTGCGCTGTAAGCGCACTATTAGAAGCTTCTATTTGACTCTCAGATATGAAGTGCATGCCCCAAAATTTTCTATTTAGCAGATTAGCACCCAGAAAATAAGAATGTTTACAACTGCACTGTAAGCGCACTATTTGACCCTTCTATTTGACTCTCAGATATAAAGTGCACCCCACTAAAATATTATTTAGCAGTTTAGCACCCAAAAAATTTTAAGTTATAAAACTGCAATGTGACAGCAGTGTTTGACGCTTCTATTTGACTCTCAGATATGAAGTGCACCCCACTAATGTACTAGTTTGCAGAATTATTTCCTAAGCTGTCCCTCACAGTGGCAGCATCCTCTTCCTACACTAAGACCTCATGTGCGTGCGGCGCTACGCGACTCCAGCTTATATATTGAGGCTGGGTCACATGCTGCACTGGCCAATTAGTAGGCATGGCTGTTATGGCTTCTAAGGGCACACGAGTCAAACGCTTGTTGACTGGCTGCCCTGCAGCCTTTCAAAACACACCATTAAATCGCCGAACACCGAACTCCAAACCGAACATACAGTGATATGTCCATGTTCAGGTCCGGGGTCCAAAAACCGTAATGTTTGGCACGAACCCGAACTTTACAGTCCGGGTTCGCTCAACTCTAATTATGTGACTTACTTCTACTATTCACTTCAAGTGGTTCCATTGACTACTGAACTGTTTTCTCACACCAAAGAAAGAATAGGTGTCTGTATCACACTGATTGTAACATACTTGTGTCTTTTGTTCTGACTGGTTTAAACTTTATGATTAACCTTTCCTGCTGGAGTTTTACAGTAAAGAATGTTATGCAAAATATTTGGCTACTGACATTACTAGAATTAAGATTATACTTAATTTAAAAATATATAATATACACTACATTGGCATAGGAAAAAACAGGAAGAGAAAATCAGCGCTAAATTGCCACAAAAGAAGATAATAGGAACACAAAAAAAAACAGTAAAATAAGGGTGCGCCTAAAATATTGAAATATATTAAAATAAATGAATTCCAATAGTCTATAAAACTTATCATAAATCCGTAATGATAGGTCCCACGTGTGGAAAACGGATTCTTGGGATGTAGACTGGAGTTAAGTCCTCACGGCTATATGTCTGAAATTCAGTGGAGCATATGTAGAGAGAAAGAAGGTAAAAACAGGACTCCAATGGCACAGTATCTAGAGGAATAAGTTATAAAATAGTAAATAGTCTTACTCACACTTTTCAGAGCTAAAATCAAGCTCTGATATTGCGCACGTGAAGTGGAATACTCCCCACTCAAGGATATGCGGAGTAATATTTGATTGGCGAATATCTGGCACAGATTCGGCGTCCAAATTGGTATTGTTAGACCCAGAAGAAGAAAATAAAATATAGTGCTCTCTGTATTATAATTAAAGGTTAAAAGAGTATAAAGTATACTACTCACATTATTTGGAGCAGGCTTGTACTGCTCGGTGTAAGCGCTTGGGTGGTATAATCCCCACCTGTGGATTCTTTAAGCTTCTTGTAGAGTATGTAATATATGTATAGTCAGGTAAAAAGAAAGAAAATGGCAATAAAGTGTTTTATGCCAAAAATAATTTCTTTATTATAAGGTAATAAAAACAATATCTAAATGCCTTTCACCTCAAAAGGGCTTCTTCAAGTAGATAATAAAAAGGGGGGCACACCTGACATACAAGGGTTTATATAAGATACAATATTACTGTTGGATTTTAAAATTCCCGCCAAAATGACGTCATCAAAACCATCTTATTTTAGTACATATAAAAACAATGATTAACATATAGAATTATGCAGATACAGTTAACATGAGATAGATACATTTGTTTAAAAAGTAAAACAAAGGTTATAAATGTATAAAATAACTTTTAAAAGAGCGATCACGTGACGCGCGATTAGCAACACTTCCGCGTCACATGATGCTCGGTGGAACGCATGCGTTCCGTCTGTGTGGAACGCATGCGTCATCGAAAGATAATGTAAGGGGGGTGGGCTGTCTCACCGGATTGGGGAAACATAAGAGGCAGAGATTAAAAAAAGTTTTAGTATGGATTTGTTCATTCTTAATAAAAATTTCTAGTTCTAAAAAATGGATAGAGGATTTACTATAATCCCAAGTTAAAACAATACCTTTGTCATTGTGATTTAAATATAAGTCATAAGTATTTAAATCACAATGACAAAGGTATTGTTTTAACTTGGGATTATAGTAAATCCTCTATCCATTTTTTTAGACCTAGAAATTTTTATTAAGAATGAACAAATCCATACTAAAACTTTTTTTTTAAAAAGTATGTACCAACAATGTTATTGATGTGTCCAGTTGCCATCATAAGCCCTGGCTTCAATGAATACCCAAGAGTCAGTTCCTCCGTTTACGTAGAAACTGCTCCCTCACACAAGATTTTGAGGAACGGTCTCAATTACTGTCCAACAAATTTTCCCAAAAAAACTACCCCAGAAATAATTTAGATCAAACGCTAAAAAATATCAGTGAAATCAATAGATCCGAATTATTAGAATATAAGACAAACAAAGAAGCTAAAACCGCTCCAGCGTTGCCAATTATTTTCGACTTCAATAACAAAAGTAATGTTATGAAGAAGATTATAAAGAAACATTGGCATATATTAAAACAGGATGAGACTTTGGTTGGAATTATCCCAGAGAAACCACAAGTTATATTTAGAGGGGCACCCAGCTTTAAGTCTATCCTTACAAGCAATTACACTAAATATAAACATAGCACTTTTTCCCCTAGCCCCTCCACTTTTTTAACTAAACCTAGCGGTTTCTTTAAATGCAATAGATGCATACGTACCAGCGATACCATCAAATCTAAAACTACATCATTTATATCAACAATTACAAAGAAAACATATCAAATAAAACATTTTATTCACTGTAATACGAAAAATGTAATTTATCTTCTGGAATGTCCGTGCGGCTACAATATGTGGCTATGACCACCAGAGACCTAAAAACGAGACTAGCTGAACATTGTAGAAATATTTTAAAAGGCTACGAGAATCATTCAGTCTCAAAACATTTTCTACAACATGGAAAGAATCCAAAACACCTTAAATGTATTGGTATAGACACTTGTAATGTCCCATGGAGAGGTGGAGACATTAACAAAGTTTTAGGAAAAAAAGAAATGGAATGGGCATATAATCTAAAAACCCTTGCCCCTACAGGGCTAAATATTGAATTCGACCTTTTAAATTTTTATAATAAACAATTAATCTTTGATTCTCTCTATTTTATCTTTATATTTTTACTCTTTATTATTTTTTATTGTTATTTTAATATATTGTAAAATGCCTGTATGTTTTTAATATTACTTCCTAAATGTATTTTTAATATTACCTTCTACATGTATCTTTATTATTATTCTCAGCATTTAATGGTTATATCAGTTTACTTGCCATAAGTTCACAAAACTAGCTGTTTTATATGTTATTTTTCCCACTTTCCCCCTTTTTATTTTATGTATTTTACATTGCCATGATGGGTGCCCACTTTGGGCTTTGAACTTGTGCACTGTTGAGGCAGCCGTCTGCCTGCTTGTGCAGGCAGACAGCATGACTTACGTGTTTATGCTGTTGCTGTGGCTGTCTGCCTGCTTGTGCAAGCAGACAGCCTTATCTCTGCCTATTATGTTTCTCCGATCCGGTGAGACAGCCCACCCCCCTTACATTATCTTTCGATGACGCATGCGTTCCACACAGACGGAAAGCATGCGTTCCACCAAGCATCACGTGACGCGGAAGTGTTGCTAATCGCGCGTCACGTGATCGCTCTTTTAAGGATAGACTTAAAGCTGGGTGCCCCTCTAAATATGAGATCGCTCTTTTAAAAGTTATTTTAAACATTTATAACCATCGTTTTACTTTTTAAACAATTGTATCTATCTCATGTTAACTGTATCTACATAATTCTATATGTTAATCATTGTTTTTATATGTACTAAAATAAGATGGTTTTGATGATGTCATTTTGGCAGGAATTTTAAAATCCAACAGTAATATTGTATCTTATATAAACCCTTGTATGTCAGGTGTGCCCCCCTTTTTATTATCTAGCCATGAGGACTTAACTCCAGTCTACATCCCAAGAATCCCTTTTCCACACGTGGGACCTATCATTACGGATTTATGATGCGTTTTATGGACTATTGGAATTCATTTATTTTATTTTAATATTTTAATATATTTCAATATTTTAGGTGCACCCTTATCTACTGTTTTTTTGTGTTCCTTTTTACTACATTGGCATAATCTACAATTCTTAAATATCTATGTGGGCATTTGAATGAACATATACAATGAGTTTTATGTTCCACACATAGCGGAATGCAAAAAGTCAGACTGACACTCTTTCTTAATGGATATCAATAATCATGAAATGAAGCAATGGAATAAAAAAGCAGAAATCACGTCACGTCTGAAAAAGAGGTCTGAAATAGCGAAAAAGAGGATCAGAGCGCGGCAAGTCTCCCAAGAACAAGGGGAAAAACATCCAATAATTCAGCTGAAGAGGATTGGAAATCATTTTAAAGATTTAAAAACAGGAAGAATGTGGAACTCATTTACTACCTACCAGATTTAGGAAGCCACTGTGGCAAAGCACATCTCTGGAGGAAAGATAGGATATACATTTTGGTATTTTGTATATTTGGTTTATTTGATTTCCAATATCTTTAAATATTAGATACTTTTTAACTATCTGCCCGTGTTTTCCTGTGTATCAAAGAAGGTGGTATGGCCCTGGACGATACAAAACCCATTCATTAAGCCAGGTTATAGGCTCCAGCTTTGTGAGTATGATACTTCTGTGTGAATGTTATATAAATTGAAAAACATTATTACACTACATTCCCTTCTTTCTCCTGAAAACACCTAGTTACCATTTGGGAAAAGAAAAAGACACCTCTAAAAAAACAAACAAAAAAAAACCATCATTAAAGAGAGGATACCCCAAACTGACCAATAAGTCTCTACTACCAGAGCTAGGTATTTTAGCTCTGGAAAATGTGAGTGTGGCATTAAAGATAGTATCGAACACTTTGAGTTTTAAGGTTTTATGCTATTTTGTACTATTTAGTTTTTAAAGGAATACGCACTGGAATACAGAGGTTTTTCAAAGTTTGATGAGTTAAGTGTGCCATATTATATTATTATATAAATCCACTGTGTTTACAATTTAGAGTACCCATTTTTAGTGTGGATTTGGGAGAATTGCCCTTTAGAGTGTGGCAGCTGCTTTGTATTAATATAACCACATATTGAGTGTTTCACTTAAATATATTTGTTTTGCATCACTATAAAAACTGCTTTAACACAATTATTCATTTGTAATTATGAGTTTTACCTGACATATTCAGAGGGAGTGAGCCAAGTGTAACATATAAAACAGCCAAGTGACAATGTAGCATAAGCATAAAAAGGCACATGGTGGCATTTGGTCCAAGCTTTCAGAGGTATTTTAGCCCTCAACTAATTGTCTACAAATAGTGATGTCCCGAACGGTTCGCCACGAACGGTTTGCCACGGACTCATCATTGAGTAAACTCACTAAGAATGCAGCTTCAAAATGAATGCTGTCCAGGAGGTGGTAGGGTCTGGGAGGGAGGGTCTGCTGCTGATTGGCTGGAATGTGTCTGCTGACTGTGAAGTACAGGGTCAAAGTTTACTCAATGATGAGTCCGTGGCGAACCGTTCGTGGTGAACCGTTCGCGAACCGTTCGGCGAACCGTTCGGGACATCACTATCTACAAACTAACTCTAAAGACAATGTAGTACTTTTTGAAGAGACATGACTTTAGCTAACATATTTTCTTTCATTTCCGTCCATGTTTAAAAAAAATTATACTACTTGACCAAAAGTATTCCATAGTCAACCCACACATAAAAAAAACACACCATATAAAATGTGCAATGAAAGAGTAAACTTGTTACATATGTAACCGCACCTGGTTCCCTTATTTACCACTATAACATCTTAAAGCATAGAACTTAGCAGGGCTAAACATACAGATATCTTTAGCTATAATATTATATAGTTAGCAAGAGACCCTCTATTTAAAATATATAAATAATTGAGAATACAATATAAAATAAGGATTGTCTTGGTAGCAATAAAGTTTTGTCTTAGATATTTTATTATATAAACATATAGACATATAAAATCCATTACAATAATTTATAGCAGAGTTTATAAGATGAAACTATATGCTTGCAATATAATTAATATAGAATAACATACCCTCTTAAACATGTCAACATCTCTCAGTCATATTATGGAGTAGCGTCTGTCTCCAAACCTCTCCTCTCTGTGTTAACATTTAAAAGGTATGCATATTTATACCTCAGGTGTCTTCATTTTAGGGTTACCGTAGTTCATATATGAAAAAGTAACACTTCTTTTACTTTATTGATTTTAGGACTTCCCTTAACTTGGCAAAGATACAAGGCCATAACTAAAACGTAAGGGTGCACACGTCATGGAAAATTCCCTGACTTAGGACAAGATGGCATCTTAAAGTCTGAACTTCTTTATCTATTTAGGGTTACCGCGGTGTATTATGTACTGAAATAGGCATAGCATAGCCTTGAAGCTTGTTTATGCATTGTTATTGTATTTAGTCTGGGACAAAAATGGCGTAAACCTATTATGCACTGAAAGTAGGTAAAATGTTATTGCTTAAAGAAACATGTATGAAAAACAACATGTTCCATTTCTAACACCTTGTCATTTTGCAATATCTCTTAAAGACAAAGTACACAGTTGTAGAAATACAATATTTGCATTTGCCCATAACACATATGATATTGTTTAATATAAACTTCACATATGCTATGCATTTATGCAGCACCAACAGATTTTACAGCTTGTAACAGTTATAGAGTGTGCATATTAGAGTAGGCAATTGACAGACAAATCATTTAGACAGACACAATAAGTGAAGTGAGCACTGCTCAATTGAGCTTGCAATCTAGGAATCATAAACTCCAGATTGTTTCTTAATGCTGCAATAGTGGAATATTTTGAGCACAATTGTCTCAAACGTGCACCAGACCTTTAGTCAATACAATTTAAACTAAACAGGTATATCCTATATCAGGGGTAGGCACCCTATGGCACGTGTGCCATGCATGGCACTCAAGGTGTCTTTGCATGGCACTAAATACAGCTAGAGCCAAACAGACTCTGGCTTATGAGGAGTCCCCGTGAAACGGTAGTGAAGGACAATCCTCAATTTACATATTACAGCATGTATAGGAAGTGCTCTCAGCTCACTTCATTCCAGCACTTGTGAATGTGAATCCACACTGGGGTAGAGCAGCCCTCGGCAGCTATCTCAACTTCTGCCCTTGATCTGTACCTGGCCAGCCTGGTCCACACTGGAACCCACCTACACTGCTAGATATACACAGAGCTTCAGAATAACTCTCCCCTCATACAAATAATATGAACAGCCCACACACAAACATACACACAATCAGCACAAATGCAACACCACTGACAATCCACATACATGCACACAACCCCACATGCAACCTCTCACATGCAATACCGCAAACAGCCCCTCAAATACACACACTACCAAACACACAATGTGACATTCATCCACACACAATTCCACAAGCAGCCTCCATACACAGCCCACATTAATAGGTATCATATATGATATCACAAACTACTCATGAACATATACAATATAATAGCTCATACAACAATTCAAGTAAATCCATAGCCCCTAACAGCAGTGTCCAGTGAAGCAGGAAGTCAATGGGCGGGGTAAAAGGGTATGCCTGTGACGCGACTCATGTGACCAGAACTGCCAAAAGGGGCAAACATGCCCAAAAAGGGGGGCATGTCTGTCCAAAGAATTGGAAGGCCAGCCTGGCATCAGTGTCCCTATGTATCAAAGTGTCAGTGTCTCCATGTCGCCCAGTCCCGTAGTCTCCCAGTGTCTCAGTGTGCTCATTTCTCCCCATGTCTCAGTGTTTCCCTTGTCACTAGGATACTAGGGGACTCTGAGAGACTTGTGGACACAGTGAGACATGGGGACACTGAGACACCAGGGAACACTGAGACACCAGGCGACACTGAAACACCAGGGGACACTGAGACACTTGTGGATATAGACATGGAGACATGGGGACACAGACACTAGGGACACAGAGACATGGGGACACAGACACTGGGAGACTAGGGGACACTGGGAGACATGGGGACAATGAGACACTAGGGACACTGGCTGGGAGGCATGGGGACACTGAGACACTTGGGGACACTGTGAGACATGGGGCACTTGTGGACATGAAACTGAAAAATGTGGGAGTACTGGGAGACATGGGGACACAGACACTGGGAGACAGATATTTAGGGACACTGGGAGACATGGGGACACTGAGACACTAGGGACACTGAGGGACATGGGGACACATACACTGGGAGACTAGGGGACACTGGGAGCCGTGGAGACACTGATACACTAGGGACACTGGCTGGGAGATATGTGGACACTGGAAGACAGCTATTTGGGTACACTGGGAGACATGGGGACACTGAGACACTAGGGACACTGAGAGACATGGGGACACATACACTGGGAGCTGGCATCCCCATGTCTCCCAGTGAAGGATGGGGGAAAGGCAGGGAAGTGAAATATGGGGGAAAGGCAGCAGGGAAACTAGGGGACACTGGGAGCTGTGGGGACACTGAGACACTTGGGTCATTGGCTGGGAGACATGGGGACACATGGAGACATGGAGACATTGTGTTCCTAGTGTCTCCATGTCCCAATGTGTAACCCAATGTCCCTATGTCTCACAGTGTCCCCTAGTGTCTCAGTGTCCCCAAGTGTCTGTGTCCCCATGTTTCCCTGCTGCCTTTCCCCCATCCTTCACTGGGAGACATGGGGATGCTGAGACACTAGGGACACTGGCTGGGAGATATAGGGACACTGGGAGACATGGGGACACTGAGACACTAGGGACACTGGCTGGGAGACATGTGGACACTTGGAGACAGATATTTGGGGACACTGAGACATGGGGACAATGAGACTCTAGGGACACTGAGAGACATGGGGACACAGACACTGGGAGACTAGGGGACACTGGGAGCTGTGGGGACACTGAGACACTAGGGACATTGGCTGGGAGACATGGGGACACTGGGAGACATGGAGACACTGTGTCCCTAGTGTCTCCATGTCCCAATGTGTCTCCCAATGTCCCTATGTCCCTATGTCTCACAGTGTCTCCTAGTGTCTCAGTGTCCCCAAGTGTCTGTGTTCCCATGTTTCCCTGCTGCCTCTCCCCCTGTCCTTTCCCCCCTTCCCCATCCTTCACTTCCCTGAGCTGTCTGCAGACTGGGAGCTGCTGTCTGAACTCTCTGTGCTGTGTAGCTGCTCCCCCGTGGATCAGTGAGTAGAGAGAGGCAAGGAGGGATATGCTGTAACTTTCTATCCCTGCCTCTCTCCACACACAGTGACCCCTACTGGCTTGTGTTGGTATTGCAGAGTAATCTCTATTTATACTGAGAAAAATATCTGCATTTGTATTGCCGGTATTACTGCAATACCAGCATGGCCAGGCAGCCCCAAATACTGGTTGTGCTGTTAAAATACCAGTCAGGTGGCAAACCCAAGAGTAGTGTGTAAAAAAAAATAAAAAAAAATAATTTATTTTTATTTATTTTTTAAATGGGCCTGTTCCATGGGCCTGGGTCTGAAGCTGCAGCTCCATCAGCCCCTATGTTAATCTGGCCCTGGCCCTGCCCCCTTGGTAACATCATCAAAATTGCCACTTTTTAGCCAATCCAATGCTTTCCCATGAAAAGGCAGTGTTTACATGAAAATGCCTGAAGGGAGCTATTATACTCACCAGAACAACTACATTAAGTTGTAGTTGTTCTGGTGACTATAGTGTCCCTTTAAATATTACTGACAATTTGTCTGCCTGTAGAATGTACCTGTATGGTAAAACGTGTCTAATCATGAAAGGGTAAAACATTGTGGTAGAAAGAATGCATTATGTAATGAATGAAAATGCATTTACTGTTTTACAGCAGAAAAATTCAGAACTGAAGGACACATTTTAATTATGTTTAAGATGCCATTGCTTAACAAAATCACATTGTTTGTACTTTGCGGCATAGATGTAAGAGCTGAATAAAAGTGCATCAAATACTTGAGTTACATATGACAGTATTTCAGATCACAACAGTAATTACAATAATCAGAGATCTATTGTTCCTATAGCAAATAAAAAAAATAAACAAAAATATCTTCCTTTCTAAAGCCTATTTCATCCTCTGATGGTCATAATTTTATGTACAAAATGTCTGACTATCTCAGAGAAGAGTGTAAACGTTATGGTACACACAACTTTATTTTAAATAACGGAAGACTTGCTAGTGAATTGCATAAAAAAAATATGATCTAGCTGAGTTAGAAGCGAGAGCAGAAGAAGTTAGACTTTTTAAGAGTGTTGGGTTGGAATAACTATGGTACTTAACATTTAAATACAATTTTACCTTGTAGCTTGGAGTGGGCATGCTATCAATTCCAGCGAAAGACTTCTTCATCTTACGCCCAACTTCCATCAGATACTGGCTGCACTACGGATAATGGCTGCCTCTCAAAGATTACATATGCAGGAGTCTTTGTATTAATGCTTTCTATTAACAAAACTGAAAAATAAATCCTACCACTAAAATCGTCAGAAGGGTGATTAACCAACTGGATACATTTTACACACTCTGCTTTGTCATCAGCACTAAATTAACCAAAGGAAGCCAATCAGGTTAAAACACACTTCCTTTAGAGTATAAGTGAATGGGACCCTGTAAAATGAAACCATTTTTGCTTTCTTTTTACCAAACCCCACCTTCCTATAACAACCCCTGTGCAACCAAAATATCTAACATCACAGTAATAGGGCTTTAAAGCACTTACATTTACACTAATACAGTGCTTTTACATTATATTTTCTATAATGAATCTCCACTATTTTAAGGTTAGTGACACGGATATCATACACAAAAGATCAAGCGAAAGATGACGCTACAATATTGTTCTAAATAAATTATTAAAAAAGATGTAATAAAGTATTGTGCAAAAAAGCAGCACCTTTAGTGCAATAGCCCATAAATACACTCATGAAATATAAACCGGTGAATAAGGTGTGCTGTGTCTTTAAGACTTAACAAATTTTATAAAACAGTGCAAACCATATAATGATTAAAGTGCATACAAATATAACAAAAGTGTCACTGTGCAATATTTAGTGATGTGCATTCCTTTGCCAAAGTGCTTTAAGTGAAAAGAGATGTATAAAACACAACAGTGTGTTAGAATTGCAGGCAACTTTGTACCATCCGAGCTTATACGCAAAGATAAAAACACAGAAAAAGAACAGTGTAATTTTTATAAAATATTGTAAGTGTAAAAAGTAAAGAAACACTCACAAATAGAGAGTAGATGAGCCTGCTCTAACTTTCAGCATGTGTAGACCTCAAATAGGGTCAGTGATGCAGGAGAGGATGCCAGCCAGGGGTAAAATGGAAATTCTTTATTCTTTGTTCACATAAAATATAAAAGAACGTCCCCACTCCACCTCCTTCCTTCGAGTGTGTCCTGTGTAGGGTCTCGGACCATAACGTTCGCTGCCAGCTGAAGAACCTCAGATCACTCCAGTATCCCACACGGACTCTTCCGGGAGGCGGGGTTAGCATCCGGACCACGTGACGACATGATGTGACGTGGAAATGCGTGATGACGCGTTTCGCCTTGACGGCTTCTTCAGATCACTTCTTCATCTCCTGCCGGTCTGTATTTAAAGTAAGCCCACCTGGGTGGGTTAGTTTTCACAAACATATTCATTGGACATTTGAAAAACCTTCTTTGCATACATTTTTGACTCTTTGTGTCAAGTCTCCTCTCATGTCCATTAATCCAATACATGTTAACACACTGATACTAGTAGTGGCATATCTCCTAAATAACGCAAATGACTATTTTACTTAAAAACCAAAAATCATCAAAATAATAAGAAACAAATCTAATACAAATTATAAACTATATTATGATGTATCAACAAGCTATTTGTATTGAGAAAAATCTCTAAAAAAAATACCATACATAAAACAAGATGCATAAAACAAGAAAAAGGAGCGTTTTTTTTTTTTAACCAAAAATCTCATCAGGGGAAAGATAAAGAGACATATTATTGCATATACTTTAAAAGGGATTATTCTTAAAATTTTAATTCAAATTCATAAAATTTTAATTCAAAATTTAAAAAGATCTAGAAAGACTTAAAAAAAGGCATCTCAGTGTACAATTGAAAAAGGGGGGGTTACAAATCATGACAGGTCATAAAAAGTTGTATAAATCAAATTCTGCATTTAGACCTCTAGGTTCTAAAGTGCCTAATCTAAGCACCCATTTCATTTCTTCTTTGCTAATATTTAGGACATCATTACCCCCTCTCAAAGATTTTTTAACTAAATGTATACCTAGGAAAAGTAGACCTTTTGTGTCTTTGTTGTGGAACTTTTTTAAATGGGCTGATACGCTGTGCTGCTCAAAGCCTTTCTTTATGTTGTAAATATGTTCATATATCCTTTTATTCAGAGGTCTTGTAGGCCGTCCTACATACTGTAGCCCACACGGACATATTAAAACATAAAATACATTTCTACTAAAACAAGTGATAAAATCCTTAATTTGAAAGTCCTCTGCTTTAAATTTACTCTTAAATGTATTTATACCTTTTAAGGTTTTATTTACACTACATTTACAGCCTAAACATTTTCCACATGAACCTTTTTTTTTAGTTAATTCCTCATAGTCCATACTGTCTGCTGTTGGTTCTAGTATATTTTAGATTTTCTTAATATCTTTGTCTAATTCAGATAAGACTGCACTTCTGCATCATATGATAATGCCAATCATTTCTATGGAAAATTTACTATGGAATATATTGAGTTTTTAATAGATAGCATTAAATGGATTTTAAATCACAATTTTTTTTACTTTAGTTCTAAATTTTATGTGCAGTGTTAAGGTATGGCTATGGGGACCAGGTTTGCTCCCAGTTATGCTAACTTATTCATGTCTGGCTGGGAAAACAAATTTATTTATAAAAGTCAGGCATGAGGGACAGACCTGGTTACATACCATAGGTACATTGACAACCTTTTTTTTGTATGGAAGGGTTCAATAGATAGTCTTGAAATGTTCCTGGAGGATCTAAATAAAAATAATTGGGGTATTTCTCTAACCAGTTCTTTTAGCACTTGAAAAAATATTTTTTTAAGATTTAGACATTTATGCTGAAGGAGGTGTTTTAAAAACATTATTTTATTTTTATTTATTTATTTATTTATATTCTTTATTTTTGCAGGTAATCAAGATCAACAAGGTTACATTGTGTGCAGTAAAGGTATCAATCAAAAATCACATTGTTCAACAACAACAGCATCACATGCTTACTAGAAACCCAGTTTTGTAATTTTCTAGCTTAGATTCCTCATGACTGCACGAGCTGTTAGACCAACTAGTAACTGGAGGTTGCCGATTAGTTGCTTATGCACCCTCAAGGGTTTCAGGTTATAAGGCTATGTCTTAAAGTAATACTGCTTAGGGTGCGAGTTAATTAATAAAAGCTGTCATATGGTATGTAAGAACCTAGTTCTGACTTGGCGGTTAGCCAGTAGGTAGTTGTGCCAACTAGGTCGGCTGAATAACGCGCCCCAGAGCGCTAGCTCGCTTATTAGGGGAAGGAGCGCATTAAAATAGAGGGGAGGGGGTGGGGGTAAATACAGGGCATGGTGACTGGCTGTCAGCTTGCGGAGTCAGATAGAGGTAGCGGACATATGTGTATACAAACTATAAGTACATAAAATATTGGTTAACTTACATTAAAATAATACAGTATCAAACATTGTTAGGCAAAACTATGAGCGGCAGCACGGGCTGCAGTCCATGCTGGTTTCAGGTAGGTGAGTCAGTTGTGCCCATTCTATAAAAAGTTAGGTGCGCCCCTTCAAAGGGAACCGTGGGCGAGCCTCTTGAGGCTCCCATGAGAGCCCCCCGGTCATAGTCCCGAATAAATTTGACAAGTACATCCCCAGGAGCCCCCTGGGGAGCCCTAGGTGCTTTGGGGAGCCGAAAACAAGAGTCCACACCTATTTGCTTTACTTGTTTGGGTAGTAGCAGTGTGGCTATGAGCCTCCGGCAGTAATGGGGTAACTCAGAGTCAGTGACCGATTCAGGCACCCCCCGGATCCTCATGTTCCGCGCCTTTGCCTTAGGCTATTTGTGTAGTCAGGGTGCTGCATTGCTTTTGCAGGGATCCCAGGGCTGCATCTGTGTCAGTCTGGGCCACTCCAACATTTTTAAGGTCCTCTTCCACCATCTTCACCCTTCCTGTGAGCGTGGAGATTTCCTCCCTAATCAGCGCCATGTCAGCATGGAACATTGCTTGTATTTCCTTCACTAGAGCCCTTATGTCGGCCTTCGTGGCTGGAGCTGAGTCACCCAGCTCCATGTGTGTCGCGGGCTTCGCTGGTACCTTTGGTGGAGGTGAATGGGTGGCCGTCTGGCTCTCGTTGTCTGACGAAGGCGAGGTATTGGCCCCAGCCGGCGCCATCTTGCACGGTTCAGGCCGCATGGTCGTGCGCATGAAAGCTCCGATATCTCGGGACCCCGAGCCGGGATCAACTTTATATTTTTTCGCCTTCTTGCCCATAATGTGAGGCACACAGGAGGTGGTTAGTGGCTCGGTAATTGTGCCGTTTTCGCCTGTATTCGACTTTGGATTTCCCCGAGGAGCTGCTGCAGGATGCGTCCAACTCGGTTGGGTGCTGGCTCCACCCCCCATTTTATTTTTATTTTTAAAGTGGACTTGAACAATTATGTTTTCTACAACAGCAGACATTATACACCCTGTTTGGAAAATATCCCTAAGGGACAATTTCAAAGACTAAGGAGGAATTGCACTGATAAGACTATCTTTGAAGAACAAGCAAATGTCTTAAAGGATACATTTCTACAAAAACAAAACCCTAAAAATTTGTTAAAAAAGGTATGTGAAACGAACCCACCCAGGTGGGCAGACTTTAAATACAGACTGGCAGGAGATGAGGAAGTGATCTGAGGAAGCCATCAAGGTGAAACATGTCATGACGCACTGTCACGTCACGTCGTCATCTGGTCCGGACGTTAACCTTGCCTCCCGGAAGAGTCCGTGTGGGATATTGGAGTGATCTGAGATTCTGCAGTCAGCAGCGAATGTAATGGCCAGGGCCCCTACAAAGGACACAATCGAAGGGAGGAGGTGGAGTGGGGACGTTCTTTTATATGTTATGTAAAAAAGCACTTTGGTAAAGGAGTGCACATCATTAAATTTTGCAGTGACACTTGTTATATTTGTATGCACTTTAATCACTATACGGTTTTGCACACTTAAAATACATATAATGTTAGATAGCATAATCACATTTTAAAGCTTTTGTATACACTAATAAATGAAAAAAGCCGGTGATCCGCTTTACAGCAGAGGTCTGGAACCATACATGTAGGCCCCTTTCTACTTAAACCAGAGTAGTTCTGGACACAAAACTTCCCTTCTCCTGCTGACTTGAGGGTCTACTGAACTGGCCAGCTGGCAGGCCAGACTGGCCATTGGGCAAACAGGAGAAATGCCTGGTGGTTTGCAATAGACACGGACTAAGTCTGACAGACTATCCAAGCTGGCCTTGCTGTGTGCCTGTGTTATGGACTAGCAGTTGAGATAAAAAATTTCCCTCACTGGCTCAAGCACCATTAAACAGGGAGAGAATAAAAACCAGACCTGCACCTCCGCTAGGTGCAGAATATTCCTCCCATTAGTTCATGCTGTATATAGAGTTGCTTAGATTACCATGACAATGCTCCAATATATTATGATGCCGGAGCCCGCAAGAAGATTGTACTACAGTCACTAATTGCCACAGGAACCAATAGAATTCAAAAGTGTGGTTAATAGAAACAGGTGAAGATGCATTTATTTTCGGTATGGGTAATTGTTTTTATCGCGCTTCAATTATGTCATTACCTGCTGACAGCAACACCAAAGCAGATGCTCTATCCAGGCAGTTTGAAACTACTGATTTGATGGTATTCCTGTCATACCTCCTAACAAATAATCGCTACTACTATTCTCTCTATTTCATCGTCTATCCTACAGGTTATACAAACCAAACAAAATGAGGCACTTAGGGAGAAACCTCTTGATAAGTTATACGTTGCTCTCACTGAAAGACGAGACATTATGTCACTCTATCATGATACCAAGACAGCCGGGCATCCTGGTATCTCTAAAGCTTTAATTGCAGTTTCACTTAACTTTTGGTGGCCCTCTATGAGCAAGGACATCACCAATTATGTGTCACTTGTGCCAGTATGAAGCCCTCCCATAGAGTTCCTTATGGTTGTTACAACATTTACCTATATCCGAGAGACCTTGGTCTAATCTGTCCGTGGATTTTATTGTTGAATTTCCTCCTTCCAATGGTAAAACAGTCATCTTAATGATCGTTGATAGATTCTCTAAGATGGGTCATTTTGTGTCACTTGTCAAATGGCCTTCTTCCAAAGATTTGCCTGCTATATTCACCAGGGAGGTGTTTAGATTACATGGCATACCTAATTCTATAGTGTCCAGTAGGGGTAGTCAGTTCATTTCCCGGTTCTGGAGAGCCTTTTGTTCAGAAATGGGTATTTCTCTATCTATTTCCTCTGTCTACCACCCCAGTCTAATGGAGCTGCTCAATGTGTCAACAAGTCCCAAGAGCAATATCTTTGCTGTTTTGTGTCCCACCATCAGAATGATTGGGCTGACCTGCTCCTTTGGGCTGAATTTGCTCGTAATAATGCTGCTCACAAGTCTTCTGATAACAGTCCTTTTTACGTTGTTTATGGCCGGCATCCTGTTGTTCTCCCATCTGAATTCTCTTTGCGGTGTATGCTGGTTCTGGACGAACATTTGGCTGGTTTGCGTAAAACTTAGGAACGTTCCTTGGTGGATTCTGCTGCTCATCAAAAAGTACAGGCTGATAGGCATCGTAGGGCAGCTCCCACCTGTGTAGTGAGGGAAAGGGTTTGGCTTTCTACTCGTAATATCCATCTCCGAGTTCCTTCTATGAAATTGTCTCCCCGCTATATCCACATCTCGCAGAAAGTTAATCCTGTTTGTTATGCCTTGGACCTTCCGAGGAACATGCGTATACCCAATGTGTTCCAAACCTCCTTGTTGAAGCCTCTTCTTTGTAACAGGTTCACCAGGCATGTTTCCTCACCTCTTCCTGTCTCTATTGAGGGCCCGGAGGAGTATGAGATGGCTGCTGTGCTTGACTCTCATCTCCCTAGGGGTCATCTCCAATACTTGGTACATTGGAAAGAGTATGGCCCAGTCCAGAGGAACGCAGTTGGGTTTCCGGATGATGTTCATGCCCCTTGCCTTCTGCCTTCCTTCTATTCCTGCTTTTCTGCCAAGCCTGGTCCTTCCTGCCTGGTGGCATGTCTTGCAGTCTTGCTTCCACACGAACCGTGCGCGGCTCAATCTTTCCTTCTGAGCTTGCTGTGTGCACTGACCGCAATGAGTGGTCACTCTGCCCGCCTGGCACTAGGACCGTGGCTCAGGTCACGAGCGCGCTCTTAAAGGGGCAGTGGGAGCCAAAACTAGATTCAGGCTCCCATTGGACCACGTCATTCAAATGCCACCACACACACACATTTTGGGGGCGTGGGCATGACGTGGGCCAATCAAATGTTAGTTAAAGATATTTAAACTTTCCTAGCCCTATCCACTTTGCCCTATCATGGTTTCTGTTTCAGTACCCTTTAATCCGTTCTTTGATCTTATGTTTATTCTGATATTGACCATGGCTTTGTATTTCACTCTGTATTTATCTTTAACCCTTTCCTGTCTTATTTGCCCATCTGACTGATTACTGTGTACCTGACTCTGGCTAGTTCTTGTTTTTGCTGTCTCTCCGTTACCTTGACCTCGGCTCGTCTTTGATTACGCTTTTCTCTGTCTATGTCAGGAATACTAATTGATCCCGCACGCAGAATTGTATCACACCTAGGACTAAGGGTAACGTCTAACCGGACCTTAGAATGGCCGGACTTATTGTATCCAAGAATAGTCCAAATACTTGCCAAGGCCAGGCTAGAGAATCAGACACAGCGATGAGAAAAAGCCAAAACACAAGGATGCCAGAAATCAGGGAAGTCAGAACAAAGCCAAAGTCAAATACCAAAAAATCAAGATCAGGAACACACTCTCGGATTACCATCAGGCAAAAACCATGACAGGGCAATGAGAGAATGTAAAAAAAAGTTTAAATAACGCTCCTGTTATTCTGATTGGAAGTAATCGCCTTTGACCCCAAAAGGTGCACGCGCGTGATGTCAGCACACACCGTCATCCTCAACGTGGGCGGTCATGGGACTATAAGGTGGCGTAGATCCACAGCGGCCGGCGTCTCTAGACATGCTGGGTTTATCAGGTATCCAGGCACATGGCTGTAGATGGGCACAACTATTCCTGTAAGGTGCCATAGATCTGCAGCATCTGGCATCTCTAGACATGCTGGGTTTATCAGGTATCCGGGCACATGGCTGTAGATGGGCACAACTATTCCTGTCAGGACGGTAAATACCATTAACCACATTACCATAAGCGGATTAATTTATTACATTACCCCCCACCTGAAGACCACCCACCAAATGGGCAGGACCCGGCTTGAGAGGAAACTTGGCGTGGAAAGAGTGAACCTTATGGCCAGCATGGATATCAGAAGCAGTAACCCAAGAGCGGTCGGCAGATCCATACCCCTTCCAATCAACCAGGTACTGTAATGAACCACGAGAGAACCTTGGATCAATAATGGAGGAGACCTCATACTCCTCCTGCCCGGAAACAACCATAGGAGGAGGGGAAAAACTGGAACAGTATAGTTATTGCAAATAAGTGGTTTGAGTAAAGACACATGAAATGAATTAGGAATGCGCAAGGAAGCAGGAAGGGCCAAGGAATAAGAAACAAGGTTAATTCTTTTTTTTTTTTTTTTTCTTTAAATTCTTGTGCAAGGAGTTAACAAACTTGCATTTAATGCCACAGCAGCTCTCATATGCCGAACGTCAATAACATTGGTACAATTCAGATTAGCAGTGCACATTTTTAAATTAGAGGGCATTGAACATTCCGCCAGTAAACAAAGGAGTACACTTGGTACAAACATCAGGTTGGAGTGTACTGGCAGAGTGGTTGGACACACTAATAAAATATAAATGACTTACTTCTGGTATTTACATATGATGCTAAATAATGTAGGGTGTATTAATTTTGCTGAGACCACGAACCTAGGAGAGAGACCCAGCCCCAAAGGTCCTATGTAAGGAAGCTGTAGTCGTGTCATACAAATATACAATAAAGTGGTCTGTTGGTGTGTTGTTTGTTAAATTACACTCAATTACCCCTCAGTGTGCGGGGGGGAGGCGAGGGAAATCTCTTGTTACTGTGTTCTCTTATTAGGACAGGTCGTAAGAGGTGTGCTGGGACCTGGGATCAACTGTGTTAATTAAGAACCGGGGACTCTAACATTGCTGGGCGATACTCCAAAATAACAAGACAGCAAAATAACAATAATTACGCTGCCGTTTATCAGTATGGGGCTTGAACTAAGCAGGCGCAGCTTCAAGAGCAGAGTGAACCTTAGACCAAGTATCACAAATAGAGGCCAGGTGGTCATCCAGGGTGGGGGTTGCTGTGTCAGAAAAAACATCAGAGAGAACAATAGGATAGCGACCGGTATTGACAAAGAAAGGACAATGTCCAGATGCTTCATGGGTAGTGTTATTCCTGGCAAATTCCACCCAAGGCAACAAATCAGCCAAGTTAGACTGAGTACTGTTCACAAAGCAATGTAAATACAGCTCAAGTGATTGGTTAGCAATTCAGCTGCACCATTGGTCTGGGGATGGTAAGCAGAGGAAAAAAGAGTTAATGCCCAACTGTTTATTGAATGCCCTCCAGAATCTTGACACAAATTGGGAACCCCTATCTGACACAATATTTTGAGGGATCCCATGAAGCATAACAAGGTCGTGTATAAATATGAGGACTAGATCCTGAGAAGTTGGCAATTTTTTGAGTGGAATGAAATGTGCATTTTTGGAAAAGTGGTCAACTACCATAAGGTTGGTGGTGTAACCATTAGAACTAGGTAAGTCCACAATGAAATTCATAGACAGTTGAGACCATGGAACACTGGGTATGGGAAGTGGATGTAATAATAAAATTAAGTGTGTGTGGAACCTTAGAGGCTGCACAAACAGAACATGCTTCCACATAATCCTTAACATCCCTTCTGAGTGACTCCCACCAAAATGATCTGGAAATAGCGGATACAGTCTTATTTATACCCAGATGCCCAGCAGTAACATTGTCGTGGAATATTTTCAACACCTCTTTCCTGTCGTGTAATGGAATAAACTATTTACCTAGAGGTTTATCATTAGGTGCTTGGGACTGAGCTGCCATGATAGCACAAAGCAATGGTGATGACAAGGAAACCACAGTGGATGCTATGATAGACTCAGGAGGAACAATAGGTGACATCTCTTGTTCTAGTTCTGACACTTAGTCAAATTGTCCAGATAAGGCTTTAACATTTTTAGGACCAGGCCTGTAAGTAATAAAGTTAAAGCAGGACAAGAACAGAGACCATCTAGCCTGTCTAGAAGACAGACGTTTGGCATAACCAATATAGGCCAGATTCTTGTGATCGGTTATGATCAGTAGGGGGTCTATGGAACCTTCCAAAAGATGTCGCCATTCCTTGAGCACCAATATAATGGCCAACAGTTCTCTGTTACCTATGTCATAATTACGCTCAGCTGGAGACAACTTTCTGGAGAAGTAACCACAAGGATGCAGAGGGGCATTCTGACTCTCTCTCTGAGAAAGGACAGCCCCAACTCCTGCTTCGGAGGCATCAACCTCAAGTATGAAAGCTTTGCTAGTGTCAGGATGTGTTAATATGTCTGCAGAAGCAATCTATTTCCTCTTTGGCTTCTTTGGACCATATTTTACAATTAGCCCCCTTGCGTATAATATTGGTGATGGGTGCTATTACTAGAGAGAAACCCTTTATGAATCTCCTGTAATAATTAGAGAAACCAAAGAACCTTTGAATGGCCTTTAACCTGTTGGGTAATGGCCAGTCTAGAACAGCATCTAGTTTCAAGGATCCATTTGGAAACCAGATGCGGATATATTATATCCCAAAAACTGTACTTCAAGTTGATCAAACATGCATTTTTCAGGTTTACAATAAAGACCATTCTTGAGTAAAGTTTGTAATACTTGTTTAACATGATCATGATGGGTCTGGAGGTCGGGGGAATAAACAAGGATATCATTAAGGTATACAAGTTCAAAAGAGTAAATATAATCCCTTAGCACATCGTTAAAGAAATCCTGAAATACGGCCAGGGCGCTGCATAACCCAAAGGGCATAACAAGATATTTATAGTGGTCAATTCTAGTATTAAATGCAGTTTTCCATTTGTGATCATTCTTAATCCTAACCAAATTGTATGCACTCCTGAGGCCAAGTTTGTAAAGACCTTAGCATCCTGGAGTCTGTAAAACAATTTGGAGATAAGGGGAATGGGGTAGGCAATTTTTATGGTGATTTTGTTTAAAGCCCTATAGTCAATGCAAGGATGCAAGGACACGAAAAAAGAAACCTGCACCAGCAGGGGATGATGATGATTTGAGTATATGACCTTTACTTAAAGCATCTCTGATGTACTCCTCCATGATTTTACTCTCTTGTGGGGATAGAGCATGTACCGTCCCTTTAGGAGGCATGGCCCTGGGCAACAGATCAATGGAACAATATGATTTTTGTGGAGGTATAACATCAATTTGACTTTTACTGAACACTTCCCTAACCTCCCAATACTGCTTGGGTATTTTGGGGGTAATGGGTGTAATAGTAGGTAAAGTAACAATGCTCACTCTTTTAGTAAGAGGTGACATACAATTCTCCTGACAGTCTGCATCCCATTCCAGTATTTCCCCTTTGGTCCAGTCAATATGAGGGTTGAGCTTGATGAGCCAAGGGAATCCTAATATGATGGGGCACGAAGGGGAAGCAATTAACTGAAATGTAAGTAATTCTTTATGCAATACTATACTGATATAGAAATGCAAGATCTCGTGAGTAATCAGTGGTTGAGAGGCAGGTAGCCTCAACCACCAGAGGTGAAGGTTTCTCCTTGACAGGTATAGAGTGCTTTTTAACAAAATACATGTCAATAAAGTTACCTGCCGCACATGAGTCTACCAGAACTGAAAAAGCATGAAAAGTTTTTCTTGTTGCAAAGGGTTACAATGTCAAGGAGAAATCTACTTTGGTTATTACTAAAGGACGTATCCATCACACCTAAGACCTGTCCCCTTAAGGTTCTTAAGTGCGGAAGTTTTCCGGGCGTATAGGACAAGTATCTCTCATATGTCCTTTTTTGCCACAATATAAACATAGATCCATTCTTCTGCTATACTGTTTCTCTGCCTCTGACAATTTCGAAGCCCCCAGTTGCATAGGTTCGGATTTAGGTTGCACTGGGAGGTCAGGGACAACAGGTTTGGAGAATCGAGGTGCTAATGATATGGTCATACGTCTGGTTCTGCTACTAGTAATTTCTCTGGTCCTAAGTCTATTATCAATCTGCATCACAAAGGTAATATATTTGTTTAATCTTTTCAGTAGCTCTTTGGCAGCAATTTCGTCACATATATTCTCCGATAATCCTTTTTTAAAAGCAGCGATTAATCTGTTAGTCCAGTGTACCTCAGAAGCCAAGGTACAAAATTTGAGGGCATAATCTGAGATAGACCGGTTCCCTTGTTTGATAAGCATTAAGGCAGTGGAGGCATCATCCTCCCTGCCTAATGGTTCAAACGTCAATTTGAATTCCACAAGGAATTCCTGGTAATTGTAAGAAATACTCCTTTTACTCTCCCATAATGGATTGGCCCATGTTAAGGCCTTACCCTTAAGTTGGTTCATTAAATACCCAATCTTAGCTCTAGCCGTGGGAAATTAACCAGGTGAGACCTCAAAGTGGTATTCAATTTGATTGAGAAATCCCCTACATTCAAAAATATCACCATCAAAATGCAGAGTAGGAGATAGTTAGATGGTAGGTGCCTTATTAACATTAGGCAGAGGTACAGTTGGCAGTGGAGGCCTTGTTGGAGAAGCCTCAGGCTGTAAATGAGCCGTCCGAGTAAGGAGCGTACTAAAAGCCTGGGCAAATTGATCCATATAATGATCATTCTCCTCTAGCTTTCTCTCGCAAGCAGCTATGTGAAGACACAATTCTGCAGGATCTATGGCCATGTCGTAATGTCAGGCTTACTAATTGATCCCGCACGCAGAATTGTATCACACCTAGGACTAAGGGTAACGTCTAACCAGACCTTAGAATGGCCGGACTTAATGTATCCAAGAATAGTCAGAATACTTGCAAAGGTCAGGGATAGAGAATCAGACAGCGATCAGAAAAAGCCAAAATGCAAGGATACCAGAAATCAGGGAAGTCAGAATGAAGCCAATGTCAAATACCAAAAAAAAAGAGCAGGAACGCACTCTTGGATTACCATCAGGCAAAAACCACAACAGGGCAATGAGAGAATGTAAAAATAAGTTTAAATAACCCTCCTGTTATTCTGATTGGAAGTAATCAGCCTTTGACCCCAAAAGGTGCATTCGCGTGATGTCAGCACACACCGCCATCCTCAACGTGGGCGGTCATGGGACTATAAGGTGGCGTAGATCCACAGCGGCCGGCGTCCCTAGACATGCTGGGTTTATCAGTGTAACGGCACCCCCAGGCATAAAAGGGGTTAAAAGCCATTTAGGAGATATTCCCTTCCAGATATACAGGCAGCTACTGTAGACACCAATCCACCGAACCAGAGAAGCATATGAATGCTCTCAAACATATGAATGCTGTAGACAGCCGAATAGGAAAAAACATACGAATAGGTTTACACTCCTAGCAGTCGAACTGGAACAGCATACAATAAATCCCCCCCAAGAACGAGACAAGGCTCTGTGTTGAGGGTCAAGCAGTGAAAAGACAGAGCTGTGTGTTTATTGTTCTTATATACACATTAGTACAACCCACAGGGTTTTGGAAAACAACCAATAAACACATACAATACACTCAGACACTCCCACACAAAATCCTCCCCTCTGCCTGTGATACAATTACCTTACACAATGGGTAATGTAATTATCACCGGCAGAAAAATACAGTTTTCCACATTATTCATAACTTTAAAAGTATACATCACATTCACATAAAACTACATTAAGCACATGGCAGCAAAAGACAATAAAATACAATAAAATACACACGGTTACATTTATGACATAAAATACAGACATGCAACATATGCCCAGATAGCTTAGGTCTGAGCGCACATTAATACTGAATGGCGCTCAGACCACACACACATACAGTTCAATTGCCATGGAGCCAAAGTCTTTTATTACACGAATAGGCTCCATGGCATAGCTATCTGGGTTATATGAGTTCATTCAGTAAATCCAAGAGTCTACCGAACGCCAGGGCAGAAAACATGAATAGACCTTTCTGCATAGGAAAATAAAGTATTTAAATGCCGGTCCATAGTCAAAAGGCAGCAGGCAGGCAATCAGGCTCCTCCAATGCACAGTGGCAAGATTGGTCTCGTCACAATCAGGTATCCGGGCGCGTGGCTGTAGTTGGGCACAGCTATTCCTGTTAGGACGTTAAATACCATTAAACACATTACCATAAGCGGATGAATTCGTTACAGTCTAACGTTTAGTTCGGAGATTCTATGGTCCGGTAATACGTTATTTCCTAGTGTTGTCCCTGAATTCTGCATGTTGGGGTATTACACCATGTTAGAATCCCTATGAGTGATTTCTTTACTGCCTCTATATCCGCACACTATGCTGGTGTGAAACATTATTAAGCTAGTATGCATTTTTTTTCCAGGGCTGCTTTTCCCCTGATGGTGGCTGAAAGGAACAGTCAGAGCGTTATCTCACTCCAGCTCTCACATTGTAAATCACCCTGCTGGCCCTGACAGCCCAGACGTGCAAGTTGCTGGGTTGAGGTGTCACTCTCACAAACCCCACTCCCTCTAGCTGCACTTGACAGTCCCCACTTTTGCAGTAACACAGGCTCTAATTACTTGTAACTTGAAAATAACTTGAAATTTGTAGTCTTAACATTTTATTTATTTTTCAATGGAACCTTTACAAAATCTGCAGAGAACAAACACAGTCATACTTACAGAAAGAAAAAAAAAAAAAAACAGTATAGGGCAGAGAGGGGGAGGCGGGAGAGAGGTATTTGAAGAAAGGAACACCTTACCAACTGTTACATGACATGTTGTGCAATGTGGATGTGTGGCTGCCAGTGGCAAGGTAAATATTGCAATGATAGAAGAAGGAATGGATCCTACTATATTTCAACAAATATGGTTTATTACCTGTTATCTCAAAAATACATGTCTCACCATATGTTTAATAGAGAGTTTCTAAAGGCTAGTCCTTGTTCAGAATAAAATACTGTGTAATAGATCCATTTGGAACTATTAGCCCTGTCTGATGTGTTTGGGGATTCCAATAGCAAATAGTAGAGTTTTCAGACTTACTTACTGGCTGCACTAGTCCCTAACCCCAGTGATATGTTAAGAAAGAACTGGCCTGAAAGCTAAAACCATCTTTGTAAAGACAGTGACAAAAGCTAGGCCTGAGAGCCATAACTGCCTTTGTGAAGGATGGAGGCAGCACAAGTAGAGGGAGAAGGTTGATACCAGCATTGGAGTATCAGGATTGTCAGAGGGGAGAAGGAGGACAGGTAGAGGGGTCTATTCATACTAGCACGTGGGAAGAAAGACAGGCAAAGAGGTCCACACATACCCGCCTGGGAGAAGTTAGACAGTGGCAATAAAGCCAGAATGTCAGAGTTAGAGGAAGAGATTAGTCCTATTTTGGGAGATGTAAAGAGCAGAAGAGAAGCACAGGCAGAAGAGAACAGCAGAGGAGGAGTGTGTGTACTTCTCTAATAAGATCATGGTAGAGTAGATGAAAGTACGTGGTTAAATGTCCCCTTTAAGGAAAATTGCTGAACTGGAAAACAAAAGTAAGGCAGCTATGCTTCCAGTTTGGCTACTGTAACATTAAAGTAGAAATTCACTTTCAATTCTCAAGTTAGTAAATAAACCTAATGGAATTGTTTTTTTTTTTTTCCCACTTCAGAGATTGTATTAAATTCTTTTCACTTCCAAAACCAATGAAACAATAAAAACACATTTTTGGTTGAATGTCCAAACATTTATATGGAACTGTAACTGCTTTGCTAAAGACAGATGTAAACAAAAAGATTTTAAAATAGTAACTACCCCTTAAAACCAAAGGTAGTGTGGCCTGGCAGTGGAAAATAATTAATTCTAGCTTCTATTGAGTGTAATTGTGCATCAAGGGTTGTTTAAATATTTTTGCTGGATACACATCTATTATACACAGTGAAGTGGTACTAAGCTCTTTGCCTTGGCACACTGAATGGAAAACCATTACAATGTTTCCGTTAATGAATTAAGGTGCATTAATGCTGCATTAACCTTGACTGGCATATGGAAAACCATTAAAAATCATCCACAATAGGGGAAGTTGTAATAAAAATAGAGAAATTAGAAATGCACCTTTTTACTGTTATACTTTAGTCTCATCAAAATGCCTTTTCACTGCAAATACATTAACTTTTAATATAAATGCAGGTTAAACTGGTTAGCACTTTGGAATTAGTTTTGAAAACAAATTTTAGACAGATAAATATATTAAAAGCAAGTATTAATGTGTGTCTGGACTAGTAGTCTCTGAGAAAGAGGCTAAACTCCAAGTCTCACTACCTGCTGCACAATCTTTCCCTGGTAGGTGAATGGGGTAGCTTGTCTTGGAGCATAAGATTATTGTGATATAGAAGGAAGGGATAAAAAAGTGATTACATGAGAATCTTTGCTTTCACAAAATTATTTAAAAAAAAAAATATATATACATGGTGCAAATGAAAGTAGAATGAAAAGATCACCTGAAATCAGGAAAATCTCAGATAGGAAAGGACCTAACTCTGTAATTTAAGGAGTGGTAGAGAAACCCCCAAAATAAAATTAAAGGACCACTATAGGCACCCTGACCACTTTAGCTTAATGAAGTGGTCTGGGTGCCAGGTCCATCTAGGGTTAACCCTTTTTGCTGTAAACAAAGCAGTTTCAGAGAAACTGCTATGTTTACCTATGGGTTAATCCAGCCTCTAGTGGCTGTCTCGTTGACAGCCGCGAGAGGCGCTTCCGCGCTTCTCACTGTGATTTTCACAGTGAGAAGATGCCAGCGTCCATAGGAAAACATTAATAATGCTTTCCTATGAGACTGGCTGAATGTGCGCGGCTCTTTCCGTGCATGCGCATTCAGCCGGTGACGTCAGAAGAGGGAGGAGAGTCCCAGCGCCAAGGGAGCCAGGCGCTGGAAAAAACGTAAGGGATTAACCCCTTCCTCCCCCTTCAGCCTGGCGGGAGTGGGGGCACCCTCAGGGTGCAATAGTGCCAGGAAAACGAGTTTGTATTCCTGGCACTATAGTGGTCCTTTAAGTAATTTGTATTTGCATTATTAGGGAGTACCCAGCTGATCCTCTTTATTGGGGGTTTCTTAACTACTGAAAACAAAAAAGTATTTTCATGGAAGTATATAGAAGGATGAAATTGAACACTCATCCTTTGAAGAGCCCAAGCTATAAGTGTACAGTTGACTGCATAGGTGGCACTTTCTACAAGCAATATAACAAAAATAAAATATATCCTTATATTAATAATATATATTTTTTAAACTAATATATTCAAGCATCCGTAAGTGATTTCGGGATCCTTATGAAAAATGTTTTGCCCGCGTCTTCAGACTTTATCAGTCTTCATTTTGCTTGTTCCAGATGTCCACAGCTGACCATTTTAAATTTCCTGCTATTAAGGTTTTATTGAGGTCTTTGGGAAGTCACAATAACAAGCATGGGAAAATAAAAAACAGACCAAAGTTGTCCTCCACCCACAAAACACGAGGTATTTCTACTAGTATAAGTGACCCCATTTTACATTTCGCGAACCACATATTGGTGGGAATTGATAGCTTGGAACCACTGTTAGAAGATTCAAGTCCATCATGTTCAACCATCCACATATCTGTTTCTGTAGTTGATCCAAAAAGAAAGCAAAAACAGAGTTTAAAACCATTTCCAGTTGTGTAACAAACACAACATGATTCCACAATGGCAATTAGAGATCTCATTGGATCAAGACACTGTTTCCACCTATATTAATTACAAAAATTGTACCCTGCAAAACTCTGTTTTTCAAAAAAATTTACCCAGACCTTCTTTAAACGTGTCTACAGAATTTGATTTAAAAAACAAACAAACACTTTAGGCAAAAAAAGAAAATCTTGTGAAGAGTTCTGTGAAGAACTCTTTCCTCTGCTGTAGATGAGATTTAATGTATTTAAGTCTCTAAGGATGAACTCTGGTCATTAACAGGATTATGTATAGAACAAGATTAATATAATAATATACAAAAATTTACAGTTTTATGGCATTTATATAGCGCCAGCAAAATTCCGTAGCGCTGTACAATGGGTGGACTAACAGACACTTAATTGTAACCAGACAAATGGACAAACTAGAACAAACAGGTTGAGGGCCCTGCTCAAGGAGCTTACATGCTAGAGGGAATGGGGTTTAGTGACACAAATGGTATAAGTAGAGGTAATAAAATAGGTTGCCAAAAAAGTATGGCTATCATATCCCTTCTGAGCTCCTCATTTTATTAAAGGAAACTATTTCAATGTTCCTAACCTTTCTTCATAACTAAAATGTTCCATTTCTCTTATTAATTGTGTAGCCAAAAAGGCAACAAATATTCTAGATGGAGTTTAATGGTTTTCTAGAGGGGAAAATCATGTGAATTCATATTCCTTTTTTTTTATGCAAGAAAGTACCTTACTTGCCTTTGCAACCATTGGGTGACATTGCACATTGTCATGTCTATAATTATTCCCAAATTCTTCTCATTAATAGTTATTCCTAACTCAACCACATTGAGGGTACAAGTCACTTTTGGGTTCATTATTATTCCAAAATGCTAAACTTTGCACTTATCTATGGTTCTACTTACCATTCTATTATTAAAACTACAATGGCAACAACATAAGATGCTTGAATCATTTTTATTATGTTCAATATTGTATTGTGCACGTTGTCCCTTCTCTATTTTCCTTACTTCAAAGAACTTTCAATAAAATATTATGAGTAACTTCATTAACGCCTATCTAACTATACAATCTAATTTTGGCATTAAAAACTGGCCTTTGGAAATTTTCAAACTGAACAGTGAAGAGTGGTAACTTTTTGTTCTATGTAACTATTTGCATTGATAGGTTTAAAAAATAAATAAAATTATCAAAAGTATGATCAATGTACCATCAATTGTGAGCCATTTATGCACCCATCTTAGCACCTTTTCTATAAATGTATACTCTGAAAAGGATGTAAAGGATTACAATAGCTGTGTTCAAACATGGTCCCCCTTGCTGTATTACAAATCTGTAGGAAATACAATTCTGAAATATTGCAGAGATGCTTTCAATGCTAAACACAGTCTGTTCTTAAGCCTATATAGATTCCCTGTTCAGAAAAAAAGTGTATAAACCACCTTTGTGGTGCTTTATAATTGGATATGATGTCACATCGCAAATCACTAACAGATATCCTTCCTGCCTTTGGACATGTTTAAACATTTGAAAAACATTTATTGTATCTTTTATGTAAAATTAGCACTTTTTTACTGGCTGCAAACATTAATGTGCATTCGGATAACCAAATGCATATCAGTTGCCATCAAAAAAACATTATGGTGTGTCTTGGAGTAATCTATGAGTCCTTATTCACTTTAAGTAAATAATTAAACATAAATATCTTCAGGTATATAAGAATTCAGTAGTTATATCAATGCTTATTTTATTGGGTATGCTTCTTTAGTCCTTGGGTTTAAGAATTCTCAAGTTACAGTATTTTCTTTTTACTTGAGATTGATTTTATAAATCTTTATTTTTGCGGGTATGCAGAATTGAAACTTGCTTTACATCAAGTGCATATAAGGTGTCATGTATACAATACATTCAAGATAAACATCATGTAGTGGTTATAGGTGCACATGTGCGAGTCTACCCATTTTTATTTAGAAAGTCACGGCAACTTCTCCTCCTGCTAAGCACATTTATTCAATGCCACGTATTTGGAGGGTGCAGGTATTCAGCTTGATGAGCCCTGCTTAAGGAAGTTGGGGCTGTAAACTTGCTTGGGCACTTGGTTGGGGATTTGGTACTCGGATAAATGGCCAGTGGCCGCTTAAACGGCTGATTGGGGTGGGTGAGGTGGGGGACATCTTGAACTGAATCCTAGGCTATCTGCTTGCGGAGCCAGATACAAAATTATATATAAACTGAAACTTTTAAAGTAAGCCTTTAAATTAAACTAGAACACAATAGAGGCATATAAAACTGACATATAGACCAGGTACTTGAGCACATATGGAAAAGTCCAGCCCTTAGTCCTGTATTGATGGTCTTCTTAGGCCGATTGTAGGTGAATAGGCACGCTAGGTGTTAGTCCTAGGTCAGGGAGCCTGTCGCCCTCGGTGCTGTTTCTCTGGGCGCAAAAGGAGTGATATCTTCCACGTTCCACAGCGGGCGGGTGCTCGTTGGTACTACCGGCGTTGAAAGTCCCAATGACTGGATGAAGTTATTTGCTTCAGAAATGTGCGACAGGTAGGTCGTCTTTCCGGCATGTTCCGTTACCAGTCGATGCAGGCCCTATTTATAGGAGATGGAGTTCTCCCGTAGCTGCAGGGTGACGTGATGGAGGGATCAGCGCCACGTGAGGGTCTGTCTTGATAGGTCTCTATAGAATGTTAAGGTATCTCCCTCGAATGTAACTGTAGGTGAGCCTTTTGCAGCCCCCCATCAGGGCCCCTCGATCTGAGTCCCGAACAAATTTAATTAGCACATCCCGTGGTGCTTCCTGGGGTGCCTTGGTCGCTTTGGGGAAACGAAAGCAGGAGTCAATCCCTACTTGCTTAGCCTGCTTAGGGACCAATAACGTGACTATGAGCCTCCTGCAATAATGTGGTAGTTCCATGTTGGTGACCGATTCGGGTATACCCCTGATCCGCAGGTTTCTAGCTTTAGCCTTGTCCTCCATGCCGGCCAGTTGGGCCGTCAGTGTTTGCAATGATCCCAATGTAGCGTCCGTGGCCGTTTGCACCACCCTGGTGCTCTTAAGGGACTCTTCAATTGTCACCACGCGGCCAGAGAGCGTAGAGATCTCACCTCGGACTGGCGCCATGTCCGCATCAAACATCTCTTTAATATTTAGCATCAACGCCTTTACGTTGGCTTTTGTGGCAGGTGCTGCGTCCCCTAGCTCGTGAAGCTGTTGGGATTTGGTTTGTGCCCTGCTGGGAGCGTGAACAGATTCAGGTAGACTATCTTCGTCTGATGATTGTGTGGCGTAGGCCTCGCTTGGCAGACTCATGCCGCTGTGCCGGGTGCATAAAAGTGCCGATATCTTTAGATCCGAAGCTGGGGTCAGCTCGGCTTTTCTTTGTCTTTTTCCCCATGGTGCAGGGAATTCCGGGGAGCTAGTCTTCGGGTCCCAGAGTTTGTTTTATCGCTGGGAAGTGGATTTTAGCAGGTCACGTTCTCAGAGCTTCGGTGTGCTGCGACTTGCTTGCTCGGGCGCTGGCTCCGCCCCCCGAGATTGATTTTAAATAAACATTGTGTTACACCCTTAATTAATGTTATCACATTTGATTATTTTTATCATCCACTGTGTACATGAATTTTTATAATCTTGTGTTTTGTGTGGTGATTTGTATCCTGTGTATTGTGGAAAATTCACACACACACACACATGAAAATTATGGCTAAAAAGTGTCCTAAAATGTGGTCTACTCTAAAGCACTAAAAGTTGATGTTACCATGGAAACAATTGAAACATCAGTGAATCCATTTTTTAATGTTTGCCACAATTTTCAGAATAAACACTATTTATATAAAACCCCTATTGTATACATTTTTTATGGCAGTTTTCCTTGGCTTGCTACATGAGGCAAATAAGACTTCTTCCTATGTATTTATGTCTTAATTTGGGCCTTAATAGAGACTATTTCCCAATGAATCCATACATTTGCCAAAAATTCTAAAATGCTGAAAACTATAATATAAAAAACGTAATATAAAAAAAAATTGAAACCATAAAAAAATAAACAAATTAGGTATAAAGGCTCAAACTCTTTATATGTAAAAGTTAAATGCCTTCAGTAACATACTCTCAATCTCAAACTGCAATTATCTACCTTTGAACTATATTTCAGAAGAACGAGTTTCCAAACCACTCAGTATGAACAGATGAGATTAATCAACCTATACATCTGTTTCTTTTATTATATTGGATAGTATTGATAACTGTGACGAAGTGCCCTTCTCCACTTGGTCCTTGAGAGGCCTGCTTGCCAGCCTCCTCCCCTGTGACTATGACTCTTAGATGTATTTGGCTTTAAAGACTATTTATGTAGGTTGCTTTAGTTCTCTTATGTTTTAGTCACCCTGTACCCATTATAGGTGCAGGATGTGTGTAATGTAATTGTTTATAGTGTGTGTGTGTACTGTGTAATGTATTGCCTGCTCTCTTGTACTGCTGAGGTTTGCTACCAACTAGGTGGATTTGGCTATGGAGCTTGTCTAGTGCCCTCTGTTAGTAGCAACAGCAATATGCACTACCTGAATAGCAAGACTGGTTCATTTACATATTCGGGTAGATTTGCATATTGCTAATTCTGCAGACACGTGAGATATTTTCTGTTAGTTATTGTCTCCCCCACCTTTTTTTTTAAATGTGCCATTGTGTTGTGATAAGTCACTGTGTGTTGCCTGATATGGTTTGACTGTTTGTGATTTTATTGAGTTTTCACAGCAATGTTATTGTGATGACCAAATGGGCCAGTCCAAAGTAAAATAAAGGTTTAGAAAGTTCTTCTTGATCCCTCTAAATGTAGCCTTGTCTCGTTATTGGAGGGAGCTGTTATAATCACACTGGGGATTGCTATGCTCTGCATACTCCCCTGAGCTTGAATCACTTAGCTCTTATAAGAGCTTGTTCCTGACACACTCTCCTTGGAGGAGAGGCTTTCCCTACACAGTCCTGGATGCTAGAGGTTCATACAGGGTGAAAGGAAGAGGTCTTTCCCACACGGTCCTGGAGGACAGAAGCTGATCCAGGGTGGAAGGAAGACGGCGAGACTCCAGTCAAGCTACAGCGGTTGCGGAGTCTGCAGTGGTTGTGGTGTCCGGTGAGGTGCTTGTGGTCCTCGGCTAGGAAGCGTCCATCAACGGAGGCTACTCGGTCAGAGTACGGGGAGCTCCGTTACAATAACATTTTCAGGGATTGCTCTTTTGAAAAACATGTGTGCATTGATAACCATAATGAAATTCCATTGTAGATTATAGGTTTAATAAACTTTAAATCCAAATAAAATATTGAATTATAGAATATCAAGATATTTTCTATGACTTCAACCAATACTACAAACTCAAACAAGATTTCACTAGTACCAGTGACGTAACTGGAAAAACACTAGATAATTAAAGATGATTATTTCAAATAATTTGAGACCAGAGCATTAAGGAACTGTAAAACATGAAACTTATCAGAACATGGATATAAGTGGTAATGGGCCTTATAAAATGAGTATATGAAAGCAGTTTCAAATCTGTTGCATACTAGTAATCTTATGTGGATTTTTACATTCTGACACCTCTACAGAATGAAAAGGGTACAATATCGAAGGATTATTACAAAAATAATTATCTTCAGTCATTAAAGCCATCTGTTAATGACCCTGAGAGCACACTGAATAAAGAATTTTCTTCTTAAAATTTGAGCTCTGACTATAGAACTTTTTTAAAGGGCAAAATATATAAGTAAAAGTTACAATAATACAATAATCATATCTAGCAATATTTTGCAAAATACGAATGCACAATCAATAACATTACTTCAATAGGTGTCACGATACTAGTCCCTTGCGATGCCATGCGATCATAGAAAAAAAAAAATGTCTATTCGGTGTTCTGATGCACACCCACTCCTCTCTAGCTTTCTGGTGTCTCATTATGACATAGAACCCCACCACTGATCTCCATTTATAATGTCAGTATGTGGTGCTATTTTATTTTATTTTTTATTTTTGTATTTTTGTAGTGCATACTTTGACAGAGAAGCATGCATAAACATTTGACAAGATGATTTAGAAAAACATGGATGCAGCAACAATATGAATTGTCAATTTGTTACTGCACTTGTTTTTGGTAGTAAGAAAATTTAGCAATGCTAAATAGACATATCTAGGTCAAAGTGGCATAATCTTATAAAGTAAACTAAATGATGGAGTGAGTAGCTCTCATATTTTCACCTGACATTAAGTGACAGATTAAAAAAAAAAAAAACACAAAAACAAACACAAAGGCATAGGTCTCCAGGCCCCAATATAAAGTGGTTTGGCAGCAAATGACCCATCTTTTCCATCTCCTCATGTGCAGATTAGAGAGAAAAAAGGAACCAGGTTAAGGATCAGCAAAAATCCCTTGTCCCTTCCTCTATCAAGTGTGCGGTAGAGGATAATGTAATATATGGAAAAATGGGTCAAATGCCCCCTTAACCAATAATAATGGGATAATTATCCAGGTCCTTATCCTAAAATGGTGTTGGCATCAGCTCTGGAGTGGAGTGAGTACATAAAGGCTTTTGTAACTCTTTAGCTACCGGATAGGGGTGGGAAGGAGAAGAGAGGGGGGGACTAGAGGGCTCTATAGTGTTAGGAATACATATTTGTGTTTCTAACATTATATGATCACTTTAAACATTTTATTGAATAATAGTATAACATGGTAATCTAAAAGTCAGTCAATTATGCTATAGCTGTTGATAAATCAGCAGCAGTCCAATTATGGCAGCTGTTTCATAAAGTTCTTTAAGCTTCACAATTATCAATAAGTTCCTATGTAAGCCTAAATGGTCAATTAGTAAAAGACAAGAATAGCATTCCTTTATGATTCTAACTGAAAACAAGCACAGAAGTAGACCAAGGTCACGTATATATCAAATTAACATTACACTTAGCTTAACAAAGCACTAAATTGAAAACTAAAAATTTGGCTAAACATTGTTTAAATAAAAAGAAAGTCTTCAGAGCTATCCTTGACTCTCAGAGTATCAGATTCAAATTTTATAAAAATAAATTGTGAGAATTACATTTAAAAAAAAAAAAAACTGGAATTAAAAAAAATGAAAAGCATGGTTGCAACTTGGCTTTTTTGTCTAGATTTTCAGGTCATTCCGGTTTAAATGCTCTAGAATTTGAAGTTCAGCAAGTAAATTAAACAGCATACTTTTACTCAGTTTCGCCAAAGTGGCTTCTGGTGTTGTCTTACAATACTATATATCTGGGACAATTTAAGACTGGATATTTCTCAGGTCTCACACTGCCATGGACTTGTCACCACATTTATGCTTTTCTCTCAGATCTTGTAAAAGGCTAGTTAGAAATAACACACAGTACAACGCAATGTATTTCAGTCAAGCCTCTCATCTAATTGCTCACAGAAAAGGATATATAGATTTCTCGTTTAGGGTGATACAAATTATTCAGCCAATCGCAGTTGGCACAGTTTACTTTGCAAATCAAGCATTTCTAACTAATCACTATTCTGTATGTTAGGAGTAGATAAGTGAGCCTGCTCCGCACAACTCAGGGTGCGGTTTAGTATGTGCTTTGCAAGCGATGGAGAGGTCCTTACTAAGCATTTTAAAACATTTTACAGAGACAGCTTAATAGTCTGTAATCAATATAAATAATTTGATACATTAAGAATAAGCAATAAAACTGACTCCTACAACCATACCTGTGATCACAAAGTGATCGCGAAAAAAAATTACCGTGCGAAAAAAAGAAAAAGAAAAAAAAAGTAATAGTTGCATGCTATCAGTTTATGTACCTTTACCTCCAGGTGTGACATGTGTGAGGTACTGTTTACCATGGGGGTTTTGCAGGAACCAACTTTAGACATCTGCTTAGTGGTCACATTTACAATGTATTTCAGAAGGTACACAATATATAAACAGCAATAAATGATACTATCACTATAACATAGACGTGCGCACGGGTTATGCCGGGTGTGCCTGGGCACACCCTAATACCCGCGCGCTGCGCATGGATCAAGGCCGGCAGGGAAGATCAAAATATCTCCCCTGCCGGCTCAAGCATAGCAGATTGGCCCCGAGAGAGGCTCTGAACATAGACCTCCGTTCCGTTTGGTTACGGAGCAAACGGCCTCCAGGCTGCACGCAGGGCAGCCCTCTATCGCGATCTCCGATATTTTCAGAGCGTTGCCGTGGAAACCCGCAGCAACGCTCTGAAACTCCAGCTCTCGCGAGAGGAAGGCATGGTCTGTACCCACTGAGGTAAGACCTCATCACTAGCCCACTGGATCACCAGTGATGATCAGCAGTGTGCTCCCTCTCTCCCCTGCAAAGTAATAAGGTAATAAGGGGAAAGGGGAGTAAACGTGTAGGTTTTTTTTTTATTTAAATAATGAAACAATCAAAATTAATTATTTAACCCTATCCAGCCCTTATATACATAAACTATACCCCGCCACTTACTCACTACATCCTATATACACACACTGCACCTACTATACACCTTATATACATCCCCTTTACCAACACACTATACCCCCTATACATACACACTACACACCCCTGCACCTACACACTATACCCCATATACATAACACTACACCCTCTGCACTCACACACACTCTATACCCCCTATACACTGCACTCAATCACTACACAAACTCTATACTCCCTATAAACGCACGTATTACACTGCATACCCACACACACAAAAGCACTACACACTCTATACCCCTATAAACACCCTACCACTGCATTCATACTATGCCGATATACACCTCCTGTGCACCCACTGTACCCCTATGCACACACAACTCCCCTAAACACACACTACACCCCCTATTATTACCACACCAATACACACATGTGCACAACACCTATACGCATACACAATGCCACCCCCTGCAAATCCTAGATACACAAAATATAGTCCTTACATGCAATTGCAACACACCACTAGGCACACACACACATATAATATACAGCCCAAAAACACAACTATACACTACAGGCCCCAGCTACATATTATACACCACAAACAGACCCCTCTACACTCTACAGCATAACCGGTCTCCTCTACACACATGCAATCACATAAAAAACATCCAAACACATAACACCACAGGGAGCATTCCCACACGTGCAAAACACACTTTAACAATCATTTTCCACTTGTGTTCTCCAGTACCCACTTCTGGGGACACCAGAGACAAGTCACTAGGACTCCATCAGACAGCACTGAATGCTCTGGTGGGGTATCACACTAACATAACAATTGGGAGAACGGAGGGTGCTTGTCATTGGTGGCTGATATAACGCACCACATTTCTGGACCACCCTTCCTAGTGGGCTGCTCTGCCTGGGCTGACTTTTTGTCACAGGCAGAAGAGGACCAGGGGAGCTCTAGCTAGCAGTTCCGCTGGGTTCCTCTCGCGAGGTCGGAGCGTTGCCGCGAATCTCGTGAGAGTGAACTCTAGCCTTGCAGACTAGAGTTCACTCACACTAGGACCACCAGGGATCAGGCATGGCAGCACAGACACACACACACCAGTGTATGTGTGTGTATGTATATATACATATATATATATATATGCGCGTCGTGTGTGTTTGTGCTTTAGGCTGCGCAAGCCTATGCACTATAAGGCCTATAATTAGTTTCTTTCTGATTTACTAGACAAACCTCCAAATCTATATGTGCTATCAAAATTATCAAAAAGATGCCACTCTGTAGGAAATATAAGGTGAATTTAAGGTAAAGCATCATCAAGGTTGTAATTTAAAAAGCTTTCTTTGTACAGTCAGGGGAGGTAATATATATCTCACTTCTCTATACAAGTGGCTTCCTATCAGTTATAAAATCTAGACTTTACAAATTCAACATTCATCAACACCACACCATGTATTATATTCACCATCCTTCACCCTCTCTCAAGCTAACTCTACAAAAATAATATATTTTCAAAATACTTTACCATTGTCCAGAAAAAAAACCCAAAATAAGTCTTTCAAAAACTTAAAAAAATAAAAAATAAAATCAGTTTGCATGCCATAGGTGATGTTCCATAAAGTGTCTGATAGTAGAAAGATGAATAATGTCACGTTTTACATAGTCATTAGCACCTTTTGTTGCTGGATTTTAATCACAACACTCAATTGTCCAGAAGGTTATTCCATGAGTTTGCGGCTTTAGACAACAGTTTACTTTCAGGAATTTCCAAGTACTTGTGTACACAGTTTAGGTCTTCATAGGTAAGCTACTCCGTTTCTTCGGCCTGCATGGGTTGTGGCCGAACAGACACCATTAAAAAAATAGTCTATAGAGTTTAGCCAGAGGAGATTGGTAAGCAGTTTCCAAGGATATGATGGCACAAAAACTCCAGAATGGTTTCTACAAGAAGCAAACACAAGCAACAATACACGACAATTACTAAAGGATATATTTATCATAATTAAATAATTACTTATGCCAAAAATCAAAAATCAAAGTAAAACCTTTAAATGGTATATCATGAACCTTTCATCTTTGTTTGTATTTCAGGTTATTTGTCTATTACAAAAAGTTTACATAATTTCTCCTCTTGGAACACTTACACTGATGAGAGAAGCATTCACTCTATGCTTAATTGGACAAGATGTGCAACTGAAATACTTCCTTGAGCAAGTGAAACAACAACCTAAATCAATACTCAATCTGGAAATATCCAGATGATGACAGTTTCCAAAAGAACTGTTTCTAAAGTTAAATCATGATTTGATAATCCCAAATCATTCAATATTCCCTGATAAACTCTTTTCAATACACTCACATTAAATGTCAAAAACATAAAAACATTTTCTACATTATTAAATCACCGCAAAGTTCATTCAAAAATTCCAGATCAGTCCTTATTTACTTGGAACCCTCAGTACTGGGTTATTCAGCCATTAGCAATCTCTTACTATAAAAGCGTACCCTCTGACCTTTGTTCTCAGTAATGAACAGTACATTCCTTTTTGCTAAATGAGTATTTATCCATTTGTTTAATTCTGTCCACTTTGTTTAGGTCATTTTGTTGAAATATCTACTAATAAGGTATTTCAACAAATGCGTTAAATTTACAAGTACAATAATACATTAGTTTCACAGATTGTTGCCTCACTTATAAAGTTAATAATTACAGCATAAATTATCCAATGATCAATGGGTTACACTAAAAGAACCTTAGATTTACACAAACATACACATACACACATAGAAGACTTGGCACTCACCCTTTCTATCCATACAAAATAATAAAAATTATTGCCCTGGTGCAATCCCACATTGGAAATATATAGTGCTGAAAAAATAGATGCACTCTGCGGTCTTCAATAAGTGAAATTATATTTATTCATATTTAATCCATATAAAGGTTTCCATGTGTACGATCGACGTTTTGACCCGTTCGGGTCTTCCTCAATGGGAGCAGCTGTAGCACCATCATATACTAATGCTTTCATGTACATCTTTGAACGTACACAGATAAAAGGTTTGGTAAAGATATCAGACATTACCATCGTTTTGTGGACGATATATTTCTAATTTGGACAGGTACCTCCGAGAATTTAGAGCAAATGGTAAGGGACATCAACCAATCCCCATCACCAGTGACTGAGCATGAACCACGACCGACAGGCAAGACAATTTTTGGATGTCACCATCTACAAAAAACAAGGGAGATTGGAGTTTATCCTATACCTGAAAAATACTGACCGAAATACCTTACTAATGGCTTCAAGTGTTTTAAAAATCTGTACCTATATCTCAATTTTTGAGAGTATATAGGTATAACAGTGAAACAGACAACCATGACACTCAACTAAGAGATGTGGAACAGTTTTAGAGCCAGAGTTTACCAATTCTGTACATTGGAAATGGCACAAAAGAGAGCCGTTGAGATTTGGAACTTCGAAAGAACCAGTGAGAGAACCAAGAAGGAACCCTTGGAACCAAAGATTTACCTGCCAATAACCTTTCACACAGGCACATCCAAAGTCAGAGAATCAATTAATAAACATTGGAGACTTTTACGTTCAGACAAACTGTTACCGAAAACATTCCAACGTTTACCTGTATTGAGTTACAAAAGGAATAGAAATTTGAAGGACATGCTAGTGAGAAATGATCCTTTACAATGTTATCGCAAATCCATGACAATCTCGAAGAAGGGATGTTTCAGATGTAGTGGATGTGTGACCTGCAGCCTGACATGGTCAGTGATGTGCCTTTTGTTCATCCCCATAGTGGTCAGAGAATCAACATATCCCACTACATTACCTGTACCACTGACCATGTAATATACATGATCACATGTCCCTGAGGACTGTCATATGTTGGTAAAACCAATCTCACATTGAGGGATCGAATACACAGACACCGATCCACCATCACCACTGTGTTCTGTGATCAACAAAGCAATAAACCAGTTGCCAAACATTTTCTCACCATGGAACATAGATTACCCATTCTACGTTTCACAGCCGTTGATCATATCGCCCCTTACCCAGAGGAGGCGATAGGTCTAAAATGCTATAACAACGTGAAGCACATTGGATACATCGTCTGGACACTGTAGCACCTAGAGGACTTAATGAAAACCTAGTGTTTTCAGTGTACCTGTGAACATTTTTTGTTGGGCTGGGGATTATGTTCTCGCTTAGCACAAATATTTCATTGGGTTAATCAATCATCGTTTTAGCACTTCCTAATAACTTATTGTTGGGATATTGTCCTCTTCCGATTGATAATTATTTATTTGCCTCCTATCTCATATCTATCATGATGGTTTTACTAAGGACATACTTTAGTAAATTTAAATGGGGAATCTCCATTTTACTGCTGACACATGTTTTCTATATACCGTGCCTTCTGATACCATAATTTGATACATGGGTGGCAACAATTTAGCACAATGATTTAAGAACGTCCTTGTGCACATACATAGATCTAATCTTTAATCATAGCAAATACTTGATTCAGGTCTTGTATTCATGTCTTGATTCAGGGTTTTAAAGCCCTTGAGCAGGGTCAGGCCCTGGCTGCAGAATATACTGGTTATATGCTTGTTTGTATAGTCTTTCCATGACATTCAAAGTGTTTTTAATTGTATGCCTATATAACACATTATTCTGTGTTATGGCCATACACTGGTATGATTCTCACCTTTTTATCACTATTATTCACCTAGTTTGTACATTTACAGTTTGTGGCATGTTCACATATTTTCTACATACCATTTCACTTTTCTACTGAGCATTTAACCAGGCTTGGCTATGATCTGATATACAGCACAGTAATGTATTATATCAAATCACTTGATTTTTAGTCACTCTCAGCGATGCACTGACCAATAGCTTAATATGCATGTTTATCGGTTTCCTAGCAACCACAGATCACGTCATCATGTGACAGACAGATCTGGCCTTAGGGGTGTGCGAGCTGTGAGGCCGCACAGGGCGCCATGTGGCCGACAGCTCGCACATGGCAGGGTGACAGGAGTGCAGGGGAGCCAGAGCAGGTACCTGGATGGAGGGTTTCGTTATTCTCCACCCGGATCTATAAAAAAAAAAAAAAAAATTAATAAAAAGTGTGTTTGACTGTCTGCCTGTAACGGTTTGTGTGATTGTATACAGGCAACTTGGGGAGGAAGAGCGGGTTTCACCATGAAGACTTTTCGCACAGGGCACCTAAGGCCGGCCCTGTGTTATTGTCTGTGGAATATATATATATATATATATATATATATATATAGTTAATACAATGCTAAACAAAAATCTGCACACCAGTCAAGCCATAAGACTTGCTTAGATTTTGCTTCCCAAGCACTACCAAGCCTCAATTAGCAAACCAGTAACCAACCTCATGCTGAAGAGTTGCATTAACAACGAAACAGCTGTCCATGAGTGGTTCACTGGTTTTGCATCTTATCCTAAATTGTGTTCCAAGCAGTTGTATACTGCAAACACAAATTAAAAGGAATCCATGTTTAAAATGGAATGAGGCAAAAATGTGATTCTTTGTTAAACTAATTTGCATATGCCCACCCAGAATCCTTTGCGGTTGTAACATCACTGCTGATTTGGGATTTCTGTGGGAAAAGCAAGTCTTATGGCTTGACTGGTGTGCAGATTTTTGTTTAGCATTGTATTAACTATCCACATACTTCAGGTGGAAGGGGTTTTCAATCACAATTTTTCCCCACCATAACCTATTTAGATTTTGCTTCCCAAGCACTACCAAGCCTCAATTAGCAAACCAGTAACCAACCTCATGCTGAAGAGTTGCATTAACAACGAAACAGCTGTCCATGAGTGGTTCACTGGTTTTGCATCTTATCCTAAATTGTGTTCCAAGCAGTTGTATATTGCAAACACAAATTAAAAGGAATCCATGTTTAAAATGGAATGAGGCAAAAATGTGATTCTTTGTTAAACTAATTTGCATATGCCCACCCAGAATCCTTTGCGGTTGTAACATCACTGCTGATTTGGGATTTCTGTGGGAAAAGCAAGTCTTATGGCTTGACTGGTGTGCAGATTTTTGTTTAGCATTGTATTAACTATCCACATACTTCAGGTGGAAGGGGTTTTCAATCACAATTTTTCCCCACCATAACCTATTTATATATATATATATATATATATATATATATATATATATAAACAAGCAGAAAATGGCCAGCACTCACGGTTTTAAATAGCAGTTAAAATCCAAAAATTTATTTGAACATCTTTAAAAATGTAGCAGCTCGACGTTTCAGTCCTCCTCCGGGACTTTCATCAGGAATACTAACCACATACATATCAATAAATCATTTAAATACCGGGCAAATAATTGGAAAGAATCATTAGAGAATAAACTTACCCCAGCTGTACACCTATCATCAACTATCGCCCGCGTCCCAGACACCGAGTGCGCATGTGCGTACGTACCCCACCACGTGATCACGTACCGTCCGTTGCCATGGGAGCTGGATACACTCACTAGTCCGGTCACCCTGGCAACATAGAAACGGTAAACGCATAGTGAAAACTTTATTAATGTGTATAGGAATGAACAAAGTATTATTAGATCGAGCAACTAATTAATCAAAAGGAAAAAAATCTCCATTATCAATTTATCCAACTGATCAAAAGATCAAATATCATTAATAAAAAATCATGAATCTATGTGTCATATATGCTATATGAATCAACACATCTGAAATTAGAATATAGAGTCAGACCCTAAACGGAACTGACAGTGTTAAAAGTGATATGTGCAAAACATGCAGATAGAGAAAACAAAGTGATCCAGAAATGTGAACATTGCATTAAAGTATAAATTTCAAGTGCCAGTTGCTTGCCAATGTACTAATAAAGTGCAAGAAATAAGGCTTCCGAAATTGAAGCAAAGTGCCAATGTAGATGCAAGAACAGCAGTGGAGATAAAGTGCACAGTATTATTTAAAATTACACAAATTGGGTAACAAGGGTTAAGGCTGTCGAGAAGGAGGCCTGTGGGTAAGTAAAAAAATTATTAATGTCCCCGACAATATTAAAATCACATAACAATAAACAATATTAAAAACAATGATGATGAAGAAGATAATAAATAAATTAATTAAATTATTTGTTGAAATTGTTACAAGTCACTTATATAAATGAATGATACGAAATCATTTCATTCAGTCCTCTAGGGGCTATGGTGTCCAGGGTATAAATCCAGAATGTCTCTCTGTTCAAAAGGAGTTTTCCTCTATCCCCCCCACGTTTCAGCGGTGGTATATGGTCAATTGCTAGAAATTTAAGAGCTGAAAGTGGGTGTTGAAAGGCAAGAAAATGTTTTGCCACCGGTTGATCAGATGTCCCATCACGATATGCCACCCTTATGCTCGATCTGTGTCCCCTAATTCTTTCACACAGGGGTGTCTCAGTCTTACCAATGTATGAGAGTCCACAAGGACAGGACAGCTTGTACACCACATATGGGGTCTTGCAAGTGATGGTATGTCGTATCTGAAAAACCTTTTTCTTATGTGGATGTTGAAAGGTGCGAGACGGTGTCATGTGGCCACAGGTGACACAACCCAAGCAGCGAATGCTGCCCCTATTTTGTACTTCGATGTTCTTTACTTCGTAGCTTCTTGTCGGGTCCGTATGGACCAACAGGTCCCTTAAATTCTTATTTCTACGATAGCACATAAGTGGGGATTCTTTGAACACCTTAGGGAGGGTATCGTCACTTGCCAGCATATTCCAATTGTCCTTAACAATTTTAGATATCATTGGGGATGCATCATGAAAAGTTACAGGAAAAACTAGCTTTTGGGATTCACTTTTAACTTTAGTTGAACAGGCAGACTTTGCCTCCAATTTTGCCCTGACTAGATCATCTCGTTTGTAACCACGTTCCAGAAATTTTACCATCATCTCTTCCAATTGTCTCTCCATTATATTCTCATCTGAGTTATTACGTATAACTCTCAGAAATTGAGCCTTAGGTAGAGATCTCTTCAGTGCCTTGGGATGTGCACTTGTATTGTGTAAGAGGGTATTACGGTCCGTGGGTTTATGATAGAGGCGGTAGGCCAGTCCCTCTTCGTTAATGGCTATCTCCAAATCCAAAAATTGGACGGAGGCCAGACTGATATTTGCCGTGAACCTGATAGGGCTCTCCACTTGATTGAGGAATTGTACCATTTCCTTAGCTTCCATAACACTGCCACTCCACGGGATCAATACATCATCGATGTATCGAAAATAGCCTTGAATGTATTGCCCAAATTTCGATAAAATCTGTTGCCGTTCGTATATGTACATAAAGGCATTGGCGTACATGGGGGCCATAGCCGCCCCTATGGACGTGCCTGAGGTCTGAAGATACCACTGCTCCTCAAACCTAAAATAATTATTGTTAAGCATGAAGGAGAGAAGTTCTAATACAAACTCTATAGGTGGTCCTTTGTATAGAGGAGATGTCGTGAGGACTGTTCTCATAGCCTCTACGCCTTGGTTGTGTGGAATTACAGTATAGAGGCTGCCTACATCCATAGTGATCAATACTGTGGTGCCCTTTCTCAGGTTTAATTGTTTCCATTTTGTAATTAAGCTAGGTGTATCTTTTAAATACGTCTCTAGTGCGGCTATAGGGGCTTGGAACAAAGAATCCAGCCATCTTGCAATAGGTTCCAACAATCCCTCAATTGCCGAAACTATTGGTCTTCCAGGAGGCCTAACAGGGTCTTTATGGATCTTTGGGAGAGTATATATGATAGGTGTACGTGGATATTGCTTCAAAAGAAATTTACTGAGTTGTTCGTCTATAAATCCCGATTCAACACCTATTGTCACAATAGCCTCAATTTTCTTCTTTATTGTGTCCGTGGGGTCACCCCGCAGAGGTAGGTATACCGTATTATTCTGTAGTTGCTGTTTAAGTTCTCCTGCATAGTATGCATAGTCCATAATGACAATCCCTCCACCCTTATCGGCTGGTCGAATGATAATTGATGGATCATTGGCTAGATTGTCAATACATTTAATTTGTTGAGTGGAAATGTTTTTGTGTTGGCATCTATAGGCTCCAATCGCTTCCTTTGCAAGATGATTCACCGTGGATAAATAGGTTTTAATTGAGGCCTTATTAGTATGTGGATCAAACAGAGATTTAGTCCTAAACTGTGCTGACTTTTCTTGCTTTTGGGACATAGACATGGGTCTTTCAGGATTATGAAAAAATTCTCTGAGGCGCATCTGTCTCCCAAACCTAAAAAGTTCTGTATTCCACTTAAATTGGTTCGGTTTAGGAGTGGGTACAAAGGATAAGCCACGGCTTAGGATCTTGACTTCTTGGGGGTCCAGGGGTCTCTTTGACAAATTGAAGATTGGGGTTATCTTCGTAACGGTGGTTTCTCCCGAGTCGTGGATCTTCCCCTTATGACCCCTCCTCGTTCTCCTCCTACTCCTCCTCGGCTCCTCGTAGTTGTTCCAATGTCTGAACCTTCTAAAAAAGGAGTAGACTCCTTTTGCGTCTCACTTTCAGATGCCGATTCCCCCGATGTAACATCGATAGTTGGTATTTGGGGTCGTGTTATTCTCTTACGCTGGCGCATAGGTCTACGTCTCCCATCACCTGTAAGCCATCTATAGACGCGATGGTCCTGATAGTCTTGGCGTACATGTTCAAACTTCTGTTTCTTGAATTTAATAAATTCCTGTTTATATACAAGTAGCTCCTCCTGTAGCTTCATCTTGAGTTTAATACCATCTGGTGATGTCAACAAAATAACATGTTCCATCTCTACTTCAGTGATTTTTTTCTTAATATCCTCCATGTCTATTCTGACATCTTGGATTATGATGAGCATCAGGTCTAGGGAAGCTTTATTCAGGACAGAGGTCCAGTCTCTGCATACTTTAGCTTTACCTCGGCCAATCGTGGGGACATTCAAAATTCTAAAACCCCTGGGGATTCGTTTTGCTTTATAATAGTCAGACAAAAAAAGACCGTGAAGGTCCAAATCAATACATTTCTTATTCAAGCGTAGTAACAGAAAGTAGATATCTTTAGTTGATAAATTATTCGGTAATTCCAATCCTGTTTGTTCCCATAAAATAGCCTGGGCTTCCTCATGTGAAAATTGTAGAGTGTCTGCCTGTTCATCATAAGCCCCTGCTTGTAACAAAAAATCATCATCCATAGTGTTGCAATAAAAATACAAAATTGTACTAGGAGGCAAAAAAGTCTATTTTCCAATGAATAGTCTCCAATAAATGCAAAAGTCAATATAAGTATGAAAAAATCAAATAGTCAAAAATGTACTATATAGGTACAAAGGTGTCGGTGCATAGGTGGAACAATACCCCATGTTCCTATTATCCAAAGAAAACACGTAATCCTTGCACACAGACTAAATAATAATAATATCCGGGTGCTTGTAATCCAGGGCAAATGGAGATATAAACAAGCAGAAAATGGCCAGCACTCACGGTTTTAAATAGCAGTTAAAATCCAAAAATTTATTTGAACATCTTTAAAAATGTAGCAGCTCGACGTTTCAGTCCTCCTCCGGGACTTTCATCAGGAATACTAACCACATACATATCAATAAATCATTTAAATACCGGGCAAATAATTGGAAAGAATCATTAGAGAATAAACTTACCCCAGCTGTACACCTATCATCAACTATCGCCCGCGTCCCCAGACACCGACACCGAGTGCGCATGTGCGTACGTACCCCACCACGTGATCACATACCGTCCGTTGCCATGGGAGCCGGATACACTCACTAGTCCGGTCACCCTGGCAACATAGAAACGGTAAACGCATAGTGAAAACTTTATTAATGTGTATAGGAATGAACAAAGTATTATTAGATCGAGCAACTAATTAAATATATATACACACACACACACACACACACAGTTTACAGACAGTAACACTCATGTCTACTGGCTAAGGATTAATTACCAAATTATTAATTATCCTTCTCCCAAGAAGATAAAGCTGTAATGTAAATTATAGAGGTATACTTGATAGATAAAATCAAACATAAAAACTTTGGCACAATTAATAAAATCATCATATTTTCGACATTAGCAACGCAGTACTGATGATTATAGATAGTCAGCAGTCTTGTACAAAAACAATACTCCCCTAATGAAAATCTGTCACAAGGGTCGGACAAGGCACTTTGCGATGGAAAATTCAAATCAAAATTTGATTAGCAACTCTTTGATTGGCCTATCTCATATAGGATGTAACAAGTGCTATTCCTGCATAGTCCCATACTATAATAATCTCCAGGACCGATTGCATGCAAGGATTGGTTCATTCTTGCCCGGCTGTACTGTACAGAGTTTGATCTGTTTTGAAAACACTAAAGCTTTGCGTTAATGACATGCAAATTGTATTTACTTTACATTTCACACTCAGACAGACAATGCACATAAACACATAATACACCAATATATTACAAAACATATTGCATATTCAACAATCATTGCAATATGACTCATGTTTTTATTCCTCAAGACAAACAAAAGATGTAGTAAATGCACAAAGTGGATACCTAATGATTAACTATATATACCAAATATATTACAGAAATAAAAGGCAAGCAATTTTACAAGTAGAAATTATGTGATGAATGGTGGTAGCAGGATGTGTGGTAGTATGAATGTGTGTATGAATGAATGGCAACACACAATAGATTGGATTAGCCATATTAGTCCAGTAGACAAGATACCAAAATACCAGAGTATTGCAGTATTCAATTATACTGTTTTGTTGGACTAACATAACTTTGAAATATTATGTTAGTCCAATAAAAAAAAAAAAAAAATGTATCATTGCATACTGCAATACTCTGGTATTTTTGCGTTTAATGTCAATAAGTGCAAGACAATATATATTTCCATCATATCCCCCCTGTCTCGTCTTTCCTCCAAGCTATACATGCTAAGATCTTTTAACCTTTCCTGGTAAGTTTTATCCCGCAATCCATGAACCAGTTTAGTAGCCCTTCTCTGAATTCTAAAGTATCAATATCCTTCTCAAGTGAGATCTCAGCAATGCTCTGTACAATGGCACAATTAATTACTCAACAATTACTCTTTCTACTGCCAATACCTATGCAACCCTATGCAACTAATCATTCAGATCGCATTTCCTGCTGCTCTATTCCATTGTCTGCCTACCTCCAAGTCATCAGAAATAATTACTCCAGAATCCTTTTCCTCAAATGCTGAAGTTAAAACTGTATCAACAATTCTATACTTTGCTCTTGGGTTATTTTTTTATGCCCAAGATCCATTGTCTTGCACTTTTCAGCCACATACTTCCACACCTTTTAAAAACTCAATCTTTATTATTCTAGCACCATATTAATGCATGGCTAACATTTGAGATTACTGGTCAAGTTGAGTGTCCAATGGACAGGTTAATGCAGATTCTGCCGTTGTCTGTGATTCTGATCCCAGAAGCCCCTGAGAAAGCCACCACAACCCCAATATGCTTTGACTCTACAGCTGTGGTCACAGGGAATACATATCTCCTTCAAAAAAATGTTTTCACCCACTTTCTTATTTTAAAAGAACACATCATTAGAGACACTTAATGACATATTAGAGCAACCCCTTTTTAAGCCAGGATGTTATGGGCAAATGCAAATATTACAAGTTTTAGAATGAAATGTTGTATTTCTTAAACTGTGTAATTTGTCTTTAAGAGATTGCAAACTGACAAGGTGTTAGAAAGCCACCAGAGCCCCAATATGCTTTGAGTCTACAGCTGTGGTCGTAATAACCTCAGTGCATATTATGTTTGCGCCATTTTGTCCCAGACGAATTACAATGACAATAATGCATAAACAAGCTTCAAGGCTATGCTACGACTCTTTCAGTACGTAATATACTGTGGTAACCTTAAGTAGATAAGGATGTCCAGACTGTAAGATGCCATCTTGAACTAAGTCAGGAAAATTTCCATGACGTATACACCCTTTAGTTATGGCCTTGTATGTTTGCCAAATTAAGGGAGGTCCTAAAATGAATAAAGTAAAATAAGTGTTACTTTTTCATATATGAACTACGGTAACCCTAAAATGGAGACACCTAAGGTATAAATAGGTGTACTTTTTAAAATGTTAAGACACAGAGGAGAGACTTGGAGACAGACGCTGCTCCATCTTAAAATGACAGAGAGGCTGACATGATGACATGTTCAGAAGGGTATGTTAACCTATTAATGATATTTGCAAGCATTTAGTTTAATCTTATAAACTCTGCTATAATGGATTTTATATGTCTATATATAATAAATATCAAAAAGACAAAACTTTATTGCTTCCAAGACAATCCTTTTTTTATATTGTATTCTCAATTATTTATATCTGTTAAATAGAGGATCTCTTACACTATGTAAAATGATGGCTAAGATATCTGTATGGTTAGCCCTGCTAAGTTCTATGCTTTAAGACATTATAGTGGTAAATAAGGGAACCAGCCGCGGTTACAAGGAGGGTGTTTTTCCATGGCCAAAGATAACAATCCTGATAATTCAGAGTAAAAAAAAAAAAGAAAGAAATTAGAAAGATTTGGAGGACTAGTAGGAGAATATGCCTTCTGCTTCTAGAAAGATTACAATCTGCATAGTGATACAAAATAATACATTTAAAAGTTTCTCTTGGTATCTTAAACACTTTAAGAAAATATTCCCATCTCGCTCATCATTATATATGAAAAGGCTGTAGAAAGAATTGCACTTTTTTGCATGCTTGGTAAACTGAAATTTTTGGTTCACCGTATTTTGTTATTAAAAGATGTTGTCATGTTCCTGAGCAGTTCAGAGATGAGACGATTGCCAGGGTTATTGGTTGAAACTTTGTCTTTTCAGACATAACAATTTACTTGAAAGAAAGCCACAAAAAGGATACTTTGAGAGTTAAAACAGAATAAAAGGCAATATGCCACAAACAGGATACTTTGAAAGTAAATAAATAAAGTCTTTTATATACAAGTAGGTTTGATGTTATTCCCAAATAGATTAGTAATCTGTGGAATGTCACACTGCAGCCAGGTTCAGGATGATACAGGGTTGAAATGGTTAAAGCTGGTAAGTACTTTCAGTATAATATAGTATATATTGCTTACAGGATTATGCAGAGTTGCAGTAGTTGAGACAGGTAAGTAGATTCCAGTATAATGTACAGTCAGGTCCATAAATATTGGGACATCGACACAATTCTAATCTTTTTGGCTCTATACACCACCACAATGGATTTGAAATGAAATGAACAAGATGTGCTTTAACTGCAGACTTTCAGCTTTAATTTGAGGGTATTTACATCCAAATCAGGTGAACGGTGTAGGAATTATCTTAATGGCCCCACCCGCCGCCCAGGGGTGGGGGCCAGAGGACAGTAGGTCCCCCCCTCATTATCATTTGGCCCCCACCTGCCGCCCAGGGGTGGGGGCTGGGGGGAGGACACAAAAAGGATACTTGAAATCCATCCAATCACAGTGCTCTGTGTCATTTTACACAGCATGGGAAAGTTCTTTGGAATTTTCCCACGCTGTGTAAAATGACACAGAGCACTGTGATTGGATGGATTTCAAGCCATCCAATCACAGTGCTCTGTGTCATATTACACAGCGTGGAAAAGTTCTTTTGAATTTTCCCACACTGTGTAAAATGACAAAGAGCACTCTGATTGGCTTAAACCCACCAATCAGAGTGTTCTTAGCCTAACTGCAGGGCGGGGCAAGGCTTTATAAGAGGAGCTCAGTCTGCGCGTAGCCCTCCATGGGTGAATTTTTTTTGCACTCGGGTTTTTTTTTATTTTATTTTAAGGTCGACGGGTATGATGGTTTTTTTATTTGGCCTTTTTTGGTGCTGAAAAATGAAGATTTTAGAAAAAAGAAGATGTCGAATGGTAAGTTTAATTTTACTTTACAGGTTAGTAATTTTATTCCCCCCTCACTATTTTTTTAGGGTGAGGGGGGTAGGTAGGGGACTTTTTATTTGGGCGGGGGGGTGGGTGACTAGGGGGCTTGGGGACCCCTAGTCACCTTTGATGGGGGGGGGATTTGACTTAGGGCCCCCACCCGCCGCCCAGAGGTGGGAGCCGGGGGGGGGGAGGACAGTAGGCCCCCCCTCATTATCTTTATGGCCCTCACCCGCCGCCCAGGGCTGGGGGCCAGGGGGGGGAGGACAGTAGGTCCCCCCCATTATCATTTGGTCCCTACCCGCTGCCCAGGGGTGGGGGCAGGGGAGGAGGACAGTAGCCCCCCTCCTTATCATCATTATGGCCCCCACCCGCCGCCCAGGGGTGGAGGACAGTAGGTTCCCCCCCTCATTATCATTATGGCCCCCACCCACCGCCCATGGGTGGTGGACTGGATGGGGGAGGACAGTAGGTCCCCCCCCCCTCATTATCATTATGGCCCCCACCCGCCACCCAGGGCTGGGAGCCTGGGTGGGAGGACAGTTGGTCCCCGCCCTCATTATCATTATGACCCCCACCGCGTGGGGGCCAATAGGTCAGAGCAGGTCAAGCGGAGGAAACCTCCATAAGGCAAAGAGTCCCTACTTTGTCTTATGATTTTAAAGAAAACTAAAGAAGAACAGATCCTGAGAGAGGGGGAGAAGAGGAAGAGATTGAGGAAAGGTAAGTTCAGCATGACAGTGACGCTTTAAGTTATGTACAGACCACAATAAACAGAAATCAAAGCCAAGTGTATCATTTCTCTCTCTTGGATTTTCTATTTTCCTTGTTTTCCAGTAGTGCCTCAAACATGGTTAAGTCTTTTAGAAGTACAATAGTACCATTTGAGGCTTTGGTGCAGACAGGAGGAATTTCTTCAGTGATTGCATTTTCTCTTTAATTCGGAGTGTAGAGATGGGTTCATTAACTTTCTTCATCAGCCCAGAATTGAGAATCTGGGGTATCGTAGGTTTCTCTAAGGTAGGTATTAGTGTACCTAATGTTACAGGTTGGGAGGAAGAGCAGGTTGAGACTGGATTAGAGTTGTTCTAAGGGGGTTTTCCCCCATTCACATACCCCATCATTTTAAGAAGGTTTTCAAAATCCCGGATTTCTCTTTTTGGCAAGATCGTACCATCACTGGCTTTTTCAAGACCAGGGGCACCAAATGGAGGTTTTGCCGTATTCTTCTTTGCGGATTGGATGATGGGAGTCATAGTCATAGTAGCCACCATAGGTTCTTCCATGAATAGTTCTTCTCCAGTCTCTTCCTTGTCAGAGGGTAGTTTATCATGTAGATAATTTGCTTCTACTAGGTAAGATGATAGGGAGTCACCTGAGGAGTAATAGGTAGACAATGGAGTTTTCTGAGGGTAAAATACTCAGTCCTTATGGTCTTTGTAAAAAGGAGAGTCAGGTTGAGAGGTCTGTATGTTCAGGTCATCGGTTACAGGAGGTCTTCTTGGACAGAAGGAAATGCGGTGTCCTGTATCACCACAATAATAGCATATCTCAGCTTGATGTCTTTTTTCTAGTTCAAGTTTAGTTAGTGGTTCTCTTTCTTGCTTTTCCTGGAAGGTGAGTTTAACTTTGTCTAATTCTCAGGTAATACGCAGGAGCTTGATTGCAACAAGAAATAGATTTGCAGAGTTCTAAGAGGCTTTCAGCAATGATTGTTAGAACACTGGTTAACCCTGTAGTCTCCAGTTTAAGGCCTTTACATTCTGTCATGTTCCTGAGCAGGTCAGAGAGGAGACAATTGCCAGGGTTATTGGTTGAAACTTTGTCTTTTTAGACATAACAATTTACTTGAAAGAAAGAATTAAGGCAATATGTCACAAAAAGGACTAAGCCAGTAAAATGTATTTGAAATAAATATTAGCCATCTTGTAAATGTAACCCCTAATTGCTGCGGGCCCTTGCGTGGGTTAAAAAAAAAAAAAAAAGTTATACTTATGATTGTAAGCACATCAGAATAAACCTATATTAAAGAGACCCTACTGGATCAATGTAGTTTAAGTAGGTAAATAGACAAAAAGGCTAGACTAATCAATGAATAGCCCCAGAACAGTTCAAGTGGAACTGTCTAAGATAAATATCAATATGTACAAAAAGTCCCAATAGGCAAGTAAACATTATTAATGAACAGCCTTAATAGAGAGTCTAATGTCTTATATGATCAACACATATTATGTTATGGTATTATATTTAGACACATATGGGAGCTCAATTCTAAGAAAGAAAGGGAAGAAAAAAAAGTGAATACTGGGACCTTAATAGGGAATTTAGAACTTAAAGTATTCTAGTGATATCTTCGATTGTATGATATCATCGCTTCCAGACAGCCACTGGGGCCGCTCCCGGAATCCAAATGGACCTTTGGTCTGTTATCTGACGCTGGACGTCCTCACGCTCTGCATGAGGACCGCCAGCGTCAGATTTTCTCCATAGAAAAGTATTAAATAATGCTTTCTTATGGGTAAATTCTAATGCGAGCGTGGCCATTGCTGCGCATTAGGTCTCCCCGGCCGGCTTTTTCCTTTGCCAAATCTTGTCACATTTACGCAAATCCAGTTTAGTAAATAATCTTCTAGGTTGAAACTATTTTTTGAATCTCACAACCCTTCAAGTTACAAACACTTATATTACTGTGGAGTACCTTTCCGCAATCTAATTTCACAAAACATTTTATTGGATAAACAAAGCAAAGTGAATATTCTCAATGTGTGCTTTATTCTAAAGTATACGGAATACAGTCCAATGGCAGAGCTATTATAAGTAATTAATATATCCTTGTATTTTTGCTTTTATTAACTGAAAAAGGTTAAAAGAAAATTGTAGATTATGCTAGCGCAGTGTACCTATAATCTTAATTTTATTAAGGACAGGAGACGAGTATTTTGCATTATCTTTCTTTACTAAAACTCCAGCAGCACAGGTTTAACAATAAAGTTTAGTGAAAAAAACATTGCCATAGGGCAGGGGTAGGCAACCTACGGCACTAGTGCCATGCACGGCACTCGAGGTGTCTTTGCATGGCATTCAAGGCTGCTAGAGCCAAACAGGCTCCGGTCTATCAGGAGTCCCAGTAAAACTTCAGATATCTGCTAATACGAAGAGGTGGTGAAGGACAATCCTCAATTTATGCATTGCAGCACATAGAGGAATCCACACTGTAGTAGAGCAGCCCGTAGCTGGAGTTGCAGCTCCTGTCCTTGACCTGTAACTGGCCAGCCTGGTCCCCACTGGAACCCAGGGAATCCACCCACACTGCTAGATATACACAGAAATGCAGAATAACAGCCCACACACATTCCCCACAAACGCAACACCACTAACAATCCACACACATGCACACAACCCCACATGCAATATCCCAAACAGCCCCCAGACACTACGAAACACACAATGTGACATATCCATCCACACACAATTCCACAAGCAGCCCTCATACACAGCCCACATTCATATGTATCCTACACAATACCAAAAACTACTAATGAACATATACAATATAATAGCTCATATACGCACAAATACAATGATACAAAGCAATTACAGTAAAAATAACACAAGCAGAATATGGCAGCATACACACCTCAAAAAATAAATAAAAAAAAATAAATAAATAATCGGATCGGCATGCTACGGGCTATCACAATCCTATATCGGCACAGTGCTGCTAAGAGGTTGCCTACCCCTGCCATAGGGTATAAAAGGCCCTTCCTCTTGCCTCATTTCCTCTTTCTTTGGTGCGAGATAATCATAAACATATCCTGCTATTACAATAAATAATGATAACGACAAAGAATCAAACTGTAAATGATTCGAATCCAGACTGGAAGATTGTATTGATGTATTGATCCATGAAGAAGAATCAAACTGAAAAGAAACAAAAGACGTGAAAGGGATTTGGAAATGAACTGTTTGTCCTTATTATTATTATTATTATTATTATTATCATCATAATCAATATTCCTGTTTATAAAACGCCAGTTTATTCCGCAGTACTTTACGTAAAAGGAATTTATCAGAGGAGACAATTTTTTAACCGAAATAGGTAGCTATCATAGAGACATTAATATAGTCAAATTGTATGTATTAGGAATAGTGATGTCCTGAACGGTTCGCCACGAACGGTTCGCCACAGACTCATCATTGAGTAAACTTTGACCCTGTACCTCACAGTCAGCAGACACATTCCAGCCAATCAGCAGCAGACCCTCCCTCCCACCTCCTGGACAGCTCAAAATGGATGCTGTCCAGGAGGTGGGAGGGAGGGTCTGCTGCTGATTGGCTGGAATGTGTCTGCTGACGGTGAGGTACAGGGTCAAAGTTTACTCAATGATGAGTCCGTGGCGAACCGTTCGGGACATCACTAGTGGTGGCCATAACTGGTGTGAAAGGTATAGTATACAAAGGGAGAGAGAGAGGCTGTCTCGATTGTGAGATTCCTCGAGGGTTAGTTGGAGTGAGTATCCAAATCCATAGGTCAAACCTGTAGGAATAGAGAGAACCACAACTGGTCCTGGAGCGTATGACACCTCGCGGCATACAAAAAGTCCTGTTGTGGAACGTGAGCCGCCAAAGTCTCCAATGGTATCTTGTGGGTTGTCCGTAAGATGGGAGACAGTGGAAAGCCCAGAATGGGAGTCAATAGGATCGGGAGCCCCTTCAATTCAGCTGTAGTGGCGAGGTGCGTGTCACCCAGATCTCCGTGATGCGATGGTGACCAAGGAGTCCCGTTGTCAGTTATTGTCACGAAACCCAGTTTGTGATATAGGTAATCTCCTGAGGGAACCCTAGTCGTAGGGTAACCTTGCGTGTAATTTAGAAATGGTAAATGTCCTCCGATATTATTAGAGTCTGATACCAGACTCCGTCCAGGTGTTTTGTGTAGCCGGTTGCCGAGATATTGTCCAAATGTAGGAGAAAACAACCATCGGATATGTCCCAGGCTAGCTGTAGGTAATCATGACGCCGGCCGTCTCTTCTCCAGATCATGGTTCTCCGGTAGGGGTATGTGCAGCGAGCCTTCCAGCCCTAGAGACTGATTGTTGATTACGTGTGTAGTAAGTAACGTCTTTTAGTCTAGATAGGTGAGGTAGCGGATTCCCTTGAGGCAAAAGGGCGCCATGACCGGTTATAAAAGTTTCTTGGGTACCATGGATTGTACCTTAATGATAGACACGTGAATTGATTCGTTTGGTTCGGCGATGAAAACAAAATGAACAGATGGGTCCCTGGTGTGATTATCCTGGACAGGTATGTGTCCGTCCAATCCGAATGATTGAACCCACCTAGGTGTGGGGAAGCTGTAGGACGGTGCCAGGATGGTAGTCTCCCGACTACTGTGAGCTTAAAATTTCCCTGAGTTAACCAGTGACGTCTGGAGCGAATGCCCAGCACTTCTTGGAAATAGGTGTAAGTTGCCTCATTTGTGAGATTTGGGGTCCTCCAGTACCCATAGAGGGGTGGTATTGGAAGATGTGGACTTCGACCCCCAAGGGTCGACCAGGTATCCAGATTAAGCATTAGTTCACGGAGCTCAGTTACCCTACTGAGTCGTTCGTCCCAGGAGTATAGAGGAATCCTATGGCCCTCCGGAGTATTCTAGCCTCCCTACTCGAGTAGAGGTAGCTTCCTTATTTGATAACAAGGTAGACCGCTGCCCATGGTTACACCATGAGAGTGTTGAAACCGGAGAAATGTAAGAGTATAGCTGTTTCTCAGTAATGTTCTTTTCGTTGGGGTGAAGTGAGTGAGGGCGTGCGACCCGGAGTCGAACACGCAGTCTCCTTGTCCTAGGTTTTGTGGCTACAATTGTATGGATCGTGGATGAAGGCCTGGCAACCCCCATTTCATCGATCTCTGTGTGTTGTCTGACTGTGCGGTGGTCAAATCCAGAGTCTCAGGAGATTTTCTTATAGGGGAAGTTAGGTCGTTTGGATAACTTTCTGGCACATCGGGGTTCTGTTCCTAGGCTTGATGTAATTATTTGGAGAGTCCGTGATGGAATACTTGCACTTGTCCTTTGTATATGGGTGCTTGGCCTAGGCTGAAAGTCTTGAGTGAGAGGTCGTCTGTTGACCTTTCGGTCTGTTGAGTATATATCTAAATATACAGTCTAGGTACATGTGTAAATGTGTTAGGACACCTAGAGCGCCTCCAGCCATAGTTCCATGTGGAATGTGCATCTGCGAGT
>OW240914.1:108235690-108475849 GCA_933207985.1 Pelobates cultripes
ACACACACCATACACATTCACACACTGCCCCCCCCACACACACACACCATACACATTCACACACTGAACCTTTCACACACATTGCACCCCTCACACATTGCACCACTGCTCCTTTACCCTACTACAGCCCCATATCCCAGCAGACTCCAGGTAAGTTGTCAAACTGTTCTTAAACGGTTTGACTACTTACTCTGGGAGGGGGTGCAGACACTCCTGGCACCATAACCACTACACAGAGGAGTAGTGGTTATTGTGCATGAAATATTTCTTTAAATAATCTACACGTGCCCCTCCCGGGCTCAGGCTCTGGATCCGTCACTGGTATATGACATGTATATTAATGTGTATATTAGATAGATTATATATATATATATATATATATATATATATATATATAAAACTAACTATTATATTTACACATATTAATGTACATTTATATATGCATTCATTAATATGTACCATATGTGATGAGCAGATATTGGCCCTGTCTTGTTGCTAGGTGCATACTCCAGCACAATAACATATTTAAAGTGAAAAGCACACCCACAAGACTTCAAAATAAACATTTTTTACAGTTGTGCCCTACATACATTCACCATTTCAGTCCCATTAACAAGCTTTCCTTAATATGTCAAGGTAGCTGGACTGAAACATTGATTACATGCAAAGGCACGTCTGCTTAAAATAAATCTGCACTTTTGTTTATTTTGAAGCCTATGAGTGCGCTTTTTACGTTGGAGTAATAATTTTTAATTTTAAGTTATCTGTTCTAACTCTGTATCTGCACACTATGCTGGCGCGACGCATTATGGGGCTGGTAAATATTTTTTTCCAGGGCTGCTTTTAATTCCCAGTCCGGCCCTGGCTCTGTGTGCTACATTCCATTTATGCTAAAGTGCATGCTTCAATGAGAAGTTGAAGGAGTGACTCATTTTGTAATAATATCAATAGAAAGGGATAGAGATCTAAGTAGATCCCCTGCACATATTTCATTTGAAATCAATAGAGAATGTCACTACCCATAGCTTTGAAGACAACGGTTATAGAACAGTGATCATTTGATTGGTAATGGCGAGTGTAAAACCACGTTCACCCATACAGTTATATACTGGTTTTACATTATGTAACTAGTAATAATATTTTAACTTTTTGCTTTTATTAATACAAAAGTTCCCTCTGAAGTTCAATGTCACTTCAAGAAAATATTCTGCTGAAATATGACAGCTATAGCAATTGTGTACAGGGATAAGACTTACTCATACTGCCTTGCAATGTGAAAAAAATGACCTGAATATTCTGATTTAAATTGGTCATATGTAGTGCTTGCTATATCAGATACATGAAAAAAATAAAAATAAATGTATGAACAGATGTTTATGTGCACCTCAGTGGTCTTGTTTCTTGTGTTATGAGTTTTTAGAATGTTAGGAAAGAATTTTAGTTAAACTGTGAGTTTCAATATTTGTTCATTAACATATGGCAATGCATTAAACAATAACATAGAATTCAGGTTAACATCCAAAGTAAAGGGACACAGTAGGCACCAAGACCACTTCAGCTCATTACAGTAATCTGGGTGCTGTGTCCCTTTTGCACTTCATGCAGCAATGTTAAACATTGCAGTTCCAGAGACACTGCAATGTTTATATTGCAGTTCTTAGTCTGCCCTCAGTGGCTGTCTTCCTGAATTGAAACAAACCTTTGGTCCGGTACATGACTCTGGACGTCCTCCAGGGTCAGATTTTTCCCCATAGGAAAGCATTGATTCATCGTTTTCCTATGGGGAGGTCTAATGCGTGCACAACATTTGCCATGCATGCGCATTAGAGCCCGCTCATCGCTGGACGTCAGAGTGGGCGAAGCATCGACCCAGTGCCGAGGGACATTGATGCATGGATCAGGTAACTAAATAAAGGGCTTTTAACCCTTTAATTATCCGGGGGGGGGGGAGAGAGGGCAGCGATAGTGCCAGGAATACAGCTTTGTATTCGTGGTACTATAGTATCCCTTTAACAGTAGTTTATACAGTTTTCAGTATAAACTGACTAATATAATCTCAAACAGCAATGTCATGTTTTTTTATTCCTTTCGGCTTTCCTTTTCACATCTTGTAACTTCAAGGTACACTCTAGTGTACCTCCCCCCACTGTGATACACAAGTTATGCAAGTTTTATTGATGAGCTCAGTGATAAACAATGCACCCCTTTATACGTTTATCTGGATCCACCTGTGCTCTAATCTAGGACTGTTTTGTAGTATACATGACAGGCATCTAAATTTTTAAACTCGGATGAGTAAAACCCTTTGCTTTTGATTTCTCTTTTGCATAATTTTGCCACTAATTGTGTATCGTAAAAGATTTTAATACAATCAAATAACTGCCAAAGACTCAGATAAATCATATTTTGTAAGTTGAAATGATTACTGTATTACACACAGCAGCAGGTCACTGTCACATCCATCACTAGTGTAGTTATCACCATAGGAGAGAGACCTCTGTATTCCCTATCTGCAATAGTCACAGCATAGAGTACCAACATGTGACACAGACTGCTGGGTTTGCCAACTGCTATTATGTAGCACTGGGGTCTTATACCCATTATTTTTATTTCTCTTATAATCACTATCATATATACAAAATCAACCATTTGCACTCCATATATTGTTTACTTAGCGGCTTAGGACACGTATTTGAAGAAATTGCAACAATTCTCCCTTATATCAACCTAGAAGAAAGCAAATGAAATCAAAGCATTATTAAAATATGCATTTTGTGCCCAACATATCACTTAATGTGAGCTGTCTAAATGTAGGTTCTATAGTGCTAGGTGTATTATTCCTGTATTTCTGCTTGGAGGACCGAACTATCCTTCTAGTACCCCCACCCTGTACTTTCCATTGCTTACCCTCTAATGATGTGTCCCTGAGTCTCATCTCAGACATTCAGTAGTATACAGCTTTTGAAGCACAGACATCAGTCATATAATAAGTGAATGTGTCAATTAGTCAATTAGACCCTGACAACACCCGATAAGCAACAACTAGCAGAGCTGGCAGTGATGTGTTATAAACAAGATCATTTTAAAGGTTACTGAAACAATATTGTTGTCATGTAAGCATGCAGACATTTCAAATACAACATTTATAACTCTGGTGTAATAGTCACTATTTAACAGTAACCATTAATACAATATGCAACTATGGCAATTGTTTATATGCTTATCATATTTGACGTTGATGGTGTGAGCGAGTTTCTATGCCTCCATCTGGTTTGTGAACTTTGTGCTTTCACTTTGGTTAGGAGCTTTGATTACAAACGTTTCTTTAATTGAGCTAACAAGTACAGTGTATTTTGGGGGGGGTTTGAATTTTATTGTGGGCACACTGTACTCATGCACACGAATTAATAGATCGTGCCCATGAGAGAACAGCATACAGTTCACAATTTTAACAGCTTACAAATGAGTTATTCAAAGAGCATTGGTGTTGTTCAAATATATTAATACCCCCACAAATAATTAATAAAGCTAATACAAAGCGACAAACACTTAAGCATAGCAGCCACATATAATTTTAAAAAAATAGCATAAGCCCAGCAGCCACATAAAATAGGTAAGTGGATTTAAAAAAGAAGCAGAAATGGAAGACCCAAATGCCCCAGAAAAGCCTTATAACCACACAGTCCAAGTATAAAGGAAGCAGCCCTATAGCCCCAAGCTTTAAATGTTCACTATTAGTAGTTATATGGCGTATCTGTGTAAAGATATTGAAAAGTGGCTTCAGGGCTACCTTAATGTGCGCTATATGTAGGGCCGGCGTGACCACTAAGCAGATTAGCAAGCCACCTAGTGCGCTTTGGCCCCTTGAGGCACAGTCTTTACGTGCGTAAAGTTTTGTACACTCCGTGTAGTTCTGAATGGGCATGGTAACAAGCTGACATGATCGTTTTGGCCTTTAAAGAACTTTATCAAGACAACACAAAGAAACACAGACTGACGTTGTCTGTGTTACATCAATAACCTAATTAAAATATACTCACTCTTGTCAGAGAAATCCTTATGGCTATGTGCTAAATTAGATATCTGCTGCACGTACATAATAACTAAAACTAGTGTAGTGAGACAAGATGGAGGGACATAGGCTGCTATCTTTCACAAATCCCCTTTTTGTTCATAAGCTGAGGAGTAGACCAGAATATTTCCAGTGTTGCTAGTCAACACTGTGGGACTTTAGATCTTCACCACTGTTCCTTTGGTCAAACTCAGCCCATGAACACTTACCATATTTCATTTGAGAATTTGTGAAGTTTCAGGGAACCCCCCACCCTCCCCACCTTTCCTTCCCCCCTCCCCCCCAGCATTGTGACCAGGGAAGTCTCTAAGAACTAATGATCCCTTAAGTGTATGATCGATCCTTTTAGAGCTGAGTTGGTCTTGATTATATTTTTGTGTTGTACATATATTAAACATTTGGTCTACTCTGACTATGGTCCTTTTTGGGAGCGCTCAAACTCTTGTATACTTGAATGTTTGACATTGGAGATATATTTAGTAAAAACGTTCCATTCTGGATTTCAGGAGATTATAGACCAACTTTCTCAGGTAATCTGTCTTTTGTCAAACAGATTGTGGCTTGTTTTGCATGATGAGAGAAACATTTCTAGTAAATTTGTATGGTGACGTGGATAATTTCAAGTACTACGCAGATGCCCATGAATAGTGCTTGCTCAGCCATTTGTGACCCAAGCAATTTTTCATGAATCACTGCACATACATTTGCATAACAGCATATATTTTGCATGAGTTGCATATAGTTCTCATTCAAAAAACAAAACAAGTGATCAACTCAACAGCTGGCATCCTGGCTTGTTGGGGATAGGGATGGGGATTTATTCCCATATACTGTATCACCATTCGCAAGGCAAAAAGCATGGCTTTACATTTGGTAGCTTTATGAAGGCATAGCCTTTGGTCAACCTAAGTACATAAAACCAGGACCACATCACTCCAAAGTACCAAAAGTTCTCTAAAACTGAAAAGTAACTTCCATATTGTCAGCATCTTACCTAGAGGTGGGAGTCCATAGTGGAGAGTTGAGGCACACCCTTATCTTTTGCATAATTTTGCCACTAATTGTGCATCGTGAAAGATTTCAATACAATCAAATAACTGCCACCCAAAAAAGACTCAGATAAATCATATATTGTAAATTGAAATGATTACTGTAATACACAGCAGGTCACTGCCACATCCATCACTAGTGTAGTTATCACCATAGGAGAGAGACCTTTGTATTCCTTACCTGCAATAGTCACAGCATAGAGTGCCAACATGTGACACAGACAGCTGGGTTTTGCAATTTAACACAAACCGAGGAGACTTAAGGTAAAAGGTAAAAATCTCCAAGGTTGTGAGACAGTGCACTGAGGCTTTACTGGAAAAGTGCTTCTGCACATTCTGTAACAGACAAGGGAAATCCAAGAGAACAGTCGGGTAAGGTACCAGTGGCCAGGGCAGGCGGCAATCAGACAAATACAGTAAACAGGCAGCAGGTCAAAGCAGGAGTCAGATGAACAAAGCAGTATCCACGAAGGGGAACAAAACAATCTGACAAGGAGGAAATAGCAAGGCAGGGCTTATAAAGGTAGCTAATTAGCCACTCAATCTGGAACCATGAGCAGATGTGAAGCAGTCCAGAACCAGAAATGCAGATATCAAAGCAAGAGGAATGAACTTGAATTAACATAGAAGTGGCGAGAGGGTAAAGTCACCAACTGGAAAGCAGAAGACCCAGGTTCAGGCCCTGAGCAGTGACGACCACACTTGGCATGGTGCCAACCCTGGCACATACTATAACCATGTTTAAATGTTGTCACAAAAAGCTAATTATTTTTTTATTTTAATAAACTAGCTATGCATCAAATTGTAAACTATATTTCTCCTCAATAATCCCTTAATCTTGGAATACATAATCTGCTTCCTTTTGATATTGTATGTGTGGCAGTGTTTGTGTTTTTCTATGTGTGGCAATCTGCATCTGTATGTGTGTGTGGCAACACATGCCTGCATTCAAGCACCAACATTACACACAAACAAACACCTGCACTCAAAACACTAATGTGCACCCTGCATGCAAACACTTACACTACACACAAGCACACCCTTGTATGCAAATACTATTATTACACACAAACACACATCTGCATGCAAATACCCCACAGGTAACAGGGCCTCTTCAAAAATAAAAAAAAAGACTAGATATAGCCCTAGCACAATGATTTTTAGAATGTAAAATACTAATAATCCTACCTTTTATTATTCACACTATGAGTCCTTTAGCTCATATACCACAATAATTGTGTTTTTCCCACAAAGTCATTCATTTGAATTTTATCTAAAATCCATAAGTAGTGGGCAGCCTTTAGTCAGCTTTACCAAGATACCAAGGGAGTAAATTTTGACATGTGTTGGGTATGACAAGGAATAAAACCAAGATGAGGGCGTGAATGTGGTAATTTGGAGAAAGGGCACCACAAACAAAACAATGTAACATTAGTTAAATCAGCCAAACCAACTGTTTAATTGAAGAACTTAGTTAACATCTTTATAAATCAAGTAGAGTATGTACTTCACTTCTTAAATTACTTTGCCATTTTCTTTCTCTTTGATATCTAGTTATTTCATTTCTGTTACCAACATATTATAGTTATGTTTTCCAACACTCAGGAAGATTGAATAATACAGTGAATGCATTAAATAAATATATTCATGCATAATGCTGTAATCTTGTTAAATGTACTGGACGTCTTTTTCCCTTTGTAGCAGAAAAAATAAAGCGGTTATATCTAATTCAACGGTTAGAGGGTCTCCGTGCTGCAGCTTCACTATGTTTCGAGGAGATCAGTCAGTAGTGATGATCTTCAGACCAAGCCAATGTTTCTTAAACAGAAGCACTGGGAGGCAAGGTGCATGCATGGCAATCGCCACGGTGCCCTGGCATTGCTTTTCATAGAGTATCGCTGAAACCGGTACTCTCTCTTCAAGCCGCCTTTTTACGAGCTTTATAAAAGTGCAGATTTCTCCTAAAGCTGCTACTTTTACAAAATAAGTAAAAAGGGACATTCTGTTAATTCTGTTTAGAGTGTTCTTTTAACATAGTTCACATAATGAAAATCTTCCTGAAAAATTATACCCACAATTAACTACGTATCTTGATAGCCAACAAAATGCAATTACAGTGGTAGGTAGCCTGCCACGCAGTTTGTATGGTCACTTGATATTATTGTACATAAATACAGAGAGGATAGTTGTAAAGTTTCTCTTCAGTGGATATCTTAACTCAGTCGCTGTCATACATAGTCATTATAGCACTGGGAGGGATTTTCGACAGTATAAAACATAATGCAATACGCATAAACTTGTATTTTGCAGCAAGCCACCCTGCTCCTACAAACTGCTTATAAAGGCGATATCTTCAGACCCTATAGGTGGAGCGGAATGGAATTCTCGTTTCAAACTGAAGTACAGCCACAGCAAGCTATTTCATCAGCTCTTTAATAGAACAGATTCTGTGTTTTGCTAGCTTGCCATTCACCCCTGCTTCTCCGAGCTTCACATGCCCTGTATTTAATGTAGGATTTAAAGAAAGACCTCCTACCCTCTTCTGTTAATGGGGAGGGTTGCCTGTACTTATGCTTCAAGAGATAAAAGGAAAGAAAATCCCTATTAAAGAACAGAATCTTCAAAGAAAGAGTGTCCAGCATACATAACATATATTCTTCTATAGAGGTTAATTAAAAGATTGATTAAGCAGCACTTTATATTTCCTCTCCTATATCTGTAAGTAAAGCATGCCTTATTTTCATCTTTATAATTTTCTTCGTGTACTTTTTAAAACCATATTGTTGTTTTGCAGATTGTAACTTTTCTGTATCTTATGTTTAATGGCAATTTATGTAGATGCTTATTAGCAGGGGGATGTTTGATTTTTGCTTTTTGTTATCTGTTGTTGTGTTATGAATATATATCTTGGTCTTGCGAGCTTGATAAATGCTTATTGGATAATTAGAATTAGCAAAGATGAAACCTATAGCTGCATGTAACTCTTTTCATTCTGGCTGATGGTAATGGGAGTTAGTCAGAATTGAGAGGGGAAAAAAAGTGTATTTTGTTATCGTATCACTGATATTTAGAGTTTTCAGATTACTGAGTATTGTATAACCCTTTCGTAAGTTAAATTATTTTTTTGTATGTGTCTGCTGAATATGGTAGGTAAATAGAGGGATAGGGGGATACAATTATCCTGTGAATCAGAGCTGTTCAGTCTGGTCTTTAAGGGTTATTAACCTGCCAGAGTATCTAATTAATTTGCAATCAACCAATTCATTGAGTGTATGATAAATGTGTTAAGTATAATCAGCATACTTCTCTATGCAAGTGACCTTTGGAGACTTGACTTTCACAGGTCTTTAAATATTTTTATCTGCACTTACCAACCTTATCGTATAATGACAAAATATTCTACAGACTATAATATAGTTTCTAGAAAACGCAAGTCTGATTTAAAAGTATTTAAAGGGACACTCCACTGCCCAAATACAAAAAAAAAGCAACAACAATATTTAGTAGATATACCATGCATATGTTTATGCATAGTTTAATCTGACATATATCTAAACGCAGCTTGCAAAAACTGCAGATCTCTAGTCTGAAGCCTTCACAAGTTCTCCTCTTCTTCAACAGCTCAGACTTTCTGTGGCTGTTGAATCGCAGTCTTCTCAATACAGCTCAATGAGAAGTCTTTGCAAGGCAGCAATTGTCGGCATCTTGAGCTTAGCCCCACTAAAATAAGCTACCAGGAAGTAACAGATTGTCTGAGGGATAGCCTTGGGGGAGAGGGGGGTGTGGGAGGAAGGGGAGGGGGTTAATATATAAAAGTGCAAATTTCTATTGAAGTCTGCACATTTTGTAAAATGAAAAAAGAGGACATACTGAAGTGGTTTAACCCCTTAAGAACATAGGCAGATGTACAAATTCAGAACCAAAACAAAACCTAGAATTTGAACTCTATATCTGTTTAACCATTATTTACCTCTTTCATATTAGGTGTAACCACATGTTTTAATTTTCATGTTGTTCAGGAGAAATCAGGCTTTCATTTAACATCAAATATGTATATATAAATATAATTTAAAATAAATAAAATTTAAAAAGAATGAAATGTTCATTTTAAATATATATATATTAATGTCAAAACATTGTTTTTAATTGCATTAAAGTCATTTACCCCCAATCACATGACCATGAGGTCATATGACCATTAAATTTGAAATTGGGCACCCTATAGATAATGTGTACGTCCAGATGTGTGTAACACGTTGAAAAAGCCTCTATGGTGAAACACGTTGTTTCATACGTGTTTGGTATTTATTATATTACTTTTACTATTAGTTATTTTACTTTCTAAGTTAATATTTTCTCTAATAAATTATTTTTATTTTTTTAAATATTTAAACCCTGTAACTACTTTGATTGTTTCTTTGGCGCTAACAAAGATATCCCTTTGGTGGGGTATATGAGGGTTTTGAGTCCTGTGGACTGAGCAACACATACTTTTGCACCACGGTGGGTACCTCTCCTATACTTTTTTAATTTCTATCTACAACAATAAGCACCCTATTTTTGCTTCTTCGTTTTACTTATATTATACATCACGAGAGCCTCTACATGCAAATAAGATCCTTGGGAAATATACCACTCTACCTAGTAGTGTGTATATCGGTAGTAGTCATATGTGCAGCAGTGGTTTTGTAGTGTGTGTGGACAGTTTGGTTAACAGTTTGTGTGTGTTATTTCTGAGTTAGACATTCTGATCTTCCCTCCTGGAGATCACTATGTTCAGTCTTAGGGGGCAGGGCCATGTACAGATCACTGTGTTCAGTCTTAGGGGGCGGGGCCATGTACAGATCACTGTGTTCAGTCTGAGGGGGTGGGGCCATGTACAGATCACTGTGTTCAGTCTGAGGGGGTGGGGCCATGCACAGATCACTGTGTTCAGTCTGAGGGGGTGGGGCCATGCACAGATCACTGTGTTCTGCCTGAAGGGGCGGGGCCATGCATAGATCACTGTTTTCAGTCTGAGAGGGTGGGGCCATGCACAAATCATTGTGTTCAGTCTAAGGAGGCAGGATCAGGTTCCTCGGAATGAATATAGGGATCCCAGAGCTCTGGAGCATCTATTCCAGTCATCAAACAGCAAGCAGGAGGATTGGAAGGTGGCTTTGAGCAGGCAGAATAGGAGCCCCATCAGGCATGCTCCTGTCTAATCTGCCTGGCAAATACACCTTAATGCATGATTAAAACTTAATTAAAAACTCTCTAATCATGCTCACTGAGAGAAATTAACATATTCCACAAACCACTGGCCAGCAGGAGTTTGTGGTGTCTACTAATCAGAGAGGGTTTATGGGATATATGATAGAGCATACAATAGAAGTATCATTCTAAAAAGGCATGAATTAAACTGCTTGAAAAGGTAAAATAATCCATGTTATATTATTAACACTGAATGACAATAATGCTGATAAACATGGGGATTATTATTATTATAACCAAACTAAGAATAATAGGCACTCAATGTCCTCAGAGCATCCCTTAATATATTAGTCACCTACCGTGCAATACATCACATGAAGTGAATCATACTGTGCACATTTCAATTCACATCACAGAGCTTAAACACTAGATGTATTCACTGAACATCACAATGTAGTGAATTGAAAAACAAATGGCAAAAGTTAGACTAAATAGCCAAGAAGGGAATGCAGCTGAGTTGAAAGATGTTTCCAAATCAATACTTTTTGCCTAAATTTGGCAATTTCACTTTCAATTCACTACAATTTGGTGTTTAGTGAATAAAGCCCACTGAGTGATACAGCGTTGACAACATAATAAGAAATGTTCTATGGAGATTGAGAGGAAAAACATTTTTCTATTTTTGGTGCCAAGTACTGAGCATTGAGAGACATTGTATTGGTTTCTGTTGGAACATACTCCTGTCCTTGGTGATCTCCAGAATTACCTGCCATGGTATTACAGTTTTATCCAGACCAAGCCAAGTACTTGGAGACATTCTTGATAGACTGACAAGGTAGTCAGTCAGGAAAATGTCTGATGTTTATGTTTATTAAAATAAAGGTTTCATAATAACAAGCCATGAAGGGGAATCTAGGGGGAGTACAATAGATTACCAATCCAATATTGGCAACTATAAACTAACGTCATAAACAAGCTCATTCATACAATATTGGTGAAAGCATAAAACCAATCATTGATATAAAACGTATCTCGGGGGCATTACTAGGTGTGGTGTTCTCAGAGTAGGAGGGGTAGGGTGCCCTTAGAATATGAAAGAACAAAGATGGTCATGTGCCATGACTGCGTATGTGACGTTCAGTCACAATCAGGTGCAAAATTACATATGTGACATCCTACGTAAATTAACCTTATCAGTTTCCATGGATATTGCTCCATATTTAGTCCCATAAAATGACCTGTTTTACCTCGAGAAATTTCCCCAATTTGTGCTAAACAGATACTTTCAGCTGGAGCCAATTTGACTGCACTAAATGTAATCATAAATGTTTTAATGATATATTTTAGGCTTTCAATATGCAACATTACACTTGCTGCTAAATGCTTATCACTGGTGTCTTTTTTAATAGTAATCTGACCATAGGTCTCTATCGTTTCTCAAAAAGCTTTTAATGTAGAGGTAATATACCTAGTATCTGTCGTTAGTGGTCCCCAACTCCCAATACTCATTTCACTCTTTGTGCTCAACAGGTTCTTATTGCTTCGCATATTTAAACATTTCTCTTCCTTTGTCATATACTTCCATTATAATTGATTAAGTTCTCCATATCGCATGCAGAATTGCTTTCCTGAACACTGTAGATGGAGGGAAATAGCATTGATGGCAAGATCAACATTTAGAATCAATAAGGAAGTCTTGGATTTTCCAATGTTTCCATTCCTTTGTAGCATAGAGCAAAGGAATACATTTTATTCCCTCAGTGCACCATATGTTTGCTTTTTTGAAGTAACAGGGCTTTACTCTGAGGGTGAAGTTATACTGCAGCTTTTATTACAAGAATTTATCATCTAAAGTCGATTTATATCTGGTAAAATGCTTGAGGGCACATCTAACATCAAATATAAACAGAAAAATAAAAAAACAATAACACTTTCACATTCTCTCCTCCTAATTTAGTCTATTAGCATCACCGGTCAGAGACCGCTACCTGTATCCCTACTGTGTATAAGGTAACTTTCATATATTGAAATGTCTCAAACAGCAATAAGTGTTCCTGGTGGCACTTTAGAAATACTTAATGTATACATTACATGTTATGTATACAAATACACTCATACTGCCCAACGTTTCAAATGGACAAAGAGGGACTATTTAATTTTAGGGCTGTGAGTGGGGGTGTGGTCAGGGGCAGGGCGGTTCTGAGAAATTTTGCATGGCTTACTAATAATTTAAAGGGACACTATGGGCAGCCAGACCACTTCATCTCTTTGAAGTGTTCTGGTTGCCCTGTGACTTTTGCCTTAACCCTGCAATATTAAACGTTTCAGTCAATGTTTATTTTGATCAAAATGTGTACATTTGGACTGAGCCAAATGTACACGTTTTGATAAAAAAAAAAAACGTAAACAAAACTTGGAATTTGACTATATGTCTGTTCAACCATAATTCAACTCTTTCGTATTAAGTGCACCCACACTTATTAAATACCATTTTATTCAGGGTTTTTATTTAACACCAAACATTTAGCTATGAAACATAATTTAATATGAATAAAATATAAAAAGAAATTGAGATATTAAGAAATGTTGTTTTTTTAGTTCTGCATGACATTTTAACTGTGAATGTCATAATGCTGTTAGATTTTACTGCAATAAAATACACATATTTGTATTCAGCAATGTCTCACGTGTAAAATAGTACCCCCTTTGTACAGGTTTTGTGGTGTTTTGGAAAGTTACAGGGTCAAATATAGCATGTTACATTTTTCCTTTCGCATTGAAATTCGCCAGATTGGTTACATTGCCTTTGAAACCGTATGGTAGCCCACAAATGAGAATTACCCCATTATGGCATACCATCTGCAATAGTAGACAACCCAAGGTATTGCAAATGGAGTATGTCCAGTCCTTTTTAGTAGCCACTTAGTCACAAACACTGGCCAAAGTTAACATTAATATTTGTTTGTGTGTGAAAAAGGCAAAAAACTATTTTGAACACTAATTTTGGCCAGTGTTTGTGACTAGGTGGCTACTAAAAAAGACAGGACATACCCAATTTGCAATACCTTGGGTTGTCTACTTTTGCAAATAGTATGCCACCATGGGGGTAATTATCATTCCTGGGCTACCATACGGTCTAAAAAGGCAACGTAGCCAATCTGACGAATTTCAATGTGAAAAAATTAAAACATAATTTGACTCTCTAACATTTAAAAACACCATAAAACCTGTACACGAGGGGTACTGTTATACCAAGGAGACTACGCTGAACACAAATATTAGTGTTTCAAAACCATAAAACATATCACAACAATTATATCGTCAGTGTAAGTGCCGTTTGTGTGTAAAAAAAATGCAAAAACCTGCATTTGTACTAATGATATCATTGTTGTGATACACCTTACTGTTTTGAAACACTAATATTTGCGTTAAGCAAAGTCTCACGAGTAAAACAGTACCCCCCATGTACAAGATTTAGGGTTTCTTGGAAAGTTTCAGTGTTAAATATAGTGCTAGCAAATTAAATTCTCTGGACTTTCTGCCAGGGTTATCAGGCAGGTCCTGCAAATTGTAATTAATAAAATGACTTAATTATGTAAAAATATTACATAAATATATACATAGAATTAAAATATATATATATATATATATATAGGTGAACGCTTGGCACTCACCTCCAAAAAAATATAAATTTGTAACTCACATGCCTGGGTGCAAATTGTTGGCGTCAAATATATAAACAAAAATAAAAATCAAAATGCACTCACAGGTCTTCTGGTTAATAGGAAAACTGGTGCTTTAATAAATCATCTGTGATGTACAAAAAAATCAATCGACGTTTCGACCCTGCCGGGTCTTTTTCAAGATCTTGAAAAAGACCCGGCAGGGTCGAAACGTCGATTGATTTTTTTGTACATCACAGATGATTTATTAAAGCACCAGTTTTCCTATTAACCAGAAGACCTGTGAGTGCATTTTGATTTTTATTTTTGTTTATATATATATATATGTATGTATATATATATATATATAAACATTTTTTTATTATTTTTATTTATATATAACTACCTATCGTTCCTGTAAGTTGTCTTATAATTGTCCTATTTATAGTTAAATCAACAATATCATAATATTGTAAAGCACTACAGAATCTGTTGGCGCTATATAAATGGCAATAATAATAATATAATATAAATAAAAATAATAGTAGTGATATATACGTATATATTTATATATAGCTATATTATTTCGTTCTAAGTGTATTTTGAGATATATATATATATATATATATATATTTATATCAAAATACAGTTAGAACAAAATTACATATATATATATATATATATATATATTTTTTTTATAATGTTTTAATTTTTTTATTTTTTTTAACGTAATTATATATTTATTTTATATTATATATATAATTATAATTATATATATATTTAATTAATATCATTCTACATGTATTTTGATATTAATGTGTGTGTGTGTGTATATATATATATATATATATATATATATTAATATTAAAATACACTTAGACAGTGTATGTGTGTGTATCCAGGCACTCCCCCTGCTGGCACTGCTATGGACGGCTATTCTATCCATGTGATCGTGAGGTCCTCGCAAGGACCTCACGTTCACATGGCCCAGGAAGGCTGGATCAGACGCAGGGGGACTCCCTGGGATACCAGGTAAGTCCCCCCCATCGCAATCGCCGGTAGGTGGGAAGGACGTGGTGGAGGTACTATGCTGTCTGCCGGCGTTTAGAGCCGGGTCTCCAATGACGGCATTGCACGCCCGCCATCCTTAAGGGGTTAAGATTGCTTCTAGTGACTGTTTACCAGACAGACATTTTCTGCTGTTTCACAGAGTTTAACTTCGTGAAACTATGCTGGGCATCCAGCATCTTCAAATTTCCTATGGGTCAGGACTAATGCGCGCGTGACCCTTGCTGTGCATGCATATTAGATTCTCTCTTGGTACTGCCATCAGAGGATGCAGAGAGGGAGCCGGTGCCAAGGGATCTCAGCAATGGAATAAGGTGAGTGAATTCAAGAGTTATTTAACCCTTTGAGTGTCTCAAGGGTAGTAGGGGGTGAAGAGGGGTGTGCTAGAGGAACTCTTTAGTGTTATGTATAAAGCTTTGTATTCTTAACACTAAAGTGTCCCTTTAAACAACTTAAATGTAATTTAGATAAATGTATCAAATTTACACAGATTGATTTCTAAACACATTTATTGTAGTTTAAAGACACATTGCTGGGAGTATTATCACCGTAGAGCTTTGTTTTACACTCAGGCACACCAACAATATGGAGCTTTTAGAAATGAGGATTAGGACAGAAAATAGACAGATAGAGGCTTTTACTAAACATTAAATTAGATTTTAGTTGTGTCTACTAAAGTCTACTGGAGATTTAGTCGCCTAAAATGTTCTGGAGATTTAGTCGACTAGAACTAGACTAAAACTAAAACAATTCAGATGACTAGAATACGACTAAAACTAAAATGGCCTTTTAGTCAAAAGATTATGACTAGAACTAAATTGAAATCTGCCGCCAAAATTAACACTAGATTGATGTTGCTGCTATAAAAATATGTTTTTTCTATTTTACTAGTTGTTTTAGGGAATTTCTTAATCAGAGCAAAGTCTTCTGTTAATGTAACAATAGACGGGTCAATCTTTTTAATTAGTAAATTAATTTGCTTACAAAAACTTTGAAGTTTCCCACAGTGCCACTGTATGTGGGAAAATGTTCTGAGGTCACCACAGACCCTCCAACATCTATCTGAAATTGTTTTTTTTATTTTATGTAATCTCAAAAGGACCAGGTACCAAACGTACAAGATGTTGTAATGGTTCTCCATATGGTTAGAGCACTGTGTTACTCCTTTAAAGGTTGTTGATATCTCAAACCATCCCCACTGTAGGTCCAAATTCCTTTTCCCAGGCTAACATAAAGTCGGGTTTGCATTCGTTAGCTGACACATTCTATTTTCTATTGAGCAACCTTGGTGAAAGTATGAGATATACATCTAAGGTTTAATTGATCATTAGATACTATCTCTGGTCTCTATCTTTCCCTATGGTAATATTTAGCATAATTACACCACGAAATACAACAATGTTTTAACAGAAAATTGCAATGAAAAATTGTGTATCAGCTTAGCATGCTTTTCTCCTAGAGGAACTCAGAAGGCATGTAAATGTGCTTAGTAAGAATTTAATTCACATACTTTAAAACTCTTTCTAATATGTAAAGCCCTTTAATGTCTTAACACATTGGAATGTGTGAGATTATGTATGTAGATTTTGTCTATGCACATCTTTTATACTGCAAGTGTAGCAATGTCTGTAAGATGAATATGTCCATGTTGAATAACCAGAGATGTAGATGTTCTTCTTTATTACTCTAGGCAAGGCTCTTCAACATTCTTCTCTAAGTTAACTGTGCTCCCCAGATACAGTGCAAATCATTCTACAGTGTATCAGCCAAATAATGGTATTTCAAGGACACCCATTCTATCACAATGCTGCATTTAAATTATTTACAGTAAATGAATATTGATTTGGAGTGACTGGCACATGGGAATTGCAAGTTTATACATTTTAGAACAATTATCATACGAAACATAAAAATAGACTAAATTGGTTAAATGTGAATATGGTAATGTACATTTTACCAAATAACCTCTTGCAATGTGATTTTATTTTAATAGAAGGATTTTGTAATGAGCTGCAGCTAATTGTATTCTCAAATTTGAATTTCATTAAATTGTATGAGAGATATACAAGTAGCATAGTCATAAAATGGAATTACATGTAGTCACGTGGAAAAGTAAAGGAAAAAAAATGTTCTAAAAATGCATTTATAATGTAAAACTACTGGATCATTTTTATAAAAAGAAAAAACTAGGAGCTTAAATAATTATAGTAATTAATGTTATGTTTTATCAATGCACTCAGGGGATATTGAAAGAAACCATCCTTTAAAAGCAAAGAACCTTTCAGTGTGAGATACTCAACAGGAAAAACAAAAGGCAATTATAGTGATAAATACAGTAAACATAAAAAAGGGATGGTGTTATTAAAAAGAAAGAAAAGACTAGAGAGGGAGAAGGAGATCTGCATTTGTGGTGGCACATTTATCTCCTGACTTACGCCTCTCAACATTTTTCTAGACAGGGTCATCAATATATAATGTATATTACCCAAGAGCAATAATCCTATACCAGCAGAATTAATGAAGAAGAGAGTTAATTGGAATATACGTGCCACCAATAGTGGAGAATACTTGAGTTACATTGATATTAACTCTAGATATCTAATCTCCATGGTTTCAATTATTTAAAAAAAATAAATTAGCAATAACATATCTCTGGGATGTGAGGAGTTATGATTGTTAAATAAGGAAGCAGGAATAGTGTGTGGTTACCCCACGCCATAAACCCCACACCCTTACTAAACCTACACACCCTCCTGTCTATGTTCTATTTACACCATGGTCTGATCCATTTTATGTCCCTACTACGGACTCCAGTAAAGTAATACTAGTACTATTCTTGGTACTAACTACTATTTTTGTACTGGACAGGACTGGACAGTATTTGCTGGCTATATTTTGAATTGTCTGACATGTGTGTCCTTGATATTGATTTAACATTTGACAATGTTTAAAATTATCCAGTTATATCGTTTTAAGTTACATCCCAGCTGTGGAAAAAAATGTCTACTGTTAAGACCAACCTAAGAGGTAAACCTTAAAATAACCAAGTAACATCACTCCAAAGAAACCTTCGAGTATGGAAATAAATTAAGGTGTGTCAGATTGCTCCATGGTCAAGCATTTTGTCTATTGATGTGACAAACCTCCTCCCTTGCCACCTTTAAATGAATTTTGCCCTGCATAAAATGACAATGTCCCTATGCAATCCTCTGTATTTTCTATTTTTAAATTTTTAAACAACTGACAAATATGTTTATGAAAAAAATATTTTTGTGTGTATGCATTGGAAGGGTTTTCAGACCTTGCAGTGGAATTGTTATTTTTTTAATTATTTTTTTTTGTGTCTTTTTTCATCCGCTTTTTTGTGAGAATGCTTTACTTGGTCATGGTTGTAGTGCAGGTAGAGATTTATTGTTTGCTAGAAGGTGAACAGAGAGTCGAATACTGTGCATAAGATACATTTTGACCAACGCAAAGCCCACAACCTCTTGAAGTAACACAGTACAGTTTATTTACTTTTATATTGTAATAATTAATTTATTTGCAAAGCTAGTGCATGACATCAGAAATCATGTCAGTACAGATTATGTCTGAGAGGTCTGGGTATACCCCATTGTATCTAACATACCTGTTGATGAGGAGGGTATATTGTATGCCAAAAGCCAGAGATTTTGCAATGGTGGTGTTAAGAGATGTGGTGGTAAGGCTTCATTATTGTCGTACTAAGGAAGATGTTATGGGAGCTCCTAGGAAGACCCTGTCTATGCCAGAGACTTTTTTTTCATTTAGCTTTTTATGCTGATCTTTCATGCACAACTATGGCAAAATGTAGGGAATTTGTAAATATTACAAAGTCTCAAAAACCATAAAATTGCTTAGATATGGGGCTTCCCCCAAGTTGTTAATTTGTAGGAATGGTGCTTTGAAAACAGTTGCTCCTCAACTCACCTGGGGCCTTATGGGTGAGGTGTCCTCAAATTCATAATCACAAAGCTTCAGGCCCAGATGGGTTCTCAATTTTCTATTTTAAATACTCAGATATTTTAGACCCCCAAAAAACTGTGCTCCAGAGTGCAAGCTAACAGATTAAAACCTATGCTCCCATTGTTGGCATCTGCAGAACAAGTGGGGTAGTGCCAGGGTGTCAGGCTGGAAACAACACTAGGCACATAGATTTAACTTAAATAATGAAAAGGAACAAGTACTGGTGCTTTTATTGGTGTTTGATGATAAGAAGGCCTTTAAACATCATTCAATGGCATTACATGTCATCTCGCTGTGTAAATTTGGTTTCCCACCGAAGTTTAAGCAGGGTATTATAGCTCTGTATTATGTTTCTTCTGCAAGGATCTTAAATACTGTCTTCTTATCCTAACAGTTAGACCAGGGGTCCTCAAACCCCGCCCCCCCAGATGTTGCTGAACTACCACTCCCATGATTCTTTGAATTACATAGATAGCCAGATAATCATGGGAGTTGTAGTTCAGCAACATCTGGGGGGCCGGAGTTTGAGGACCCCTGAGTTAGACTAACACATGGAACTATGTAGGGATGCCCTCTCTCCAGTGATTTTTATTTAGCATTAGAATTTTTGGTTCATTATATTAAAAGCTGTACTTACTCCTATAGGAAAGCAAAAACTGGTATTGTCTTTACCCAAATGATGGAGACCCTCCAAAAATATAATGTCTCATTTTATAAAGACAATGTTTCAAAAATCCAAGCTTTACCAATAAGAAAGTCTAAAGAACTATCTTCCAATTCGAATGGAGGGGAAAATCCCTTAATTAGGGGATTAAACTAGCATATTTAAAACAGAGTATGCTGTTTGAAAACCATTGTAAACTACTTTCCAAAATTCAAGTCATGTTGGACCAGTGAACTAGGGATAGAGTGTTGTGACAGGGCAGCGTCAATGAGTTAAACTTATGATTCTGCCTCTGATCCTATGTATTTTCAGGACCATTCCCATATTAATTACAAAATGCATTCTGTCCAAATTCCAAAGAAAATTAAATGCTCATATTTGGAAACACAAACCAACAAGGATATTCCATAGCTCATTAGGATTTATTAGATATGAGGCTGGCTTTGGAATGATGGTTATTTAAAATTACTTCACTACCACAATTCTGTCACAGAGACTTGCACTTTACACTATACAGGAAGCTCCTCTTTGGCTTAAGCTGGAGGACTTTTTTCTACAACCCCACTCCTTCTTACACTTGATTTGGGCACCTCAACGCTTATTGCCACTGAGGTTCAATCCCCTTGCCACAACTCTGCTATCGTTAGATATATGGCAGAAATGGGCACATAAGTTACTAAGTCCCGCACAACAGACTTGACATTAATTGCTTGGGTTAACGCAGTTAACGCAGAGTTGAACGCATTCGGTAGTATATGTATAGGTATTAAGTTTACTCATAAACCTTTATTATTGTGTTATGTTGTGCTGACAAACCTCTCTAGACCCTCTAAACTCACTTATATGTTCCAACGGGAGAAATAATTAAATACTCAATTTTCACCAGAACAGTGGAACACGGCAATAGCCCAATTAACAGGGCCACACATCGCCTCATTCATAATAAGTCAACTAAAAAATCATTGCCTAAACCATAATAAGTAAACTAAAAAATCAACCATTAGATGGTATTTAACCCCCAACAACTGGCGCATATTAATTCCAATGCCTTGTCTCTTTGTTGGAGGTGCTGTATGTCTACAGGCACATTGAGTCATATATTCTGGCACTGTCCAGCTTTAGGTTCATATTTGTCTCAAAATTTGATACTTACCCTATCGTGGCACACCTTCTCTATGCCATTGGAAGTATATATTGGAAGGCGGGGCCTGCAGTTGTGGGAGGGGCTATGTCCCTTTAAAAGGAACTCTCCCTCCTACCTAACTTACCTGCTGGTCTAGACGTTCTTTTGGCCCACCCTCCTCTCCCTCTATTCAATACTATTTAAGGTAGTCCCACTTATTTACAGGCCTACCACACACGTCGGTTTCGGAACACCTCTACCGACTTTATTATTATTATTGCGATAAGTATACTCACTTGCTATTTCATACTATACTGAAATGGCCCCGAAAACAAATTGTGGATATGTTGCTGACTAATTTTTTTGGTATTATCATGCAAATCCTAATAGTGGCCATATGCTCCATAGCAGCAGCTTGGAAATCTCTCCAACCCCTATCTATGTCTCTGGTTCTGGAGAGGTTATCTCATAAAAAAATGTATGAAGAAATGACACATAAAATGACAGGTACAGTGCAAAAAACGTGATCAGAAATGGGCCTGATGATATATGCTCCACGTATAAACATGAAATTATCTTATATTATATTGTACCTACCTGATGTAACCTATTTGCTATATTTGTGAAATGCACATGTTTGTTTACTGTGTTTCTGTGTTAATTCCATGTAGTTGTTTCCTTGTGATTAGTATGTGAGTAAACCTCTACTAATAGAAATTAAGACACAGAAAAAAAAGTCTGCCCCCGTGGACCTGTCTCCATTAACACAGATAATATTGATTTTAAGAAGATCATTACTGTATTCATTATGATGATTTGTAGTTTGCCTAATGCAAGGGTTGAGATATAGATAAATAAATAATAATAATAAAAACAAAGCTTATTCTTGTGCTATGATGCTGCATCTGTGTTTCTTAATGGTCCAGCCCACTGTTATTTAATAACATTTAGTTTCTCAAGCATATTATGTTATGATATTCTGAAGCTCCTTTTGTGCAATCTCAGTTCATTGGATACCTGCTAAAACCGCTAATTGTGCCTTCTCAAATGATTCATAAAATGTGCTAAACCATTTCTGAGACAATTAGAAATGAGCTGTGCATGCATACGTGGTGCATGTCATATTCATGTGCAGGACTGGTTGGGTTATAACCTGCTTGCTATCACATGGATACACTCTCACGGAATTCACAGTAACCTTTTCATAAACCAAACTAACTCGCACACTGGCTTACCAGTTGCCAAATAGTGAAAATATCCATATATTTTCAAAATGCTTCAAATTATTATTTGGAAATGAATTAAAATAAAAGCTACAAATGATCTCTATCCCTATTAATGCTGATTTTTTATTTTTCTTTCATATTTTAAAATGACTGAAAATATCATTTAATCACTCATTCTTCACTCCATGAATTTAACAGGTCTACGGAAAGGATGCTATGCTGACCTAGACTTTTATTTTATAATTAGATCATTCTCTAAACGCCTCTTTAGATCATAAATAAACCCAATGTGCTGAGACCACTTGTACTATTCAAAAGCATTTATTAATAAATAATACATACTAATTATATCATTCATTTATTTATGGCCACCACATTTTGTGAAGCTGTTCTGCTCTCATTTCTCTAACAAGCTTAACAACCAACTGATCAGTCCTATTTTACTTTTGGTAGAGAAAACGTTTGCATTCATTTATTCATTCCATTATAAATTGATGTGTCTGTCTTACACTTTGTCATTCAGTCTCTCTGTTCAATGCTATGCCTGCCTCGGTGTCAGTTTATATATTGCAGAATCAATCTGTCTCGTCCGTATCTGTTAGGTTTGTTGTCACAGGTTGTATTAAGTTCCCCTGCTGTGAAAGAACAAAACAAAAAAGGGAAATATTTTTGTGTTACACATAGTATTAAGCTTGAAAGTATAACACAGGTGCTCAGTGAAGTAGTATACAAAAAAAATATGAATAAATGAAACAATGTTACATATCTGACTAGTGGTCACAATGCTAATCTTCATGGATCCAAAGATGGGGTTTGGTAGGTCCTTTTGGCCAAATTTCCCGTGGCTGGCTACAAGCTCTCTGTCACATCAAAAGCAGAGTTAATTGTTGAGGGTCCAGCTCATACGTAGGCTTCCGTCTGCTGCATGAACATTAAACATCATACTGGGATATGCATGATAGCTGAAACGTGTCAGTCACAGTTCTCCGTTTTTCATTTTGTTTTCCAGACACTGTTTGTGATCATCACTTTAGCCGTGAATACTTTCAAGGGCTTTCCATTGTTTTTTAACTGGCAGTTATGTACCAAAAACATAGCAGGCCCATAAGAACATTTGGCCATTTTTATTTTACTGGTTTTCAAATCTATTATATACAGTATAATATGTGGTAAAAATAGTATTTCTATGTCTAAATAAATATTTCAAGTATCTTTTAAACTGTATAGCATTTTATATTCCCACTATTTCTCTAGAGGATGGACACATAAATGGAAAATGAAAATGGTCTAAATGTATATAATTCTCAATCCTCAATTTTGTAGGTGTCCCTGAACAGCAGCATACTCACAAAATTATTTTTCAATGTTTTATGACCTAGCTTTTCATCTTAGGTTGCCCGGTGGTGACAGGGGACATTAATATTATGGGATCTTAAGCAAGATGCACTATCTCATGTGCACAATTTAGATAGTGAAGTTTGCCCGTGATATTTTGTTTGTGAGAAGTGTTTTTTGTCAATAGGTTACATTTTTGTCATTAAAACATTGCAGTCAGTTCTACTGCTCATTTACAGTCACACCAGATACCCACTGACGAACACTACATGTAGCAGAAATAAAAACATTCTTTAATTGTTCATCTTCTCTATAGGCTTTCTCTATGCCAATTGACAGGTGCAAAGCACAGAACTTATAACAATAACTGACAGAGATCTAAATGGAGGTGACCAGTTTCAGGTTAAAGAGGTGTTGATGCCTACATCTTACAAGTACATATTTATTAATTAGAGCCTCCAGCCATAGCTACTGGACATTATATCACTCTTTTTGGAAATAATCTGTTTTCTTTCTCTCCCCTCTTTTCTCTTTGGGCTTTTATTTACTTGGGTTTGGTAGTGTGTATCCTGTTCTAAATTCCTCCTTATTGATAGACTCTTCATTTCCATGTATGTTTTATTTTATTTTATTTTATTTATTCTGATCGTATTTTATGAGAAGGACATGGTCCCTTTAAGATATTATGACATTGTCATGTGCGAATAGAGTTATACATCTATGCATGCATAATAGAAGTGTCTTATAATTAAGCAATTGTAGCCTCAAAAGAGGTGCAAAGACACAAGAGGTGTACAAATAAAGTGTTAACAGTAATGGTTATTTACTACATAATTCTTACAATTTTTTATCATAAATTTTTTTTAATTAAAATCTTTTATTTATAATTTTCTTTTAATTATCTAATATACCTATGTGAATTCCCTTATAAACATGTTTGGATATTTCCTGTTCTTCTGATTCCCTGCCTGCTATTTAATTATGAAGTATTGTATATATGTGTATTTTGAGTAAATCACAGTTTAATTTGAAACAATCCCAGGCGGGAGTAACTATAGCAACATTTAGGGAATATTAATGCATTTTTAACTATAGATCAAAATAAGAAGGTTGCATGATGTTAAATATGGTATCAATAACTGTAACAATGTGCAATTATTATATATGCAATAAATTGTATATTAACATTGTTGCAAACTGAACGATTATGCTGCTATATAAGATGAGAGGAAAAAGCAGTCTGCGTATATTGAAAAAGCCGCGGTAACGGCGAAACGCGTTTGGATAGGACTGCATGTTCATCACTGAAAGCCAGCACTGAGCCCATGCCCCTACGTTTGTAACCAGTGTATCTTCACTCTCTACTGACTCGGGACGCCGAGGAATACATTCAAGGTCGGCATTTCTCATGCTCTCTCTGTTTCAGAGATCATATAGACGAAAGAAAGCTTGTTTAGTTTTTATTTGTTAGTTTTTATGTCTTATGAGCTATGACTCTAATAAATTTATTTTTTTAGCACTATACCTTGTGTTGGTGTGTAGTGTATACTATAAATATAGGATCTATTAACTAATTTTTGATTTTGCTGTCATTTATTTTCCATGAATTGGAGTTATATCATGGCATAACAGCATCCAGGGAGATCACCTGGATTCAATTTACAATACAAACTTATCACTGGACTTTTATTTGCATTTAAGTTTGTTTCATTATATTTTGTATATTGACAGATTAAGGGTAGTTTGTTATATTTTTCACATATTTATTAAGTTAAGGGATAAGTAAATGTAATGTTAAAATTCCTGGGAAGTGACAGATCCCCTCTAAATAAATATTATTCCAATATCTCAAGGGAGGATTAATTTAACCTATTCTTGTATTTTGGAATAACTGAGCAGACCTAAAACTCTCGTAGACAAAGTATGAACAGGATATCCTATAATAAAAATGATAGGAAAGAGAGAGAGAAAACAGAAATAAAGGGCTTAGGCAATATGCCCTAAATAGACTATAAACAGGAATGAAAGTAAAAAATAAGAAAACTTATAGATAAACATATAGGTTAAAATAGAAGCACAATTAAAACAGAACAGAACAAATAGGTTATAGGATTACTGGAAAAGGATAAATTTAGTTTATAAGCCACCAATTAGAAGGAGTATTGATCAAGCAGGAAAATAACAGCATATAATATTACTTTGAGACAGAGTCCAGATTGGTGTTATGCAGGTAGGTATGCAGCAGACAAGTTGTATGGATCAGCCTGGTAGAAATCAGGTGGGCAAGATAAAGTGTACTTCAGGCTGGTATTGAGCACAGTTGGAAGTAAGCAGGATTGAGGAGTCGTTCAGGGCTGGTATTGAGCAAGGTTGGAAGTAAGCAGGATGGAGACGTAGTGTGGGCTGGTATTGAGCAGGGTTGGAAGTAAGCAGGATGGAGGAATAGTTCAGGCTGGTATTGAGCAGGGTTGGAAGTAAGCAGGATGGAGGAGTAGTTCAGGCTGGTATTGAGCAGGGTTGGAAGTAAGCAGGATGGAGGAGTAGTTGGGGCTGGTATTGAGCAGGGTTGGAAGTAAGCAGGATTGAGGAGTAGTTCTGGCTTGTATTGAGCAGGGCTGGAAGTGAGCAGGATTGAGGAGTAGTTCGGGCTGGTATTGAGCAGGATTGGAAGTAAGCAGTATTGAGGAGTAGTTCAGGATGGTATTGAGCAGGGTTGGAAGTAAGCAGGATTGAGGTTTAGTTCAGGCTGGTATTGAGCAGGGTTGGAAGTAAGCAGGATTGAGGTGTAGTTCAGGCTGGTATTAAGCAGGGTTGGAAGTAAGCAGGATTGAGGAGTAGTTCAGGCTGGTATTGAGCAGGGTTGGAAGTAAGCAGGATGGAGAAGTAGTTTGGGCTGGTATTGAGCAGGGTTTTTAAGTAAGCAGGATGGAGGAGTAGTTCAGGCTGGTATTGAGCAGGGTTGGAAGTAAGCAGGATTGAGGAGTAGTTCGGGCTGGTATTGAGCAGGGTTGGAAGTAAGCAGGATTGAGGAGTAGTTCGGGCTGGTATTAAGCAGGGTTGGAAGTAAGCAGGATTGAGGAGTAGTTCAGGCTGGTATTGAGCAGGGTTGGAAGTAAGCAGGATTGAGGTGTAGTTCAGGCTGGTATTGAGCAGGGTTGGAAGTGAGCAGGATTGAGGTGTGGTTCAGGCTGGTATTGAGCAGGGCTGGAAGTAAGCAGGATGGAGGAGTAGTTCAGGCTGGTATTGAGCAGGGTTGGAAGTAAGCAGGATGGAGGAGTAGTTCAGGCTGGTATTAAGCAGGGTTGGAAGTAAGCAGGATTGAAGCAAAGAAGGTAAGTCCACAGGTTGGTTTCACAGGAGCCATGATCTAAAGTGTTTCAGGATGAGCATCAACTTCATTCTAAAGGCCCTGTAGTGAGTTGGGTGTAGCCTTTTGTAGATTGCTCAATTAGTCCAGGTGAGGATTATAAGGTAAGTTTTCAGAACTAGAGGCAAGGGAGGCCACTGGTGGTCAAACATATTCAGTGCAGGAACTTGGCTTTAAAGGAACAGAATAAACGGAACAAAAAGTCTTGTTTGTCAGGATAGGATTCTGACAATAAGAGCTAAACTAGAGAGTTCTCCAACTCATCTATCTTGTCAATTTTTCTATTTCCCTGTGAGCCCATGGGCTTATGATTGTTTGGTGCTCCAGGCCAATGCTTAAATGGACACTGTAATCACTAGAACCATTTTATTCAATGGAATAAACCATCTTTAAGCAGTTTACGCCTTGGAGGTTGTAGCTGAGACAAAGATTGCATACTTCCTTGTAGCCATTCTGCTTCATACCTGCTCAGGCAAATGTCAGAGGGGATGGGTTGCCGAGGAGTTTTGCTTAGCATTAAAACATTTAAAATGAAGAAGAAATTTGTTGGTTAAAAAAACCCTCAGACTGGTTTGATTTCCAAAGTATATAAATTAATAGGTAAACATTATTGTACAATGGCTAAGATTGTCTTATTGGCTCATAAATGTTCCTTATCAGCAAGATTACAGGAGAACTCGTTTAAGGTTTTGACAAGGTGGGATAGAGTTCAATATATGCTACATATATTGAATATACATAAAATGATAGTTTGGACAGATGCTGGCATTGTTTTTATAATACTGGCACCTATATACATACCTGGTGGTCTTGTCCACTTATAATTTCTTTTAGGGAGGAAATTGTCAATATAATAAAATCTTTAGGTGACTTTGAATTGGAAATGAACCATACCCAAGTATTGATTCACAATATACCACAATCAGTTAAGACATACAGGAGTTTTCTCACTATTAGGCTGACTAATACAGCCAAGATATTAATTTCAAAATATTGGAGACAAACAAAAACGTGTTCCATTGTTGAATGGGTTAATGCAGTGGATGAGTTGTATTAACTGTAACAATTACTATACCTAAGTAAAGGAAAATGTTCAGAACATAATAAAAGGTGGATGCCGTGGATTAGCTACAATAAAAAATTAGATAAGAGAAATGAATCAGTTATATATATTCAATTAGGAGCTATGTAGTAATAAATTGCAGAAAGAATGGAGGAGTAGATAAAGGGGAGGGGAAGATGGAGGGATGTACAGTATTTAATTTAATTTTTTTTTGGTGGTGTCTAATGAGTAAAATAAGAAAAATATGCTCTGTGACTTATTCAGTGTAGACTAGGTAAAATAATACTCAAATGGGATGTAAAGTGGATACATATTGTAATTTTTATTTTTGTATTTGTAAAAATAGTTTAATAAAAAAGATAAATAAGATTTAAAAAAAATTTAAATGGCTTAATGCTGAATGGAAGGACAGTGCCAAGGGGACTCCAGATACAATAGCCACTTCAATGAGATGAAGTAATTATGGCGCCTTTAAGAAGGTTTGTGGCAGTGCTGGCCTTGTTGACCTCAACTCCTTCAGACTGGTTGACTGACTCACTCTTTCACAGCAACTACAAGTTGGTTTTCTCTAGTTCGCTAGTTCTGTAGTTCACTAACAATGAGGATGGAATGGTGTGCATTCCAGCGGGTAGTGACACAGAGAACACAGGAATAATATGTGAAACATTAAAAAGTAAAACAGGGAAAATTAATGTTAACATATCTGAGGTGTCTAATATATTTTAATTAAATTCATTGTAATTAGTAAATGTACTTCACACATAAGAAGGCATATCACATTCTATAGCAAAAACTAAATAAAACACAGCCGTAGCCTGGTTGGTTGCATTTTTGTCTTAATCCATCTCTCACTTACAACTTGTAAGTTGAGAAAACAAAACGAGAAAAAACGTCTGTAAACATAAAGCCAAGAAAATCGAGCATTCTTCGAATAATTATCAACATCTAATGTGCTTTTACGAACCATCCCTCACAAGGCATAATAGAGATTTTGCAAATCACCAGCAATAAGTGTAATGTAATATTCACAAATAAGAAAATGAATCTATTAAGAGCTGAAGAAGTAGACTGCTAATGGATTAACATAATAATGTGTTGTGCATGTTGATTTGATTAGTGGATAAGCGTATACTAACCAGATTTCACTTAGCGAAGCTCACAGATATTTGAAATTAAGCTTTATTTTGCAGATGTGTGTTTGAAACTACTTTCTTTGTAGATGATAAAAGCAAAATGGTTTAAAGAAGAGCTGGGTAGATTTTCTATTTATTAATTTTTTACTAGTTATAATAATTATAAAAAATTTTTTTGTTATAATGTTCTTGTGGCAGAAGGTTCTCTTTTCTTTCCATTATTCTCTCTTGGTAAGATCACCATCAATGTGTTTTAAATTAAAAAAAAATCAGAATTTAGATTAGAGACAATATGCGCTGAGATCAACCCAAGATTTTGCCAATTACATTTAGAATCCTCTCAGTAACAGGAAACATTGTCTCCGTTTAACAAACAGAACATACATTTTCCACCTTATTTATTATGTCTTATCAGAAGAGTTCTCTTATAATGGACTAACTGTTTAGTTAACTTAAACAAATTCACAAAAAAAAAATCCTATGTGCACATCGTTTTTCTAGTCTTCTACAAGGAATTAACCAAATTTCCACTCTATCTACTACTTAATATTATGGAATATGTTGAAGTTACTCCCCAAACTTGGGACTCACAACCAGAGTGCTGCTATCACAGCTGGGACTATCTTCACTTTCCACATCCCTGCTAGCTCTTCTTTCAGTCCTTGGTTTATATACACAACAGTTACACCTAGTTTGGGGCATGATTGAATGGTGAATGTGACTAGCTGGGTGGTTGGATAAGAAGTGTGTGTGTGTGTATGTGTATGAAGACTGCTTCTGGTATTGTTATGTGTTTTTGAGGTTGTGCTTCTTATGTTGTATTTAGGGCTGTAGTGGAGGAATAGGGGCTATAGTGCGGATATAGTGGCTACAATGGGGAGATAGGGCTGCAGTGGGGGTGATAATGGCTATAGTAGAGTGATTTGGGCTTTATTGGGAAATAGGGACTAATGTTGAGGGTATGAGTGCAATAGTGGGGAGATAGTAGCTGTAGTGCAAGGATCAGGGCTATTGTGGGGGGAGCAGCTGCAACGTGGGTTCCTAGGACATTTGGCTGTAGTGGGGGACATGGGCTGAATTGGAAGAATAGGTGTAGTGGGAAGGATGGTGGCTGCAATGGAGTACATGGTATATAGTGGGGGTATAGGGACTGTAATGTGGGTATAAAGGCTATAACGAGTGATAGGGGTTGTAGTGGGAAGGATAGTGGCTATAATAAGGGAATAGTGGTTGCAGTTGGGGGTATAGCACCTGTAATGGGGGTAGTAAATATAGTAGGTTTAAGGTTGTAGTAGGGGCCTGTCGCTATAGTGGGGGATAGAAGCTATAGTGTGGGATAGGGTTTGTAGTGGGGAGATGGGGCTGTAATAGGGTAAAAACATTTTTGTCTAAGAAAAAAAGGAACAAAATTAAAATGTATTCTCCCCTCCTTGAGGTTTACCTTGAGCCCAGGAGGTGGGAATCCTGATCCTAGATTGTCCACCGAGAGATGAAGCATGTCTGCAGGCACCTTCAAAGCCACTGCCGGGGAATGTATAAGAGCCTTGCCGTGGTAACGCAACGCTCTAATACAGTGCAGACGAGGGAGACTTATTACCGTATTTCGATTTAACTGCTAATATTGTATGCGAAACTGCAGGAGAATGGGCTGGCTGGTGAGGAAGATATCTTATCTCCCTGCCGGCCGTGCTGCCCTTCTCCTATCTGCCACCCCAATGACGTCGCCTTGTGGGAAATTTGGCCGGGTGACAATACTGAAGATCTACATGTGCGAGAGTACATGACTGATGTGAACTCCTGGCAGATGAAGCAACCAGAGCTGATGATCAAAGATGGTGATGCCCACAGGAGACAGAATCAGGTAAGTATAACTCACTTCTGATGCTCCCTTGGGCCACTGCACACCAAATGGTGATATCAAAAATATGAAAAACAGATGGGTATCCTTAACTTTGTCAAAAAGCCAAAGGGTAAATCCCAAATAACACACTCATGTCTTTAGATTGTAAGCTCACAGGCAATCTAGCTAAGCACTTTGTATAAAAGAGCTTCAATGGCTAGATTTCAGCTTACCGGCAGGGCCTTCTCTACCTTTGGTATTTGTCTGTGTATATTGTGCGTCCTTCACTTATTGTACAGCGCTGTGCCATCTGTTGGCTCTTTATAAATACCAGTAATAAATAAATAAATGTCTCAGTTTCCCCTGCCTCAACCTACCTGGTGAAACCCTTTTGAAGCAATGTAATTTTTAAATACTCAAATCATGCTTTGAGAACTTTTTTCTACAGCAACATAATGTAGCTTTAAGCTTCAGCTCTACATTGAACAAGGTACATAAAAAAATGATGGTTTAAGTAAAATTGAATAAATTAGCATTTTGCCTTGATGTGCTAAGATGTTTTCATTGAATTCTTTTAATGTTCCAGTAACTAGTTTCTTTTGATTGTATGTTAAATTGTGTGTGAAATTACACACAAAGTGAGTCTTTTAATCATATTGTTCAGAAGATTGTGTACCACCTCCAGTTTTTATCATTTGTGGGAAAAGGTGTTTATAGATTAAAATGGTACTTTGCTGGAGACTGATTTTAAACTAAAAATAAAAACAAAAAAAGAGAGAATAAAAAAGGAAAAGAAAAACCGTAATCAGTTCACAATATTAGGGAATTTGGCAGGAATTCAACTCTATAAGTCAGCAGAAAAGAACAGCCGATGGTAAAAAAAAGAAAAAAGCATAAAAACTATATCCATAAACTATATTCCCTAATTAATTACAAGGTCCTTTTACGGCAACTACCTGGTTATGACCCACGTTTAACTGAACTTCTGCCATGAGCTCACAGCCAGCCATTATCGCAGTAGCAACAGAGGGACAGAGCTTTGGGGACCTAGAAAACATTGGTTGCACAATATAGGTCTGTGACGGTCCACCCCGTTCAGGGTGACAACTGGGGCAGGACTCCCAGCTAACACCTCCGTAAAAGGACTATAACCTCCTATTTGTTCCTTTGTGCTTTTACCCTGTAAGACATTTGGGAGCCAAATATGTCAGCAAACTACCACCAGCGACTCGCAAGAGGCTCATTCAGGCACAGAGCACCTGACTAGGAGCAACCATAAACAACATGGAACTATGCATCGGATCACAGGATGCTGCGATCTGGTGAAACTTCATTAGAGTAGTATTCAGTCCCAGAACCATCAAACGGGCTGCTATTTGTAGGTAACGAGGCATCCAAAGACACAGATATGAAAGAGGCGAATTACAGTTGAACAGACATATAGTCAAATTCCAGGTTTCATTTACGTTTTGTTTTGATCACAACGTGTATATTTGGCTCAGTTCAGGGGTTAATAAATAATTTAATAATTTAGTAAAATAAATTATCTGGTTGTGATTCAGTTATGTGTCAGACGCAAAAAAACCGGGGTGGGGAATGTATTGTGTGCCATGTAGACTCCCTGGTAGTTAGAGGTATATATAAACTGGTCAGGCCCTGGGGAGATAGCGCAGCTAAGCAGACAAGGGCACATGTAGGAGTGTGGGGATAGATGCGTGGGAGTGTCTTGGGAAGTGTGTGTGTGTGTGTGTGTGTGTGGGGTTAGGGCTATGTGAGCTAGTAGGGGGGAGGTCTTACCTCAGTGCCACTTGGGATTTGGGCCAGCAAACAGCTTGCTGTCCTCCTGCTTCTGTTTGCCTGGGCCTGTAGTCTTCACAGCTTGAGGGATGGATATTGAGGCGATCCTGGCATCCCTCAGGGCTGCTGCAGCGCTGGATGGTGGCCGGCAACTGAGGGAGCAATTTGCAAACATTACTGGAGGTATAGCTACCAGTGTGGTCCCCCCGCGGCCTACCTTCCCCTGGGGCACCCCCTCTGGTCTCCCCTGCTGCCTCCCATGCGGTCCCCGCCCCTGGGGGCCGTTCCCACCTGCCAGGCTCTCTCCTGACACTACTCCTTGGGCCCGGTTGAGGAGCAGGAGCCCGGGCCGAGGCACTGCCGGGACCGCGTGTCTGGGGCTCAAGGCAGGTGGCCTACCACCAGTGGCCATGATTTGCGGCATTCCGCGCGGCCTGCCGTCTCCATTTATGCACGGCCTGGTACTACCAGGCCGGGGATGCGGCCTACTACCGCCGCGCGGCCTGTTACTGCAAGGCCGGGGATGCGGCCTACTACCGCCGCACGGCCTACCCGTGGATCTCCATCCGCTCCATCCGCCCTGGCCGCCAGCGCTGGATTGCATGCCAGGGGCGGTGGGCGGCGGATATAGCTATCCAGGCGGCGGGTGGCCGCCCGGCAACTGTCCAGGTCCCCCCGCGGCCGGCAGGAAAGGGAGGGCGGTAAGTAGGCCCTCGTGGGCCGCATGTGGTACCTTGGTACCACCGTTTGGGGTCCGGGGGGTCCCCTTGCCCGTCGGGAGCCTCCTCTGCCGGTGAGGAAGGCTCCCAGGGCTCTGTCTCCCCTGTCCCCCCTCTTTCCCCTCTCCATTCTGTTTTTTCTTCCAGGGGGCCCAGCTTACCCTTGGCTGGGCCCCCTGGTCCCCCCTCCTCTTGCCCGGTTTCTTCTTTCCCCCTCCCCCCCTCTGGTCCCCTCCTTTTTCCCCCCTTCTGTTTTATCTTCCCCCCTTCTGGTCTCTATCCCTCCCTGTCTGCCTCCCCTGTTCTCCCCGCCGTGACTGGACCCTCCCCCCCTGCAGGTCACTTACCTCGGCCATCTCCTCTGGGGCGTGGGCTCTCATCTTCTCTGCTGCTCTCTTCTCAGGACACTGCTGCAGTTCGTGGACCCGGCCAGCAGGTGGCGCCTGGAACACAGCTGATGTCTTCTGTGGATGCTGGAACTGCTGTTTCTTTGCCTCAGCTTTCTGGGAGTGCAGTGCCGGGCTTGGATCGCCAGTTTGCGACTGGTGAGTACTTTGTTCCCTCCACTTCTGGCCCTGCGGGTCCCGGGCTGGGAGGGTTCCTCTCAGGTCTTCGGGTTTTTTTGGATCAGTGGGAGCGGGGGATGGCGGTTAGTGGGGTCAATTCTATTGATGGTCAACTCCGGTCAGCTTGGTCCCCTGCCCTTTTCCCTCCTCATGTTCAGTCTTCTCCCCCTCCTGGGCCCCTACCCGGGACGGGTGGCGGTATGGTGCCTCTGGGTTCCCTGGCGCCCGCGGTGGCCAGTGTTGGTTCCGTCTCAGGCGATGCATGTCTTGAAGGGGGGGTCTCGTACGTAGCGTGTGGTGCTGCTTACATGTGCTGGTCTTGCCCTCTGGGCTTGCACTTGAAGCAGGAGACGAATGAGAAGATTTGGAAGGGGGAATTTGTGGAGATATTTTCTCTCCTACTGCTGGAGGAAGCTCCTCCCGTGGTGGACAAGGACAGTAAGGAGTCGGAAAAGGATTGGGAGAAGTACCGTTTTCGCAAAATTCCCAAGACCTTTGGGAACTGGATTCGGGAGTTCTCTATTTTGGCCAGCGTGGTGGTGGAGAAGTCTCCTCAGAAGTGCTCCGCGCTGTTCTGTTATCAGGACACGAGTTGGAACGCTTGTCACACCTATGGGGGGCTGGGTTGGTGGAGGTACGACGAGCAGTTTCGACAGCGGCTGGCAGTACGTCCCTCGCTGTCGTGGGATCAGATGGATATCGGCCTCTGGCTTTCCCATCATGACTCGTCCAGCCCGTCAACAGGGCGCGTTTTCGTCCTTTCTTAGGTGGGCCGGTGGGGGCACGTCGTCCTCCTCATTGGCCTCTGGTCAGAGGTCTGGCTGTTGTTGGAAATTTAACAACAGTCACTGTAAGTGGGGGTCCTCGTGCCGGTTTAAGCACGAGTGATCCGGCTGCGGTGGGGCCCATCCTGCCTCCCGCTGTTTCAAGCGGGGCAAAATGGGGGAGAAAGGGGACATGGGGGCTAAGGGCGACGACACCGGTCCTCGTAAACGCGATGTGCCCGTGGCTCGACCTTTATAGGAATTGGGCTGCAGCACGGATCCTGGTGGATGGGTTTTAGCAGGGGTTTTGGATCCCTTTCTCTGAGCGCCCTCCGCTGCTCTCCGTACGAAACCTAAAGTCTGTGCAGGCTTTTCCTCAGGTAGTACGGGAAAAATTGGATGAGGAAGTCTCCTTGGGTCGGATGGCTGGCCCGTTCTCCGCCCCACCGATGGTTAATTTGTGGGTTTCTCCTATGGGTTTGGTGCCTAAGAAGGATCCCGGGAAGTATCGTTTGATTCACCATTTGTCGTACCCTCGAGGGGTTTCGGTGAATGATGACATTTCCACTGAACTTTGCAGGGTTTCCTACGCATCCTTTGATGCAGCGGTTCGCATGGTGAGGGCGGCGGGCCCAGGGGCGTTGCTGGCTAAAGCGGATGTGGAATCTGCCTTCTGGCTGCTCCCGGTGCATCCGGAGTGCCATCATCTTTTGGGGTGTGCCTTTGAGGGCCAGTTTTTTGTGGACATGTGCCTCCCTATTGGTTGCTCGCTGTCCTGTTTTTCCTGACCTGCGCCTAGCGGTGTCCCGGGCCCTGGGGCGGCGTAAAATCCAGCTGCACTGACTGCAGTCTCTGCTGGGGAAGTTCCATTTTGCCTGTCGGATCTTGCCAATGGGGTGTATCTTTAATAGGCGTTTGGCAGCGGCAACGTCAGGGGTTGTTCACCTGCGGCATTTTGTCCGGCTTACCAGGCCCTTGTGGGCTGACTTGCCTGTTTGGGATTCCTTTTTGGCCTCCTATAATGGCAGGTCGTACTGGCAGGCCCCGGAGGTCTCTAATGCGGACCTCCATTTGTTTACCGATGTGGCAGGTTCGGCCGGCTTTGGGGCCATTATGGGAGCCAAATGGTGCGCTGACTCGTGGCCGGAGAATTTGGCGTTTCTGGAGCTCTTCCCTATTTTGGTAGCTTTGGAGGTATGGGGTTCCCTGCTGGTAGATAGACAGGTGGTCTTCCATTGTGGCAACTTGGGAGTAGTGCAGGCTATTAACCAGCTGTCTGCTTCTCCCCCCCCCCAACCCCCCCGTGGTTCGCTTACTGCGGTGCCTAGTTCTGCGCTGTCTGGAGCTGAATGTGTATTTTAGGGCTGTGCACATCCCGGGTGTTCGTAATGTGATAGCCGATGCTCTCTCTCGTTCACAGTGGGACGTGTTTCGGGCGGTGGCTCCGCAGGCCGAACTGGAGGGTGTCCCGTGTCCGACAGAGATTTGGTCCTTGGGTATGACAGACTAATGGAGTTGGTCTGTGGGTCGGTCGCTGCGGCCACATGGGACCGCTATAATAAGGTTTGGAGGGAATGGGACGGATGGGAGAGGTCCCGCGGGGGCTTCAGGGACTCGTCCACTTGCTTGCAGGGTTTGGTTCTTCTCTTGGGGGACTGGGAGGCCATGGGATTGTATCCCTCGACCATTTCGGCGCGCTTGACGGGGCTCAGCTTCTTGTTTAAGTTGCGGGGTTGGGACAACGCTACCAAGGCGTTCATTGTACGCCAGGCGCTAAAGGATTTGAGGTGGGCAAGGGTGTCTACGAGAGACTCGAGGCGTCCTATCTCAGGCACGCTCCTAACTATTTTGTGTGAGGCGTTGCACGGGGTTTGCCATTTGGATTTCGAGGTTTGGCTCTTTCGTCTGGCCTTCTTTGGTGCCATGCGGATTGGGGAGCTGGTGTGCCCCAGCCGGCAGCAAGTGGGGGGGGGTGCTATTTGGGGACGTTTCGTGCACCGCTGATCGGATCTCGTTCAGGATCCCACGCTCTAAGACGGATGTCTTGGGAGGAGTAAGTGGGTCCGGTTGGGGGCTGTTCCGGGTTCCGGCATTTGTCTTGTTTGGTCCTTTAGGGAATATTGTGATGTGCGCCCTTCTCCCACGCTGCCACTCCTGGTGCATGGGGATGGTAGTTTCCTTTCCCATTTCCAGTTTATTAGAGTTTTTCGTTTGGGGCTGGAAGCCGTGGGATTGGATAGCAGGGAGTTCGGGGGCTATTCATTTCTCATTCGGGTGGCGACCGAGGCCTCTAGGCTTGGCATGCCAGCGCAGGTGGTTCAGATTGGCAGGTGGACTCGAGACGTTATGTTTCCTATGCTCGTCTGGCCGGTTTGTTGACGTGATTTCTTTCCGCAGTTTCAGCTCTCCCCAGGATCTGGATCATTGGGCACTCTTATGTTTACTGGGCTGGGCAGCGTGCGGCGGTTTAGCCTGGAGGCGAGAGGTTGGGTTTCACACCTTCCGAAGCAGAAGTTCGATGGCTCGGTGCGAAGGGTATGAGGTGGTCCCGGCTCCTCCCCGAGTTGGTGCAGCTGTCCCATCTCCTGGGGGCGCAGAGTATCCTGGTGATCTTGTGAGAAACAAGTAGGTGTGGTAGTAGTTGGCGCTTATACTATACTTTATATATGGTGGTAATTTTTAGCTGCTGAAAACACTCTGTGGGTACTCCCAATACTCCACCATAAGACAAAAAACACCAAAAAAAACCAAATAACTTGAGGTTTGGTTGGTATTTCTACCTCCCACGCCTCCAGTTAGAGTGGATATCTCGATCGTGTACAAATAACTTACCCCTTTTTTTTAAAAACAGCTCGTTAGGGGATGTACATATAAAAAATGAAAGATTCAAAAAGAAATAATCGTGCAATATTGTATACACACAATGTACAGTAATTTCAGTGAGTTGTAATTTACTCACATTTTTTAGAGCCTTTTCGGTTTATAAGGCTCTAAACTTCCAAATTTCTGTGTCTTTTAAGGTAGACAGCTGGACCCCTTTCTCTTATATTCTTCTTCCCAATATAGACATAGGAAAATAAAAGAGGCAGAACTCTGGGTGTAGTACTTCAAAGAGATCTTTTTTCAATAATAAATATTTAAAAGAAAAAAGAGTGGTGCTCACCTTTTATAGAGCCTTTTGGTTACTGGTGATCTACCTGGGGGGAATGATCTGGGTTCAGTGCCCATTTTGAATTTGATTTCGGCAGTGAGGTGGGACTTAGCCCGCATTTTGGTTTTGTTCCCCAGCGTGCGCTTGGTTTGGTCTGAAGTCATTGCCCGCAACTATTGGCGTGGCGCCAGGAGCCAAAGTGCCATGGAGCGTTGCCGACGCAAGTTAAACAGGCGGGTTTCCCAGTTTGTTTTGGGGGTTCGGGGGATCCGGTCCGACATAGGATTTTTGAGCGGGAGGCGGCTCATTTTTTTCGGGGGATGGTGTACACCTAACGGAGGTCAGGCTCGACCTTTTTAATCTCGCCCTACAGGAGGCGGTGGAACAGGCCATGTGTGGTTTTGGTGGGGTTCCCCGCTGATTTAGGGGTAAAGCAGCGGATCTGGTAGCGGGGATATGTCCTTGCCAATTAAGTTTGAGGGGTTATGTTTAAGGATGGAGTAAGTTCATTATGTTTGCAGGTCTCAACCTCCCCTGCTTCAAATGGTTAATATTAGGTTGCCTGAGGTGTCGTGCCCATTGAGCGTGGATAAGGTCGGCTGATGGCGGGCATTGGAAGGATATGATTTTAAGACGAGGGGGGAGGTGAGAGGAAGTGGGGATTAGGAACCACTGTATGTTTATTGCCAAGGATGGTTGGGTCTCTGTATAACACTATGTGTTGAGTTATATATGTACATATGTTAATTTATGATTATTTATTTCTAACAATTTGGTTACAGAAAAGAAGAGTTTAATAAATAAAGTTATGGATGTGTTATGCAGTAATTTATTTATGTTATAATAAATGCTGTGGCCTGTTCATCCATACTAAGTTGTCTGTCGTTATTGGGGGGTTGAATGGGGTTAGTTATGTTTATGTTGCATCATAATTCCCCACTACGTACATACATGTTGCTGAATTAAAGTTGTTCATGCTTTACCCTTCATCAAGCCTCGACTGATGTTTGGGATATTGCAATAACCGCTATACACCTCCTGTACTAGGGAAACAGAATACTTGGCTGAGATACTTAGCCAAGTATAGAAGCTCCGTCACAAAGTCATAGTGCTATGGTGCTCAGAGAATGCAAAACAAAAGAAGTGTATACCTTTAAGGTAGGGAAAGGATTAGCCAGGGCCTGAGACTACAACACCAAGTGTGTAGAATTCAGGTTCATTTAGAAGGGACCACAGGGTCCAAAAAATAAAAAACAATTTTATTAGTAATAATTAGTTAAAAACACAAAAAAATATATATATCAGAAATAACACAGAGATCGTGGTGTCTATATTAGCTAGACTCTGAATAAAATGAGGATGAGAACCAAAATTATAGTGATATATACAAGATAGACTCTGATTTAGTGGTAGAGCAATGAACTAGTCCTAGCGCACGTCTGCGCAAAAGGAAAGAAAGGAGGGGGGGGGGGAGAAAAAGTAACAAATGCCAGTTGCAAACAAAGTAGTAGAAAAATGCTGTAAATGATTAAAATAGAGTAGGGCAGCCAAAATAGCGTGTTGGAAGGCTGGTGCGTACAATATATATCGCAGTGTGTTGGCAGATGAGAGTTCTCAACAGTATCGGCCGATATAATAAAGGATATATGTGTTAAAGTAATCAAAAGTGTCAGTCCGAAACTGTAACATAGGTATACCGAGGTGTATCTAAATGTATCGGTAGATGAGAATTCTCAGCCATATCAGTGGATAGTTTAGAGGTATATATCTTAAATAGTACGAGTGCAGCCCTAAAAATGTATAACAGAAGAATGTTAGCACTGGGCTATAATGTAGCAAAAAGATTAATACTGTAGCCGAAATTGTTAGGTGATGCTAGCGCTGCGACTGACCCTCCGCCCCCGTGCCTTCAAGGGCACCTGACGCTCACCCCACTAATATCGAAATGAACAAAAATCAGAAAAAACAAGTGGTGATAGGAAATAATCAATGATAGAAAAACGGCAGCATAGAAAAGCCGTGTGGCTCCTGGTAAGTGATGCTAGCACTGCAGCTGACACTCCGCCCCCGTGCCTTCGAGGGCACCTAGCGCTCACCCCACTAATATAGAAATAGACGAAAATCAGAGAAAACGATTAATAGTAAGAAGTAATCTATGATAGGAAGAACAACGGCATAGAAAAGCCGTGTAGCCCCTGACGCGCGCGTTTCGCCCGCCAAGCTCGTCAGAGGGGAACCGGTCGGGAGAAAAAGCCGGGTTTAAATAGGAAGAAGAAATAGCTGATTGGTTGGAAGCAATATGTGCGGATTGGATGGCAAAATATGACGTCAGAGAAAAGGGGGAGGTGTGTTTATTCAACCTAGCGAGGGATATTAACCCTAAACCCCCAAAGAAATAATAAGTTGATCACTTCATAGACAAGAAAAACCTGATACAAAGGAAAATAGTGAATGAAACCAAGAATAATGTATAAATATATATCAATTGTTGTATATGATTTTAAAAAAGAGAATACATAAAGGATAATTGTAAACCTTACTCTGTTCAAGATTGTGCCGACAGAGAGACCGATATCAAGATACATAGAGCAATGGTCGATAGGCAATAACAGAAAAATATACAAAAACCATATATAATAAAAAAAAATAAAAAAATAAGAAAAAAAAAATAAGAAAAAAATAGAGAAATGATAACTAGAAGATGTAACCAGAAGATTGAGATGATAATAGTAGACAGAAGAAAGATGTACTACAAATATGGGAATACAAATAAAAATAATAATAATAAAGGTACCGATATAGTTCAGAAACGGCAAGATAACCTAACAGACTAGTCTCCAAAATGGAGAAAAATGCCCATAGGAATAATACTGAAGTAATAAAAATAGCCGATGTGGTTCAGGGGCAGTAAGATCAATTGTACACCTAGCATGCTGGTCTCCAAATTGGAGGAACATTAGATGATGGGTATAAAAATATATATATATATATATATAGTAAGAAACACACCCATCAAGGTTGAGAACTATAAGTGTATGTGTATATAGACGTACATATCAAAGAATGCTGCAGTCATGATGTTAAATTATATTATATGGGACTATAAGATTGTAGCAATAGATCAACTTGATCCTGCAGTCGTAATATTATATATTGTATCGAGCTGTAATGTTGCAACGCTAGATCGGCGTTGATCTTGACAGTTGAATGATTATTCATAAGCTACAAATGGAAAATAAAAATAAAAAACAGAAGAATAAAGTTACTTATGAATAAAAGGGGTGAAGTTGAACTCCTCATTAAGCCCATGAGGGGTCAGAGTTTGGAAATGGTAGATCCATCTGGATTCTTTCATTAACAGTATTTTGTTGAAATTGCCCTTCCGAGAATTTAAGGTTATTCTTTCTATAGCCTGAAATGTCAGATGGCTAGAGTTACCCCCATGATGGAGTCTCACATGATTGGATAGTGGGGTAGAGACATTCGGGTTGGAGATTGAGCAAATGTGTTGAAGGATCCTTCTTCTAAATTGTTGGTAGGTTTTACCGATATACTGAATACTGCAACTGCAGGTTATGAGATAAATCACTTTTGTGGAATGACAATTAATGAATTGTTTAATGTTATATTCTTTTTTTGTGCGAGTGCTCAAAACGGTTTTAGAAGGCTTGATATGTTTGCAGGCCTTACAATGGCCACATTGATATACACCAGCAACCGGAGTTAGCCAAGTTGGATTACGGCTGGGTTCTAGATGGCTGTGAACGAGATGGTCACGGAGGTTCTTAGCCCTACGTGCAGTAATGTTGGGGAACTTGGTGATGTTGTCCTTAAGATCTTTGTCATAATTGAGGATTGGCCAGTTGTGAGACATAATGTGTAGAATAGGTTCCCAGTATTGGTCATATGTCCCGATACATCGAATGATATTGGAATCCGAGACTTGTCTGTTAGCGTGTAGACTCTCGTTCCTATTTATAGCAGAGGCTTGTTGGTAGGCTCTTTTCAATATTCTGTTCGGGTAGCCTTTTTGTTTAAACATAGTTCGTAGCTTATGAGCTTCAAGTTGGAATGTTGCATCATTAGAGCAGTTGCGTCTGGCCCTCAAATATTGTCCGTATGGGATGCCAGATTTAAGTTTGATGGGATGGTGGCTTTCCCAATTTAACAGACTATTCGTCGCTGTCGGTTTCCGATAAAGCTCGGTTTCGATGGTTCCATCAGGTAGGATCTTAATATTGAGATCCAGAAAGACTAGATGTTCAGAGTCAATTACATGGGTTAATTGGAGGCCAATGGAGTTCACATTGAGGAGTTCAACCAATTCTTCGAATTGCTTAACAGAGCCCAACCAGAATACCAGGACGTCATCGATATACCTATGCCAACTATAGATACAAGTTTGATACCCAGTTCTAATGATGGGATCTAGAATGGTTTCCTCCCACCAGCCCAGGTATAGATTGGCATAGCTGGGGGCACAAGCTGTGCCCATGGCTGTGCCCCTGAGCTGGAGGTAATATGTACCATTAAAGACAAAAAAGTTATGTGTAAGTACATATTCCAAAAGTTGGATGATGAAATCAGTCTGGCATTCCGAAAATTTGTTGGATTTAGTAAGGAAGTGCCGGGTTGCTGATAGGCCTATGGGGTGAGGTATATTGTTATAAAGAGCCACAACATCAAGGCTCCCCAGAAGGCAGTAGGGTGGCACAATTAGATTTTCTAAAAGGATAAGGGTTTGTTTGGTGTCTTGGAGATAAGACGGAAGACCAGTAACTAACGGATGTAACAGTTTCTCTAAAAATTTGCTACTACGTTCAGTGATAGAGCCATTCCCAGAGACAATTGGTCTACCCGGTGGTTTATTGATGTTCTTGTGTACCTTGGGAAGGCAGTATAGAGTAGCAATGGTGGGATTGAGATGTGGCAGTATGAATCTATATTCGTTTTGTGTAATGATTTTGTTGTCCAATGCTGGTAATAGGATACGCTTAAGTTCTTCAAGATATTGAGGGGTGAGATCCCCAGTAAGTTTATGATATGCTAATGGATCATCGAGATGTTCCATACACATCTCTAGATAGTCATCTTTGTTCAGCAGGACAATATTGCCACCCTTATCCGAGGGTTTGATAATAAGATCTGCTGCTGTACTCAACTCTTTAAGGGCTCGTCTTTGGAACGTCGTAAGATTATCATGTACTATCTTAGGGATAGGGAGTGATTCAATAGAAGATGTCGTCATTCGTATAAAAAGATCAACGCTTGACACTTCACTTAGGTTGGGAGTAAACCAATTCTCTGGTTTAGAGTCAGTAAGTGGCAGTTCAAGATTCTGTTCCTCCAGTAAGGACATTAGTGTCTGATGAAGACAATAGTCGTCATAAGGAATACCTGCCTCTTTGGCCAGTTTGTATTCCCTTCTTTTGTGGACAACATTTAGGGCTAATTTGCGCCCAAAAAGATTGGTGTCCTTAATCCAATCGAATTTGTTAGCATTAGGGGTGGGAATAAAAGATAAACCTTTTTGGAGTAATGAGATGTGATGCTGTTGTAAATTAAATTTTGATAGATTAATAATCTGATGCATGTTATCACTTGTTAGTACTGATTTGATCTTTTGTCCCGTTTGTAGCCCCATTTGCGTCTGTCTCGTAATTTGTCTCTCTGTGGGAGGGGCCAGTCCTCCTCTAAAAAAGGAAGTTGTCCCTCAGTATTTTCGGTCTGGTTAGCTGTTGCCGTTTCAAGATTAAGGGTGTCTGGAAAAGTGACGTTCCGAGTCTTAAGGATGCCTCTATTTCTATAAGGTTGTGAATAAGTTTTCTTTTGATCTTTTCTAATGTTATATTAGTCCGAATCGGACCAATCAGTATTCCCAGATGTAGAACTGTTCCTACTGTTGTAATATTTTTTAGCTCTTTTAGTTCGAAAGATATTGCCTTCCTGAAAGTCTCTATGGTCTCTTAGGTACTTCTCGTGTTTCTTTTCCCTGACATGTTTCTTAAATCCTTCTAAATTTTTCTGTAACTTATTTTCAAGAAGGGAGAATTCTGATCTATCTTTAAAATTTTTAACATTAACCAGTTCCTTTTCAAGATTCTTATTTACCGTGTCCAAATTATTTGTTTCTAATTTAACCAGGAACTGCATAAGTTTGGCCGAACAATCAAGAAGAATGCTATTCCATTCTTTTATTTGTTCATCTGTGATGGCTTTTTCAGGCAAAGATATTTCAGGTCTAAGTCCCCGTGGAACCAATTTATGATCCAAGTATTGTTTAAGACTAATCAACTCCCAATACCCTTTAATCTGTTGTTGGTACAACTTTTGAATCGTGAAAAACACCTCACTGATGTCAGTACTTGGTAATAGGTTAAGAGGATTTAATGAAAAAACATTATTAATGTCTGTAGATCCAGGGTCCGGGTTTATTACCCCAGATAAAAAGGTTGACATATTTTATCAAAAAGGCTGTGAAGTAAAGGTACTAAAACCTAGAGTAGAATAGAAAACTTTGTCAAAGAACAGCCAAGGTACACAGTGAAAGGGGGATAACCCCTAGTGAAAATGAATGCAAAACAAAAGAAGTGTATACCTTAAAGGTAGGGAAAGGATTAGCCAGGGCCTGAGACTACAACACCAAGTGTGTAGAATTCAGGTTCATTTAGAAGGGACCACAGGGTCCAAAAAATAAAAAACAATTTTATTAGTAATAATTAGTTAAAAACACAAAAAAATATATATATCAGAAATAACACAGAGATCGTGGTGTCTATATTAGCTAGACTCTGAATAAAATGAGGATGAGAACCAAAATTATAGTGATATATACAAGATAGACTCTGATTTAGTGGTAGAGCAATGAACTAGTCCTAGCGCACGTCTGCGCAAAAGGAAAGAAAAGAGGGAGGGGGGGGGAGAGAAAAAGTAACAAATGCCAGTTGCAAACAAAGTAGTAGAAAAATGCTGTAAATGATTAAAATAGAGTAGGGCAGCCAAAATAGCGTGTTGGAAGGCTGGTGCGTACAATATATATCGCAGTGTGTTGGCAGATGAGAGTTCTCAACAGTATCGGCCGATATAATAAAGGATATATGTGTTAAAGTAATCAAAAGTGTCAGTCCGAAACTGTAACATAGGTATACCGAGGTGTATCTAAATGTATCGGTAGATGAGAATTCTCAGCCATATCAGTGGATAGTTTAGAGGTATATATCTTAAATAGTACGAGTGCAGCCCTAAAAATGTATAACAGAAGAATGTTAGCACTGGGCTATAATGTAGCAAAAAGATTAATACTGTAGCCGAAATTGTTAGGTGATGCTAGCGCTGCGACTGACCCTCCGCCCCCGTGCCTTCAAGGGCACCTGACGCTCACCCCACTAATATCGAAATGAACAAAAATCAGAAAAAACAAGTGGTGATAGGAAATAATCAATGATAGAAAAACGGCAGCATAGAAAAGCCGTGTGGCTCCTGGTAAGTGATGCTAGCACTGCAGCTGACACTCCGCCCCCGTGCCTTCGAGGGCACCTAGCGCTCACCCCACTAATATAGAAATAGACGAAAATCAGAGAAAACGATTAATAGTAAGAAGTAATCTATGATAGGAAGAACAACGGCATAGAAAAGCCGTGTAGCCCCTGACGCGCGCGTTTCGCCCGCCAAGCTCGTCAGAGGGGAACCGGTCGGGAGAAAAAGCCGGGTTTAAATAGGAAGAAGAAATAGCTGATTGGTTGGAAGCAATATGTGCGGATTGGATGGCAAAATATGACGTCAGAGTGGTGCTCAGAGTGTCCTTTTAACATGAAAGTGCCAGGAGACATTTGTACAAAGTAAAGATACCCTTATGGAGCCATAGAATAACAAATGTATTTTATGCTGCCTTTCTCATTCTCAAATATTCTTAAACCACAGAATTTATCAAAGATCCGAATAAGCCATTCTAGTTACAACCTGCAATGAACTGGGGGGGAGGGGGGGTGGGACGAGGATTTCCTGAGTTTAAAAAAGAAGAATTTTCTTACTAATGGCTTCTCGATTGTCTGGCCCAATAAGTAATATTTCAGAGCTTGATCTCTATGGATAACTAATATACAAATTTCTCACAGCAGTGTGTTGTTTTCTGCAGATGTCTAGTTTAAAGCTAATTTTATTAATAATTTTCCTTCCTATAACGTTTATTTTAATCAATTGCACACACAGATTTTTCCAAATTTTTTAGACCTTTTTCATAAGTGAAAATTGGGTTTTTCAGCTCTAAAATATAAATAATGTATGGATTTGAGAATAGCGTCTTTATTACAGAAATAATTTGTTATTATATGAAAAAAATGGAGGTCCATCTTTTAGATCTTTTATAACATTACTGGAACAGTAATTGTAATAAGTCTCCATAAGGAGAATATTTAAGTATGTTTACTGATATATCTGCTAAGCATAAAGATAGAAGATCTAAGTAATTAGATTTTCCAGTAAATCACTGTGTGGGTGGCAAACTTCATAATGCAATTTTTCAGTGATTATGTGATGTGGGCATATGTAGTTGCCTAGTGTATTACAAGAACAACATAATTGTTTTTCAATTACACATAAGATAGTAAAAATGTAAAAAATTATCTGCATTCCAAAAAAACATGACAAATGTATATTACCAGTCAGTATGAGATAAAACCACCACAATGAAAGATGTGAAGGTTATTAGGTTTATTAACTAAACAGCAAATTGCAGTGAATTAAAAATCGGTTTGTAAAGTTCAGTCAAGCCTTGGCTATAATTGAGTTGTAGATTTTGCTTTTTCAAATCATCTAGTTTTCGCCTTAATGGGACACTTTTAGCACAAAACATCTTTAGCTTAATTAAGTGGTTTCGGTGAATAGATCATGTCCATAGCGTTTCACTGCTCAATTCTCTGTCATTTAGGAGTTAAATCACTTTGTTTATACAACATTAGGTAAACATCCCCTGTATATAACTCACAAAGCCTTCCTAAGCACTTCTTAACTCCTGCTCAATTAATTGCCTGCTTCAACCTGCTACATACTCTTGTGGTGTTTTAAAAGATTAATTATCAGAACAGGAGACAAAAACTCCAAAAGTAACCATACTGTACATTAAGATAAGCCTGAAAGTGAAACTTTTTTCATGGAGGCTATGTATGTCACAGACTGTGGAGGTGTGGCTAAGGCTACTTAAACAAAGTAATTTAACTCTTAAACCATGGTTCCTCAAACTCCGCCCCCCCAGATGTTGCTGAACTACAATTCCCATGATTCTTTGAGTTGTCATAGTGGTATGAGTCCGTATGTCTAACATTTCAGCTTGCAATACTGCATGAGCAGAGATATTTGCATTTGTGTGCCGAGGGCTAGTTAAAACCTTGGCAAATGTGACTTAGGAAGGTGGGGAACTAAAGAATATGCCCACTAGGGCATAATAACTTAAAAAATAAAATCACTAAAATGTGTTGGAGTAACCTTTTAAGCTAAACTTGTTTTGATGCTTAGAGTACCCATTCAATTTCGCAATTTCGTTTTCAATTTACTGCAAATTGTTATTTAGCAAATGAACTCTATTAATGGTCCATTTTAGATATAGCCATGTCTGCTTTTCTATTCAGTACAATTATGTTACCTTGATGTTAGACATATACACCCTAAACCATGAATTGAATGTGATTTTTTTTTTTTTGCAGGAATTTGAAATCTGTGCAGAATATCATCAGTTTGTGGACATGGTTGATAATTTTTTATATATAAATATGTATTCAGTTATGCACAATACAATATGTTTTTAATGAATGTACATTGTGCAAGACTGCAGGCTAATATCAGTATATTTTCTGAGTATCATTTTTAGATTTTATACTGTTGGTGAATACACAATACAGAAGTCACACAAAGTCTGTAATCAAAATTATTAATTTTCCTTTACCATATTGTCTTTGTTGCCTCCTCTGACATGGCAAACTAAACTGTAACAATAACTCCAGCCATGCACATACATATTCATAAGCGTCCGCAGGAGATTTTCCAGGGGGGGAGGGAGGGCATAATTCTAATGACATTCATGTTCTGCCTCTTTTTTACAGTGTCATGAAGGGGTGGGGCATAGTCAGTATCACATAAAGCGCAGGCATGCAAAAAATTTGAGAAACCTGATGTAAAAGCATAATAAAAGAATCCAGTTGCCATTTTCTGATTTGAGTGTTGCAATTTCTAGTCTGTGTTAATGTTAAAGGGACACTATAGTCACCAAAATAGTTTTAGCTTAATGGACCTTTTTTGGTGTATAGATCACGTCTCTGCAGTCTCACTGCTCAATTCTCTGCAATTTAGGAAATAAATCACTTTGTTTATACAGCTCTAGCCACACCTCCCTACATGTGACATACACTGCTTTCATAAACACTTCCTGTAAAGAGTAATCTAATGTTTAAACTTCCTTTATTGCAAATTCTGTTTAATTTTGAATTTCTTATCTCCAGCACTGTTAATAGCTTGCTAGACCCTGCAGGAGCCTCATGTGAGTGATTAAAGTCCAGTTTACAGAACAGAATATAAAAGCTTTTAAAGTAAGTTATATCTGATTGAAAATGAAACCATTTAGTTTTAATTCAGTCTGTGTGAGTCACAGCCAGGGGAGGTGTAGCTAAGGCTGCATAAACAGAAACAAAAATGATTTAACTCCTAAATGGCAGAGAATTGAGCAGTGAGACTTCAGAGGCATGATTTATACACCCAAACTGTTTTTTAATGCCTATAGTGTCCCTTTAACACTATTCAATGCACCCCATTAGTCCTATATCCATGATCAAGGCACTATAACCGAATTATAAAAATAAAAATGACTGCACACAAAGCTATTGCCACCTCACTAGGTAGCATGCACAGCAGTTACTACAGTACTAGGACACACTCACAGCACTATCTACAGTACCATATTGCACCCACAACACTTCCCACGCCTTATAAATGCCAGTAATAATAATAATAGTAATAATAAAGGGACCTGGAGAGGGGCCCTCTAACAGAGTCCGTCTCAACATGAAATATAGACAGTCTGTTAGAAAAAAATTCATTTTTCACCTGTGTGTTTCTTAACCCCTGTTTTGTGTTTCCTATTTCATCTTTTGAATGTATTACCCCTCTTAGTGTATCTACCCCCTAAGTTTACTTTATCCTCCATTTTTCCCCTTTGTGTCTTACACTCCGCTTGTGTGACTCTTACTTTCCCCTTTGTGTGTTTTACTTTCCCCCAGCCCCTTTGTGTGTCACCGTTCCCTTACCCAGTTCCTCTGTGTGTCTCTTGATCTTCCTCCCAGCCTCTCTGAGTCACTGTCCCTTTCTCCAGCTCCTCTTTGTGTGTCAGTGTCCCCTTCCCAGTCCCTCGGTGTGTGTCATTAAACTCTTCCCCAGCCCCTCTGTGTGTCCCTGCCACATCCCCATCTCCTCTGTGTGTCATTGTCCTCTACTCAGCACCTCTGTGTATTCCTATCCCCTTCCCAAACCCCCAGTGTGTCATTGTCCCCTTCCCCAGCCCCTCTCTTTGCCATTGTCTTCTTCTCCATTCCCTCTGTGTTTCTGCTCCCCGCCTGCTAAATACATACAAACAGACTGCTGAATACATGCACATACAGACTGCAGAGTACACAGACTGCTGAATACACACACAGACTGTTAAATACACACACAGAGACTGCTAAATACACACACATTGCTAAATACACACACACAGACTGCTGAATACACACACACAGAGACTTCTGAATACACACAGACTGCTGAATATACACACGCAGATTGCTGAATATACATACGCAGATTGCTGAATACATTTACTCAAAACTGAATTCACATACACACAAACTGCTGAACATACACTCACAGACTGATTAATACATACACTCACTGCTGAATACACAAACACAGACTGCTGAATACATACACTCACTGATGAATACACAAACACATACAGCAATTGGCAACACCAAGGATCCAGTCCCTGCAATAGGTTCAATATGACATTTTTCAAAGGCTAGGATATGGTTATAAGGTTATTAAAGGCTAGGATAAGAGAAAGAAGTTTGATAAGACTTGCTAGAAAGACTACAGGCTTGCACCTAGTTAACCCTTTCATGACTGTAGCCATTTTCCTTTTCTCTAATGTATCATAGTCCACATATGTGGTAAGAGTGAATCTGCCTACATGGGACATACAGCAGAAATGGAACTTTTATTTTTAATCTTTTAGGGACTACATCCTCTTACTCTGACTTCATACACAAAGTCCTGAATTATTTTCTATAATCCCCATGCCTTACTTACCTAATATTATGCTGCCCACCCATCCATCACTTACCTGATCTTATGCTGCCCCCATCCCTCACTTACCTGATCTTATGCTGCACCCGTCCCCCACTTATCTGATCTTATGATGCCCCCAACCTCCACATACCTCATCTTATGCTGCCCCCCATCCTCCACTTACCTGATCTTATGCTGCCCCCCATGCCTCACTTACCTAAGCTTATGCTTCCCCCCATTCCTCACTTATCTAATCTGTAGGCTGCCCCCCATGTTTCACTTACCTGATCATATGTTGCGCTCCAATGCCTCACTTACCTAATCTGTAGGCTGCCCTCCCCATCCCCCACTTACCTGATCTTATGCTGCCCCTCATCCCCAATTTACCTGATCTTATGTTCGCCTTCCATCCCCCACTTACCTAAGCGGATGCTGCTTCCCATGCCTCACTTACCTGATCTTATGCTCACCTACCTGGTCTATAGGCTGCTCCTTCCATGCTTCACTTACCTGATCTGTAGGCTGGCCCCCATCCCTCACTTACCTGATCTGTAAGCTGACCCCCCCAGCCACCATGCCTCCCTACCTGATCTGTAGGCTGTCTCTGCAGTCTGGGAGTTGCTGGCTGTACTCTGTGCTGCTCTCCCGCGGATTCAGTCACAAGAGAGAAGCAGGGATAAGATGTAGCTTCCTATCCCTGCCTCTCTCCACACACACAATACCAGCACAAATTGAAAAATCCGGAGCAATGGGAGCGGGGGTGGAGGGGCATGTACATATTGCCTCCATTCTTAACTGCTCTGTAGTGCTTCACCTAGTACAGTGAGCAATCCGATAGAATGGAAGGGTGGGTATAATATATTTTAATAAGAAGACTCCTGGAGTATTTCAGTGGTAAAAGAAAAGTGGCATGGTTCAAAAATTCAAAATGACTTTATTTGAATATATCTAAATATGAAATGAGGAAACCACACTCAATGTAACAAACGTCACCACACGAAAAACGTAAGGTGTCATATCGGGTGTGGTTTCCTGACTTTATATTTTGATATGCTACAATAAAGTAATTTTTTATTTTTAGAACTGCTTTTCTTTTACTGCTGAAATACTCGATGAGTCTTCATACTGAAATACATACTGAATACTAAGCAATTTAGCGCTCCAACAGTGTGATTCACTAAATGGCAGACGGCTTCTGAGATTTATGTATCCAGCACAGATGTAAGTTTGTTGTTTTTTTTGCTATATTTAGGTAGCCATTTCAATTATTTAAATAACACCAACATATTCCACAGCATTGTACAATAGGAAAAACAACAAGCTTACGGATGAGAAAAGGATGAGGGCCAACTTGTCAGGCATTGAGTTACCCTAACATGCAAAATCTAATGGAAACACTAAAGGTACATGTATCAGTCTTCAGAGTGGCCGGGTTAATGCCTGAGACAGATATATGAAATGTCTGACAGAGAATAAAAGAGAAAGAGGCCAAGATCAGGATAGCAGAAATACACAGAATTGATAGCCAGGCCAAGGTGAGGATAACAGAGAACAAGAATTTTTAACCAAGCCAAGGTCAGAAATCAGGAAATCCAATACACAGTATAGACACACTCTCAGGTAACAAGAACCACAACAGGGCAAAGAAACAAGGAAAACAAGGAAGTATATATACCCTATAGTGGGTTGTGATTGGTTACAGAGGACCATGATGTCACAAGTGTGTATACATCATCAAAAAGGAGACTAATGGGAGAGGTCCAAGTCATATATAATGTCATATTGAGGCACCAGGAAGCTAGGGATGAGTGGATGTGTTTCAGAAAATACATCATTTATAAGGGATGAGGAGTTAAAGCGGTACTGTTATGCCGAACTTTTTTCTTATTTAATCATCTTCTCTCCCTCTCTCAGGATCTGTTCTTCTTTTCTTCCTATCTAATTTAGTTTTCTTTAAAACATAAGACAATGTAGAGACTATTTTGTCTTATGTATTTTTCCTACGCTTGCTTAGAGGGAGAGGAGCTAAGTCCACTCCATTTCTTGTAGTCAAGCAATTTTCCCACAATTCTCACCTCTTCTCCTGTTCGTCGAAACTACAGAATTTCGTTCTAACAGAATGAGAACAGTTTGTCCATTAATGTTAACAAGAAATTTGGTACTTTTTGTTTGGTTCTAAATTTCATTTGAATGAAATTCCGATCCTATTCATGCCGCGAGTAGATAGCTGCCTAATTCCCACTAAAATGCTGAAAGACCAAACTTAGGTAAGTTTGGCATGACATTGCTGCTTTAAGGAGTCAGCTGATTGGCTTCTTTAATGAAATGTGTTTTTAATGGATTCTTGCAGGACTACAGATACAGGGCGAATTAAATGTGGTGTGGGAAGGGGCTTCCATAGGGCAGCCCTGCAGAAGTCATGCAGGTGTGAGTCTGGGTTGCGGATACAAGAATGAGAGAGCAATAGGTCGTTGGGAAAGTGAAAAGGCTGGGCTGGAACATGCTATTGATGGAGAACATACAAGCAGGGGCATAGTTATGGAGAGCTTTGTAAGTAAGCATTATAACTTTAAACTGAGTCCTGAATGAAACAGGAAGCCAGTGTAGAGACTGACAGAGGGGTGAGGTTTGAGAATTGTGGGATGTGAGGTAAGTCTGACAACGGTATTTATTATGGACTGTAGAGTGGTAATCTGGTTTAAGGATATTCTTAAATTAGTTATTATAGGAAAATTCCCATTATCCTAAAACGTATCCTAATTATAACCTTAAATGTAAAACTCGCCTCCAACCTTTAGCACAATTTTATGGCAAGACAGGAGGCGAATATTTGCTTATCTGCCCCCACACACACACACCATACACATTCACACACTGCCCCCTCATACACACATTGCCCCACGCACACATACACTGCCAACACACACACACACACAGCCCCGCATACACACATTGCCCCACACACCCTACACATTCACCCACTATACCCCTCCTCCCCCACACATACTGAACCTTTCACACACACACACTGCACCACTCACACACACCACTGCTCCCATGCCCTACTACAGCCTCATATCCCAGCAGACCCCAGGTAAGTTGTCAAACTGTTCTTAAACAGTTTAACCCCTTCAGCCCAGTGGGTTGGGGGGGACCTAATGACCCTATGGTGCCAGAAAAACAAGTTTGTTTTCCTGGCACTATAGTGCTCCTTTAATATTTAGTCTTCGAAGGGCCCTGGATCTGATGTTGTCCGGGGGCCCAGAAGGCTCTCAGTCCATCCCTGGGCACGTCCTACAGGCAACTTAGGTAGTCGCCTAGGGTGCACCAGCCCTGGGGGTGCCAGATTTGAGCTACCGGCCGGATGTAAGTGCACAGCGCTCCCTCCTGCTGGTCACTCAGTGTAGTGTGGCCGGGAGGCGCGGAACGCGGACAGGAACTTTTGGTCCACTAAGGGGTTTATGAGAGGGAGGACCACTAAGGGGGGAAGAGGGTAAGGACCACCAAGGGGGAAGAGGGGAAGGGCCACCAAAGGGGTGTAATTAGGAGAAGAACCACTAAGGTGGGAGGACCACTAATGAGAGGGGAGGAGGATAAGGACCACTGGGGGTAGGATAAGGACCACTGAGGGAGGAGGACCACTAAGGGATGGGGAGGACAGGAAGGTCCACTAAGGGGTTTGGAAAGGGAGGACCACTAATGGGGGGGACCACTAAGGGTTAAGGACCACTAAGGGAGAGGGAGGATAGGACCACTGAAGGACCACTGGGGGGGAGGACCACTAAAGGGGGATGTAAGGACCACTAAGTGGGAAAGGGGAAGAAGGTAAGGACCACTGAGGGGAAGAAGGTAAGGACCACTGAGGGGGGAGGAGGGAAATGACCACTAAGGGGGAGAAGGACCACTAAGGAATTTGAGAGACAGGGGGGAGAGGGAGCACCACTGGGGTGAGGGAGGACCACTGAGGGAGAAAGGGGGAAGTGAGAAGGCCACCAAGGGGGGTTTGCAGAGGGACAGTGGGACAAGGGAGAGCACTAAGGGACTGGGGAGGTGAGAGCACTAAGGGACAAGAGGGGAGAACACTGAGGGACAGGAGGGAAAGGGAGATTCACTAATTGACAGGAGCAGAGAGCACTATAATTTTTTCTTTTTTTAAATAAAGAGCTGCTCCCCTCTCAGTCCCTATCCTACCCCACAAACCCTCTCTCTTTTATATAAGACACATACACAATGCATCCCCACACACACACACACACACACACAGAGAAACATACAATGCATCCCTACTCACACACAGACACACCGAAACACACAATGCATTCCTCACGCGCACACACACACTGATTCTCGTACACACAGAAACAAAATGCATCTCTTATACATACTTAATGCACCCCTTACAGACACACACTGCATTAAATTACATACACAGAAACACACCTTGCATTCCTTACACACACACTCCAAGAAACATACAATGCATTCCTTACACACAAACACACACTGCATCCCCTATACACACACTACATCCCTTACACAAATTGGTATCCCTATATACTAAGAACACGCACACATTACATCTACAATAACACATAACACATCCCCTACACACATACACTCCACTCCCTGTGAGAGAAGTCATGGGTGGGCCATGTAGGTGGATTTATGGGTGGGCCTTGTAAGCATACTCACAGTCAGGCCCTGGAAGCCCAGACCTTGAGCTGTGTAAGGGGCCCAAAAAAATGGAGCTGCTTCCTGTTCGTTAATTATTAAGTGTTCTTGCATAGCAAGACCACTTATTGTTATCTCGCATATATATATTATTATTCTTATTAAGTGTTCTTGCATAGCAAGACCACTTAATGTTATCTCACATATATATTCTTATTCTTATTATAGCCAAATTTGCCACCCTAACTCCTCCCACAGTTTTTACACTACATAGAGAAAAATTTACCAAAACGTGCAGATTGTTCCTGATCGGGTTGCTATTACTTTGTGGAACGTTTCGCCGAATGGTTCACGGAATATCGTCGTTCTTGTGGCCCAATTTGTCCCATAGGAATGAATGGCAAAGCTAGAGTGGGAGCTGGCAAAAGCTGAAAAAACAGGACATGATTTCTAAACTGCCACCACTCCCTTATTTTCAGGCCCACCTACACAAATCTTATATCAAAACGTTCAGCTATCCCTGCTGCCACTAAACATGTCAACGGCTAAGCCATAGTCCTGATAGTTTTCACAATATAATCATTTGTTTGCAACGAACGCCGTCCATTGACATTCATTGAAACTTTACTCTACAAAGCTCAAATTTGAAGTGCAATTTCTAAACTGTGACTGTGCCTTCATTTTTAATACTTCAGAGACATACTATGCATCAAAATGTAGGTCTGGGTCTTGTGATTCTCACAATATAAAGCTGTAGGATTGATAGTTTTTAAAATACGACCGTTTGAAGATGGCAACCGCCAAAATACTCTGACCTGTGCCAGGCTGCAGCAGCAAGTGATGTCATAGACAGGGCCTTTTGAACACCTGATAATGTTTTTATAAATGTATGGTTTAATGTAACTGTGCAACAACGTTGCAATTAAATGTGCTATATAAATGATAACAGTTACTCCGCCCACTCCAGTTGTAGACTACGGGTGGAGGCAAGAACACTTCACACAATTTCCCCAGAAATTGTAGCTTTTCTAGTTATTATTATTATTATTATTATTATTGCCATTTATATAGCGCCAACAGATTCCGCAGCGCTTTACAATATATTTGTGAGCACTGTTACAAACAGTCTCCAGAGAGCCTCTTCGACACCAGACCTGTGGAGCCAGACTGAGCCCATCATCATCCTCTTGTCCTCATCTGGTGGTAAGTAGGCAATCCAATATATTATTAGTGGCACTAATCTCTTATTTACCTCACATTAAATGGACACTATAGACACCAGAAGCACTACAGCTTAATGTAGTGGTTCTGGTGTCTATAGCCTGTGCCTGCAGGCTTTTTAATGTAAACACACTGTCTTTTCAGATAAAAGACACTTTGTGCAGAACTGGCGTTGGCCCATATGGCAGAGCATGGTGGGCAGGACATATGGGGTGGGGGGGCAGCAAAAATCCTTGCACTGGCCCGTGATTGAGGAGACTAGTGGCTAGGGAGGCCACTAGAGGTGAGAAACAGGTACTGGATGAAATAAACAAAATAATAACTTAGTTGTCAGGATAGGATCATGACATGAGGTTCCACTCCATCTATCTATCTATCTATCTATCTATCTATCTATCTATCTATCTATCTATCTATCTGTCTATCTGTCTATCTGTCTGTCTGTCTGTCTGTCTGTCTGTCTGTCTGTCTGTCTGTCTGTCTGTCTATCTATCTATCCCTTGTTGTAAGAGTATTCTAGCATTTCATCCTAGCCTTATATTTTGTCATCATTTTTTTCAATTCAGCTGATGGTAAAAAGAATAAATTCTAGTTGAGCCAAACAAACTGAATTTTTCTAAATGTCCTGACATTTAGTAAACAATCCTCTGAATAGCCAAATGGTTTACATTTTTATTTTTATAGAAAAATAATAAGAAGCCATTGCTTTTAGATAGGAATTTATCACAATCTATGTTTCTGTGCTTCTAATTCAATTTTCAATTTAGCCTTTACTTAAATCACTTAGCATTGTTATTACCATATATACCATATTCCCATCTGCAAATCTATTGTGCAAACAGTACGTTGCTCACACCTTGCAAATCAGTTAAAGCAATCAATCTTTTCTGATTTACTTTAAAATGAGTAAAACAAAATATAATTAAAAGCATACAATTTACACTATAAGAGACAAAGTCATAGAATGGAAAAAATTGGATAAGAGTTTTTAAGTAATGCATTGAAAATAAATAGGCTATAAAACCAAAATCCTTGAATATTGTTAATATTTGATTATTGTTATTATGTTTGACATGTGCTACTTTAATTAAATGTGAACAACTGAATCACATGGGGTTGGTTTAGATATCTAAGGACATGAGTCTTTAGATCTTGTTTTGGCTTTTGACAGAATATGTATTTTCTGCCTCCCTAACAAAGTTGTGAGATGTGGGTTCCTGAGACTATCTACTAAGTCCGTATTGACCAGTACTTACACCATTAAAGTTTAGTAGACAGCGTGTAGAATGGTATAGCAATTTAAGTTTTAATCTTCAGGCTAAAAATCCTTGTAAATATGTACAGAAATGCAGTTGAAAAGTAGTTCTTGCTAACATATGACAGAAGATGGCTGCTACATGAGAATATAATGAACAGCACTATAATAACAGGAAGGGTGGAGTTAGCTGAATACAACCTAACTAAGGAAGCACAGCAGGGATAAAATAGCCATGATATTATTACTATTATTGTTATTTATAAAGCGCCAACAAGGGAGTTGGGTAAAGTGACACAAAAGGTAAGGGTAGGGTAGAAAAGTAGGTTGCTAGGATAGTGTTCATTGAGCGCTTAGTGTTTTGTTTTGATGACAGTTTCAGGAGAGGAATCAGGGTGTGGGGAGGGAAAGCTGTTCACAATTTAATTCATATGCTTTACTAAAGAAGTACATTTTCAAAGATTTGAAGGAGTGGAGATTGGGTGAGAGTCTAACAGAGAGGGTAAGGGCATTCCATAGGAATGGCACCACCCTAGAGAAGTCTTTAAGGTGAGCATCAGAGGTAGGAGTACAAACAGAGGTTAGACGTAGGTCTCTGGCAGAGAGCCCTATATCTTATGGAAAGCCAATGGAGGGACAGACAAAGGAGGGAGGCGTGAGAGGTGCGGGCAGACAGGAAGATGAGCCTGGCTGCCGCATTCATTATAGACTTTAACAAGGCAAGTTGGGAACATGTATGACCACTAAGAAGTGGATTAGAGTAGTCATGGAGAGAGAAGACAGCAGTACGGACAAGCACCTTTGTCGTATCAGTTGTTAAAGAGGGTCGGATGCGCGTAATGTTTTTGAGATGGAAGCGACAGGATTTGGCAATTGATTGGACGTGAAGGAGAGGTCAGAGTCAAAGAGAACACCTATGCAGCGAGCCTTAGAGGTAAAGTGGATGTAGTGCCATTGACTTAGAGGGACACATGCAAGGGAGTAGCAACACTTGAGAGACGGAAGACCAGAAGTTCTGTTATGGACAGTTTCAGTTTAAGGAAATGAGCAGCCATCCAGTTGGAAATAGCATAGAGGCAGTCAGAGGCACGAGTCAAGAGGGGTGGTGAGAAATCAGGGGAGGACAGATAAATTTGCATATCATTCGCATAGAAATGATAATGGAAGCTGAAGGAGCTGATAAATTTACCAAGGGAGGCAGTGTAGATTGAGAACAATAGGGGACCAAGGACAGACCTTTGGGGAACACCAACAGGGAGGGATTGGGGAGAAGAGGCAGAGTCAGAGAAAGAAACACTGAATGAGCGTTGGGAAAGGTAGGAAGAGCACCAGAAGAGAACGGTATCTCGTAAACAGATTACGGAGGATGAGAAGACGCTATTGATGATCAACATTGTCAAAAACAGTAGAAAGGTCGAGGAGAATTAGGATAGAGTAGTGGCCTATGGATTTAGCAGTGATAAAATCATTGTATATTGTGGGGATATTTATGGGATGATAATATTATACAGTTGAGAATAGCCCACTATTTCAATTCTCTTAGATCTTAGAGATCGTTATCATGTAAGTGAAATGTATTCCATACAAATAAAATCACAATTTGTTATAAAAATAGATATAATTTATTGTGACAAATAAAATAATAATAATATTAGGTAGCATGCATGATAATAATAATCAGTGAATATTTAGTATAACATAAGTAAGTAATACAATGACAATATTAAAACAATCCAATGGCTAACAGCATCAACTGTCAAAACTTATAAGATTTATGAGGGTACTTCACAGACACAGAAAGCTAAACTTCCAGTGAAAAGCCATAAAACCTTGGCTAACAGTTAGATTAACCGAGTAACCCTTTCAATGCTCGCTAGATCCTCCTAGGCATATAATATCCTATTCTCATGTAATTTTCAATTAAAATAACATTCAAACCAGCTCATTAATCATTTCCTGGAACCATCCAATAAGAATAATCTACCAGATTCTATAAACCGAATTTTAATTTGCCTAAAAAGATATCCGATCTTAATTTTAGAGCAAATCAACACACATGGATAAAAACAGCGGTATGCTAACACGTGGTAAGATACCAGTATGTAATTATCTGACTCCATCTGCAGAATGGAGTGTTATAACTACATATTCTTTAGTTAACTAAGATTTCTCAATTAGTGAAATGTGACCATGATTTATCTAGTCATATATCATGCTATTAGTAAATTTTTAATTAATTTAAATTAAATAAAACCAGCATAATTACCAGTTATGTAGATGTTCTCATTAAATGAGTAGGTAGTCCCAGGAACTTGAATGCGAGTATGATTGGTTCTATGGAGGTGTGTAAGTAATAGAGAAAAGTGATGTTGGTTAGAAAGTAATAGTAAAATTCTAAGTGTCAAGGAGTGTTTCTTGAGTTGTGTCCAAGAGAGTTTGAGAGTTAGTCCCAGAGTGTCCTGAATATCTGTCCTGGATCTCTCTGCATGTCCGAATCTGAATGCCCAAACTAACCCTCTCTCTTCCCTTTGTCCTAACTTTTAAAGGGCCAGACTCTCTGTACGTCATTAGTTGATAAGGCCAATAAGAAACTGGTGGTGTGGTCAACCTGCAGATCGCAATTTAGATATTTGATCCATAGACGGCAGTCTCGCCTCACTAAACCTTCCTATCCAGGAAATAGTTAACTTTTCCTGATGACAATTTTGATGTAATTTGGCTTATCTAAAATGACTACCATAACTTAAATTTGCTGTCAGTTCAAAGCGTTTGCCTCAGTCTTTGTGGCAACGACTTTGATCGTATTTTCTAAAATTGACAGTTCTAAACTCAATTTCACCCCTTACTTACAATGGGACCTTGTAAAATTTAGAGAGTAAATTAATTACTTAGTCTTCTCTGTCACTAGTGTCTGTGTTTAAAATTATTTCTATTCCATTAACATTTAAACAGAGCATTCAATCCCCCTGCTTCATTGCTTATTGTTTGGCTTGTTTACATAATGCATTCCTTAGCTCAGGCTAGTGGCTAGTTACAGAAAGGAAATACATTTTGTGTCTGTCTTGCCTGAAATCCAAAATGGAGTCCGCTCTGTTCTGAGTGACTCTGGCAATATACACTTTTAATTTCTATCTTAGCACCAAATGTCTGCCAATATAAATATCCTGACAATATAGAGATGAGCAGACACCTGGATGTTCGATTTCGCCGAGTTTGGCCTCGAACTTGACCCGAACTTGAAGTCAATGGGGACCCGAACTTTTGGTCACTAAAATAGCTCTAAAAAAGTCATGGAAAGGGCAAGAGGGCTGCAAAAGGAAGTAAAATGGGGCTAAGAGTAGGACAAGTGCCCTGCAAACATATGTGGATAGGGAAATAACATAAAATACATACAAATTTAAAATAATAATCTTGAACTAGGAGGAGGAGGTGGATGTGGAGTAGGAGGCAGGGCCGCCATTAGGGGGTGACAACCATAACGTTTGTCACGGGCCCAGGGGCTCGGCCGCCCAGGCCCCACGTGTAGCGGTGGAACTGCCGCCGGTGCACTTGCACCGGCACCCGCATGCTGTTGGGGCCCATCAGGTGGCCCACACACTTAGGGCCACCCGACGGGCCCCATATCTTCAGGGGCCCAGTCGGCGCTGTGGCCGTGGTATAGCGCGAACCGGGCCCCTTTAAAAAAAAAATGCTGCCGCAGCGCAGGTGCCCGGCAATGACTGAGAGAGCCAGCCAACTCCCAGTCCCATCAGCCCCAGCTACCCTCCTGCAAAGACAAGGTAAGAAACAGGAGGGTGGCTGGAAAATGAGCTGTGTGTGTGTGTCTGTATGTCTGTCTGTATGTATGTCTATGTCTGTATGTATGTATGTCTGTATGTATGTCTGTATGTATTGTGATAAAATGAAGGCACAACACAAAGCATTGTTTAGTTATGGGCCCCTGGGGTGGAGCATTTGGAGAGAAGGGTGGGCCAATGCTCCACTCCACAGTTTAGTGGTTTTCTGGGGAGACATGGATCCAGGCCAGGGTTTTTTGGATCGTCTCCAACCCACTGCTCAGCTGCAGTTAATGAGCTGTTGCAGTGGGAATAAACCCCTCCCGGCTAGGCAGGAAAAAGAGAGAGGGATTGCTGGCTTCCTCCCAGGAAGCAGGTAGGAGAGAGGCTTTTCTCTCCAAACAAAGTCAAGGAGACTAGGCACTGGGAGTGCAGAAAGGAAGCAGTCAAGGCTGGCTTGGAGCACTGGGAGTGCAGGAGGAAGCAGTCAAGGCTGGCTTGGAGCACTGGGAGTGCTGGAGGAAGCAGTCAAGGCTGGCTTGGAGCACTGGGAGTGCAGGAGGAAGCAGTCAAGGCTGGCTTGGAGCACTAGGAGTGCGGAAAGGAACGCAACAGGCTAGCCAGCAGAGTGTTGCTAACTAATAAGGTTGGTGCCATATGTTTTGTTACTTTAACCCTGATAGAGAGGGATGTTCAAAGTGAGTTAGTGCTCAGACCGAGCTAGGTTTTTGTTTATAGGGTTTTGTGTTACATTTATGTTTTAATTTACTGCTGTATCCTGTGTGGATTTAACAATAAAGTGACTGGATTATATGCAAAGCAAAGGACTGTGCATGTTTTTTGCCCTAGAGGACCGTGCTACCTGCTGACAAGGATCACAGTATGTATGTCTGTATTAATGTATGTATGTCTGCATGTCTGTATGTATGTCTGTATGTATGTCTGTATGTATGTCTGTCTGTCTGTATGAATGTATGTATGTATGTCTGTATGTATGTCTGTATGTATGTATGAATGTATGTATGTCTGTCTGTATGTCTGTCTGTATGAATGTATGTATGTATGCCTGTTTGTATGTATAGATGTCAGTGTCTGTATGTCTGTATGTATGTCTGTATGTTTGTATGTATGTATGTATGGATGTCAGTGTCTGTATGTATGTCTGTATGTATGTATGTCTGTCTGTATGAATGTATGTATGTATGTCTGTCTGTATGAATGTATGTATGTACGGATGTATGTCTGTATGTATGTCTATGTCTGTGTGTATGTATGTCATTATGCATGTATGGATGTCTGTCTGTATGTCTGTATGCATGTCATTATGTGTGTATGAATGTCAGTGTATGTATGTCTGCATGTCATTATGAATGTGTGTATGTATGTCTGTCTGTATGAATGTATGTATGCCAGTATGAATGTCTGTCTGTATGTCATTATGAATGTGTCTGTATGTCCTTATGCATGTGTGTCTGTATGTATGTTATTATGTGTCTGTCACTATGTTCGCCTGTGTGTTTGTATATGTGTGTATGTCTCAGTATGTGTATGTCAGTATGTATGCCTATATGCGTATCAGTATGTGTGTCTGTATGTATGTTAGTATGTGTCTGTCACTATGTACGCCTGTGTGTCTGTATATGTGTGTATGTCTCAGTATGTGTGTGTCAGTATGTATGCCTATATGCGTATCAGTACGTGTGTCTGTTAGTATGTATCAGTGTGTGTGTGTGTGTGTGTGTCTGTGTCCTTTTGTATCAGTGAATGTGTTTGTGTCTGTGTGTGTATTCCTGTGGGCGGGATTTGGAGGCGGTCTCTGTGGGTGGTTTTGGAGGCAGGCCCCCAGGGGCCCAGACCCTGAGCTCAGTTAGGGGCCCCAAAATTCCTGGTGGCGGCCCTGGTAGGAGGTTGAGGAGGCGGTGACCGCGGTGTTGTAGGTGGAAGCGGCGGTGAAGGAGGAGGAGGTAGCCAACACTGTTATTTTTTTTTTTTTTTTTATTGGGGTAGCCCCCAGAATATTGGGACATATAAAAAAAGAAACATTTGCGGCCTGCGGTGCATTTCTTGCAGTCCAATAATGCCATCAGGTTTTTAAAACTGTCCGTCTCCACCAGACGGAATTACAGGATTTCAAAGGCCAGAAATTTTGAATTGCTGGCATTCAGGGCCAGGGATCGCGGGTGGGTAGGGGGGTACTTCCTCTTTCTCTCCAGTGTTTGGGAGATGGACAGCTGAACACTTCCATGGGAAAGTGTGGAGATGCTTGGGGAGACGGTGGCAGACGTGGTGGCTTTGCTGCCACATCCTCTGCTTGCGGGGTGGCAGGTGCCACTGTTACTCCAGAGGTGGAGGAAGAGGCCGAGACATCAGCAGAAGAGGAAGCAGGAGGAGCCCGAGACCTTTCTTGTTTTTTGAGGTGCTTACTCCACTGCAGCTCGTGCTTTGCATGTAGATGCCTGGTCATGCAGGTTGTGCTCAGGGTTAGAACGTTTATGCCTCGCTTCAGGCTCTGATTGCACAGCATGCAAACCACTCGTGTCTTGTCGTCAGCACATTGTCTGAAGAACTGCCATGCCAGGGAACTCCTTGGAGCTGGCTTTCATGTGCTCGGTCCCTGGGTGCGGTGGGCAGTAGCAGGCGTACTGTCTAGGGGATGGCCGCTCCGCTTTTGCACCCTGCTCCCTCTTATGCTGTGCTGGTGCCTCTGTGCGACCACTGCCTCTTTCTCCAAACTGCACAAGTCACTCTCATGACCTTCATTCCATGTGGGGTCTAGGACCTCATCATCCTCCACATCATCTTTCACCCACTCCTCAACCCTACCCTCCTTGCCGGTCTGCACACTGCAGAAAGCCACAGCAGTTGGCACCTGTGTTTTTCCAGTATGTAAAGTTCACTAAGAATAACTTACTGAAATGGCAAACACTATAATTGGTACAGCCTGTAGATTAGTGATAAAGATTATGGTCCCAGGTGTGTCCTGGAGCCCTCCCATTGTAAGTAGTCAGCTTGCGATTTGACAACTTACCTGGGTTCCACTGGGTGTTGGTAGCACCTTCCTGTGCTGGCAGGTCATGAACAGGAGCCTCAGGCACCTGGGGGCCTGCTGGTAACTTCCTCCCATGGAAAGTTGTCAAGCTGGAGTGGTAATGCTGTGTGGAGTGTTAAAGATTCAAAGTGCAAGTAATCTAAATTGTATCTCCAAATATTTCATATACAGTATAATGGCAACCTATGTAAAACTTGTGCGGTATACTTCAATAACTCATTATTCTTTTGCAGGCCAACTGAACATCCAGAATGACAAACATGCTTCAGAGTTGGGGTTTTCATTTTTTTAAGCTTGTTTTTTGATATTTATACACTTTTTAAAATATTTTTTTATTCACATGTTTAAAATCACTGAAAAATTTAAATTGTAAAGTCTGCAAAGGACATATGTAAATTGTTTTAGAATTGTATCCAGGCAACAGTTTTCCCTATAAACTGACCTCTCAGTTTGACTTGTGAGGGTATTGCCCCAGAATTACAATATTGTTTAAGTACCTCTTAGCTATTGATAACTGGTTTAAATATAGCAGCTTGTTATCTGGTAGTTTCTAGTGTAGAAAATATAAATCTGTTTTCTATCACGTAGATCTGTTTAACAAGTGTTATAGGTGTGAAACAATATTACAAGTGACTGATGTAGTAAATTCGAATCAAAGTTCCATTTGCAAAAAAAAATTCTCGCCCATCTTCTGTGGGTTATTGCATTTTTAAGATGTAGACTTATTGTATCACACTAGCCATGCACAGGTAGATTGTCTGGCACGTTGTTTTGGTGTTTGTTTTTTAACTTTGTAGTTGTGTCTTTACACAATATAGAAATGTATATTAATGCTTCTGTATATGAAGCGATCACAATAACACTTATTTTTCACTTTTTTAAAAAAAAAATCAGGCTAAACAAAAATTGGTAATTAACAATATGACATCTGAAAAGCACATGAAAGGATGCTGTATGATTTAAAAAAAAAGAACACACTACATGAAGGTCCTGTTCACTAGAGTGTGTAGTCATGAATGTAACCAGTAAAACTTTGTTTTTACAGCCACTGGTTGGCCCATACATATTTTAAAACTTGTTTAATTTTGTTATAGCATGACTTGTAGTCTTGTTTTTAACTTGTCTATAATACATATTTTTGTATGACACTTAGTGTGTTTTTTCATTGATTATTGAATTTTAATGGTCTAAGATAATTAACATGTCAACAGGCAAACGTAACCCAAATGATTTGTCTCAGTCTTGCCTTCTATACTACCTGCACCATAGGCAACATTTATTTGTCTTTAGACTTTCTTGAGAAGCGGTAACTAGCCAGTGTTGCACACATACACCAGATATCAGATATCAAAGCGCGATGTAACCACAGTATTTGACTGTTCCATTTGAATCTCAGATATGAAGTGCAAACCCCAGATGTACTATTTAGCGCCAAAAAAACGTGAATTTTTAAAACTGTGATGTAACCACAGTATTTGACGGTTCTATTTGACTCTTAGATATGAAGTGCACGCTCCAAATGTACTATTTAGCACCAAAAAAAATGTGAATTTTTAAAACTGCGATGTAACCACAGTATTTGATGGTTCTATTTGACTCTCAGATATGAAGTGCAGGCCCCAAATGTACTATTTAGCACCAAATTTTTTTGAATTTTTAAAACTGTGATGTAACCACAGTATTTGATGGTTCTATTTGACTCTCAGATATGGAGTGCACACCCCAAATGCACTATTTAGCACCAAAAAATGTGAATTCTTAAAACTGCGATGTAACCACAGTATTTGACGGTTCTAATCTACTCTCAGATATGAAGTGCACGCCACAAATTTACTTTTTAGCACCCAAAAAATTAGAATTTTTCAAAGCGCGATGTAACCACAGTATTTGACGGTTCTATTTGACTCTCAGGAATGAAGTGCACGCCCCAAATTTACTTTTTAGCACCAAAAGAAATTGCATTTTTTAAAGTGCGATGTAACCACAGTATTTGACGTTTCTATTTGACTCTCAGATATGAAGTGCACACCCCAAATGTACTTTTTAGCACCAAAAAGAAATCCAATTTTTAAAACTGTGATGTCAAAGCAGTATTTAAAAATGCCTACATGTTGCCCACTGAGCTCACAGCAGTATTTAAAAATGCCTAGATGTTGCCCACTGAGCTACCAGAACAGGATTAAAGTAATGTGCCTGGCACATTAACAAACAGATTGATTGATTATTTCTCTGTGGCACTTGGCTCAGGGCAGGGTACAATAATGTAGGATAGCACCCACAAAAATAATCGCTGTAGTTTGCAGATTCAGCACCAGAATTCTTTCCTAATCTGTCCCTCACAGCTGCAGCATCCTCTCCCTACACTAATAACAGCTCATGTGGCTGGGTCACATGCTGCACTGGACAATCACAGCCATGCCATTAGTAGGCATGGCTGTGATTGCTTCTAAGGGGACATGAGTTAAAACGCTTGTTGATTGGCTGCCCTGCAGCTTTTCAAAACACGCCCTTAAATCGCCGAACACCAAACTCGAACCCGAACATTCAATGAAATGTCCGTGTTTGGGTCCGGGGTCCAAAAATCGTAATGTTCGCTCATCTCTAATTGTATACTTTGGTCACAGTTGTTTAAACAGACAAGCGCGGAATCCAGATTGAAGCGGGTCAAGCAGAGAGTTAGATTCAAGGAAGTCTGTCAATCTCGCATACACAACTCGCTCAAGGATCTTTGAAACAAATGTCAGTAGTGAGATGGGGTGGTAGTTGGGCTTTTTAAAGGTTGGGCTTTTTCAGAATCGGGGTTATGGTTGCAGGTTTGAAGGATAGAGGAAATGTGCCAGAGCAGAGGGAAAGTTTGAAAATTATAGTGAGAGGCAGTGCAAGAAAAGGAGACAAAGTGCGGATGAGAAATGAGGGAATAGGATCGAAGGAACAGGTGGTGGGGTGGGAGGAACAGAGCAGAGCAGAGCAGAAACCTCTTCTGCTGTAGTGAGTGCAAATGAGCGTATGACAGCTGAGGGAGTGTGGTTAGGCTAAAAGTTCGTAGTGGATGGAGATGGATAAGAGATCTCTTCCCTGATTGTAGAAATCTTCTCAGTGAAGTGAGTTGCAAAGTTTGTGGGGGTCAAGTTGGTAGAAGGAGGAGCCACGACAGGGCAAAGAAGAGAGTTAAAAGCAATAAACTGTTGTTTGGGCTCGCGGGAGAGTATGGTTATGAGTGTATTGAAGTACTTTTTTTTTGAAGAGGAAGGAGCCAGACTGTAGGAGAGCAGCATAAATTTATAGTGAAGGAAGTCAGATGCAGAGTGAGACTTTCTCCAGCAGCGTTCAGCAGTTCTGGAACATTTTTGGAGGTATCGGGTCAGCTTGGTGTGCCAGGGCCGTAATTTGGGATGAGTAGTGCGTTTAAGTGTAGGAGGTGCCATGATGTCTAGTTGAGAGGAGAGAGTGGAGTTGTAGAGGGAGGTTGCAGTGTTAGGGCAGGTGAGATTTGAGATTGGTGAAAGGAGACTTTGGAGGTTGGTGGAGAATTGCTGTAGGTCAAGACAATGGAGGTTTCTGCAAGACTGATGTGGTGACAGTGTGAACTTCAAAGGAAGTAAAGGATAGGGCAGGGGCAGGGAGGATAGGTTGAAAGGTTGAAAGGTACATTGAGGGTAGCAATTTCAGAGGGGGCAGCCAGGTCTCAGTGAGTGCAAAAAGTGTGAGAATTTGATATGAAGAGGTTGTGTATGGCTGTTGATTTTATATTGCTGCAGATGGAGCGGGCGTTCCAGAGTGAACACTGAATATTGGTAGATGGGGATAGACGGCATGGTATTGGGATGATACCTATGATATGATAGTTATCAGCAGCAAACAACAGCTTCAACACAACACAAAAATACATAAAGTAAACCCTGAGTAATGTGACATGACAATTTCAGTTTTGTGTGTGCCCTCTGTGTGTGTTGCTGTAAATGTGTTTCTGTGTCTGTATGTAACTTAGGGATTAGTAATGGAATGGTTTCAAAATGGGCTGAAAACAATATATATGGAAGGGACCATAAAATGTACCTTTGATCTAAAACCTTGTCTTTTTGCCATCCAGGAATGCTCTTTTCACTGTTTTAGGTTTGTACCATGGCATCTCACTTTTAGAGCAACCAGAGAGTGGTTACCAGCATATGCTATTATATGTGCTTCCACAATGAAAAGTGCATTCAGGTCATTCAGACCTTGCAAAACTATTTCAGTCCTGAGTGCAACTAAGCTAAAGTGACTTCCTACAGTTTTTCAGACTGATATGCCTTTTTTCGTGTGACACTCTCCTCTTTCCTTCCCACCTCACCTTCATTTTACACGGGGCATTTCAGAAGAATCCATCCAACTTTGCATCAGGTCATGACTAGCCCAGGTCCTTCTTCATGTCTGCCAAAGACGACTTGCACAGCATACCTGCAGTACAGCCAGTTATGTCAGGAAAATGGCAAAACCCTATGCTGAGTGATGAGGAGAATAAGTAAGAATGTTCCTTCTCAATGTTATACTTTATCACCATTGAGTAATGATCAGCAGTCTCCACTCCCATTCCACACATCTTCAACTCCCGGTAGCAACTCAATGAGAAGAAGGCTTATTACCATAGAGACAGTTGCCCTCTGTTTGGAAATGGAAAACAAACAGTGCAATGCATTGCAGGTTTTTTTGGAGCAGACATTTACAGTTATACTTAAATTGCCTGCTGGACAGAGGAGCAATGTTAAGATAGGAGGAAAAGTCTGACCAAAGCCAGATATATGGTAACCCTAGCCTTCAGGTTCCTAGAATCTAGATTCAGCCATGCTTGCTGTACAATTTGTTCACTGGGCAGGTAAACAATGTGACAACAGACTTCACCCATCTGGTTTGTATGTGGAGACGAAAGCAAGACAATATATATTGATGTTTCGACACAGAGAAGTGTTGTTATGTGTCAGCAGCACCATATAACAAATACTCACATGGCACGATTTATTCATAGGTCGGCACCATAAGGAGTAAACCAAAATCCTCTCCCATTTTAAAAATGTTGCAGTGGAAATGCTTATTCACCCTTGTGGATAATGGCCAAAGTTGAACAAAACTGATACTGCTAATGTAGAACTATGAATATCAACTCTATCATATCAATACATACAGGAAAGGATCACTGGCCCCTAACAGTAACTAAAGTGCTCCATTCCTTTTATTAGTTTTGTAGCCCATCTCTGCACTTTTTCTAGTGCCATGATATCCTTCTCCAGAACAGGTGCCCAAAATTGCACAGCATATTCAAGATGTGGTCTTACCAGCGATTTATAAAGAGGCAAAATTATATTTTCATCCCTAGAATTTATTCTCCCATTTATACATAACAAAACCGTACTGGCCTTAGCAACTGCAGATTGACATTGCATATTGCTGCCTAATTTATTATTTATAACAATTCCCAAATCCTTCTCGTGTGTGGTTTTCCCTAATTCACTACCATTTAGGGTGTAAGTTGCTTGTGCATTCTTGACCCCAAAGTGAATAACTTTGCATTTCTCTTGAGGAGCGAGATGACGTAGAGCATGTCTCTGCGTCCTCGTGGTGCGCGGCTAGGGAGCGATTGAGGGAACTGACACCAAGCGACCGAGGGAGCCAACAGCCTAGTCTAACCGGCATTCCAGCATTCCACCTAGGGGTCTCTATTGGAGCCAGGAGAATGGATGGAGAGGATCTGTTGCTGCATTGAGTGTAAGGGAGATGCAGGGAGCGTTCCCCCATGCCAGAGAGAACATTTGGCCAGCTGCTGCACCAGACCAAAACAGATGCTAGGAGGTTGAACCGGAGTTGACGCCAATGCTAAGCACCCAATTGGTTGTATATATTCTGCAGAGACGTGGGGCCTCCTGAGGACTAGTGGTCCTCTGGAAGAACACTGGGAAGGCCACAATAAAGTCAATTTGGCTCAATCTTGACTTTGTATATAGATCTTTCTTTTTTCCACCACTCCTCCTCTTCTAGCCAAATTTAATTCTTCCCTTTGTTCTTCAACCACCTCTCAGAACACCTCTATTCCTGACTTTCACTGTGACTAGCTTGATTAACTTGATAATTAACAGGGATAGAAACACGGGAATATACAATAGAATAAGAGGGAAAAAACTCGGTAAGGCTGGGAGGAAGGTGAGGAGGAAAGAGTAGATTGAGAAGAGGAGAGGAAAGGAAGGGGAGAGAGGAAGTATTACATTGAGAGAGGGGAGGAAAGGGGGGAAAAAAGGGGTGGGGAAATGCAATAACTTTAAAGGCATATAATCCCCATAAAGAGAAACAGATTTGGAGAGGGGGAAGGGAGAGAAGAGAAAGATAATGGCACTAAAAAAATACAAAACGGCAAACCCCAAAAAAGGGGAAAAAAGTCTGAAAACAAAACAGAAAAATGCCTTTCCTTCTTCTCACCAAACCCTTCTGGCAACAAATTAAACCTGGAGGAATCCATTCTCTCAAACAATCCATTAGAGGGAGTTTCTAATAAAGGACAAACTGAGGAGGATCAGGAATTAAAATAAGGAAGAAAAGAATACGACCATCTACTTGCACATCTAGATAAACAATTTGGAAAATTGAAAGAAGAAATCCAAGTTAACACTCAGGACATTAAGAAGGAATTACTTTCCATTAACCAACGATTCCAAGGAATTGAAGAAAAAATAGATGGGCTTTAGCACAAATCCACAAAGAAGAACATAAGGCGCTGGAAAAGAAGATGGCTGACATAGAGTACAAATTGATAGACCTAGAAAACCTAAGAATTAGAGGAGTGTCCGAACAAATAAATCCGAAAAACCTGGAACTATATATTGAAGAATTCTTCTAACACCTGAAAGTGGAATGGGACCCCAGAATCCTTATGATGGAAAGGTGCCATAGAGTGAATAAACCTAAGGGAGTCCCACAACATCCCCCAAGAGATGTACTGATTTGCTGCGCGTCCTTTAAAATTAAGACGCAAATCTTAAGAGCCATAAGGAGCAATGATTGCGCAGAGGAATTCAAATCACTGAAAATATTTCAGGATTTGTCATGGCAAACCAGACAAAAGAGGAAGACCTTTTCTGACGGTAAACTAATTCTAAGACAGAATAATATCAATTATCTATGGGTTTTCCCACAAAAATTACTATATCATATGAAGGGAAGATCACTCCCATTAATTGTGCAGAGAATTTAAAAAGCTGGTTGATTAACAACAAAATTGGAAAAAGCTCCAATACTAGCTAACAAATAGCAGCACCCCAAATACATATAAATAAGATAAAAAAAGAAAAAGGGCAATAGAGGCACTAACTATTTGAAAGAGATGTTTTGACACTTTTTTTTCCCCGAGAAAGAGAAAAATAAGAGGCAAATTAAATTAGAAAAGTAATAAAGTAGACACTTTGTAAGAAAAGTTAGGCACAAATGAAAGAAAATTACCCACAAAGAAGGAAACAATATAATGTACATCTTAAGTTAACATAAATATGAAAGGAAGTAGTAAACACACAAAAAAGTTATACACATACACAGAGAGGAAAGAAGAAGAAAAAGTTTAATGAAAGAGGGTTAGGATTAAGTTTAACACAGATTTTCCTGCATAAAGAATAATAATAATAATAATAATAATAATAATAATAATAAGTTATTATATTGATTGATTCAACAAAAGTTTAAATGATGTGGGTTCTTAGATTATAGTGTAGGGCTTATTTTCATCTCTATTACTCTCACTATAGATAGGATGTGTTTTCTTCTGACATGAGGTCGACTCGCCCTGGATCACACACCCTTAGCAGGCTTTTCCCACAGGACACGTGGGACCCATATCTCAGTAATGCTTCACATAACTCGAGATACTGTATGGCTGGGTTTTCTTGCCATACATTTTTGTTGTCTCAGATTGATTCCATTGTCTGTGATCAACCGTTTTATCTTTATATAACTATAAAGTTGTTTTTATACCTTTTCACATAAATATGGAAACTTTTGGAGAGAGAGAACCACAAGAACAGCCAAGAAAATACGATTTAAGCAGATTTCAATAAATGCCCGGGGGATTAATATAACATACAAAAGGTCTATAATTATGGATTTCCTGACAAAAAATTGAGTACAAATTTGCGCACTACAAGAAACTTACTGGACAAGATCCAATAAAATAGAATTAAATCATCAAGATACCCCACTATCATTAGTGGGGCTCTAGAAAAAAAAAAAAAGAGGCGTAGCATTCATGTTTGCAAAAAATGTCTCCCTAATTATTAAATATCAAGAATTAGATCCAGAGGGACGCTATATTATTTTAGACTGTGAAATAAATAATAAATTATTCACATTAGCCAACCTTTATGCACCAAACAAATCTACAATAAACTTTATCACAAAATGTTTTAACCAATAGAGCAGTTTAAACAAGGGCTGGTATTAATTATGGGGGACTTTAACTGTGTAGAGGACCCTTTGAAAGACAGAAAAAGCCAGAATGACAGGAATAGCAGGAAAAAAACTGAAAACAGTTTGCAAAATTTACTAAATAACCATAATTTAAGAGAGATATGGAGAACATTTCACCCCTCCAACCTAGACAGCACATGCTATTCTAGAACATTTAACTCATATTCCAGAACTGACCTCATTCTGGGTAATGGTAGCATGTTATACCTTGTTAAAAGAAATGAAATACAGGATATAGCATGGTCAGATCACAGTCCCATCATGTTGGAATACAAAGATAACTTTGATACGTTCCGTAAAGAGTGGTGTTTAAAAGATTTTATGTAACATAAAAAAAAACAATGTTGAAGAAATTTAAAAAACATAACAAATCTTTTCTTTTTAGAAAATAAAAATAAAGGTATCCCCGATATCAAGGTCTGGTGTGCTTATAAGAGCGTAGCTAGAAGCCACTTGATAAAAATGGCAGCCTTGGCAAATAAGAAATGATTGCCGCCTCTCCATAATCTGTACATAACTCTAAGCGAGCATAAAAGGCAGAATAAAAGAACACCTTCCACACAAATAGCAACGAAGATTATAGAAGTAGAAAAACAGATTAATATCCAATGAATGAATAAAGCAACCAATCCGTTAGAAGCACTAAACTGCAAGTGGTATCTAAAGGGCAACAAACCAGAAACACTAAAGTCCAACAAATTGAAAAAAAAAATACACAAAAGAACAATAGTTAAAATAAAAGATAAAGAAACGTACCCAATGCCCTCAGAAACAATAGGTAGTGCATTTCAGAGATTTTATCAGAGTTATATAACTTACCAGAAGAAATATTTTTTTTGGGGGGGGAGAGATTGAGGAATTCTTCGAAAATTTACCCATGCCAAAGATTCTACCCGACCAACTAAAGTGGGTGAACCAGCCCATAACAGAAGCAGAGGTCAGTAAATTCATAGATAAGTTCAAAATTAAGTCACAAATACATTTTACAAACTAATGAAAGATCAAATAAAAGGGGAACTTACTAATATTTTCAACTATATAATGAAAACAGGAAGCTGTCCTGGAGAACTGTTGAGAGCAAACATTGTTCCAATCCCAAAAGCAGATAAAGACCCAGAATTCATCGATAACTATAGAACAATATCGTTAATTAATACAGATATTAAAATATTATCTACTATTCTTAGAGATAGGCTAAACACAGTCATACCACAACTATTCAATAACGATCAAGTAGCATTCATACTAGGGAGGTCCTCAATCAACTATATTAGAAAAATAATAAACATACTAGAAGAAACCGAAATTAAAGGAATTACTGTGAATAGATGCAGAGAAAGCATTTGACAGGGTTGGGTGGGTCTTCATGTTAGCCACATTGAAACAATACAGATTCACAGGATTAATACTACAAGCTATATCCGCCCTCTACAGTTAAACTAACAATAAATATCACCATCACTCCCCTCCCCTAATGAACCCAGTATGTAACAATTAGCTAGGGTGGTTAAAACCAAATATAGTAAAGAGACCCAGAAAGAAAAGGAAAAGATAGAAGGAAAGGAAAGGGAAAGGAAAGGGAAAAGATGGAAGGGAGAAGAGGAAGAGGAAAGAAAAAAGAAAAGGAAAAAAAAGAAAGAGAAAGGGGAGGAGAGATAAAGAAAAGGAAAAGATTCCATCCCCTAAATGGGCAGACAAAAACAGAATAACACAATAAGGAAATGATACTAGATATAAGTGATTCTCACTCTCTCCAAAAGAAAGAAGGAAAAGGGAAAGAAAATGGAAAAAGATAAAAGGAAAATAAAATAAAAAGTGTAAGGATAATGTAAACTAGATAAATAAGTATATATAATAAAATCAAATTATGGATGGGGACAGGACGGGTAAGGAGATTTGGAAGGGGGGTTCAGGGAAATAAACAAGATAACACAAGCAATTTATGATGACAAGAGTACCAAGACCTGAAATATAGAAGCACTAGCAAAACTACAAAAGGCAGGTACATGTCTGAAATAAAAATAAAAAGAAAAAGAAACGTTGCATTTCTCTACATAAATTTCATCTACCATTTTAGTGCCCAGTCCCCCCGATCTATCGAAATTCCTCTGCAGCAAAGCAATATCCTGCTCACATTTTATTACTTTACAAAGTTTTGTGTCATCTGCAAACACTAAGACATGGCTTTCAATGCCTATTGCAGGGTCATTTATAAATATGTTAAATAGAACCGGCCCCAAAACAGAACCCTGAGGGACACCACTTACCACTTTTGTCCAGCTTGAAAATTTACCATTAATGACAACTCATTGTACTCTATCTTTAAGCCAATTTTCTACCCAAGAACAAGAGTATTCATCTAGACCAATTTTTTTTAGTTTGAAGACTAACCTATTGTGAGGAATCGTATCAAATGCCTTGGCAAAATCCAAATAGATCACATCCACTTCAACACCCTGATCTATACTTCTACTTACAAACAATACTACTTACAAACAAAATATATACAATCTCATCATAGATGAGTAGAAATTAATGTAGTCCAGTAGGAGAAGTGGTGATAGTTGTAGTTTAGTCCCAAAATCAAAAAAGCTATCCACTAATATTTCCGTGCGAGTGATGAGCGAGTAGAGTGCTGTAACTTTAGGTTATTGCTAATGAAAAGACAATGAGGAGAAAACACAGATTTCATTTTTTTTCTTTTAACCTTTTTTTAATTGTATATTTCCAGTATCATGTATAACATCACTTTTAATTTAATATGATTTTACCACATATATTACCTTATTATTTTTTTATTTTCTTTTGTTTCTTATTATTTTTAATAATCAAAATAATAATACTTAGAATTAATGATTTTGCATTATTTTTCATTTTCATTTAATTTTGCCTTTCAAACATTATTTATCTTTTCTTCTTTTTAATGCATGGGACACTATCCTACACCTGTATCCATTTATAGAATATTTTGTGTATATATATTCATATGTGTGAAGATTTCATCTAAGGCAAAGGAAAGGTTTTTTTACTGTAAGAACAATCAGGATGTGGAATTCTCTGCCTGAGGAAGTGGTTTTATCAGAGTCCATACAGATGTTCAAACGGCTTCTAGATGCATACTTGCAAGAACAGAATATTCAAGGATATAATCTTTCAATGTAGGGTAATAACTGCTTGATCCAAGGCTAAATCTGACTGCCATTCTGGGGTCAAGAAGGAATTTTTTTCCTAGCTTGTTGCAAAATTGTGCTTCAAACTGGGTTTTTTTGCCTTCTTTTGGATCAACAGCAAAAAACAAATGTGAGGTAGGCTGAACTTGATGGACGCAATTCTCTTTTCAGCTATGTAACTATGTAACTATGTAACTATGTATTTAGATACTTCTTGTTTCCTATCCACATGCTCCCCTACGGATTTGGACTCCTGCAGTGTCTATATACCAAGGAACAGTCTCCTGGCAAGTTAGGTAGTGTGTTTACGTGATATGGTGTAGCGGTGTCGCCAAGTAGATGGAGTGTCTGAATGATGAGATGACATAGTCATGCGCCCCAAAGCTTGTATTCTTATTTTAGATATAGCACATATGATGTGTGCCCCCCAGTTGTGTCTGTTGTCTACAGTGTGCTGTCTTACATATTACCTCCTGGATATGCCACTGCTTGCATACAGAGCAGTCATACAATGCACATACTGAATATGGACCAGGGAGATACAGCACACTCTGAATGCATGGCAATAAGACAAGGCACACTCTATATGTAGATCAGAGAGACACAGTACTCGCTGAATGGAGAGCAATCAGACATAGAGCATGCTGAATACAAAGCAGTCAGACAAAACACACTCTGGATGTAGAACAATGAGACACAGCACGCTAAGCAGAGCAGTCATACAAACCATACACTAAATACAGACCAGTCAGACACAAAACACTCTGAATGCAAAGCAATAAGACAATGCACACTTTTAATGTAGAGCAGTGAATGCAGAGCAGACAGACATAGAACACTCTGAATGCAGAGCAAACAGACACAGAACAATCTAAATGCAGAGCAGTAAGACACAGAGTGCTCTGAATGCAAAGCAGTCAGACATAGAGCCTTCTGAATGCAGAGAAAATAGACATAGAGCCCTCTGAATGCAGGACAGACAGACATAGAGCGCTCTGTATGCAGAGCAGACAGACATAGAGCTCTCTGAATGCAAAGCAGACAGACATAGAGCGCTCTGAATGCAGATCAGTCACATAGAACACTTTGAAGCCAGAGCAGTCAGACATAGCAACTATCCGAAAGCAGAGCAGGAAGACATAGCAGTACACTGAATATAGAGCAAACAGTAGATATTCCACAAATTGCAACCATCAAAATAACTGCATACAAAAATCAAGACTGAAGTAAATCATGAATGAAAGGAAAGAATCTCAGAGCTCTGGGAAAGGTGAAAATGCACAGATACTAAAAGAGAAATATAGACCAAAATAATAACCAGGCTAGAGGAGAAATAGTAATACTGATGAATGAAGAAGAGGTTACAGACTTAACATATTGATAACTGTAAAAACCCCAAAACAAATGTATGGATAACGGATAAAGAAATACTTGAAAAATTGTCCCAGAGAGACATATAAACACATTTTTTATTGATGGCAAGTTTTAGAAAATAAGAGTTAAATCCTTTGCTACAAAACATAATTTTTTTTTTTATATAAAATGCATTTTAAACATCACATGCACAGCCAGCGTGCAAAGGCTAAAAAGTAGAGTTGAGCGAACCCGGACTGTAAAGTTCGGGTTCGTACCGAACATTCCGGTTTTTGGACCCCGGACCTGAACACGACATATCACTGTATGTTCGGGTTGGAGTTCAGTGTTCGGCGATTTAATGGAGCGTTTTCAAAGGCTGCAGGGCAGCCAATCAACAGGCGTTTGACTTGTGTGCCCTTAGAAGCCATCACAACCATGCCTACTAATGGCATGGCTGTGATTGGCCAGTGCAGCATGTGACCCAGCCTCTATATATAAGCTGGAGTCGCGTAGTGCCGCACGCACATGAGCTCTTATTAGTGTAGGGAGAGGATGCTGCAGCTGTGAGGGACAGCTTAGGAAAGAATTCTGCAAACTAGTACAATAATGGGGTGCTCTTCATATCTGAGAGTCAAATAGAAGCTTCAAATACTGCGGTTACATAGGAGTTTAAAAAGTAAATGTTTTTGGTGCTAAATAGTACATTAGTGGGGTAGTACATTAGTGCGGTGCACTTCATATCTGAGAGTCAAATAAAAGCGTCAAATACTGCTGTCACATTGCAGTTTTAAAACTTAAAATTTTGTTGGGTGCTAAAAAGTACATTAGTTGGGTGCACTTCATATCTGAGAGTCAAATAGAAGCGTCAAATACTGCGGTCACATTGCAGTTTTAAAACTTAAATTTTTTTGGGTGCTAAAAAGTACATTAGTGGGGTACACTTCATATCTGAGAGTCAAATAGAAGCGTCAAATACTGCTGTCACATTGCAGTTTTAAAACTTAAAATTTTTTGGGTGCTAAACTGCAAAATAGTATTTTAGTAGGGTGCACTTCATATCTGAGAGTCAAATAGAAGCGTCTAATAGTGTGCTTACAGCACAGTGGTAAACATTCTAATTGCTTTGCTGCCAATCTGTTAAATAGTACATTTTGGGGTGTGCACTTCATATCTGAGAGTCAAATCGAAGCGTCTAATAGTGTGCTTACAGCACAATTGTAAAACTTATAATTTTCTGGGTGCCTATCTGCTAAATAGTAAATTTTGGGGCATGCACTTCATATCTGAGAGTCAAATAGAAACGTCAAATAGTGCGCTTACAGCGCAGTGGTAAACATTCTAATTGTTTTGGTGCTAATCTGTTAAATAGTACATTTTGGGGTGTGCACTTCATATCTGAGAGTCAAATCGAAGCGTCTAATAGTGCGCTTACAGCCTAGTGGTAAACATTCTTATTTTCTGGGTGCTAATCTGCTAAATAGTAAATTTTGGGGCCTGCTCTTCATATCTGAGAGTCAAATAGAAGCGTCTAATAGTGTGCTTACAGCGCAGTGGTAAACATTCTAATTGCTTTGCTGCTAATCTGTTAAATAGTACATTTTGGGGTGTGCACTTCATATCTGAGAGTCAAATCGAAGCGTCTAATAGTGTGCTTACAGCACAATTGTAAAACTTAAAATTTTCTGGGTGCTAATCTGCTAAATAGTAAATTTTAGGGCATGCACTTCATATCTGAGAGTCAAATAGAAGCGTCTTATAGTGTGCTTAGAGCGCAGTGGTAAACATTCTTATTTTCTGGGTGCTAATCTGCGAAATAGTACATTTTGGGGCCTGCTCTTCATATCTGAGAGTCAAATCAAAGCGTCTAATAGTGTGCTTACAGCGCAGTTGTAAAAATTCAAATTTTCTGGGTGTTAATCTGCTAAATAGTACATTTTGGGGCGTGCACTTCATATCTGAGAGTCAAATAGAAGCGTCTAATAGTGCACTTACAGCCTAGTGGTAAACATTCTTATTTTCTGGGTGCTAATCTGCTAAATAGTACATTTTGGGGCCTGCTCTTCATATCTGACAGTCAATTCGAAGCGTCTAATAGTGTGCTTACAGCGCAGTGGTAAACATTCTTATTTTCTGAGTGCTAATCTGCTAAATAGTACATTTTGGGGCCTGCTCTTCATTTCTGAGAGTCAAATAGAAGCGTGACTTTGATTCAAATTTAATACATCGGTCACTTGTAATATTGTTTCACACCTACAACACTTGAAACACAGATCTAAGTGATAGAAAACAGATTGATATTTTCTACACTAGAAACTACCAGATAACAAGCTGCTATATTTAAACCAGTTATCAATAGCTAAGAGGTACTTAAACAATGTTGTAATTCTGGGGCAATACCCTCACAAGTCAAACTGAGAGGTCAGTTTATAGGGAAAACTTCCTGGATACAATTCTAAAATTGGGAAAACTGCCTGGATACAATTCTAAAACAATTTACATATGTCCTTTGCAGACTTTACATGCTGGAAAAATACAGGTGCCAACTGCTGTGGTTTTCTGCAGTGTGCATACCTGCAAGGAGGGCAGGGTTGAGGAGTGGGTGGAAGATGATGTGGAGGATGATGAGGTCCTAGACCCCACATGGAATCAAGGTCATGCGAGTGACGTGTTCAGTTTGGAGGAAGAGGCAATTGTTGCACAGAGGCACCAGCACAGCATAAGAGGGAGCAGGGTGCAAAAGCGGAGCGGCCGTCCCCTAGCGCTCGTCGGCATGTATTATCTTTAGAATTCCCACAGTTATCCAAGTAGCAGTTGAAGCGATAAAAAGAACCATAACAGATTTAACAAGCCATTCGCAGTTTCACAGTCCGGTGACTGGGACCCAGACACAGTCTGGGCAGCGGTCGAACGACCGGGACCAAGTATGCCTGATGTAGAAGTTAGGAGTCACAGTGTGGAATGGATTAGCAAGGTCTGGTGCAGGGTAACTGCACGCCCCCTGGTGTGGAGCACCAGTGTTTTGTGCGGCCACATACCAGGACCCTGATGCAGCTCAGCAAAAAGAGTCCTGCATACCAGAAGCCATCACCAGACTGATCTGCAACTTGGAACAGGATGTGACATTCACTGTAGTGGCTGTGCGCGCCTGTCTGCACTGCAACTTTGCCCTTCCCGCTCACTGCCTCATATGTGACGTGCCCACAAGATGGAACTCCACCTTGCACATGCTGGAGAGACTGTTTGAGCAGCAGCAGGCGATAGTGGAGTTTCAGCTGCAGCACACACGGGTCAGTGGCTCTGCACCAGACTTCCTTCCAATTGATCAGAGTTAAAGGATTTCCAGTGGACTAATTACAATTACAGGGCCTCTAAAGAGTCCTGTATTGTTATTTGTCGTCACTACCTTTCCGCATTGGGAGTGGCTCCTGCTGTCTTCCTTGCATGTGGTAGCCGTTTGTCAGGGTCCCTGTACAGAATCGAACCCTGTTTTCCCGTTACCAGTGGTCACCATGGTAGGCGCAGTCAATGGAATCTAAAGTTGATATGGATTGACATACGAATGCGTCGTCGCCCTCTCGTTGGGGAGCACATTGAAAAAGTGCTCTAGCATGACGAGCTGGGTGATCTCCTCCAGGAACTTGGCTTGATGGGAGTTGAGCCAGTCCCTTGTAATGCCACAGTATATACCCAGAAACTATGTACCCATTAGCAGAGGCTTGTGAAGGCCTTTTCTCCATGCATCAGGAGTTGAGCATTTCTCCATGCATCAGGACTGTAAGAAATGCACCGCAGGCCGCAAATGTTTCTTTTTTATATGTCCCAATATTTTGGGGGCTACCCCAATTAAAAAAATATATATATATAAAAAACAGTGTTGGCTACCTCCTCCTCCTCCACCGCTGCTTCCACCTACACCGCCACGGTCTCCGCCTCCTCAACCTATGGGTCACTTAGTATAAACTATGTACACATTAGCAGAGGCTTGTGAAGGCCTTTTCTCCATGCATCAGGACTGCAAGAAATGCACCGCAGACCGCAAATGTTTCTTTTTTTTTATATGTCCCACTATTTTGGGGGCTACCCCAATTTAAAAAAAAAAAAACAGTGTTGGCTACCTCATCCTCCTCCTCCACCGCCGCTTCCACCTACACTTCCATGGTCACCGCCTCCTCAACCTATGGGTCACGTAGTATAAACTCTGTACACAATAGCAGAGGCTTGTGAAGGCCTTTTCTCCATGCATCAGGAGTTGAGCTCAGTTTGAACAATGAAAGAGAATACCCTGCACTCCAACCCTCTCTCAAATGGATCATTCTGGTGATCCTCCTGACAGTCATGCTTTAGATTTTGATTTATGTTCGTCCAAAGCTAAAATCAAAGATTCCATCTAGTGCTATTTTATGGCTCAGCTGTATTTTAAATTTGTACGTTATTTTAAGTGATTTCCCTATCCACATTTGTTTGCAGCGCACTTGTCCTACTCCTACTCATTTTGCTAGCCCTTTCCAGGAGTTTTTTAGAGGCATTTTTTGTGCCCAAAAGTTCGGGTCCCCATTGACTTCAATGGGGTTTGGGTTCAAGGTCAAGTTTGGGGTCAAGTTCGAGCCCGAACCCGGACCTTTTTTCAAAGTTTGGCTGAACCCGCCGGACCCGAACATCCAGGTGTCCGCTCAACTCTACTAAAAAGTACATTGGAGTACAGTTTTCCGTTCTGGGATACCTAAAAATTCAAATTATATATATTTGCATAAATTATTTTTTAGGGAAATTTTACAGTAGTATTGGAAGTGGTAATCTCTATCTCAAACAGCATCTGTTTAGCCATATTCACAACATTTATTTCTAGATAATAGCAATGGTATTGGTTTCCTAATCAATAAAAGAAGGGTAAACATTATATGACTCTTTACAAGAAGTGTTTTGGAAGACTGTGCAAGTCACATGCAGGAAGATGTGCCTAGGGCTGCATAAACAAAGTGATTTAACTCCTAAATGGCAGAGAACTGAGCAGACTGCAGAAGCATGATCTATACACTAAACCTACTTTATTAAGCTAAAGTTGTTTTGGTGACTATAGTGTACCTTTAAATGCACTGTGCATTAAGGAGACCTAAAAAATGATTATCTTTCAGGAAGTGAGTATGGACACTATTGGAGTTCACAAAAAGGAGAATTCAAAATGTGTTTCATATTTAAAGCCAAAGTAGCTGAGTTGGAAAAGTTCTGTAAGGCCACGTTGGCTACTTGACCTATAATCTTAAATTCACTTTGAAATTTGAAGTTATTTCACTCCTAAATGGAATTCAGAATTGAGCAGTGAGACTGCAGGGCAATGACCTTTACACCAAAACTGCTTAAAATGCTGGTTATTTTGTTACTTACATTGTCACTTTAAACAACTATTGTTTGCATATTTCCTGAAAAGATATATACATTTTTACAAATCTTATATCAAGCATCTGTACCACTTCTGCAGCTAGAATTCAAACAGTTACAAAGCAATTTAAAATGCATATTTTTAACTGCATTGCTCAAATACATTAAAAAATATGCATTGACTAAATGATTTTCAATTAGCAGCAATTATAAGAATTAGCATTTGTTTACGTTAAATATACAGTATTAGTAAAGGTAGGAGAATGTGAACTCAAAAGTCACTCATCAAAGTCTCATTTTCAAACTGATAACTACACTACCATTATTATTGCTCCACTTTATATTCCAATTAATTTGCTCAATTTATTAGAGGTCAGATAAAAACAGCATAATGCATAAAATGAGTTACACTTATGAGTTGCCCTATTTACTAGGGAAGCTTGTTATTATAAAAACCTAGTATCTAGACTAGAGCCACATTAAGAGCCCATTGGGTCCGGTGCTGACAGTTGTGAAGGGCCTTATCGACAGAAACCATTAAAGCAGTCATAGCCCCCATGCGCCATGTATCTGATGGAGGTGGTGCTGGAGCATAACACTGCGTCCTCCGGCCTGCCTCTTTCCCGTAATGTTTCCTGCTATAATCTCTTCCCCAGATAAACAATAAATAGAAAACATGATTCATTGACCAGGCAACCTATTTCCATTACTCCATAATCCAGTTCTGATGCTCATGTCCCCATTGAAGGCACTTTTGGTGGTGGACATCATGGGCACTCAGACCAGTCCATGGCTACGCAACCCCATTCACAGCAAACTGTGATGCATTGTGTGTATTAACACCTGTCTATCATGAAAGAAAAATTTTACTTTCACACTATTCAAAACCCCTATGCACATTTAACTAACTGTTTTTTTTTTTGTTTCACTCCAATGGCCATTAAGATGTAAGCGCTAATGTCAATTTGTGATACTAAAAACCTAGTTATTTAAATATGCATAGGGATTTGGGATAGTGTGAAAGTAACTTTTTTTTATTTTATGTATTGGGGCTGATGTGTACTAGAGTCATTGCAGACTCCGCGGAAAAGTGGGAGTTTAAGCTCATGGCTTAATTTTGTAGCTTGCTATCATTACCAACATTATGTTTTTCAGCAATTTGAGCTACAGTAGCGCTTCTGTGTGATTGGACCACATGAGCTAACCTTCGCTCCCCGTTTACATCAATGAGCCTTCGGAACCCATGAACCTTACGCCAGTTAACTGCTTGTTTTTCTTTACACCACTTTGGTTGTACAAACCACTGCAACCCACAAGACTTGTCATTTTGGAGATGCTCTGACCCAGTCGTCTAAAACTCACTATTTGGCCCTTGTCAGAGCCACTCAGATCTTATCGCTTGCCCAATTTTTCCTGCTTCCAACACATGAAATTCAAGAACTGACTGTTCCCTTGCTGCCTAATACATCCCACTCCTTGACAGGTATCATTGTAATGATATAATCAATGGTATTCACTTCACCTGTCAGTGGTTTAAATGTTGTGGCTGATCAGTGTATCTTCACACATTCTTCAAGTTAGTCCACCGAGCTTAGGAATGGAGGTTATAGTCTGTATTGTTTCAGAGCTTTTTTTATACAATTATAATTGGAAGCCTTATTACTGGGATATTTGACTTATATTTTTAAACTTGAGTCCTGAAAGCAAACTGAATGACAATTTATTTTTATAGCATTTCACAATAAATGTCAACCAACAAAATATTAAGACAACATTCACGTTACTCACATGGCTATAATCAATTTAATCAATACATTTTAATTGTAGTTAGAGTTAATTAGTTTTATACTTAAATTGTATTTATATGCCCACCATAAAACCCAAGAGAATAATCTTGGAAAATGTATCTTGATAAAGATTTGATTATTTAATAAAATAAATATATAAATATATTAAAAATAAATGCTACAGGCTTTGATATAAATCAAATAAAACGAATTAGCAAGCTTGCAGGATGTCAGAAAATGGCTTTAATTATCATAAGATTAACAGCTGCAAAATTAACAACTTTCTTTTATGTTTAATTAGAATAATGAAAAACAGGTCCAAAGCATGCATTAAAAATAATTTAAAAAAATATATAGAATATTAAACATTAAAGAAATTTTGATCACCATAGTCTGAAATTGTCTTAATTTCATATCATATTTACTTATGTGTTATAGGACTGAAAGTCAAAGTAATTAAACTAGAAATTAACACATAAAGTTCCGAATCCATTTGAGATTTAAATATTTTGCAGTATCAACTGTATTTAACAATGTATATGATATACTGGCTTTACCCTTCTTATATCAAAAGTATACCCTAGAGAATAAATCCACAGCAACGTTCCCTTCCTCTCCAGTCATGATCTTCCCCGACGGATAAAAAAAATATTCACTAGAGCTCAGTCCATCTACATTGGTCTAATGCCTCGTTTCCACTGAGTGGTATGGTTTGGGTCGGTACAGTTTGAAAGGGTTAAAATGGTCCAGCCTATTCAGGTGAGCGTTTCCACTGCAAGTCGGATCGCCATGGGGCATGCGGTGTTTACACCAAATGCCTAGCGTGTCATTTGTTGTGAGCATTGACTTTTTCCTGTCCGTCAATCAATGGATTGTAAAGTGTGATGCCAGTAGCTCCGCCCTAACCGTACCGTACCATTTCCTATGGACCTACATCTGAAGGGGGCAGTTTGATTCGGTTGTATGGGCCACTTTCATAATGGAAACACTCAAAATAGCGTACCAGACCGTACCGATCCGAACCGTGCCGCTCAGTGGAAACGAGGCATATTAGACTGTTAAAAACCTCATGCTTCTCCAGCATTGAACTTCAACCTAGAAGGTCAGATGTGTAATGCTGCTGTAAAGCACCCAAGAAGGATGATTGAAGGACTTTCTACATATTGTTACACTTATATGTACTCTGCTCTAATACATTATTTCTACATTTCATTGTCAGTATTTGGGAACAAATGCTCAGTGTACTACTATGCATGAATAAATGGTGTTTTTATCTTTATATCAATATTTTTTTTTTTTTTTTGCAAGGAGTCCATGTGAATTATTGCAAAGCATGAGACTGATAGAGTTATTCATTAAAGTAAGAATTGCAGTGAATCAAAGTGAATTCAAATGTAAGGTCAAAATAACTGAACTGGAAAAATTCTCCACGTCAGCTTTGCCTTTAATTTGGCTACTATGGCCTTCAATTTGAAATTCACTTAATTCCCCACAATTCATACTTTACTGAATAATCCTGTGTTGATGGTTTTCAGTGAAGCGAAGGTCAAAAATAGCATGATGCATACCTCATCAGGTTTGTGGTACAACATTCAGTCATCACAGTCTTCCATAGAGAATCATTGCATACAAGAATCATAGGAGCATACAAGAATCATAGGAGCATTGCACCAAGTGATGAGGAGCATTGGATTAGCCCGTTATCCTATAGCCACGTCTCCAGGATGACGTAACGCTGGAAGGAGGTTATGGCAGCACCGAGGAAGATTCAGCACTAGTGAAGAAAATTATTCCATAATTTTATTTTTTTTAATTTTTTTTATTTACACAGGGAGATCCTAGATTTAGAAGGGGCATCAGTAATGTATTACTGTATTCTTACTGCTGCAGTATTCCTTTAAAGGACCACTATAGTGCCAGGAAAACATACTCGTTTTCCTGGCACTATAGTGCCCTGAGGGTGCCCCCACCCTCAGGGACCCTCTCCCACCCGGCTCTGGAAGGGGGAAAGGGGTAAAAACTTACCTTTTTCCAGCGCTGGGCGGAGAGCTCTCCTCCTCCTCTCCGCCTCCGTTACGCCCCGCCGGCTGAATGCGCACGCACGGCAAGAGCTGCGCGCGCATTCAGCTGGTCTCATAGGAAAGCATTTACAATGCTTTCCTATGGACGCTGGCGTGCTCTCACTGTGATTTTCACAGTGAGAAGCACGCAAGCGCCTCTAGTGGCCGTCAATGAGACAGCCACTAGAGGATTAGGGGGAAGGCTTAACCCATTCATAATTATAGCAGTTTCTCTGAAACTGCTATAATTATGAAAAAATGGGTTAACCCTAGAAGGACCTGGCACCCAGACCACTTCATTAAGCTGAAGTGGTCTGGGTGCCTAGAGTGGTCCTTTAAGTGGTACCCTTTGGAATTTACCCCCATGGACATTTTGTCCTTGAGGGAATAATGTCCACACTAACTATTACAGTGATACATCCAAACTTGATACAAATTGACTAGCATGGGCAAAACACAGCCATATCCTCTGTAAAAAATGCAGACTATCAATAAAACTGTTATTTATGAATAATACATTTTACAGTTGTTTTTTTTTTTTACATTTTGCAGTGGAGTACCAGTTGTTACTATAATATACACCATTTGACCATTTAACCCCTTAAGGACGGAGCCAAATGTACACGTTGTGAACGAAACAAAATGTAAACAAAACCTGGCATTTGCGCTACGTGTCTGTCCAACCGTAATTCACCTCTTTCATATTAAATGCACCCACCCTTATTATATATAATTTTATTCAGGGGAAACAGGACTTTCATTTAATATGAAATATTTAGCTATGAAACATAATTTAATATGAAAAAATGCAAGAAAATAAGATTTTTTTTATTTTTTTAGTTCTACGTGACATTTTAACTGTCAATGTCATAATACTGTTTGCTTTTACTGCAATAAAATGCACATATTTGTATTCACGTGTAAAACAGTACCCCCAATGTACAGGTTTTATGGCGTTTTGGGAAGTTACAGGGTCAAATATAGCACGTTACATTTGAAATTGAAATTCGCCAGATTGGTTACATTGCCTTTGGGACTTAATAGTAGCCCAGGAATAAAATTCACACCCATAATGGCATACCATTTGCAATATAAACAACCCAAGGTATTGCAAATGAGGTATGTCCAGTCTTTTTTAGTAGCCATTTGGTCACAAACACTGGCCAAAGTTAGCGTTAGTATTTGTGTATTTGTATTTGTGTGTGAAAAATGCAAAAACCGCCAATTTTGCAATACCTTGGGTTATCTACTATTGCAAATGGTATGCCATCATAGGGGTAATTTTCATTCTTGGGCTACCATAGGGTCTCAAAGGCAAAGTACCCAATCTGGCAAATTTCAATGTGAAAAAAATGAAACACAAGCCTTATATTTGATGCTGTAACTTTTAAAAACACCATAAAACCTGTACATGAGTGGTACTGTTTTACTCGAGACTTCACTGAACACACGTCACTTTTACTGGCGATATCATCGTTGTAATACATTTTACTGTTTTGAAACACTAATATTTGTGTTCAGCGAAGTCCCCCGAGTAGAACAGTACCCCCCATGTACAGGTTTTATGTTGTCTTGGAAAGTTATAGGGTTAAATATAGTGCTAGCAAATTAAATTCCCTTTACTTTCGGCATGGGTTGTCAGGCAGGTCCCGCTAATTGTAATTAATTAAGATACCCAATTATGTAAAAATATTACATAAATATATATGTAGAATTAATATATGTATATATATATATATATATATATATACGTATGTGAATATATATGTATATATATATATATAATTTTTTTTTAATATTTTTATTTATATATAGGTATATATATAGTGATATATACGTATATATTTATGTATATAGATATATATATTATTTTGTTTTACGTGTATTTTGATATATATATATATATATATATATATATATATATATATATATATATATTAATATCACAATACAGTTAGAACAAAATAACACACATCCATATTTTTTTTATTATTTTTTTAATTATTTTTTTATTTTATTTTTTAACGTATTTACATATTTTTTTTTATATTATATATAAATATATATATAACAATAATTATATATATATATATATATATATATTTAATCAGTATCAGTCTACATGTAATTTGATATTAATATATATATATATAATTATATATATTAATAGTAAAATACACCTAGACAGTGTATGTGTTTGTATGTATATGTGTATATATATATACTTATAACATATATATATATATTGTATATATATATATATATATATATATATATATATATTTTTTTTTTTTTACACTTTTTAAAATTTTATTTATTTTATTTCCAGCCAGCAGGGGGACCACCTGTCATTACAGGCAGCTCCCCTGCTGGCAATACAGGAGGCAGCTATCCCGGCCATGTGATTGTGAGGTCCTCGCAAGGACCTCACTCTCACATGGCCAGGGGGGTCTGCCAGGGGGTCGGACGTGCCGTGGGGGGACCGGGTAAGTAAGGAAAGACCGGAGGGTGTACTATTACGCCCGGCGGCGTTTAGAGCCGCCTAAAATAGGGCGTAATAGTACGCCCTTCGGTCTTAAGGGGTTAAACATGTAAATTATGCTTTCTTCAGTTCATCTTTAAAGTGAATGGAACAGCAACTACCACACCTGGTGCACAGAATCCAGGATAAGCATTATTCAAATTAAAGAGCAAATATGCCAGCACATCTTTTCAAACAGTGTACCTTTATTTTAAGCTTCACTCCAGACCCCTAAACAACTTTAGCTTGCTGCAAAGCTTTATGTTTGAAGAGTGTGTCCTCTCTTTTTTTTCCTTTTGCAAAAAGTTCAGATTTCAATGGAAAGTGACACTTTTTTAAATTAATCTGGTTACACCCTCCTTGGCTTTTAAGCAGACAACCGGTAATATTACTTCCTGGTTTGGTTAGCTCAATGCAGCTGACCTCAAGAGACAGCAATTTCCCCAGCACAGCTGACTTACAAAGACTTCTCATTGAGCTGTGTTGGTAACTCTGTGATTGGACAGCCACAGGAAGTCTGGGCGGGGTTAGCAGGGGAGGGCTTGCAAATGCCACAGACAAGAGAAATATAGGTTTTGCAAGCTAATTTTAGATATATCCCCAATGAATAAATATATAATTAAATACATGCAATCTTTCATTTGGGGTATATCTACTAAACAGTGATTTAGCTTTACTTTGTATTTCGGCAGTGGAGTGTCCCTTTAAGTGTCGTTGAATCGGGGGAAACCTTGCTACTGTGTTTACTCTTGTCACTTAAATAGACAAATAAATTTGAAAGGCTGGAGTATTTTCTCTTTTTCTTCAGTTTGTGGACAAGAATCTGAAAACAACACTGTCAATAAGAACTACAAAGTCAAAAAGACCTTCCCTGGAGAATGAACACATTTTATAGCGAAAATGTATAGTATATCTTTCCTATCATGGCATCATTGATTGTCTCACAGCACTTATCTTTAGATATACAATTAAACTGTATATAAGATCAATGCAGCTGGCAAACACGAAGGATGAAAATGCCAGTAGCAAATCAATAAGAATAAGAAATGTAAGACTGATCTAAATGAGGTCAGGGGTACCTCTCAGATGTGCTCCTCAGTCTAATCCCTGGTAGAGTAAATTAATTCTATGAGACAACTAGCAAACCCAAGAAACAGGGAAGAATTTATGTAAAATGTCCTGGATAAAAAATGTTCTGAGCCACACAAACAATTTCAATATCTTTAGTAGGAGGTCTATAATATAAAATACAGAGTATGTCACAGAGTAACATTCAGTAGCAGACACAATGAGGTTTGATTATTAATAAGGTTCCCGGCAGCGCAGATTGCACTGGATAAAGGGATATTTGGAAAGCTGTCTGAAAGTTATCAGTAATGCTACATTTCAAGAAGCAATTTCACTGTGAGTTACAAGAATAGAATTTAACATTTCAAAACTTTAGGGTTATCGAGATCATGTTCAACCAAACAGACTCTATATATAGAGTGTCTAGATTTGTTTAACTCCTCATCCAGTAGTTTATTGCTCTGTAAATATTGGTAGTTGTTCAAGTGGAAACACATATTGTGTGACTATCCCTGTAAGGACCATTGATGGCCATCATAGCGATATTTATGGATCATATTCCAAAATAAAATCACCAATTCAATTCATTACTGTAGGGTTAAATAAGAGGGACATTTAATGTTGGCATAAGTGAACAAGTTTGTGGTGACAACATAGTGTAGCAATTGGTATTTAAGTGGTTGAATTTGAACATATGAAAAAAATGCTAGCAGCTTGTTTCAATATCATTTACAACCATCTTGCCCCTGGATTGAAGTTTCACTCAGTCAGAGAAAAGAACTGTACTATTTATTAGGATAGCTCATTGGCTGACTTGCAACTTTACTCGACTTATTTAGTTAGTTGGTTAGTTAGTGGTAGTTTTTATTACTAAGCACAGTTTTCTACAGCATAAAAATATAGACTTTAAAAAGCCTATTTTCAATATGGAATTAAAGGACCACTATAGGCAACCAGACCACTTCAGCTTAATGAAGTGGTCTGGGTGCCAGGTCCAGCTAGGTTTACCCCTTTTTTCTATAAACATAGCAATTTCAGAGAAACTGCTATGTTTATAAATGGGTTAATCCAGCCTCTAGTGGCTGTCTCATTGACAGCCGCTAGAGGCGCCTCCGAGCTTCTCACTGTGATTTTCACAGTGAGAAGATGCCAGCATCCATGGGTAAGCATTGATAATGCATTCCTGTGAGACTGGCTGAATGCGCGAGTGGCTTCTGCCGTGCATGCGCATTCAGACGAGGAGGAGGAGAGTCCCCTGCCTAGCACTGGAGAAAGAGGTAAGTTTAACCCCTTCCTCCCCCTAGAGCCTGGCGGGAGGGGGACCCTGAGGGTGGGGGCACCCTCAGGGCACTATAGTGCCAGGAAAACGAGTATGTTTTCCTGGCACTATAGTGGTCCTTTAAGAGAATTAGATATTTTCTTGAAAGGACATTAAGGGCACCGATGAGGTGATCTGGGTGTAGTGCCCCTTGTTTTTTAACCCTGCAATTAAAAACATTGCCATTTTACAAGAACGGCAGTGTTATTTATGCAGAGTTAACAGAGTTAACAAACTCAGCTATAGATCAAACGTCTCTTATTGAGAGTATTTCACAGACGCAGAGTAGCATTTTGCCACATATGCTCCCAATGCTTCCATCTGATCTCTTGATCTCAGCCATGGAATTCGGGCAGCCATGGCAAAAACAGTGCAGTGAGGGAGTAAGGGTAAATAAACTCACATTTTTATTCCATCCTGAGGGGGAGACCCAATCTAAAAAGATAGTCCAGCATTATAAAGTTAGGAATACATTTTTAGCATTCTTTTAGCATTCCTTTAATTCAAGTTTATTTCTGAACCCTGATTTTTCTCTTTCTAAAATTGAAATTAAATTATGTTCAAACCCACCTGTTCTTTTAATGCATAATATTCCCTTTCATCTATTGAAAAAGGACAACAATATATCTCTTTTTATGCATTTACTTCTGCTTATATTTAAGATTTACATTTTACTATTATTTTTCAGAACAAGTCTTGTTATTAATCATTCAAACCTTTTACCCATTATATTTTCTCTCTATAAATGGGTATTCGGTGAAGCTAAAAACCATGACAGGATTAGATTAAATTACATCTAAAAAAAAAGTCTAACTGCTTAGTGTTTCAACTTCACACCAAACATTAGTAAACTGTGTTGTGAAACAGATTATATATATTTATTTGATAAAGAGAAAATGTGAAGTGAGCTTTTTTGAACAAAATAGCTGGGACTGTTATTATGAAGATGATTTAAATGAACTATTATATATTCTGTTACATTTTTCTCAAAACCTCTTTATTGTATCTTCTCTAGAAACACCAGACTAATGTCAAGGCAGCAGATGTTAAAAGAAGAGATGGAAGGTAATTATGCTCAGTAATTTGAAAAAAAGAAAAGATCACGGCAAAACTATAAACAGTCCTTTTCTCAAAGAACCTTTCACGGATAAATTAGACAAATGAACATGTACAACTGGTGATCACATTGGGTTACACAGCAGCAGATGCCAAGAGTGCTATATACATTGTAAACCTGTTTGAATGTTTATATCTCCTACAATACTGTGTCTGGAATAATTTCTCTGAAGTCCATGAATCAGGAAGTACTCCAGTACCTTAAGAATACAAATACATGTTTTAGAAACACCATCCCAACAACGGAGCTCTATTTGTTTACCGTACTACATTAGACAGACTTATCATCATCTTATAATTTGGCAAACACTGATAGGTGTCCTAACAATGATGTGCATTCTAGAACAACTCTGAATCGTTTCAATCGTCACCCGGAAAAACCTCTATACGTGAGCTAACCTGAATCCCTGATCTCTAGAGGAACTATCATCTGAATCCATGGAAAATACAGGAAGCTGGACCTATGAACCTACCAATCTAACCACCTACATGGTCAACCTAAACAGTTCCAATTCCAGTTGCCAGTTCACTGGTGTTCAACTCATCCAGTCTTACAAACTTCTTATCATACCGTGCTATACTCTCGTTGTACTGATTGGTATCTTTGGAAACTATCTGCTTCTATATGTCATCTGTAGGACCAAGAAGATGCATAATGTCACTAACTTCTTTATTGGAAACCTTGCTTTCTCAGATATGCTGATGTGTGCCACCTGCGTTCCCTTTACACTGGCATATGCATTTAACCCACAGGGATGGGTCTTTGGAAAATTTATGTGCTACTTTGTGTTTCTCATACAGCCAGTAACTGTCTATGTTTCGGTGTTCACCTTGACGGCCATTGCTGTGGACAGGTAACAAGTTTCTATTCCTAATTTTCTAGTAGATTGCACCTTTCTATTAATAAACGTTGCACTTTCAGACCATTTCTAGTTCAAGGAATAATACTTTGATTTCGATCTAACGAGTGAGCAAAGGTATTCTGTGCATTATTAACAAATTTGTTAGGACCTAGGAATTAGCAGAAAGAGTTTTATTATTTTAGTAGTTCTTATATTGAGTTACTGAAAAGCATGCCCTGAATATATTAGAGCATAATCAGAGATTATAATAAACTGGAGCAGGGCCGGACTGGGAGAAAAATTCAGCCCGGGCATTTTTTTAACATAGTGGCCCACTAAGAAGAGGGCGGGGCAGAGGAGGTGTGTTTTGTCATCACCAATGACAAACATGCCTCCTCTCAAAGTGAGCCTGTTGGTTCAATGCTCTCCCAGGGCAGACCATGCTCAGAGCTCTGCTGAAGAGCTCTAGCATGAGAAAAAAGCTCTGTATTTGTTCTGCACAGTGCAAGCAAATTTAAAAACATGTTTGCACTGTGTTTCCTTGCAACTTGTCTCTGGTGTCTCTATAAATGGATACCAGGAGACAAAAATGCCAGGAAAGAGTATTGTGCATGTGTTTGGAGCCTGCTTGTGGTATTGCGTGTGTGTAGAGTGAGCTGATTGTGGTGTAGTATTGTGTAATAAGGTTGGTTTTAGTCATGTTGTGTTTGTGGTGTAAAGTGGGGTAATGTGATGCATATGTGGCTATGGGCTGTAGAGAATGTGTGTATTGGGGATATAGCAAGTGTGTGCATACAGGCTATAGTGTGTGTGTGTGTATATAGGTGATGTAGTGTGTGTTTAGGGGTGTAGTATGTGTTTGCTTACAAGGAATCTAGTGTGTGTATAGGGGATCCAGAGTGTTTATGTTAAGAGTGTAGTGTGTGTGTATATGTGTATATATATATTTGGAAGTATTGTGTATGTGTGTGGTGCAGTGTGTTGGGGGGTTCTGTGTGTATGTGAGGGGTGCAGTATGTGTGTGTGAGAGTGCGGTGTGTGAGTGCCGTGTGTGTGAGAGTGCTGTGTGTGTGAGAGTGCCGTGTGTGCTGTGTGTGAGAGTGATGGATGAGAGAGTGATGGGTGAGAGAGTGCTGTGTGTGCTGTGTGTGTGAGAGTGCTGTGTGTGTGAGAGTGCTGTGAGAGAGTGCTGTGTGTGTGAGAGTGCTGTGTGTGATGGGTGTGAGAGTGCTGCGTGTGTGAGAGTGCTGTGTGAGAGAGTGATGTGTGTGATGTATGTGAGAGTGATGTGTGTGAGAGTGCTGTGTGTGATGGGTGATAGCTGTGTGTGATGGTGTGATAGTGCTGTGTGTGAGAGTGCTGTGTGTGATGGTGTGAGAGTGCTGTGTGTGTGAGAGTGCTGTGTGTGATGGGTGTGAGAGTGCTGTGTGTGAGAGTGCTGTGTGTGATGGGTGTGAGAGTGCTGTGTGTGAGAGTGCTGTGTGTGAAGGGTGTGAGAGTGCTGTGTGTGAGAGTGCTGTGTGTGATGGGTGTGAGAGTGCTCTGTGTGAGAGTGCTGTGTGTGATGGGTGTGAGAGTGCTGTGTGTGATAGTGCTGTGTGTGATGGGTGTGAGAGTGCTGTGTGTGATGGGTGTGAGAGTGCTGTGTGTGAGAGTGCTGTGTGTGATGGGTGTGAGAGTGCTGTATAAATGTTAGAATGGATTGTGTGTGTGTTGGGGGGCAAAACCCCCCCAAAAAAAGGCATTAAATCCCCCCCTCCCTTCTTACCTTTAGCCTGGGAGGGAGGGACAGGCACGCTGGCACCTGGGACTGGGAGGCGGTGTTCCCTGGTGGTCCTCGTGGGTGAGTGAACTCTAGCCTGTGGGGCTAGAGTTCACTCTCCCGAGATCTGGTGCGTTGCCATGGCAACACGCCGGATCTCGCGAGAGGAACCCGGCAGAGCTGCAAGTTAGAGCTCCGCCGGGTCCTCCTCTCCTGGCTGGCTCCCTCCCTCTCTCCCCGCCAGCAGCCAGATATGACAGCATGTGGGCCGGTGAGGGAGATCTTTGACCTCCCCACCGGCCCTCCATGTAAAACAGCGGGGCCGGCGCTCGGATAGTGCCGGCCCTGCATAGACTGGCAGTCGAGATCTTGGGACCTCCCCTGCCTGCCTCGGCCCATGGACACCGCGGCCCACCGGGCATTTGCCCGGTGTGCCCGATGGCCAGTCCGGGCCTGAACTGGAGTAACTATTGTGAGTAGAAAGAAAAGGCATTCAGTTTTAAGAAAAAAATTACTATTCCCATTTAAATCATGGGATATACAGATTGGATAAGTGTGTTGTATTAGTTTGTATGCATTCTCCACTAAAACAATCTATTTGCAACATATCTAGATTAAGTGCTGAATACCACCAGGCTTGGAAGAGCAGAATATCAAATAGAAAACATCCGTTTAGGTAAAATGCCATTATATCACAGACGTAGTTATGTAAAGGCTAAAAATTATTTCTAAGAAAGGTAATTGCCATTACCTCCACGTAAACCAGAGATTCAGCTGTCCCACAACTCATGCTGTTTATGAAATGCACTTATCCAGCAATTATGCTTTGGTTGCCTCTTTCAGACAATCTCCACTATCTCATAATGGCATTCATTTTAGGTCATGGTCAAACTGTAGTGAAAGTAGCTGTACTATTAAAATTTTATATATATATATATATATATATATATATATATATATATATATATATATATATAACTTTCTTACATCTTTGAGAAACTCTTGGAGGCAGCAATGGTAAAATTCAGAAGGAACATTTAGAAACTCAATAATTTTGCTCTATCTATCTATCTATCTGTCTATCTACCTATCTCTCTTTCTATCTATCTCTCTATCGATCTCTATCTGTCTATCTATCTGTCTATTTGTCTGTCTATCTATCTATCTACCCATTTACAATAAGGTTATATTGGAAATTTATACCAGAGCAAAAATATATTTATAGAGTGTCAGCAATGGAGGTTAAATATGTGTTCTTGTTGCTTTCTTTGCCGTTTTGTTTTGGAAACCCCTTTACTAAACACCATTGTATTAAAAATGTCACCTGACAGTCTATGAGGGAGATGAGCTGCCACAGGGGGGTGGGAGAGAAACCACAAAGTGACGGTGCAGAGGGACTGTAAATAGACTGTGGTGGGGGGAGAAACCAAAAGTGACTGGGTGGGGAAGGAGAGACCATAAAGTGGCAGGGGGATGAGAGACATTAAAAGGACGGGGGGGGGGGTTGGGGGATATACCATAAAGTGGCAAAGAGGGGTAAGAGACCATAAAGGGCCGGAAGGGTGAGACCACAATGGGATGGGGAGGGGGTGGGGATTGCGACTACAATGGGATAGGTGGGAGATCACAAAAGGACAGTTAGACAAAGAGGCACACAAAGGGGCTGGGGGGGTGGACAAAGAGACACATGTTGGGACAGGTGGAACAAAGAGACACACCGAGGAGCTGGGGCACAAAGAGACACAGACAGGGGTTGGTGGAACAAAGAGACACACTGAGGAGCTGGGGCACAAAGAGACACAAACAGGGGCTGGAGGGACAAAGAGACACACATAGGGTGTGGGGGGACAAAGAGACATACGGAGGGGTTGGGAGGAGAAAGAAACACACAAAGGGGCTGAGGTAGGAGAAAGAGACCCACAAAGGTGCTGGGAGGGAGAAGACAAACAGAGAGACTAGGGAAGAGGAAAAATAAACACTTTAAGGATTTAACACAGAAAGAGACATACAAAGGGGCTAGGGATGAGAGAGGCACACATAGTTTGCAATTTTTGTTTTGGGGGGGAGTGCAAATAGCTGGTCTTGCCTGGGGCACAAAATAGTCTTTCACCAGTGCTCGTAGGAAGTCTTCCACCTCTCTTTGTAAGAACATAATAACATATTTACTCTTACGCACCTTTCCATTTCTCTCACCTTTAGCACTTTTCCCAGACTGCACCAGAGATTTAAAACGCTAGGACTTCCTGACTACCTCCATCACTCACAGTTTTCAAATTCTCCTAGAGAATTCATGTTTTTAAAAAGTCTTACAAATCTTTTCATTATCATCTCAAGGTCTTACACATCCAAACTTGAAGCTTGTTTAACATTCTCTTTCTGACTATGTATAGTGCTCTCAAAAGATATTGGATCAAGGATGTTTTGCTTGTCAAATCTAGTTAAGTGTTCTTGCATGGCGAGACCACTTACTAATATCTCACATATACAGTTGCAAGAAAAAGTATGTGAACACTTTGGAATGATATGGATTTCTGCACAAATTGGTCATAAAATATGATCTGATCATCATCTAAGTCACAACAATAGACATCACAGTCTGCTTAAACTAATAACACACAAAGAATGAAATGTTGCCATGTTTTTATTGAACACACCATGTAAACATTCACAGTAAATACTTGAAGATGGCAACCGCCAGTGAAGTGAGCAATTTGGAGCAGTTTGTTTTTAACTGCTCTTCTCTGCCCTTCTCTACCCAGGTGTGTGAGCTGCCAGCAGAGTGTTCCGGAACACAGGGGCTGCTAGATGAAACATATTCTCTAAACTGCTATCATTCCTACAGTTTTGATAACACAAAAGTGAGCACTATTACATTTAATAAATATATTTCCATGTTAGTCAATTCGATTTTACCTGTAACAGAAAAACAGTAACATACAATGTTACAACAATACAGCTAATCAATGTTTCATAAAGTTACTCTGCCCAGTCCAACCTTTCCACAGTTACTCCAGCCACTCCAACCACACAACAGTTACTCAATCCGCTTCACCCAGTTACTCCGCCCACTCCAGTTGTAAACTACTGGTGGAGGCAAGAACACTTCACACAATTTCCCCAGAAATTTTAGCTTTTCTAGTTTTGTTATATTGTTACGTAACCATGATTATGTCTAAAAATTGGAATTGTAATAAATTGATAAGGGAGTTTTACAGTTTACCCCAAAAATTGCTGTATTGGGAAAATAATTACTTTGTGATTTTTCCAGATCAGCTATTTTGGCATAACAATTAAAACCCCCAAAACAATTGCCAACAATTCACAGTTAGGTGAATAGCTCTCGATATATCTAGAATTGAAGATGCCATGATACCATGGAAACAAATCATCAATTCAAATGGTTTGCCATGCACTACCTTTGCATCTCCCTTATATTCTAATAAAACAAAAAGATTTTGACACTTCACAAGTAGATCCTGGGTTTTCCTGCTATACCCTAGTGAATAATAGATTTAATTTTTCTTTGTTGAGATAAATGGAATGTAGTGATTTTGACCTGAACTATAAGATAATTAAATTTGATAAATTATTATACTATAATCTGACAGTTGAACGTTTGTTTCTTCTGTATTAATTAAAACAGAGCATCTCAGAATATCCTAGAATAGTGCGGTTGGACAAAAGCCAGACAAATATAAAGAAAGGAATAGAGACAATAAATTGAAAAGTATTTTTTTTTAATAGACTGGTAACATTAGTAGCTGGAAACAGACAATCTAAACATGAATTAACCTTTATTCTCTGCAAGTAGTGATTAAATTAATATATGTTGTCTGCAATAGTATACAATCTATCAAAGTTGATATAAATTACATTATTTTAGTTTATATACCTTATGGCATTGAGAAGGTTCTTTACCATTTTGTTCCATGCTCAGATTTCATGGGTATACTGAACATGCAAGTACTGTAATTGCTTGCCATAAAAACAAAAAACAAAAAAGAGATGCCAGAAGAAAAATGTTAGGAGCCATGTTTATTATATTATACATTTTAGCAAATTTATTATCCAGTCTGTTTATCTGCCTGCTTCAATATGCTACAACCCTGTAAGAAACAAAATAAAGTCAAGCAATGTTGGAGGTTGATATTTGAGAGATTAGAAATAAGATAGGTGACTAAAAAGACAGAATTCACCATGCGTAAAATAATGTCTGTTGAAAAGTATTTTTCAAATTTCTTCTAAAATATAGGCTGCTTATCACTTGCTACGGTATTTATGCATTGGACTTTCCAGAGATTTCAATTAGATCAAGGACCCCGAGCACTTTTTGTTCCTGTAAGTTAAACATGCCTTGTTGTAACTACTTGTTTGTAAGTCCACCTTCTGTAGACTGCTGTGGAAAATGTTGGAACTTTGTAAATAATAATAATAATCAACCTCTCTTTGCTTTCTTGAAACGCTTAATCTTTCATGGATGACTGTTGTTGTTGAAGTCATAATGTCAAAAGAAGATATTACATACATTACAGTAGTGTGCACTGCAGTGGCGGTATGTTCTGTGGGCAATGGAAAGATGTTCAAACAATGAGCGATGAAGGCTTGCTGGAATACTTTCCTGAGATGTTAATAAATTGTAATGATGTGTGCTGGATTATTGTAGATGGCCTGTGATTGTGACGTGGGGTAGTTGAGCATGCTGTGTCGTCTTGCAATATTATTAGAGTTTGAGGTTTTTGGAGTCCAGCGGATGTTGTACATGTTGTATAATCCCCGCTGTTCTTGGTTCCTATTTGTTTCTTGCTTTTATGTGCGAGCTGACACAAGTGTTCAACATCTCCTATGTAGTTCTCACATCATCATGTTGTTTATTGAAAGGTACTGTGTGATGAAATGAACCTTGTCACGGGTTCTTGGAGGGGCCTGCTTGCTAGCCTCCTGCCAAAAGACTATGGACCCGTTAAAAAACTATGTGAACAGACTTGGTTCATGGGATTTTATATTTGGTTCGGGAACCGAACAGGCACACGAACCAGAGACCACCTGGGAGCTTGTTAAACCTAATTGACAGTTTGTAACACTTTCTACCGCAGTGTTCTAAGTGTTCGTCTGTTCGCACGAATGACCACGAGGTGGTGGCCATCTTGTTCCCGCGAACGCAGGCAGTGGTATTTGGTTGTCGAGTTCATGGAACTGTTTTCGGACACTGAACCTCCCAAACACCATTGGACTTCCAGGATCACCTGCGTTCGGTTCTACACAACTTAGAAGGGCACTGTTCGGTGGAAACATTCCCACGAACAAGGTGAACAAGCTCCAGGGTAAGACTCTTGAATATGTTTGGTAGTTTTTTTGTTTTTTTAACAACTGAATTAGACCGACCCCAAGCCCTGATTCTCTGGAACTGTTTTGGGCAGGAGCCTCCTGTGCAGTTGGTCAAATTATGACTTCCATTGAAATCCTGAACCCCTGAACCTATTTGGGTGATTTTTGAATATGTTGGTCCCCAAAATCGGGGCTATGAGTTGATATGACTTTTGTGGGATTTTCATGTGTTTTGGGGGTACTTTTGGGGTATTGTAAAATGTATGTTTTCTGTGCCTGGAGATAATTGAGTTTAGTACAGTTCCTGACTCAATTATCTCCCAGGCACAGAAGAGGGATTATCTTGTTTTATGTGGGAGTGTCCTGGACTTGAGAGCCAATGTAATCATGTGTATGTTTTTGCTGTAGTCTACTCTTAGGTCCAATTGGGAATGCCCCTGGAATATGAAACCTCTTGCATGGGGACCTGCATATAAGGCCAGTTGTGGCTGCCATTAAACATAACTTCTTACCCCTTCATGAAGTCTAGGCTCATGTTTGGGGGATTGGGAACTATATTCACACTCTGGGAATTGCTATACTCCTTATACTCGCTGGGATTATAATTACTAGCTCTCGTAAGAGCTATCCTGCTCTGCTCTCTGGACTAGGAGAGGTCAACCCACTTGAAGTTTAATCCTGGTCTTGGGTTTATGGGATTTAAGGTGCTTATGGTACTCAAGTATTACTAGGAAGCAGCGATTGGTGGAGGTACCTGGTCAGGGTGCCAGGTGGTCTGTCACATATGATAGTAAGTATGCTCTATAGATTGCTTGGCAGATCTTGAAAGTGCATTCTGATTATATGTGGAAAGCATACAGCATGCATTTCTTTATTAAAGGGACACTGCAGTCACCAGAACCACTACAGCTTAATGTAGTGGTTCTGGTGTCTACAGCTTGTGCCTTCAGGTTTTTTAATGTAAACACTGCCTTCTCAGAGAAAAGGCCAAGTTTACATTGCTGCCCATGCTCTGCATGGAGACGCTGAATGTTCCCCATAGAGATGCACTGATTCAATGCATCTCTATGAGGAAATGCTGATGAGCGCAGCCCTGTGTTTTCCTATGGGAAAGCATTGGATTGTCTGACATGATCAAGATTGATTATCTCAGCCTTGGAGGTGGGGCAAATGCAAATCATTATTGATCAATTATTGCAAATTATTATTGATCACCAAACATGCTTCCCACTTGCTTCTACCCTCATCAAGTGGGCTTTGAGTTGGGGAATAAACACGTGCTTAGTCTACTGTGTATTGTTGTGAGCAATAGTGCTCTTGTACATACTATAATGAATGATGCACTCCTCAAAACCTCAATTTAAAGCTAAAGTAGCCAATCTTGGAACATTCTCCAAGTCAGCTATGTTTTAAGTTTTGCTACTTAGGCCTTAAAAGTGAAATTCACTTTTAATTTTCTTTGACTTAGTGACAATTATCACTTTAGTAAATAACCGTTTGTAATATTTGTTACATGTCACATTGTGTCTAAATAAAAACTGTCCTTAGAAGAGGGAAAATAAAACACTAGAAGTGTACAATAAATGATTGAGGTCTACATTTGTGCTTGCTTAATTGACAGTGACTTAGGATGATTACACTTAAGTTAAAATAAAAAAAAAGGGGAGTTATAAATAAACTCAGTCGCAAAGGTTAATGATGGTGGTAAAAACGGAAGCCAGTAATGCAAGTTAAAATCACAGGAAAAAAGGAAGGAAATTAATTACAAAATGAGTACAACAAATAAATAAAGTTAAAATAATAAAAAACAATTGATACCATGGCAATAAGAAGGGAAGGCTTCAAAAACAATATAGGAAAGGAAGACAAATGGGAATATTATAAATAATAGAAAATGTAAATATATAGTAACTCTAAAAAAAAGGAAGAGTGCTACTAAAAATGAATATGTAAATTCTCAACTTTTGTTTGATTTTTCACATTGATGGATAATCCGGCAGAAATACAAAGAAACTATTACTAAAAATATTCCATAAAGAGTAGGTGTTAAAAATAATTTTAAAAAGTAAGCTCCCTTTAATGAAATGTAGCGTGTTATCTGTATTTCTTTCTGCACGAGTGTTTAGAATTACATATAGATTTAGAAATGTCAGCGACAGACAGAACAGAAATGTACTAAAGATACACAAGTCGCAATCAAAATGCAATGGCACACCAGATAATTTAGTAGACATGTGGTATCACTCTCTAAGTAATATCTGCTGAAATATCTAAAGGTAAATAAAAATGAATGACTGAACTGATTGCATTTCATTCTTTAAAAAGAAAATCAATATCATTTTTTTCACTTGATAAAAGGTTTCCTGCCGCATATAACATCAATGGAATGAAACTAACAAGTGTCACCTGCTGACAGCATTAACAACCACATAGAAATTCAGTAGCCTAGATGTAAATGCAAACCCATAATGAGACACTGTAACACCCGACCTCCATAACCCCCGTTCTTCCAAATTATTATTGTGGATCCTGTGCAATGATGTGTTACCTATCTATCTTAGAAATCATCCAGAACATTAACAACGCAAACACAGTTTCTTTGTATCTGAAAGGAGCCTACAGTTAGCAAGTAAAAGGGTAAATGTGACTGAGAAATGGGTTCAAAAAGCAATGGGAGAAAAGCACTATTCAAAGAGCTACGTCTTTACTGACTGTCTTTAAAGGGCCTGGTCTAATATTGTTCTAGTAGTTTTATACTATTAACTTACAGAGTTTATTAGTATAAGGATTCCAGAGCCTAGACATGTGCAATTTCATTTCGGTCTGAATTTAAATTCGAACAAATTTCGATAATTCGGACATTCAGATGCTTCCAAATGTCCGAATTGCCAAATTTCGGAAGTGCCGAACCGAAATGCCGAAGTGCCGAAGTCCAGAATTGTCGAAGTCCAGAATTACGGAAGTGCCGAGCTGAACCAAATTGCCGAAGTGCTGAATTTCGGAAGTGCCGAAGTGCTTTGAATTTCTGAAAAGTGGCAAAACAGGAGAGGGAGGAAAATTTAAGGGAATGACAGGAATCTAACCCTATTCCTAACCCAAGCCCTAATTCTAATCCTACAGCTAACCCTTACCCTAACCTTCCTCTAACCTTACCCCTAACCCTACCCCTAACCCTATCCCTAAACCTTACCCTTACCCCAACCTTCCTCTAACCCTAACCCTAGTAGTGTTAGGGGTAGGGTTAGGGGTAGGGTAAAGGTTAGAGGTAGGGTTATTGGTAGGTTATTGATAGGGTTAGGCTAAGGGGTAGAGGTAGGGTTAGGGGTAGAGGTAGGGGTAGGGTTAGAGGTAGTGTTAGGGGTAGGGTTAGCTGTAGGGTTAGGGGTAGTGTTAGGGGTAGGGTAAGGATTAGGGGTAGAGGTAGGGTTAGGGGTAGGGTTATTGGTATGGTTAGGGGTAAAGGTAGGGGTATGATTAGGGGTAGGGTTAGGGTAAGAGGTAGTGTTAGGGGTAGGGTTACGTGTTGGGTTAGGGTAAGGGTTAGGGGTAGGGTTAGGGATAGAGGTAGGCTTAGGGATAGGATTAGGGTTAGAGGTAGGGTTAGGGGTAGCGGTAGAGTTACTGGTAGGGTTAGGGTTAGAGGTAGGGTTAGGGTCAGGGTTAGGGGTAGTGTTATGGTTAGGGGTAGGGATAAGGAATTGCTGAAGTCACGATGTGCAGAAGACCCGAATTTCAGAATATTGGAAGTTCCTAACTAAACCGAAGTGGCGAATTGCTGAAGTGCCAAAGTCCCGAATTTCGAAAGTGCCGAACCGAACCAAATGTTTTGCCCATGCACATCACTACCAGAGCCCAACAACCAATATTGATGATTTACCTCTTCATTTAGCTTTGCAGTGTGATTTGCTTTTTGCAGGGCTTAACTAATTTGTAAGCTTATTTGGGCAGGGCCGTCTTTTCCATTGTCAATGTTGGTAGCAAATTTCAATTTAATTTTAGTCATAATCTTTTGACTAAAAAGTCATTTTAGTTCTAGTCATATTTTAGTCTTCTGAATTGTTTTAGTTTTAGTCATATTTTAATCTACTAAATCTCCAGCCGATTTTAGTTGACACGTCTAAAAGTTAATGGGTTTAGTTAAAGTTAGTTGAAGCCTCTATTTTTCTCTTTCACCAGCCCCTCTGTGTCTCTTTGTGTCCTCCCAATCTCTCTAGGTATCTCTCTCCCAAGCCCTGGTCTGTCTCTTTTCCCCCATCCACAGCCCCTCTGTGCAATGTTAATTTTGGCAACACATTTCAATGTAGTTTTAGTATTTTTACTAAAAAGCCGTTTTAGTCATAGTTTAGTCATCTGAATTGTTTTAGTTTTAGTCTAGTTTTAGTCAACTAAATTTCAATAATTTTAATCGACTAAAATTGTTAGCCGTCAAAATTAACACTGCTCTTCACTTACTGTTCCCTTAGGTCATACATGTTTTGTTAGCATTATATGTTTGTCTTATTTAGCTATTCTACAGCACTGCTGAATATGGTGGCGTTGTACAAATAATTGTAATTATAAATTACTTGCTCACATAGATGTAAAATCACCTAAAATGTTTGTCAGTAATCCTGACCCTTCACCACAACTCCATCTATTTTCCCTAACACAAACAGGTCCAGTTTTAGATGTTTGAATTTTGAAAAAAATTTTTTTTCAAATATATATTTTTATCTAGCCACGCTTACCAGCAACATTTTACTTAAATAATTCCTATTATCTACATTTGTATCCTAAAATTAGACTGGTTCAGAAGTACCCCTGCCTTTTCAGGTAAAACACGGGAGTACACCACAGACTTTATAAAATGTGTTCCTAAAGATCATGCCAAATGGCTGCTAAAAAAACTCTTTGTAAACAGACAAGATTTCATTCCTTCAATTCTGGCTCCAAGAATACATCTGGTTGTCTTCTATTTTTAAAACTGACAATCTAGCACTTTTATTCACCACATATCTGAAGCTGATTAGAATCTTAATTCAGGTGCCCAGTCTACTATAGCAGAGGCCATAGCTCTGTCAGGATGCCATCACTACGAGAATGTACAAAAGTAGATCTAAATCAATATAAAAAAACAAGAGACCAAAATAGTGTAAAATAGTGTAATACGTTACCACTATAATGAAAAAATTTTCAAGGTTAAACTCACAAATCCAAATATGGAAAAAGGCACATCAAATGGTAATCTTGTCTGCGCTGTTAGATAATTTCTTCATGCATGTATAGAAAAGGAATAAAAAATAGCCATAGTGCAACACTGTAAATTAATACACTGCTTTATGAAGTTAAACTTACAAGATGTAAGAATTAACCCCTTGGTGAACAGACCAATATTAAATTTTCTTACCGTTTGGGACCAGGGCTCTTTTTACATTTCTGCAGTTTTTGTGCTTAGCTGTAATTTTCCTCTTACTCATTTACTGTTCCCACACATATTACCGTATATACTCGAGTATAAGCCGAGGCCCCCAATTTTACCACAAAAAAATGGGAAAACTTATTGACTCGAGTATAAGCCTAGGGTGGGAAATGCAGCAGCTACTGGTAAATTTCTAAATAAAATTAGATCCCAATAAAATTACATTAATTGTATATTTATTTACAGTGTGTGTATATAATGAATGCAGAGTGTGTGTTTGTGTGTGTATATAATGAATGCAGTGTGTGTGTTTGTGTGTTGTGTGTTGTGTGTGTATATAATGAATGCAGTGTGTATATAATGCAGTGTGTGTTTGTGTGAATTCAGTGTGTGTGTTTGTGCAGTATGTGTAAACTGGGTGAGGGGAGGGCATTTTTATTTTTATTTTTTTATTTTAATATTATTATTTTAATATTATTATTTTATTTTAATATTATTATTTTATCATTATATTATTATTATTTTAATATTTGCATTATTTTTTTTAAATGTTTTTTTGTCCCCCCTTCCTGGCCAGGCAACAAGGAGGGGGGACAAAAAAACATTTAAAAAAAATAATTCAAATATTAAAATAATAATAATATAATAATAAAATAATAATATTAAAATAAAATAATATTAAAATAATAATATTGAATCCCTGGTGGTCCAGTGGATGGGCTGTGCAGTGGGGGGGCTGGCAGTGAGCTGTTACTTACCTTCCTGCAGCTCCTTTCAGCTCCCTTCTCCTCCGTGCAACTCCCCTGTCAGCTCTGTTCTGCTTATAGTGTAAGTCTCGCGACATCCGCAGGTCTCGCGAGACTTACACTGTAAGCAGAACGGAGCTGACCAGGGAGCTGCACGGAGGAGAAGGGAGCTGACAGGAGCTGCAGGAAGGTAAGTAACAGCTCACTGTCAGCCCCCAACTGTCAGCCCTCATTACAAGCCCGGCGGTCCGGGTCTGTATTATCGCAATGTAAGTTGCCATAATACAGACATTGACTCGAGTATAAGCCGAGTGGGGGGTTTTCAGCACAAAAAATGTGCCGACAAACTTGGCTTATACTCGAGTATATACGGTATATATTGTTTTTCTCTACATTAAATGGTCTTTCTAAATATACCATTATTTTCATCATATAATTTACTATGAAAAAGATTATAAAATATGATGAAAAAATTAAAAAAAAAACCCTTTTTTTAACTTTGACCCCCAAAATCTGTTACGCATCTACAACCGCCAAAAAACACCCATGCTAAATAATTTCTAAATTTTTCCCTGAGTTTAGAAATACCCAATGTTAACATGTTCTTAACTTTTTTTGGAAAGTACAAGTAGCACTTTGCTATTTCCAAACCATTATTTTTCAAAATTAACGCACGTTACATTGTAACACTAATATCTGTCAGGAATCCCTGAATAACCCTTCACATGTATACATGTATACTTGAGGTATTTTGCCTCTTTTAATGCAACCATTTTACCACCAATCTATGCCAAATTTAAAAAAAAATAATTAATAATTGGTGATTTATTTGACACACATAGCAATTTAAGAATACATGTACGGAAAAACGGAAAGGGTTACTGCCAACGAACACCCCAATATGTGTTCAGCAACATCTCTTGAGTATAGTTCCCTTTAGCGCTTGTAGTGTTCAGTTGTGATTTCTCGTACCTGAGCTTGGCTTTGTATCTGACTCCTTTTATCTCTTTATCCCTGTTTTGTCTTATTTGCCGGCTTACTGATTACTGTGTACTAGACCTTGGCTAGTTCTTGTTTTCGCTGTCTCGTTGTACCCTTGACCTCGCATCGTTCCTGACTCTGTATTTCTCTCCTCTACGTCGAGTCTGGCCATTCTAAGGTTCGGTAAGACGAACCGGCTCTATATTGTCAATTGTTGGACTAAATCTTGCGAGTTGGGGTAAACTACCGTGACATTACGATAGGGCCATGGACCCTGCAGATTTAGCTCAGCAAATGGCTTCTCATGAGGCTAGATTTGTAGAGCAGGATCACCGTATGGATCAGATAGCCCAGGCCCTCCAGACACTCTAATCTAGAACTACTCCGGTAACCGTACCAGATCCTCCTGTACCCCTTGTCCCAGATGTATCTACCATGCCTAATGCTTCTGCACATTTAACCCCTCCTCCTGGGTATGGAGGGGATGCTAAGACATGCAGGGGATTCATTAATCAAGTGGAATTCCACTTTGAAATGTATCCACGTTCCTTTCCCACTGATAGGTCTAAAGTTGGGTTCCTTATGCACCAACTTACTGATAAAGCACTTGAGTGAGCAAATCCTATTTGGGAGGCTAATGGACCTATGGTGCATGATTTCAATAGCTTCCTTATGGCTTTTCGTACAACCTTTGACACAACTAAAAGGTCGAAGAATGCCGCCAGAGCATTAATGAGAATTAAACAGGGATCTAGGTCTTGCTGATTATGCTATTCAGCTTCGTACCCTTGCTTTACAGGTAGATTGGACCAACAATGGGCTAACTACTGCATTTATGGAAGGTTTATCTGACACTATATTGGATGAGGTAGCGGCTAGGGATCTTCCTATCCCATTAGAGGACCTTATCGACTATCTCATTGATATAGACAATAGGATTCGTGACAGACTCTATACTAAGAATAGGAATAGACGTTTTGTTACATTAAATACTCCTAGAGTTGCTAATCCTGAGAGTTTCAAGGTATTAGAGGAGGAACCCATGCAATTAGGGGTTGCCAAACTCTCTGATGCTGAAAAATTGTATAGGAGAAAGGAGGGACTTTGCCTGTACTGTGGTAGGAAGGGCCATATGCTAAAAGAATGTCCCGTGCTTCCGGAAAACTATTGCACCTAAGGCTATATAGGGGACTGGCCTTGGGTGTGATATCTAAGTCCCCAAAATTGCCTCTTAACCGATTACTTTGCCTTGTTTCTCTGCATATGGAAAAGAATTGCATAGCTGGGAACATACTAGCCCTGGTTGATTCCGGGGCAGCTGAGAATTTCATAGATTCTGGTTTGGTTAGGAAACACAACATTCCCATTAGAGAGAAGAAGACACCCTGGGCTGTTGAGGCCATAGATGGTAGACCATTATGCTCCCCAGTTATTACACATGAAACTGAACCGTTGCATATGTATACAGGGATGTTACACTTAGAAACCATTCGGTTTCAGGTCATTACCTCTCCTTCCTCTCACATCGTGTTAGGGTACCCATGGTTACGTTCTCACAATCCCATTTTTGACAGGGAGTCAGGACAAATAGTATCTTGGAGCGAGACCTGCCAAGAGTCTTGTATCATTAAAATCACCCCTTTAAATTCTATTAATGTTCCTACTACTCCTCCTTTGTCTTCTGTTATACCTCCTCAGTACTTATCTCTCAAGTCTGTCTTCGATAAAAGAAAGGCTGACAAATTACCGCCTCATAGACCCTACGATTGTGCTATCGATTTATTGCCTGGCACTATACCTCCCAAAGGCAGGGTGTATCCTTTGTCTCCTCAAGAAAACCGTGTCATGGAGGAATATATTAAAGAATCTCTACAAAAGGGGTTTATAAGGAGATCCTCTTCTCCGGCAGGAGCTGGGTTCTTCTTTGTGTCGAAGAAGGAGGGCAATTTGAGACCTAAATAAAATCACCATAAAAAATGCTTATCCTATACCTTTAATCACGGAATTGTTTGACAGGCTCAAACATGCTACTGTATTTACTAAACTGGACCTTAGAGGTGAATACAATCTAATACGTATAAAGAAAGACCATGAATGGAAAACTGCATTCAATATTAGGACAGGTCATTACGAGTACACTGTGATGCCATTTGGTCTTTGTAACGCCCCAGCAGTGTTTCAAGAATTTATTAATGACGTCTTACGCAGTGGCGGATCCAGGGGGGGGGCAATGGGGCAATGCATGTTAAAACAGTTTTGAAAACCCTTCTTGTTAATGGTCTTTATTGTAAACTTGAAAAATGTCTATTTGATCAATCCAAAGTCCAGTTTTTGGGGTATTTAATTTCTGCTAAGGGTTTTCGTATGGATCCCCAGAAGCTTTCTACTGTCATATAATGGCCTCTGCCTCAAGGTCTGAAAGCCATTCAGCATTTTCTTGGTTTTTCTAACTATTATAGACGCTTTATTAAAGGTTTTTCTTCTATTGTAGCGCCTATAACCCGTATGACTAAAAAGCATGGTAATACTCGTATCTGGTCACCAGAGGCGCTTGAGGCTTTTGAATTTCTTAAGACTACGTTCGCCTCTGCTCCTATTTTGCAGCATCCTGTCCCTTCTTTGCCTTATATTCTTGAAGTTGATGCTTCTGATATTGGGGTAGGTGCTGTCTTATCTCAAAGAGAATCACCTGAAAAGCCATTACATCCTTGTGGCTTCTTTCCCAAACACATGTCCAAAGCCGAAAAGAATTATGACATAGGCAATCGAGAACTCCTTGCTATTATTTTAGCACTTAAGGAGTGGAGACAGAATAATAGCTACGACGGTTCTATCTATTTCTTCATCGCTCTTGCAAGTTATACAGGCTAAACAAAACATGGCACCTAGAGAGAGACCTGCTGATAAACTGTTCGTTGATGTCCCTGAAAGACGGGACATTATGTCATTATATCATGACACCAAAACTGCTGGACATCCTGGTATTTCTAAAACCTTATCAGCAGTTTCTAGATATTTTTGGTGGGCTTCCTTACACAAGGACGTCACCGATTACGTACAGGCATGTACTACTTGTGCCAGTATGAAGTCTTCTCATAGAGTTCCTTGTGGGTTGTTGCACCTGTTGCCCATACCCGAGAGGCCTTGGTCCAATCTATCCATGGATTTTATTGTTGAATTGCCTCCTTCGAATGGTAAAACAGTCATCCTGATGATAGCGGATCGGTTTTCTAAGATGGCTCATTTTGTGTCTCTTGTCAAATTGCCCTCATCCAAGGAACTTGCTTCTATCTTCACCAGGGAGGTGTTTCGGTTGCATGGTGTTCCTGTATCGATTGTATCCGATAGGGGTAGCCAATTTATTTCCAGATTCTGGAAAACCTTTTGTTCAGAGATGGGTATTTCTCTTTCGTTTTCCTCCGCTTACCACCCCCAGTCTAATGGAGCTGCTGAACGTGCCAACCAATCCCTAGAGCAGTATCTTCATTGTTTCGTATCCCACCATCAGAACAATTGGGCTGACCTTCTTCCTTGGGCTGAGTTTGCTCGTAATAACGCTGCTCATGAATCTTCCGGTAAAAACCCTTTCTACGTTGTTTATGGCCGGCATCCTGTTGTTCTTCCAGATGCATTCTCCTTACAGGGCATGCCAGTTCTAGATGAACATTTGGCTGGTTTACGTACTACTTGGGAGCAGGTCCAGCGTTCTTTGTGGACTCCGCTGCTCGCCAAAAGGTTCAAGCTGACAAGCATCGCAGGGCAGCTCCATCCTATGTCGTAGGGGATAGGGTTTGGCTTTCCACTCGCAATATCCGCCTTCGTGTGCCTTCTATGAAGTTGGCTCCTCGTTTTATCGGTCCTTTTCGTATCTTACATAAAGTTAATCCTGTTTCATATGCCTTGGATCTTCCTAGGAACCTACGTATTCCTAACGTCTTTCACACCTCCTTGTTGAAACCCCTCCTGTGTAACCGTTATAGCCGGCATGTTCCTCCTCCCTCCCCTGTTTCTGTGGAGGGTCATGAGGAGTTCGAAGTAGCTGCTGTGCTTGACTCTCCTTTTCTCAGGGGTCACCTCCAGTACCTGGTGCATTGGAAGGGCTATGGGCCTGAGGAACGCAGTTGGGTTTCCGCTGACGCTGTTCACGCTCCTCGCCTTGTGCATTCCTTCCATTCTTGTTTTCCTGCCGGGCCTGGTCCTCCCCGCCCGGTGGGCGTGTCTTCAGGGGGGTACTATAGCGGTACTTACTTTATCCGGGGGCCGGCCAGGGTCCTCAGTTCCAGCCGCGCGCTGCTCACTCGGGGCTCGGATGATGGCGGGCACTGACCGCAGGATGCGGTCACGTGTCCCACCTAGCTCCAAGAGCGCACCGCGTGTCTCGGGCACACTCTTAAAGAGGAAGTGGGAGCCGAAAACTAAAATGATCTCCCATTGCCCCTGTCATCCCACATTCCCCATACACTCACATTGTGGGGGCGTGGATATGACAGGGGCCAATCAAATTAAATGTAAGGGTATTTATACTTACCTCTCCCTTAACTCCCTGCCCTATCGTGGTTTCTGTTTCAGTTCCCTTTAGCGCTTGTTGTGTTCAGTTGTGATTTCTCGTACCTGACCTTGGCTTTGTATCTGACTCCGATTATCTCTATCCCTGTTTTGTCTTGTTTGCAGGCTTACTGATTACTGTATACCAGACCTTGGCTAGTTCTTGTTTTCACTGTCTCATTGTACCCTTGACCTAGGATCTTTCCTGACTCTGTATTTCTCTCCTCTATGTCGAGTCCGGCCATTCTAAGGTCCGGTAAGACGTATCTGCTCTATATTGTCAATTGTTGGACTAAATCTTGCGAGTTGGGGTAAACTACCGTGACACTACCCTTTTCTGCTCCTTCTCCTACTTTACCTGTGTGCTCCTTCTGATTCTTTCTGCTCCTTTACCTTTGTGCTCCTTCTGACCCTTTCTGCTCTTTGCAGACCCTTCCTTCTCCTTGCAGACCCTTCCTGCTCCTTGCTGCACCTTGAAGACCCGTTCTGCTCCTTGCTGCCCCTTCCTACTCCTTTCAGACCCTTCCTGCTCCTTTCTGCCCCTTCCTGCTAATTTATGCTCCTCCTCCTGACCCTTCCTGCTCCTTGAAGACCCTTCCTGCTTCTTGCTGCCCCTTCCTGTTCCTTGCAGACCCTTTCTGCTCATTTCTTTGTGCTCTTTCTCCTTCTTTACCTTTTGTGCTCCTTGCTGTCCCTTCCAGCTCCTTGCTGCCCCTTTCTGCTCCTTCATGTCCCTTCCTTCTCATTTCTGTTCCTTCTCCTTTCTGCTCCTTCTCTTACTTTACCTTCCTGCTCCTTGCTGACCCTTCCTGTAGGCTGCCTCCCCCATCCCTCACTTACCTGATCTATAGGTTGCCTCCTCCATCCCTGACTTACCTGATCTATAGGCTGTCTCCCCCCCATCCCTCACTTACCTGATCTGTAGGTGAATCCCCCCCATCTCTCACCTACCTAATCTGTATGCTACACACATCTCTCACTTACCTAATCTACAGGATGTCTCTCCCAGCCCCCCTCCCTCACTTCCCTGATCTGTAGGCTGCTCCCCATGCCTCACTTCCCTGATGTGTAGGCTGACCGCCCCCATGCCTCACTTCCTTGATCTGTAGGCTGCCCCCCATGCCTCACTTCCCTGATCTGTAGGCTGCCCACCATGCCTCACTTCCCTGATCTATAGGCTGACTGCCCCATGCCTCACCTCCTTGATCTGTAGGCTGCCCCCCATGCCTCACTTCCCTGATCTGTAGGCTTCCCACTATGCCTCACTTCCCTGATCTATGGGCTGCCCCCATGCCTCACTTCCCTGATCTGTAGGCTGACCGGCCCCATGCCTGACTTCCTTGATCTGTGGGCTGCCCCCATGCCTGACTTCCTTGATCTGTAGGCTGCCCCCCATGCCTCACTTCCTTGATCTATAGGCTACCCCCTATGCCTCACTTACCTGATCTGTAGGCTGCCCCCCCATCCCTCACTTACCTGATCTGTAGGCTGGCCCCCATCCCTCACTTACCTGATCTGTAGGCTGTCTCTGCTGGCTGCATGTGCTGCTCCCCTGTGGTTTCAGTCAGCAGAGAGAAGCAGGGATAAGATGTAGCTTCCTATCCCTGTCTCTCTCCATACACAGCACCACCTACTGGCCGGTGCAGTATTGCACTGCATTTTCAATCTCACATGGAAAATTGCAGAACAAGCTGAAAAATCCAGGGAGGGGTGCCCCCCCCTTGCTTTCCCCCTGCGGATGCCCATGGCCCCACAAGTGGGGGCTATAAAAGTAAATGGGGGACATAGGGTTCCCCTTGGCCCCCACCCATTACACATGAGTGGTGGGTGGGGGCCTAAATGAAAATGGGGGGGGATCTATTGTCCTCCCCCATGCCCCCACACATTAGCATATAACAATAAGGGGAGGGACCTATTGTCCTTCCCCCCAGCTCCCACCCATGAGCGGCAGATGGGGGCCCTCAATGAAAATAGGGGGGTGGACCTAGTGTCATCCCCCTGGCCCCCACCCCTAAATTACAATAAGTGGAGGAACCTATTGTCCTCCCTCCAGCCCCCACCCATGAGCGGCGGGTGGGGGCCCTAAATGAAAATGGGGGAACCTTTTGTCCTCCCTCCTGCCCCAACCCATGGATGATGGAAAAAAGAAGACATCAAATGGTAAGTTAGTTACAGGGATTTAGTTTTATTGTTCCCCCTTCACGATTTCTAGGTTTGGGGGGAGTAGGTCTTTATTAAAAAAGGTTTGGGGTGAGTGGAGGTGGGGGGAGGACAATAGGTCTCCCTCCTTATTGTAAAGTCGGGCCCCCACCCGCCGCTCAAGGGGGGGGGGGGCGGGAGAAGGACCCTAGGTCCACCCCACGATTTTCATTTAGGGCCCCAACCTGCCGCTCATGGATGGGGGCCGTGGGGGGAGGACAAAAGGTCCCCCCCCATTATTGTAAATTAGAGCCCCCACTCACCGCTCAGGGGTGGGTGCCGGGGGGCAGGACACAGGGTCCCTCATTTAGTTTAGGAGCACCCATTCGCATGGCACGGGTGGGGGCTCAGGAGAGGGATACTATGTTTTTTTTTTTGTTTGTTTTTTAACAGTGAAAATTGCTTTGACCACAGGAAACGGAGCACATTTTGTTCCTCAAACACAGTGTCTGAACACCACTTCAGACAACAGGGCGCCACAACCACTATAAATAAATGTTACTGAAACAGGAGATTTCCATCAATAAGAAACAAACGGTGGAAATACAAAGTCCACTTTATTACATATAAAGAACAATAGTACACAATAGTGCAACAGGCACGGTGTATATAAACTAATATTAAACAGCCAAATTGGCCAAGAGCCCCTAAGGACAGCAGCTTAAAACATACAAGTAACTAGACTGATAGTAAAAGTGCAAAGTGCTAAAGTGCAAGGGTGCAGGGTACTGATAATACTCCTCCACAGACCAGAGACAGCACAGTGCAAAAAATAGTATACAAGTAGACAAAGACTGCTATACCGAAAATGCAGGGCTCTTGTGAATGTTCTACGCGTTTTGTCGGTGTCAACTTCCTCAGGAGCTTGCTGAATCCTTCCTGGTCCTCTCTTCTTTTAAATCCGCCGGTCCGGTCGTCTTTCATTGATCGTGCATGTGCAGACCGTGCCGTGCGCACCTCCATACGTAACGACGTGAGGCCGGTTGGTGTGCGCATGCGCCATCAAGCTGGAGTGCAAACAAACTTGTATATGTATAATGTACACAGCCACATAACGAGCAGAACCCCACTAGGAGCACTTGATATTGGTGCGGTATGGATTTACAGACCTGCCTAATGTACAACCTATACTTTTATACATATCCAGCATCCTAAATAAAATGCAAATTGGACCAGAAGGAAAAATCAGCTGGTGGAACCCAAATTTTTTTTTAATGTGTGTAAAAACATATATAAGGTTATTATGTATTGTGACAAAAGTACTCCTTTCCCTTGGTACCTTGTCCTGGGATTGGGGTGTTACACACAGTCTTTTCAGGCTTTAGAAACACTTCACACGCTGGATGAGGTAAACTGACTTGCTCTTTTATTGAGGTTCCAAAATAAATGCACAGTAAGGTATAAAGGTAACAAAAATATATCAAACAAAAGCCTTGCTCTTCTGAGCACTAACTGAACAAAATAATCAGCTAACTGGGTTGGATGGCTTGTCCATTTCCCAACATAAACATAAACAGCCTTACTGCTTCAGGGTTTTCAGCTCTCTGTTTCCACTCACAGAAACCAAACACAATTCCCTTCTTCCTTGGCAGGGGAGTACTTAATAGCACTGGTAATTTCCAATCCTTTTCAGGTGAGTTAGATTAGGATTCAAACTCCAGAACTGGACTTCTCAACAAGCAACTTCCAAAATGTGGCGTGGAGCACTGGCCCACCCTACTCTCCAGGTGCTCCACCCCAGGGCCCAAATATACACATATTTAAAGTGCAACATTCATTAGAACATAACACATTTCCCTGGGGCTAATTACACAAAGTAAGAACCTTGCAAAATCTGGGGAGGTATATAGGTTCCTTCCAGCACAATTCCTTGCTTTCTGTCACAGTATATAAAAACAATATACATATATATGCTGGAATAAAACCATTGAGGAAAATGGAAAATAACATTAAGGTAAAAATTAAGAAATATAAAAAATATACAGTCCATTTGCATCACTAGACTTTATGAATGAAATTACATACATGTACTTCTAGAACTAATAGTGGGAATCTATCTCATGAGTGACACTTACATGAACAGTAGATAATTGCTAACATCAAAATTAGCATATATATCAGTGTGATATAACAAAATTAATCCAATATCTAATACATTATAACAGCACAGTGAATAATAAAAAAAAATAAAAATATATATATATATATATATATATAGTTAATACAATGCTAAACAAAAATTTCTGTGGGAAAAGCAAGTCTTATGGCTTGACTGGTGTGCAGATTTTTGTTTAGCATTGTATTAACTATCCACATACTTCAGGTGGAAGGGGTTTTCAATCACAATTTTCCCCACCATAACCTATTTAGATTTTGCTTCCCAAGCACTACCAAGCCTCAATTAGCAAACCAGTAACCAACCTCATGCTGAAGAGTTGCATTAACAACGAAACAGCTGTCCATGAGTGGTTCACTGGTTTTGCATCTTATCCTAAATTGTGTTCCAAGCAGTTGTATACTGCAAACACAAATTAAAAGGAATCCATGTTTAAAATGGAATGAGGCAAAAATGTGATTCTTTGTTAAACTAATTTGCATATGCCCACCCAGAATCCTTTGCGGTTGTAACATCACTGCTGATTTGGAATTTCTGTGGGAAAAGCAAGTCTTATGGCTTGACTGGTGTGCAGATTTTTGTTTAGCATTGTATTAACTATCCACATACTTCAGGTGGAAGGGGTTTTCAATCACAATTTTTCCCCACCATAACCTATTTAGATTTTGCTTCCCAAGCACTACCAAGCCTCAATTAGCAAACCAGTAACCAACCTCATGCTGAAGAGTTGCATTAACAACGAAACAGCTGTCCATGAGTGGTTCACTGGTTTTGCATCTTATCCTAAATTGTGTTCCAAGCAGTTGTATACTGCAAACACAAATTAAAAGGAATCCATGTTTAAAATGGAATGAGGCAAAAATGTGATTCTTTGTTAAACTAATTTGCATATGCCCACCCAGAATCCTTTGCGGTTGTAACATCACTGCTGATTTGGAATTTCTGTGGGAAAAGCAAGTCTTATGGCTTGACTGGTGTGCAGATTTTTGTTTAGCATTGTATTAACTATCCACATACTTCAGGTGGAAGGGGTTTTCAATAACAATTTTTCCCCACCATAACCTATTTAGATTATATATATATATATATATATATAGAAAGGCGTAGCCTGTAATTGTGGGAGGGCTTACCCGGCTATAAAAGCTCAGGCCCCGCCAAATCAGCACTGGAATCGCTGGGTTCATTCAGAACCTTTGAACTTCCGGTTCAAACTTACCGGGACATCGCTCCCACGTGGTCCGCTCCAGTCTAAGTGCTACCTGCTCCCTACTAACCCTGATCGGTACAATCCCGGCGGTCTCCGTGCCCGGCATCAAGCGCTCCAGCCCGGCTTACTACCGGTGTTCCGGTGAACTCCTATCCTCCTCAGCCATACTCACGGCGGTTTCAGTACCCGGATACGTACTTACCTACTCCAGGGTCCCAGAACCGTGAGTTTCATCCACACCACTCTCAGCCAGACGCCTGGCGTCCATTCATACTTTACACACCTGTTCACAAATAACTTTCATTCATACTTACCTTACCGCTCCGGGCTCCGTTCGGTACCGCACTCCACGCAGGCACATTCTCCACCCTGGCACTTACCCTCCAACGCTGGTCGGTAAACCGGCCACCCGGCTAAACTAACAATTCATTTCTATACTGACAATACGCATGGCTGCTCACGACACCCCCTGGTGGGAAAAAATATACATCAGTACTTGGAAATGTTATGTGTTTCTGTTTTTCTGATACATAACGGCTGCTCAGAACGACCCCTGGTGGCAAAACATATTATTACACAATGTTAATGCATTTAAAATAGTGTCTGATCCTATTTCCCTCGTTTTTTCCTTTCTCCTTTTGCGCCTGTCAAAAAAAAAAAAAATTACCATAGCATGTATAATATATAAAAAAAAAAACAATTCATCGTTATGTATGCACATACTCAAAAAAAAATAAAAATCTAAAACGACAATACGCTTACTATACCATAAAATCTGTCACTCATGTTCTATTTTAATATGTCCCACATTACCAATGCCTATATACGTTACCTGTCACCTATACAGGTATTTTCTAAAACCTTACCCCGACTAACGGCAACACCTGAACCGCCTCAGCCATATACCTGTCAAAGACACACTCCGTCTTTCTTCATACGGTAAGAAATAACTTACCCCATACAAGAGGTTGTCCTGTCTATTGTCATGTTCTTCATATGAGATTCATTACTTAACTCCTTACGCCCATCTCCTCAGGATTCATTCCTGGCTCATTCAAATCCATTTTTCAACACCTCCCCTGAAACTTGGAGCTATCATCGGACTCCCATTCCTAGCCTACTACAGGTATAAGATTTATAATTTACGCTTCACTTTATCCTTAAGCCTGTATATATATCTAAGAGGATACAAAGGATAACTTTAGCTTTTCCTCAGATAACTACCCCAACTGGCGTTCAAGCTATCATCTAGACAGCACTATTATTTACAGCATTACCAGGTAAAAAAAAAAAGAAAATTATATTTTATTTTACGTTCTCATTCCGAACCATTTTTAGCCGCCCTTAACCACCTGTTTTATTTCACAGACTCCAAAAATAAAATATCCTCCAAATTCTACGTTGGAAACTCGTACATCAAACAAATAGGTACGGTCGCACTACTATTACTCCCCCCGATCCCAAAAAAATAACAGGGCGGTCAACTGGTGATAATTAGCGTACGGCCCCTAGCTAAAATATTGTAAATTAAACAGTTCCTGGGAGGCCAACACCCATCCTCATCGGAGGTATACGCCCCTCGGCCCAACGCATAGATAGAGCCTCACAAGAACCACCCTTGGTTACCAGTTAGGGCCTCACCAGTCACAGCCAATTTACTTTGTCTTGTTACAGTCACCGAGAGGCCAACGTTCCCGCCACATCATTAAAGTGGTCCCGGTCCAACCGGCCCTCCGCATAGATAGAGCCTCTCTCGCCACTTGGCACTAGTAGGGCCTCACCTTCCTCATAGAATAGATAATGTTTCGCCTGTTGGCATAGCTAGCACCAGTCGACTCAGGCAATTTCGCTCATTATCAAACTCCGTCTCTTACCCTGTTTTCATTCTTAGTATGTCTCAATCCCATGACCAAGAAGAAGAGCTGGCCATACCTGAAACCCCAACCAGACCTGCCACCCCGGCTGGCCCAAGCACACCCACCGGGAACCTAGAATCAGCCAGCCCATACGCTCTCGGGTCATGGACCATCCCCAAGCTCGTGGCCAAATTACGTCGCATGGGCGTCCCGTTTCCAGCTACAGCCCGCAAAGCTCCCCAACCAGGAGTAGTTCCGCATTCGGAAAACTATAACGAGATCAAGGGTCTGATGTCATCCCTCTTGGCCTCAATTACCACAATCAGCGCTAGGCTGGATAAGCTGGAAACCCCTCAGATTGCGACAGTCACCTCGCCCATACCAATCCTCACTTCGGCTCTCCTCCCCCACGGTAATGACACTCCCTTAAACCCAATACCAAGCACATCCACCCACATCATCACACCTGCGCATTTTGTACCCCTGACAATACGTAAAGACATTCTGGAAGGCAAGGACATTAACCTTGTATCCCTGCTGATCGCATCACAAGATGTAGTGGAAAACAAGGCATATTGCTGCGGTGATCTTTCGGTAGTGCTAAAAGCCAGAGATCCCAGGCTCAACCGAAAACTCACCATACCTGAATTCGTCCTTGCCTTCGGCCTCTACCGTGACGTAATCTGTTCCACATCCCCGCACCGTAGGGAGGAATTGGACTTGTACATGCACAAGTTGTTAGACCTAGGACATAAGTATGGGGGTTTTTCCTTCTATGATTATCACAAATCCTTTTCGGCCAAGGCGGCAGCATTCCTAACTCAATTTAACACTCATACCAACTGGAGTTGGTGCCCTGTGCGCCTCCATCTCACACTCCACCAACTTGTGCCCCGTTGATCCTAACCTTCCTACCACTAGTCGTGCTACCTTCGGTTCCTCCACTGCAGAACACAGAGGATTGAAGGACAAGTTGGGTAGACCCATAGTATACCTTGGGAAAGCGCAGATCTGCAACAACTTTAATTCAGGAAGTTGTGGTTTTAGCTCCTGCAGACTGCTGCACGTCTGCTCAATTTGCTTCAGGGCACATGCAAAAACTATGTGCCCCAATCGTCTGTACCCAAAACAATGGCTAACCGAAGTTAGCATTGACAACCTGGCATTTTACCTCCAGGCACACCCTTCCCTTCACTTAGTCAACTTCCTCATTCAAGGCTTCACTGAGGGTTTCCACACGGGCCTAGTCACACTTCCCACAGGTATTCTCGAATGTCCCAACTTACAGTCAGCTATCCTTGACCCAATCACCACACAGTCACTACTCAAGACCGAAATGACTAACGGGTTTATCGTGGGCCCCTTCGCTCACCCTCCGTTCGCCAGCTGGCGTACCAACCCTATAGGTATTGCCACGGGGAAGTCCAACAATAAAAAAAAAGACTTATTTACGACTTGTCCGCTCCTCATTCTTTAGCTACCCCCAGCATCAATTCATTAATACCTTCAGAAGAGTTTTCCCTGCAATATACCTCAGTAGACGAGGCCATTCAATCCATTCTTAGGGCAGGGGTGGGAGCCTGGTTGGGAAAAAACGATATTTCCAACGCTTTCAAGCTTTTACCCATCCACCCATCCCTGTGGCATGTGCACGGCATCAAATGGGAAAACAATTACTATTTTGCCACCCGCCTTACCTTCGGAGCAAAAAGTAGCTCGAAATTATTCGACATATTTGCTGACACACTATGCTGGCTACTCCTCAATATCACTCACTGTCCCGCAGTTCTGCACTACCTGGATGACTTCCTTATGATAGAATCACCTCAATCCTCACCAGTTAGTCTCCAGAAGACCTTGGCCCTATTTACATCATTGGGGGTACCACTGTCTCAAACAAAGACAATAGGCCCTACCACAAAACTTACGTTCTTGGGTATTCACCTAGACACCGTTACATGACAGGTTAGTCTACCACGGGAAAAGGTGCGACATATCATTGAGATGGTAGAGTATTTTCTGGTGAAGGACATGTGTACCAGGTCAGACCTACAATCCTTACTGGGCACGTTGAACTTCGCCATGAAAATTATTCCTCAAGGCCGGGCGTTCATCTCAAGATTGTTGTGCCTTCTCTCGTTACTCAATACTGACTCCAGCACGTTATCACTAGATGCTCACGCCAGGGCAGATCTACTTATGTGGCTACGGTTCCTAACTCATTGGAATGGGAAAGCCATGTTCATCACTCCTTTATCAGATTCCTCACCTGTCATCTGGACCGATGCAGCAGCTCACACTGGGTTTGCAGCAATCTATCACAATGACTGGTTCAGAAATTCATGGCCAGTAGAAACCCTAGGTTTGCCCTCATTTCCCACTACATCAGCCCTATTCGAAATCTATCCGATTGTGGCAGCCGCCAGAGTATGGGGACACTTATGGTGGGGGAAAGCAGACAAATGCTTTTCCAACAACAAACCAGCCTGTGACATAATAAACAAGGGTAGATCCTCCTCACTCACCATCATGAAATTGATCCGAAGGCTAACTTGGTTAGCAGTGACACTACAATTTCACATCACATGCATCCACATTCCAGGAAACACCAACACAGCCGCTGACGCATTGTCTCGATTTAACTTACAGGTTTTCTTCAGGACACACCCCACAGCCAACTCCAGACCGGTCAGCACCCCCCCATTCCAAGACCTCATCCTGGACTAGAAAGACTGCTATCTCACAGCAGATATCTAGCCGGAGCAGCCCTATCCACAAACACATCCCGTGCATACAATCGAGCATTTACCATATACACCAAATTCACGACACATCATCAGATAACTGACACTCATTCTCTAGATTCCATTATTGCATTTATTTATTTCTGCCACCTTAACCTAAAATTATCATTGAACACCATTAAACTATATCTCTCGGGTATACAACATCACATCATCAGTGCCTACCCTAGTTCTAAACCCTTCATGTCTTCCTATCCCATGAAAAACATATTAAAAGGCATACTAAGATTAGACTCACCCACTACCTCTTCCAGACTTCCGATAGACGGTCCCAAGTTTCGCGCACTCTCCAATATCTTGGACTCCAAACCTTTTGAAACCCATACCAACCTAGTTATCAAGACAGCGACTTACCTAGCTTTCTATGGGTTTTTACGACCAAACAATTTCACCACCAATAGTGTTTTGTGTCTACATCAGCCCCTCAAAATTACAAATCTCCAGAAACACACAGATCACTACATACTCACCTTAGGTCACACTAAAACTAATCAAATAGGCCCACCTACCAAGATCTGCTACTATCCCACTGGCAATCAGTGGTGCCCCGTCGCAGTATTTGACACCTTTCTGGCTACTCTCACAGGTCTCAGTCAAAATGCCCCACTACTCTCATTACAAGGTTTCCCCTTAACAACTGCCAAGTTCAGTAAGTACATCAGAACTCTGTTCATCCGACTCGGCCTCAACCCTGGTCACTCGTTCAGAATTGGAGCCGCTTCGGCAGCCTCAAGTCACAACGTACCCTCTCACATAATTAAAAGATTAGGCCGGTGGAAATCTGCGGTCTACGCCACTTACATTCCACAACCAGAAATAGAACTAAGATCAGCATTCAAAGGTCTTGCTATGTAACCATGCATAATAAAGTGGATTGTTTACTCCAACCTTTTTGCCCTCTTTTATTACAGGCCTACCCCATACGTCGGTTCCGGCACACCACAACCAACTTCCATATTCTGGTATAATCATTATACTTTACGGCTTATGTCCCCGACTACAAATAGAAAGGCGTAGCCTGTAATTGTGGGAGGGGTTACCCGGCTATAAAAGCTCAGGCCCCGCCAAATCAGCACTGGAATCGCTGGGTTCATCCCTCCCACCACAACCCTCTATAACCATTCTTGGGGGGGGCCCTCTTTTATTACAGGCCTACCCCATACGTCGGTTCCGGCACACCACAACCGACTTCCATATTCTGGTATAATCATTATACTTTACGGCTTATGTCCCCGACTACAAATATACATATAGCAAAATGAACAAATTATGAGCGAAAAAGGAATAGCCAGTCACGGAGTACAGAAACATCAATTAGTTCATTATATAAAATATTTGAAAAGGAGAAAAGAATTTTATATATGTGCATTACATAAAACATATGAATATGTATAGATATAACTAAATACACAAAATTAAATAAAACAATAAAATAAGATAATAGTAAAACTATATCGCCATTTAAAATATGAAATGCAAACACCCATATACTAAAAGGAACAGATGGATTCTCAAGATCAAAAAAGTTGCCAAAACGATGAAGGATTTTGTCTATTGTCTCAAAAAAAAAAATATTAAAAAAAAAATATATATATATATATATATATATATATAAAACCAACAGATTAATATTTAGAAAGAGACAAAAACAGACCAAATTAATCCATAAAAACAAGTATATCGAGATCTGTGTTAAAGCCTGAGGGAACCGATGATTTCATTTTATATATCCATTTGGTCTCTCTCATTGCTAGCATTTTCTCAGTGTCTCCCCCTTTCCAGTGTGGTACGATCAAATCAATCCCAATGCATAAAAAAATCTTTCCAATTAAAATCATTACAGGTAGCACAGTGCTTCGGAACACTGTGTTTTATATTTTTATTATTGATTCCGTTATAATGTTCGAGTAATCTTACGTGTAATTTCCTAATGGTGCGTCCTATATACTGGACGCCACACTTGCATTGTAATAGGTACACCACGTTTTTACTCTGACAATTTATAAAGTGTTTTATTTTAAAAACCTCCTTCGTAACTGTGCTCCTGAATTCTGTAGTCTTATTCGCCTGGAACTTAAAAGTGCTATACCTACCGCATTTAAAAAAACCTTTGGGTTTCTGGGATAAAAAATTATCTTTTTCTTTCCCCTACTTAAGTAGTATGCTAGGGGCCAAAATACTTTTCAGATTGCTTTTTTTGTTTGTACAATCCTTTAGGTCTTGATGGTAGGATCTTTTTCAAATATTGATCCTGCAGTTTAGTCAGCCATTTGCGGTTGTGGCAACTAGAAAATTCAATAAACCCATTCCCATCAGTAGGTTTAAAATAAGTCTTGCTTCTGACTTTCCCTTCTTTTACAAATAAAGTCAGGTCTAAAACGTTGATGTGGGTGTCATGAATCTCTTCAGTAAATTTAAGACCATATAAGTTAGAGTTGATAAAAGATAAAAACTCTTCTAAAACATTTCTTTCCCCCTTCCACATTATTAAAACTTCATCAATATATCTTCTCCATTGCACCAGGTTCGCACCGAATGGATTGTTCTGCCAAATATTCTGAAGTTCCCAATCCGCCACAAAAATATTGGCATAACTCGGTGCGAACCTGGTGCCCATCGCTGTTCCACACGTTTAAAGGTAATAAATCCCTTCAAACCAAAAAAAGTTGTGGAACGGGATGAACCTTATGAGACTTAAAATAAAAGAAATTTGCTCTGCGTTCATTTCAGGATCTTTCCTTAAAACTCTATGGATGGCATCTATGCCCTTCTCGTGGTCTATAGCAGTATACAAAGATTTTACATCCACTGTCACCCAAAGATATTCATCACACCACTCAAGGTCCTCAAATTCTCTAATAATCTGAGCGGAATCTTTAATGTATGATCTTGCTTGTATCACATATTTTTGGAGAAAAAAAATCAATATACTGGGAGATATTGCTGGTTAACGAGCCAATCCCACTGATAATGGGCCTTCCTGGTGGAGATACAAGGCATTTATGCACCTTTGGCAAATAATAAAAGACAACTGTTTTGGGGGAGGAAATTAACAAGTAATTAAATTAATCTTTACCTATAATACCTTTATCACAACCTTCATTCAAAATATCGTGTAACTTCTTTTTGAAATCCAACGTATCCTGGAGTGGCACGCAGCCACTACTGGAAGACAGCAACCGTTCCCACGACAGAGGAATGGCTCCATAGGGTCAAAGACATACAGGCAGCGGAGGCAGTGCGGTCATCCCTGGCGGGGCGTTCGACAAGGCACGCGGAGACGTGGCAACCCTGGTTCTCGTATCGGGCAGATAGATAGAGGGCCCATGCGGGGCGCATCGGAAACGGGGGGCGGGAGGAATTATGGCCCGTGGTAACATATGATCCCTTACCGACCCGAACTTATGCTCGCACACACTGGACAACCGACAACGTGGCATCACAAAACCCCTCCCGACACACACACGCCCAATCAACGCACACGATAGACTAAACTACAGTCTACAGGAAACATCATACGGATGTGCAAACAGGAAGATGGAGCCCGAAGGGAAGGACCCAACACACACTATTGGGCCGGACCTCAGACGATCCTACTGAGACAATAACACAGCTTAGGTTCACACTGCATGACCAACGTGCTACCGTAAGCCGCTACGACAGGACCTGACGAAATCTCGACCATCACGCGCACGCTCACGGCCCGTTTCGGTTGGGCAGGAAGGCTCTCTTCATACTTACACGTCATTCCTTAACTTTCTTCTTCTCACCCTACAACACACTATCTTCCTTGTTACTCTCATACGTCTCGCAGGGATATAAGTCACTAACCTGACAACTGAAAGCAATATCTGTCTGACTATATCTAGGGGGTCGAAAACCAAACGTGGAACATGCACCACGCAAACACACTAGATAATGTCTTGCAAACAAATACTGAGAATGCTCTTTTGTGCTGTATTTGTGCAAATAACATGTACGCTAACTATGCCTTAAACCGATATCGTGGTGTAATAGCCTTGAAGTTATATGAACCTTCCAATGTAATGTTCTGAAGACTAACATATGTTGTAACATGTAATACTGCTTTTCGTTGAGGCCTGCGAGCCTCATTATTTGACCTCTTCTCCCTCAATAAAACCAGATTTGCAAAAAAAAAAAATTATTTTTGAAATCACATGTGGGATTGCTTTTTAAAATCTTGTAGGTATTGGAGTCTCCCAATATTCTTTGGGACTCTTTCATATAATCATTATTATTATTATTATTATGATATTTATAGAGCGCCGTCAAATTCCGCAGCGCTTTACAATTTGTGGATGAACAGACATGTAGTTGTAACCAGACAAGTTGGACACACAGGAACAGAGGGGTTGAGGGCCCTGCTCAATGTGCTTACATGCTAGAGGGAGTGACTAGACTAGTGACAGTTGCAGAAGAGGAATCAGTCAGGAGCTATTAACAGTTTAATTGATACGCTTTTATGAAGAAGTTGGTTTTTAACGACTTTTTGAAGGAATGGAGACTGGGTGAGGATCTAACGGAGGAGGGAAGCGAGTTCCACAGGAACAGTGCAGCCCTCGAGAAATCTTGAAGGTGAGCATCAGAGGTGGGAGTACGGACAGAAGATAGACGTAAGTCTTCAGCAGATCGTAAGGGCCTAGACGGGACATACTTGTGTATAAGGGAGGATAGATAGGTGGGAGCAGCATTATGTAGAGATTTGAAAGCAAGAACCAGAATTTTAAATTGAGTTCTATATTTTATAGGAAGCCAATGTAGGGACTGACAGAAGGGTGAGGCATGGGAGGTGCGGGTGGACAGGAAGATGAGCCTCGCCGCCGCATTCATTATGGACTGTAATGGCGCTAGTTGGGAGCACATAAGACCACTGAGAAGCGGATTACAGTAGTCAAGGCGAGAAAGGACAGTGGAATGGACCAACACCTTAGTCGCATCTGGCTTTAAGTAGGGACGGATGCGCACAATATTTTTGAGATGGAAATGTCAGGATTTGGCGATAGATTGAACATGAGGCTTGAAGGAGAGGTCGGAGTCAAAGAGAACACCTAGGCAGCGAGCCTGCGTGGTGGAGCTGATGGTAGCACCGTTGACTTGGAGGGAGACACACACAAGAGTAACAACACTTGAGGGAGGAAAGACCAGAATTTCAGTTTTGGTCAAGTTTAGTTTTAGGAAGTGGGCAGCCATCCAGTTAGAAACAGCAGAGAGGCAGTCAGAGACACTGGTCAAGAGGGACGGGGAGAGATCAAGAGAGGACAGGTAGATTTGCGTGTCATCTGCATAGAAATGATATTGGAAGCCAAAGAAGCTAATGAGTTTACCAAGGGAGGCAGTATAGATGGAGAACAGTAGGGGACCAAGGACTGAACCTTGGGGGACACCAACAGAGAGGAGTTGGGGAGAAGAAGCAGAGCCAGAGAAAGAAACACTGAAAGAGCGCTGGGAGAGGTAGGAGGAGCACCAGGAGAGAGCAATATCTTGTAGACCGATATTGCGGAGGATGAGAAGAAGCTGTTGATGATCAACAGTGTGAAAAGCCGCAGATAGGTCAATGAGAATTAGGATAGAGTAGTGACCACGAGATTTTGCAGCGAGTAGATCATTGGATACTTTGGTCAGTGCCGTTTCCACAGAGTGCTTAGCGCGGAAACCAGACTGAAGCTGGTCTAGCAGAGAGTTGGACTCGAGGAAGTCTGTCAATCTCGCATACACAATTTTTTCAAGGATCTTGGATGCAAAAGGCAGTAGCGAGATAGTTGGATGGGGAGTTAGGGTCAAGATTCCCTGTTTAAGATCACAATACTCCCCCCTTTATCAGCCTGTCTGATTACTATCACCCTGTTATCTTTTAACTGTCTAAGGGCTTGTTTCTCCCTCTTTATTAGGTTTTCCTTCTTGTTTCCAGAATTTTTTTCAAAATCACTCATGATCATCTCCCTGAACACCGGGATATGATCTCCCTTTTCCCAAGTGGGAAAAAATTTAGACTTATTTTTAAGACCCGAATGGATGATTTCTGTTATTACATTCAATTCATTTGCAAGTGTCATATCCTTAATGAGGTTATCTAAAACTGCTCTTAATGCCGGTCTAACCTCTTTTTTCTTTTCAAACAATAAAATAAGCTAATAGTAAAACTATATCGCCATTTAAAATATGAAATGCAAACACCCATACTAAAAGCAACAGATGGTTTCTCAAGATCAAAAAAGTTGCCAAAACGATGAAGGATTGTTTGCACTCCAGCTTGGTGGTTCATGCACACACCGACTGGCCGCACGTCATTACGTATGGCGGTGCGCACGGCATGGTCTGCGCCTGCGCTATCAATGAAAGACGACCGGACCGGTGGATTTAAAAGAAGAGAGGACCAGGAAGGATTCAGCAAGCTCCTGAGGAAGTCGACACCGACGAAAAGCGTAGAGCATTCACAAGAGCCCTGCATTTTCGGTATAGCAGTCTTTGTCTACTTGTATACTATTTTTTGCACTGTGCTGTCTCTGGTCTGTGGAGTATTATCAGTACCCTGCACCCTTGCACTTTAGCACTTTGTACTTTTACTATAAGTCTAGTTACTTGTATGTTTTAAGCTGCTGTCCTTAGGGGCTCTTGGCCAATTTGGCTGTTTATTCATTTTATATTATTTTATATACACTGTGCCTGTTGCACTATTGTGTACTATTGTTCTTTATATGTAATAAAGTGGACTTTGTATTTCCACCGTTTGTTTCTTATTGATGGAAATCTCCTGTTTCAGTAACATTTATTTATAGTGGTTGTGGAGCCCTGTTGTCCAAAGTGGTGTTCAGACATTGTGTTTGTTTTGTATAGAGGTTGGGAGTGACCTCATGACAGTGGCTTGCCTACGCTAGATTTGTGACCTATTATCACCTTCATCACTCACCCATCTACTTTTGTACTGACACTTTGTTCCTCTGCTGGTCAAAGTCCCTACTTTGTCTTATGTTTTAAAGAAAACTAGAGCAGACAGGAAGAACAGATCCTGACAGAGGGAGAGAAGAGCAATCGATTAAAGAAAGGTAATTTCGGCATGACAGTAATTTAATTCCAGTTTTTTGGCTCCTGGTTCAGATCAATTTAATTACAGTAGTTGAACTCTTATCAAAAGCAGAAAAATATCTATGCACATATCAAATGTAAAGACTATATATATATAACACTTTATTCCATTTAACTGGTGCATAGCAACAATGAAACAGGATAAAATCTGTTGATAAATGCTTTTTTTTACTATTTACCCACTGGCTGCAAATTGTCGACATTTGAGAGGTAAGCCTGAGCATTAGTCAATAAATGTTTTTTTTTCCTCTAGCATGTAAGCTCAATGAGCAGGGCCTTCAACCCCTCTGGATGTTTTGCTTGTCAAATCTAGTTAAGTGTTCTTGCATGGCAAGACCACTTACTATTATCTCACATATACAGTTGCAAGAAAAAGTATGTGAACCCTTTGGAATGATATGGATTATCTGCACAAATTGGTCATAAAATATGATCTGATCATCATCTAAGTCACAACAATAGACATCACAGTCTGCTTAAACTAATTACACACAAAGAATGAAATGTTGCCATGTTTATATTGAACACATCATGTAAACATTCACAGTGCAGGTGGAAAAAGTATGTGAACCCTTGGATTTAATAACTGGTTGAACCTCCTTTGGCAGCAATAACTTCAACCAAACGTTTCCTGTAGTTGCAGGTCAGACATGCACAACGGTCAGGAGTAATTCTTGACCATTCCTCGTTACAGAACTGTTTCAGTTCAGCAATATTCTTGGGATGTCTGGTGTGAATCGCTTTCTTAAAGGTCATGCCACAGCATCTCAATCAGGTTGAGGTCAGGACTCTGACTGGACCACTTCAGAAGGCGTATTTTCTTTTGTTTAAGCCATTCTGTTGTTGATTTACTTCTATGCTTTGGGTCATTGTCCTGTTGCAACACCCATCTTCTGTTGAGCTTCAGCTGGTAGACAAATGGCCTTAAGGTCTCCTGCAAAATGTCTTGATAAACTTGGGAATTAATTTTTCCTTCGATTATAGCAATTCGTCCAGGCCCTGATACAGCAAAGCAGCCCCAAACCATGATGCCCCCACCACCATACTTCACAGTTTTGATGTTGGTGTGCTATGCCTTTTTTTCGCCACACACAGTGTTGTGTGTTTCTTCCAAACAACTCAACTTTGGTTTCATCTGTCCACAGAATATTTTGCCAGTACTGCTGCGGAACATCCAGTCGCTCTTGTGCAAACTCTAAACGTGCAGCAATGTTTTGTTTGGACAGCAGTGGCTTCCTCTGTGGTATCCTCCCATGAAATCCATTCTTGTTTAGTGTTTTACGTATTGTAGATTCGCTAACAGGGAGATACTTGTATAACCCTTTCCAGCTTTATGCAAGTCAACAATTCTTAATCGTAGATCTTCTGAGAGCTCTTTTGTGCGAGGCATCATTCACATCAGGCAATGCTTCTTGTGAAAAGCAAACCCAGAACTGGTGTGTGTTTTTTATAGAGCAGGGCAGCTGTAACCAACACCTCCAATCTCATCTCATTGATGGGACTCCAATTAGCTCCAATTAGATGTCATTAGTCTAAGGGTTCACAGACTTTTTCCACCAGCACTGTGAATGTTTACATGGTGTGTTCAATAAAAACATGGCAACATTTCATTATTTGTGTGTTACTAGTTTAAGCAGACTGTGATTGTCTATTGTTGTGACTTCGATTTATGACCAATTTATGCAGAAATCCATATCATTCCAAAGGGTTCACATATTTTTCTTGCAACTGTATATTATACTATGGTTGAAGAATAGGTCAGTAAGCTAATGTTGCAATCTGAAGAATAAGCCAATGGCTTTTCTGAAAAATATATTGTGTCTTGCTTTTATTATTTTGAGGTTTTGTGTCCATTGAGCTGAACATCACTTACTGTGAGAAGTACATTATTGCAAAGTACCACTTGACAGAGCCTGTTATCTGCTTTGCTGAAACTGAACACTATTCCCATCAGGGGATGGGACACATTGTGCAGTCCGTTCAGGCAATAAGTTGCTCCTGCAGTCTTTGTGCTGGAGTTTCAGCCATAAGTTGTAGAATTTATAGAATCAATAGGTATTTTTTTTTATTTTTTGCCTAAGCTAGAAAAGTAGCAATAGACTACCAATCCCAAATAATGATTAGGTTCAGCAGACCTGTAAGCCATTCTTTTTTCTGGTGACACATATGTTCTAACAATTGCCTTTAAGGATATCAATAATGTTTTATCACTATCTCATCCCTCTAACTGTGAGGGTTAACATATTTAAACTATTTTATGCACATACTTTGAATGAATCTATGCCTTGAGACTTTTGAAGAACTAATATATTTCAAAGCAAATTGCTGGTGACAATATATGTTTAAAGTACATTTCTCCCAGATGGATTAAAAATGTCTCAGCTTTTTATAAACATGTTTAACAAATTATAATTGTGGAAAGAGAAGACAACTGGTAGGTACCGCAATTATACCACTGTTTACATATTCACCTTTATAAGCATTTGCTTTCAGGATAAAGCATGCAAATGATTCTGCTCTTCTTAACAATTATTTCTTTCCTTCATTTTAAAAGATCACCCTAGATCTGAAACTAGCATCTGTGCATCGTTAGTGCCAATAACATATTCAACAGAACCTTTATTTTATACGCAGTTACACAGTTATACCCAGTTATACACAGTTGTGTATGCACAGCAAAACACATTTTAACAATGTTTCAAGACACCAACCATGTTTTAAAATATGTTATACATGCGAATGATGGGTATGATATGCTGAATATATAACATTATCCTATATGTGAATAGTTATTTACCGTACCAGGTCGTCAATGTGGCGACTATGTAGATACCCAGATGCAGATAATTAGATAGATCGAGATATAACACTTAACAGTTAATGCTAGCATATACTAGACTTGAGCATTCATTTTCAGACTAATCACAATTTGGACAAAAATGGGTTCATTCAATCTATTTTAGGAAGCTATGTAAAAAAAAAAAAACAGCTGAAAGACCAAAATTAAGAAAACGACTTTTCTTAATTTTGACTTTTCAGATGCTTTGTAGATCGCTTCATAATTTTGTATCCTAATGTGGGATTGTCACACATAAGGATATGTGTGCCAAATTACGTTGCCAAATTAAGGATGCCAAATTACAGAGTTGTTTAGTAGATAGATCTCTACCCTTATGTGGGATTGCCATATATAAGGATACCAAACAAGGTAGCTTACTACTAAACACAACTGCTCCCTAATTTGGTACTCTTAAATATGGTTGTTCCACATAAGGGTAGGGATCTATCTACTAAACAACTCTGTAATTTTGATAATTCAACTGTTTACTAAATTGCTTCCTAAATATAATTGGCACCCTTGTGTGGGATTACCATATTTAAAGGTACCAAATGATGGTGCTGTTTAGTAGATTGTTCCCTTATTTCGGAAAATATGGCAATCCCACATAAGGGTGCCAATTATATTTAGGAAGCAATCTAGTAAACAGCTGAATGATCAAAATTAATAAAAGGGCTGTTTTAAATTTGATCTTACGGATGCTTAGGTGCTAGTTCTCTAATTTGGTGCCCTTAAATATGGCAATCCCACATAATGATTTTTAAATTAAATATAGGTGGCGCTCAGGAATACAACAGTGCTAACTCACCCAAGTATATTGTCACTAAAGTATACTTAAAAATACAAAATGAAAACAAAAAACAAGGTGATAAGTGCACATAGTAAAAAAGGTATATTACCTCTTAATACAAAAAAAGTCTTCTTAACTTTTTAATAACATCTATTAGTCCTATATAAAGATAAAATAGTGCACAACATATTGTAATCTGTAAATATGATTGGTGAGTAGATGTAAAAATATAGAACGCTCATAATTTTCAGAGCCCATTAAATGTGGCTCTGGATTTATAGAGCATATATGTCTCCTTGTGGACATAAAATGGATGTCCTCTAGTGATTAGGATCCCAAAAGATGCAGAATCACTGCAATCAGGACATAGTTAAAAGAAATGTATTACTTGTATATATAAAAAGTAAAACATAATAAAGTGCACAACATGTTTCAACCCCGAAGCTGGATCTCATGTACTTGTCAAGGTGAGCGTTTATATATGAGTATACATTACAAACAAATTTATTTCACATGTAAAAAAACATATGCCCATTCCCAAATGTGGTCCGGACCAGATGCATGTTGTGCCACCTCCAAGATGGTGACGCTTCCGGTTCGGATGCTAATTTTCGTTTCGGCAGCCATATTGGTAGTTCTCAATATAGAAATGCAGATACAATAAGCTAAAATCAGAACAGAAATTAAATTAAAATGAAATAAAAGAAACCAAAAGAGAAACATTTATTATCTCCCATCTACTGCAAAGTATCATTTAGTTCATGTTACATTCATTGTGTCTCCTTTGTGTCATCATTTCCGGTAATGTCCATAACGTCACTTCCTGTGATGTCTCACGGTTCATAGTTCATTGCATCCATAGGAAGCCCGTAGTGATGAAGTCCTTTGCACTCTTACTTGCGGGCTCCATTTTTCAAATGGGCATTAAGTCCATATAGTCCACATGAAAGATGACGTGAAAGAGAAGGGGAATAGAGAGTTAAGATAAATTCTTCTAAAAGTTAATATAAAATATTAATAAATAAGACCAAATTGGTGCAAATTTTCTCCTGAGAAATTTGGAAGGGAGTAATTTAGAGCGGAACCAATGGTTATTCTAAATGATAACTTAGACAAAATGATATCCCAATTAGAGAAACTCTTAATTAAAAAAATTAAAATTAAATGGGAAATCTTTACCCTGGAAAAATACCTTCAAAGGAAAATCACCCAAAGAGGTTTAAGATTTACAAAATTCCCCACATTTAACAGGGGAAAAGAAAGTTTCCTAAAAATGTGGACTTCCGCTCTAGAATCCTTTTCTATTACAATGATTAATATCATCATAAATGAAAGAAAAGAAAACCTGGCTGAAATAGATAAAATTATAAATGAAATTAAAATCAAACTGGAGACTTTTGTAAGGACTAAAGATGTTGATAGCCTATCAGAGAAAGTTAAAAACAATACAGAGAGAATTGAAAATTCTTTGGTTCCTAATAAAAATTAAAACTTCCAAAGTAATTTAGATGACTATGCTAATGGCAGAGTAAGAAAAAAATTCCTAACAACCATTGTAAAAATAAAAACAAGAATAGAGACCTACCTAATAGGAATTTAGTAAGAGTACAAGAGGATAAGAGACCAACATTTTTACCTAGAGAAAGTACCTCTCCACATTATAAAAAAAAGTCACCACCAAAGCCCTTTTCAAACAAAGAAAAAAGAACCTAAACCAATGCAAAGAAATTATTATTCCCAATATAACAAACCTCTTACCCCAAGAAACCATCATCCCCAAACAAGAACTTTTCGGGAAGAGAAAAATGAAAGAACTAATTTTAATAGAAATGTCCCAAATAGATACTCCCCAGACATCCCCTTAAGAAATCGTTTTAAGACATTCAAAAATGGTATAAATGATAAAGACGAGGAGGTTTTTTTAGGCCAAAGAACAAGATGGGGAAACATTACCAAAGAAACCCCAAGGAAAAGACACAGAAAGTCAGATGAGGAAAACGAGGAGGGAGAAATGATATAAGAAAGAAGAAAACAGAGAGTAATGATATAAAAGTTTTTAATTTATCAAAAAAAGTTTTATCAACTACTCAGGTTAAAGTTTTAACAAAGTTTTAAATTTGCATCTAGTTGCCCTGTAAACAAATTTGAAACATTTTTAGATCTAAATCGCTATACCCGAAAATTATGTCTTAAAAAAATTCTTCAATAGAAACCAAAAAGTATCAAATTCTAATTTAAATAATTAATCCAATATGGAACCTTCAGACATCATCTATTCCAATTTTAAAAAGAAGTTTAATTTTTACCCTTCATTTTTAAAATCAGACAACATGGGAGTCTTTAAACAGGTTTGCCTGGAAGATATCTATAATATAAAGCCCCTTTCAAAATTTGGACAAAATCTATCTTTTAAAGAAAAGAAAACTATAGAAATTTAAAAAAAAATACCCCTTACTTGTCATTAAACCAGTAGACAGGGGTGGGGTAGGGGGGAGGAGAGGGAGTTGTTATTCTAGATAAAGATATATATTTACAAGAGATCAAGAGACAATTATGTGATGAAATCACCTATAACGCTAAAACAAAACACCTACTAATGATATTAAAAGTAATTAAAAAAATTCCAGTATTAGGATAAAAGAATTTCAGTATTATATGTTTTACCCCAAATCCTCTCAATCCCCTGGGTCGACCAATCGTATCAGGAATCAATTCAATTTTATCTTCTTTATCTCAATATATTGATTTTCATTTACAACTTTAGTCAAAACATGCCCTTAATTTTTACAAGATTCAATGTGCCTTTTAAACGTTTTAAACAATTTTAAATGGAATTATGACTTTCTTTTAATTACATGTGATGTAACCAGCCTTTATACAATCCTAGATCATCAAGAAGGATGTGAGGCTGTAGAATTTTATTTAGACTCGTGTAATAAATATAAGGACATACAAAAGACATTCATTTTAGGGGAATTAAAAGTATTTAAATCACAACTATTTTTGGCTTGAAGATGATTTCTTTTTACAAATTAAAGGTATTGCAATGAGGACCAAGTTTGCGCCAAGCTATGCCAATCTTTTCATGGCATATTGGGTGGAACAATTTATTTACCAAGAAAATGGTTTTGGTGCAAACTTGATCCTATATAAAACATATATAGATGACATCTTCATTATCTGGAAGGGATGAAGTGATTCTTTTAACTGTTTTTTCAATTACCTTAATACTAATGACTGGGTCATTTCTCTTACAAAAAGTGTCAGTGACTCGAGCATTGATTTTTTTAGATTTCAATATTTAGGTTTTTAATCATGCACTTATGACACACTTATTTCAAACAAGTTGATGTCAACAGTTACATTGAATTGAATAGTTGCCATCATCGCCTCTGGTTATCAAACATTCCTTAGGGGCAGTTCCTGAAACTTCACTAACCAGGAGGACTATATTGCCCAAATCCAACGTTTTAAAGAGACAATTTGAACAAAAGGGATATAACAATCATGATTTACAAAATAATATAAAAGCAGTGTCAAATCTAGATAGATCAGATCTACTTAAATATAAAAATAAAGCTTTAAAGACAACTAATGATCAAATCCCATTTATTTTTAATTTTTATAGTAATGTGGGCACTGTAAAAAGAATAATCAACAAGAATTGGCACATCGTCCAACAGGAAGACGACATAAAAGAATATATAGGCCAAAAACCTAAGAGGTCCAAGAAATCTCAAGCAAATTTTAACCTCACGTTTCATTAAAAGGGAATTTCCCCAAAAAATTCTGACAGTCTGGTCACATGAACATAAAAGTTTTTTCCACTGTGGCATGTGTAGTGCATTTCGCAGTACGAAACCCTAGCAAAAATATTTTTAACTTCAACTCTGCAATCACCAAGAAAAAATACAAAATTAAATCACTCATTACATGCCATTCTCAAAATGTGATGTATCTTTTATGGTGTACTAGAGGATTACAATATATAGGAAAAACATCTAGACCCATGAAAGTAAGAGTAAGTGAACATGTGAGGAACATTTAAAAAGGCTTTTTAAACCATAGTGTATCCAGGCCCATCGCTACCGGACAGGCAAACCAAGCAACTGTTTGGGGCCCTGAGCAAGCAGAGCCGGTGCTTCCTATAGTCGCCTGAGCGCTCTATAGAGAGCCTCAGGCGGCTGCAGCACTCCTCGTCATCACCTCCCCTTCCCTATAGCGTGGCTGAGCTCCTCTTCCTCCTGGCTGTCAGTTTGGTCGGGTACCACACGGTACAGGAGATTCAGTTTCCTGTTCCCAGCTGGACTGACAGGAAGTGCACACTGAGTTCTCACTTCCTTTCAGTCCGGCCGGGAACAGGAAACTGAATATCCTGTACACGCGGTACCCGGCCGGACTGACAGGAGGAAGAGAAGTTCGTCCACGCTACAGCCAGAGAAGGGGAGGTGAGAAGAACATAGGAACATAGGGAGGGGGATGGGAGAGTAAAAAAAACATAGGGAGGGGGAGGGGAGTAAGAAGGACACAGGGAGGGGGCGGGGGAGTAGAAGGACACAGGGAGGGAAGAGAGTAAGAAGAACATGGGGAGGAGTTAGAACAACAGGGAGGAATAAAAACATAGGGAGGGGGAGGGGAGTAAGAAGGGAGATGGGGAGGGAGATGGGGGAGTAAGAAGGACACAGGGAGGGTGGGAGGGGAGTAAGAATAACATAGGGAGGGGGTAGTAGTAAGAAGAACATAGGGGGGGAGTAGTAAGAAGAACATGAGGGGAGGAGTAAGAAGAACACAGGGAAGGGGGAGGTGCGGAGATGAGGGAGAACACAGGGAGGGGGTGAGGAGAATAGGATTGGTGAGAAGAGACTGGTAGGAGAGGGTGGGGGGAGAGGAAAGACCACTAAAGGGCAGGGCAGAGCTAAGCAGTATTTGCACTGTAAACCTTTTTTTATTTGTATAAAGTGTGTGGTCAACTTAAGCTGTATGGCTATGCTGTGGTTCCTGTAGGCTTTGCGTGCGTGTGGAGGGTGGGGGGGTCTCCATGTCTATTATGCTTGGGTCCCCCAAATTCCTTCAAATGGCCCTGAGGGTATCTAAGCACTTTTTAGAAAAAATACATGTCAGATCTGCAACAGCTAGAATTTTGTGCTATTAAGAAAATCAATGCTCATTGGAGGGGTGGAGATACTGCTAAAAAACTAAGCATTCTGGAGACAAAATGGATCTTTGAATTACGCACTTTAGTCCCCAAAGGACTTAATATTGATTTTGATATCAATTCAATTTCATAGAAATCCTTCTATTTCTCCTTAAAGTTTTTTATCCATCTTTTTCCAAATTTTCTTTTATTTTTAACTTAACCAATGCCTTCTTATGTTGCTATTTTATATTCCTGAGTTCTTATTATCTTATGCATTGTCTTTTAATTATTTTTATTTCTACATAGTTATATTTTATATTAACTTTTAGAAGAATTTAACTTAACTCTTTATTCCCCTTTTCTTTCACGTTATCTGCCTGTCTTTTAATTTGATTATATGGACTTAATGCCCTTTTAAAAAATGGCACCCGCAAGTACGAGCACAAAGGACTTCATCACTATGGGTTTCCTATGGATGCAATGAACTATGAGACGTCACAGGAAGTGACGTTGCGGACATTACCAGAAATGATGACACGAAGGAGACACAACGGATATAACATTATCCAGCATGCAGAATTGTATCACACCTACTACTAAAGATAACGTCTAACCGTACCTTAGAATGGCCGGACTTAACGTACCAGAATTAAGAATGCCGAGGTCAGGGACACAAAACGACAAACAGCGATAAGGAAAAGCCAAAAGTCAAGAGTACCAGAAATCAGGGAAGTCAAAACGAAGTCAAAGTCAAAAACCAGAAAAACATGATCAGGAACACACTCACGGATAACCATCAAAGGGAAACCACGACAGGGCACTGACAGAAAGGTAATTTGGGTTATAAATTGGCTGTAGTGGCTGCCTTCGACCTCTGACCCCAAAATGTGCCTGCGCGTCTATGACGTGATGTCACACTCATGTTGGCGCCATCTTTGGTGTGGGCGAAGGTAAGTTTATTACAAAAATCCGAACCGTAACGGTCGGCACTTCTAAGAGCATCGCACCCGCTGGGGACCGGACCGGAGGGAGGTCGGGCAGTGATCTGCCGTGAGCAAGGTAAGTAAGAATTGTTTCTCTCGGTGTGGTTGCTTACTTTATGTGCAACCACTCCGGCAGAATCACTGGTAGCTATGACAAACATGAACTAAATGATACTTTGCAGTAGATGGGAGATAATGAATGTTTCTCTTTTGGTTTCTTTTTTTTCATTTTAATTTTATTTCTGTTCCGATTCCGGCTTATTGTATCTGCGTTTCTATAATGAGAACTACCAATATAGCTGCCGAAATGGAAATTAGCACCCGAACGGAAGCATCTTGGACATTGCACAACATAACCATATTTTGGAATGGGCATGTGTTTTTTTACATGTGAAATTAATTTGTTTGTAATGTATACTCATATATAAACGCTCACCTTGACAAGTACATTATTAGCACCTGAGGAAGACCCAGCTTTGGGGTTGAAACACGTTGTGCACTTTATTATGTTTTTGTTTTTATATATACAAGTAATACATTTGTTTTAAATATATTTACCTCTTCTTGAAGTTCCTGATTCCAGCGATTCTGCATCTTTTGGGATCCTAATCACTAGAGTACATCCATTTTGTGTCCACAAGGAGACATATATGCTCTATAAGTCCAGATCCACCTTTAATGGGTTCCGAAAATTATGAGTGTTCTGTATTTTTCTCCAATTTGACATTTTTTATTTTCGCTTTGATTGGGGGTACAGAAGGTAAAAGGGGAGGGGGGTGGTCAGCATTGCGTCTCAAATTACATATTTCTGTTGTTGCATATTACAAGTTACCATCTTTTTGTGTGTTGCCTGCCAAACAAGCATTTCTTTATATTAACAACTAATACCGTTGTAACCTGCTATGTTGACCTTGGCATCATGGGATATAGAAGGAAAAAGTGGGGTTGGGGGACATTTGTAATTCACGTGTGCATCAATGACCCGTGGGTACCACTACAAATGTACATCCAGTTGTATATTTTCACTGAGTCTGGTTCTTAGTATTGAGTCATTGTGGCTGTATAGCTAAGTACCCTGGGTGTATGTGTTAGGGGGGTAAGGGGCAACATTCAAGTAACCGTTACTTATTTGGTAACTTGAGGTCTGCTCTGTGTGGTTCGTTCTGTCTAGTACACGTACAAGTTTTATACTCTGCGTAGCCTTAACGACTTTACTTTGAATTGAAGAGTGGGGGTTGATGTTAGTGTTGTGGGGTTCCAACTCCTTCCACGTTCTGCCACCATGGTGACTGTGTTTCTAATAGCCTTGTTCGGCCCTGAGGACTCTTGTTACCCAGTAAGTCCCTGTGTCTGGGGAGCGTTTGCTTGTCTTTTCTCACTTGGTTGTGTGTCTCTCTATGTATTTTTCCCACTTCTTTTTTTCGTATAGTTTCGTATTCCCAGTTGGTGGAGATTTGGTTTAATAAGGCTTCTTTAGTTGGCGGATGGGGTTGTTTCCAACTTCTAGCTATCAATGTGGCCGCTGCAATGAGCGCTTGGAATATTGGTTGCCTTTCTGTTTTATGGCATCTATCTAGGTGCATGAAGAGGAGGCCTTGTTCTGGTGTCAAGTGGTATGGTTCGCCCAGTGCATTAGCTATTACTTCCTCCACCATTCCTCAAAATGGAGTAATGACCGGACAGACCCACCATATATGGTACATTGTCCCACGTTCCCCACAAGCTCTCCAGCATTCATTCTGGGTTTCCGGGTATATTTTGGCTAGTTTGTGCGGGATCATGTACCATCTGTACATTATTTTCCTCATTATCTGCATGCAGTGAGGCCTCTGTGTGCTCTGAACGCCAGTTTCCAATCTCGTTCCTCTATCACGTCTCCTATGTCTGTCTGCAATTTGTCTCTAAAGTCTGTCTGAGTATCTGTGTGTGAGTTCGTCATTCGTGCGTACAGTCTGGATATGATTTTCTTCGGTATTGTGTCTGACAGGAACAGCTGTTCTAGGGAATGGATGTGCAGAGGTTCGGGGTTTGCATTCACTGGGAGGGTGGACACTAGGGATTTTACCTGTAGGTATGGGAAGATTTGTCTGGCTGATAGGGAGAATTTGGATTGTAATACCGGGAATGGTAGTATTTTCCCTCCCTCACACAGCTGCCCCAGGCGTGTGCATCCTCGTGATATCCATGGGGTAGGATCTAAGGTTGGAATGCTTGCCAGCAGGCTCACCATTGGCATATGTTCCAGTGTTCGGTCCGCTCCTGCCCATCGATGCCCTGACTATTTCCCATGTCTTTAACATCACTGCTGTCCGTGGCAACATGTCTTTGTATTTCGGGCGTAGTGTGTGTGGCATCCAGTATAGGTGGCGTAGTCCTTGTTTGCAAGCCCATTGTGATTCTATATTCTATATACCCATTGGGGGGTTCTTTCACCAAGTTGGATGTCGCTATGGCTGCTAGGAGTGTGGCGCTATAGTGTGTTTTTACATTGGGCATTCCCAATCCCCCCTCTTTCACAGGTTTTTGTAATAGTTTGGTGGCCACCCTTATCCTGCGATTTGCCCATACAAATCGGACTAGGAGCTTCTGTATCACTGCCAAGTACTGTCCCGGCACCTGAATGGGGATTGTGCGTAAGAGGTACTGGAGTTTGGGGAGTAGGGTCATTTTGAAAGCTGCTAGTCTGCCTAGCCATGAGAGGTATTTGCCCTCCCATGATTGTAATGTGTCAGTAATTGTCTTGGTAAGTTTGACAAAGTTGAGTTTGAATAAATGCGGTAGGTGTGGGGGTATAAGTACACCCAGGAAGTTGATGCTATCACTCCGCCAGTCAAACGAAAAAGTGTCACTGAGGTGTTTTAGGTGGTCCCGCCTGATCCCTATGCCCATGGCCTGCGATTTGGTGACATTTAGTTTGTAAGAGTTATGGCCGTATTCTTTGATATTGTCCATTAAGTTTGGCAGTGAGATTTGGGGTTGAGTCAAAGTTAGCAAAATATCATCTGCAAATAGATTTATTTTGAATTCCCTCCCTCCTATGGTTACCCCATGTATGGCCTTGTTTGCTCTGATTAGCTCCACTAGCGGTTCCAGCGCTAACACGTATAGTAAGGGGGAGAGCGGGCACCCCTGCCTCGTTCTGTTTGTTATGGGGAAGGATTCTGATGTGAATCCCGCTGTTATCACCTGTGCGGATGGTTTGTTATATAAGACCCCGACCGCCGAGCGGAAGGCCTCCGGCATCCCAAATTTGTGGAGAACCGCTTCTAGAAACGTCCAACCCAGCCAGTCGAAAGCCTTTTCTGCATCAAGCGAGAGTGTCACGCATTCTACGTGTTGTCTTTGGACATTGTGGATGATGTCTATGACCTTTCTTGTGTTGTCTCCTCCCTGGTGTCCCTTCACAAATCCCACCTGGTCGTTTTTGATTATGAGTGGGAGTATGTCTCCCAGTCTGCTGGCGAATATTTTTGCAAAGAGTTTCGTGTCCGTATTGAGTAATGAAATTGGATGAAAATTTTGTGGGTGGGTGGGCGGTTTGCCGGGTTTGAGTAGTGTGATTATGTGTGTGTACGGCTTCATTGAACGCGTTTGTGATGTGTGGGGCCAGGGCTTGTTGGAATTGTTTATAATAGCAGTTGGCAAAGCCGTCTGGGCCCGGGGCTATAGCCTTCAACACCTCCATCTCGGCGATAGGGGCCTGTTGGCCGGTCTGTTGGGTGGAGGTGAGCTTGGGTAAGTTGATTTTATCTAGGAACCTGGTTATGTTGGGTTTTTGAGGCTGGGGTGTGTTTTTGTATTTCGGAGGTTGTATAGCGATTCATAGTATTTAGTGAATACGTTGCTTATGTCTTTAGGCACCACTATCTTATGTCCAGTGGGAGATATCATCTAGGCTATTTTCTGGGCTGCGAAGGGTCTTTGCTCCGTCGTCCTGGGTTTGGAAGGTGATTGTCTTCCCATTAGTTTAAACCACCAGCTTCACTGGGTAGCCCCATCTGTATGGCAGGTGTTGTTGGCGGAGAATTCCTTTCGTTGTTTGAATATATATGCAGAGATGTCCGCGTATATGGAGATGGCTTGGTAGGTCATTGGTATTTCTTATTTGTTGCGTGTTCTTTTTGCCCTCATTATTTCCTCCTTTATGTGGAAATAATGCATGCAGATCAGTACGTCCCTTGGTGTCTCCGCTGGCAAGAAGGCGGGTTTTGGAACCCTATGTGCCCGGTCCATAAGGAGCATATCCTGGGGCACGTCTGGGGTGAGGGTCTTGAACAGTCCTGTGAGGTAGGCCATGAGGTCTGCCGGGCCTATATTTTCAGCAATGCCTCTGATACAGAGGTTGTTACGTCTACCTCTGTCCTCCATATCTGCTATTTTCCCCTCCTGTGCCACTAGTCTGTCTTTAAAGCTGGCTAGCATTGTCGCCATACTGTTATGGGCCTCTTCATGTTCCGCCATTTTATCTTCGATCGTGGATGTTCTGTTGCCCAATTCTCTGATATCTGAGCAGAGGCTTTCTAAGGAGGTCCGTAATGCTAGCTGTAGCTTGTCCGCCATCGTGTCTAGCAGGGTTTGGAGGATCCCTTGTGTGACCGGTAGCTCAGCGGCTGCCGGCTCTTGGGGTATGTGTGAGTCTTCCCCTCCGCCATCTTGGCTTTCCTCGTGGTGAGTCTGGCCTCGTGTGTGGCTCGATTTTACCCCGAAAAGTAGTTTTTGTCTCCTTTCTCCATCTGGTGACGTTGTTTGGGTTGAGACATGTCTGGTTAGTTTATTTCTTTGTGTTGGGTCACTGTTTGTTGTATGATTTCGGCATTAGCAGCGTAGAGCTCCGTCTACATGCGACCACTCATGCTCAAAAATAGCAAAATATTAAAATATTTTCCATGTTATTAAATTATTTTAAAGTTTTATGCAAAAATAAAATTGACTTGTGCTACGATGTGGATTATAAGTGCTGGGATATGGTGTGTGTATTTGTGCATGGAGGCTGATTGTGGTGTTGCGTTTGTGGGTGGGAGCATTGGGGGAATATAGGTTCAAGTGTGTGTTTGGGAAGAGTGGCTACAAGGGGTATGAGCTATAGTAAGAAGGATAGGGGCTGTAATGAGGGGTTAGATGCTATAGTAGGTGGGATACCGACTGTAGAGAGAGGATAGGAGCTGTAGTTGGAACTATAGGGGCAGTAGTGGCAGATAGGGTATAGTGGGTGTAGTGGTTAGGATAGTGCCTGTAATGGGGGTATAACGGTTGGGGATAATGGCTATAGTGGATGGGATAGTGGGTGTAGTGGTTAGGATAGTGCCTGTAATAAGGGTATAACGGTGATAGTGGTGGTAGAGTAATCACAGTTGGTGATGGTGGCTGTAGTGGGGGGGAGATGGTGGCTGAGGGGCTGTAATGTGTAAAAAAACAAAAACAATTTTAATAAAAAAAAAAAACTAAACTGAAGTTTCTTCCCCCCTCACTGAGGCATACCTTGGGCCAGGGGGAAGGGAATACTGATCCCTGTTTGTCTGGCTGGTGATGTTGCTGTCTGCACCCTGCGTGGGTGCAGGCAGTTCCTTCTGTCCGGCTCTAGGGGAATGTATCAGAGCATTGCTGCAGTAATACAACAGAAGTATCATGGGCAGTGAGGGAAATTGAATATCGAGTAGGAGCAGAACTCCCCATTGGTTTGGCTCCACTGCAGGAGAATAGGTTGACCGATGAGGGAGAACTCTTGCTTGCTGCACCAAGGTTATTACCTCAGTGGCTTTATGGCAAATCTGGCATTGTTTGTAATGCTTGAAATCAGTCCCTTCCTCAAAGTTTCTTTTTCTCTGATAAAACATTAATTCACCTTATCACCACCAGTATGATGTAAGCACAACAGAGGAGCTATGCTAATAAATTGAGAAGTAGCACAACATTTACTACTTTAGAGTTTAGCACTAGTCATGATACTAATTTGTTAGTAGACTATAGTGTGGTTTATTTCTTGCCACTTTTTTGTTCCAGTTGCATTTTTACTCCCTATTTATCACAAGAGTGCAGTTTTATTCAGTATTTTTATCTTGAATTATGGCAATCAAATAGACTTGTGCATTCGGTTTTTGAAGAATCACACATCAGCCAAATTTAGGCCCATCAGCTGTTCAGCTAACTTCCAGATCTCTAAAGCACCATACAGACATATAACAAAGCAAGCAAATAGCATGATAAACAAGCATGTTTGTTTGCTTTCGGATTTCAAAAAAATAGATGATTTATGGGAAATAGGGAATTGATGGCTTGGGGACAGCCACAAAATATTTATTTTACTCACAAATCAAGTGAGAAGTGGCCAATAGAAGGAAAAAGGAGGAGTATTTAAAATATATTTATACATTTATTACATATAGGTAGGACTCAAGTGATTGAGCCATGGACACTCCAACTTTGCAGTGGAGAGTAAAATCCTGGCCAATATTGTAGGACTTGAAATTTTAGGACCTGTAAAACATAATATATAAATATAAGACGACAGGATCCCAACTGGACCCAATGGAGTCAGAGGGTGGGTAGTGGGAAAGAGAGCTCAGACTGTAAAATCGAAAAGAGAAAATATATAAACTTTATTAATATCTAGATCATAACTACTGAAAAGAAAATAATCCACCACATGTGTAACGTATCTGGGGTAGAGCCATGGAAGCAAGTGTAGAGGTAAAGGTGAGAGAGTGGATGGTATCCACCTATCAGATAGGTACAAAGCCAGGACAGAACTGGAGTTTCGAGGGAGAGCAAATCCCTATGTAAACAACCTAAATGTAGGTAAATGAATGGGAGTCAAATGGTCCGTACTCCCCCCATGAAAGCGTAAGATAAATCAAAGCCTAAATGTTGTAAAAAAAAAAAGGGGGTGGGGGGGCACATGGACTAAATGTCTGCCTCCCATGTCCACTACGGCCCAGAAAGCAAAAGTAAAAAGCAAGGGAGCATCAAATATATGGGCTAGCTTCCGTCCCTAAGTACCTCGCACCGCACAAGGCTAGTGCCTACCTAAACTAAAGACCCTCAGCTAATGAATACTACTTGCGGAACTATAGACATTTCTGTTTACATTGCTTGTAATCTTACTTACAATTGACACATTCCTTCCTTCTTTTTAATGCCTTAATATTTTTGCGTACTTTTGTTTATTTCAAATTGTCTCCATAAATAATTTTCACGGGAAATATGTTGGCGACCCAAACTGTTAAATGAATAACTGTTAGAGGTCCCAAACTAAATAACATTTTCTGAAAATGGTTTAGACGAGCCAAATTTTTCAACCACACTAAGTGCAATAAGGAAAGATTTGGTTAGGCCAATGCCCTATGTTTCATGATAAAATCTTATTAATGTTGTTTTTTATGGTAAGGTAACTCTTGTATGAGTTGCAACACCACCATCTTCTATGTTTCTGATTATTTAGATAAGCAAAGCGTGTGAATTGAAGGATGTATTTAAATATTGAAAATATGTCTGAATACATTTTGTTCCCTTCAGCATCCTGCTCTTTCAATCCCCCACAATTCCTTGCAACACCTATCTCCTCATTTGTGTCTTTCCTCCATCCTTCCCTCATTTATATATCTTTCTTCTCCCACCACATGTGTCTGAACTAATCTCACAACAATTTGTCCCTCTTCCTCATCTCCCTAAATAACTCTACACCTAACCTGACCAGCTATTTCTCTCCTTCATCCCTAACTTGTTGCTCATCCATCTCTCCACTCAAATATATCTCTCATCTATTGTTCCACCCATCTGTTCCTCAAGATGCCATCAATCATTTGTGATGATTGTGCCTCTTATTTTTCTCTCTCTCCATTTTCATTTCCACAAGACTGCTCTCTGTATCTCTTTTCTCCCTCAAATATCTTACCCCAATATTACCCTAATACTTTGTGCCATGTGGCTCTCTATCATCTGATTCTGTTGGAGATCTGGTCACAATTTAGAGATCAAATGGCAATCCTTTGGCCTTGCTCAGAAGTGGGGAAGCTGCGGCCTTAGGGCTACATGTGCCCTTCTAGAGCACCAATTATTAGACAACAAATATTTTTATTTTGATAATTAAATTTTTGTTCATCTTTTATTTTATTTTTAAAATGAACGTGTGACGGAGCTCCTGTACTCCAACTATGCTTCTCCGTCCAGTCCAATTCCTAGCCACTTGCCGGAACCCTCGAACACTTCAGCCCCAGTTACCGAAGCTTGACTGGGGTCTCGCTGGAGCTCTTTTCTTCCAGACAGGTTTTGTTCCCTCTGCCAAATCCTCTGCAGCTTTCTTTCCAGGCAGGCATTGTCTCTCCTGCCTATTCCTCTGCAGTCCTTCTTCCAGGCTGGGCCGGCACGTCCATAAGGCAAAACAGGCATCCACCTTAGGGCACACTGGCCTGGAGGGGCTCGATTAGAGTGACCAGCAGGAGGGAAGCGCACAGCACTCCCTCCTGCCAGTCACTCAGTGTGGCGTGGCCAAGTGGAGCAGACCTTGGTACAGGAGGTTCTGTTTCCTGTACCTGGCCAGACTGACAGAAAGTGCTCACTGAGAATCTGTCCGGGTACAGAAAACTGAAGCTCCTGTACCAAGGTCCGCTTTGCTCAGCCACACTACAAAAGAGGTAGGAGGCCACTAAGGAGGGGAGAGAGAAAGGAACACTAAGGGATAGGGGGGCAATAAGGGACAGTGGAGGGGAAAGGAACACTAAGGGACAAGGGAGGGGGGACTACTAAATGAGAGGGAAGGGAGGGGAGAGGAACACTAAGAGGGGGTGGGAGGGCACTTAGGGACAGGGAAGGGGAAAGGAACACTAAGGGAAAGGGGGAGAGGGGTATAAAAGAGAGAGAAGGGAGGGGAGAGGAACAATAAGAGGTGGTAGGGGTTTGGAGGAACATTAAGGGACAAGGGAGGCAAGGGAAAAGGAACACTAAGGGGGAGGGGTACCACTAAAAGAGAGCGAATGGAGGGGAGAAGAACACTAAGATGGAGGGAGGAACACTAAGTGACATTTAAGGGGGATGGAGGAACACTAAGGGACAGGGGAAGGAAGGGAAAAAGGAACACTAAGGAGAGGGGTACCACTAAAAGAAAGGGAAAGGAGGGGAGAAGAACACTAAGAGGGGGATGAACACTAAGGGGCATAAGGGGCCACTGACAGGTAAGGGGTGGGGAGGAACACTAAGGGGCAGGGGAGGGAGGGGAGAGGAACACTAAGGGACAGGAGGGTTATGGGGGGCACTAAGAGACAGGTAAGGGGGGAGAGGAACACTAAGGGACAGGGGAGGGAAGGGAAAGGAACACTAAGGGTTAGGGAAGAGGACCACTAATGGACAGGAATGGGAGTGGAGAGGACCACTACTGGACAGGGAGGGGAGAGGACCACTAAGAGACATGGACGAGAGAGTGGCACACAGGGGGGCCTAAGTGGGGAGAAAGACACTCAGAGAGATATGAGGGGGGGAGAAAGACACATAGCTGGGCCTGTGGGTGAGAAAGACACACGTAGGGGCTGAGGATGAAAGAGACACAAAGAAGGGCTTGGGGGTGGAAATACAAAAGGGTTGGGGTAAAAGAGACACAGAGGTGCTGGAGAAGAGGAAAAAGAGACACAGAAGAGCAGGGGGGAGTTAGATACAAAAAGGTAGAAACCATAATAAGCAAATCTACCTGAATATGCAAATTACTTGCCATTTAGATTCAGAACAGCTTTTGCTACCAAAATAGAGTGCTATACAGGGTTCATAGCCAAAACCAGCTAGTTGGTAGAAAGCATCAGCAGGACAGGAGAGCACATAAAACATTTAACAATAAACAAATACTTTATACACACCCTGCACCTATTATGGGCACAGGGTGACTAAAACATAGGAGTAGCCAAGGATACTACATCTCCTGGTGATGATGACTACCGTCATTTAAAATACCAAAAAATAATCCTCCCAGATTGACTAGTGTTCTGTCAGACTTCTCTACCCTGTCAAAAATATCAACCCATGACCTATCCGGTGACAGGGATCAGCTGTTGCCTGTAAATGAAAAAATGCAGTAGAATGCCAATGCCTTTGACAACATGCCCAAAAAATGCTTTCTTGCTATGAATCTACATTCTCCTGCCTAACCCAAATCAAGACGCTATTAAATAACAAATGACTGATACCCATGCAGAGAAGGCACAACAAAGTAATTGAAAGGTTAGTTAACTTTAAACAAATTAACAAATAGAGGTGATATAGAGTGATATTGTGTGTTCAGGCGCTTAAAAGGTGGAAAAGATTATATAAGCTGCTACCATCAATGTGTAATCCTCTCACAGCTTGACACACGAATATAAAATGTGATGATAGACTGTGTGGTGAAAAACCAACACCAGTCAATAGGTGGAGCGCTCAAGAGTTACACGTAAATGACTCACCTCCCCCCTCTCTTGGGTATATTTGTAATAGGATTAAATCTAGTTTAACCCCTTAAGACCGCAAGGCGTTCTATGCCGTCCTTATTTAGATGGCTCTAAACGCCGCAGGGCGGCATAGAATGCCCTGCAATCTTTTGTACTTACCCGGACGCCGGCGATTCCACGCCGGCGATCGCGGTATGGGGACTTACCTGGGAGCCCAGGGAGTCCCCCTCTGTCCTCTTTGGCCCCCCTGTGCCATGTGATCGCGAGGTCCTTGCGAGGACCCCGCGATCACATGGACGGCATAGCCATCCAAGGCATTGCCAGCAGGGGGAGTGCCTGTAATGACAGGTACTCCACCTGCTGTCTGAAAATAAAATAATTAAATGTTAAAACAGTGTAAAATTAAATAATATATACTTAGATCATATATATATTTATTATATATATGATCTAAGTATATATACACACATACATATACACTGTCTAAGTGTATTTTAATATTAATATATACATAATTATATATATATATATATTAATATCAAAATACACGTACAATGATATTAATTAAATATATATATATAATTTTCATTATTTATTTATATATATATATATATATATATATATATATATATATATATATATATACATATATATATAATAAAAAATAAATATATAAATATGTTAAAAAATAATAAAAAATAAATAGATAAAAATATATATACATGCATAATTTCATTCTAACTGTATTTTAAAATTAATATATATATATATTGATATCAAAATACATGTAGAACAAAATAATATATATATATCTATATACATAAGTATGTGTAACGAGAATATACCCCAACATGCAGGATTCAGCTAAACAGAAGACAACACAGAGGAGAGATACGTCTACCGGACCTTAGAATGGCCGGACTCGACGTATATGAGAGGAGGCAGAGTCAGGAACGATCCGAAGTCAAGGGCACAGAGAGACAGCGTAAACTAGGACTAGCCGGGGTCTGGTACACAGTAAACAGCAAGCCGACAACCAGAACAGATAAGGATAAAGAGAAAACGTAGTCAGAAACAAAGCCAAAGTCAATACGAAGAAAACACAACTGAACACAACAAGCGCTAAAGGGAACTGAAACAGAAACCACGATAGGGCAGGGAGTAAAGGGAGAGGTAAGTTTAAATAGCTTCTAAACTAATGTGATTGGCTCCTGTCATATCCACACCCCCAAAAGGTAAGTGTATGGGGAGTGTGGCATGACAGGGGCCAATGGGAGCCTTTTAACAATTTAGGCTCCCACTGTCTCTTTAAGAGCGCGCCCGCGACTCGCTGCGAGCTCTTAGATTCAGGCGGGACACGTGACCGCTTCTCGCGGTCACTGCCCGCCTTCTTATTGAAGCCGTCGGATGAGCCGCGTGCGGCTCGTGCAGCAGCAGGACCACGCGCGGCTCGAAGAGAGGACCGCGGCCGGCCCCTGGATAAGGTAAGTAATGCTACAGTACCCCCCCCTGAGGACACGCCCTCCGGGCGGGTAGGACCAGGCCTGGCAGGAAAACGAGAATGGTAAGAACGCACAAGGCGGGGAGCGTGAACAGCATCAGCTGAAATCCAACTGCGCTCCTCAGGCCCATAACCCTTCCAATGCACCAAGTACTGAAGTCGACCCCTAAGGTAACGAGAGTCAAGAACAGCAGAGACTTCGAATTCCTCATGACCCTCCACGGAGACAGGAGGGGGAGGCGGAGAATGCCGGGTATAGCGGTTGCGTACGTAAGGCTTCAACAAAGAGGTGTGAAAGACATTAGGAATACGCAGATTCCTAGGAAGACCTAAGGCATAAGAAACAGGATTAACCTTATGCAGAATACAATAAGGACCTATGAAGCGGGGAGCCAATTTCATAGAAGGCACCCGCAGGCGAATATTCCACGTGGAAAGCAAAACCCTGTCCCCCACAACATAAGAAGGAGCCGCTCTGCGATGCTTGTCAGCCTGAGCCTTCTGGCGAGCAGCGGAATCCACCAAAGAACGCTGAACCTTCTCCCAAGTATTACGCAAACCAGCCAAATGCTCATCCAGAACTGGCATGCCCTGTGAGGAGAATGCAGCCAGAAGAACAACGGGATGCTGGCCATAGACAACGTAAAAAGGGCTTTTGCCGGAAGAATCATGAGTGGCATTATTCCGAGCAAACTCAGCCCAAGGAAGTAGGTCAGACCAATTGTCCTGATGGTGAGACACAAAACAACGAAGGTACTGCTCCAGAGACTGGTTGGCACGTTCAGCATCTCCATTAGACTGGGGATGGCAAGCGGAAGAAAATGAGAGAGAAATACCCATTTCTGAGCAAAAGGCTTTCCAGAACCTGGAAATAAATTGGCTACCCCTATTGGACACAATAGATACAGGAATACCATGTAACCGAAATACTTCTCTAGCGAAGATAAGAGCCAGTTCCTTGGATGTGGGCAACTTGCGAAGAGACACAAAGTGAGCCATCTTGGAAAACCGATCTACTATCATCAGGATGACTGTGTTACCATTCGAAGGGGGTAATTCAACAATAAAATCCATGGATAGGTTAGACCAAGGTCTCTCGGGAACTGGTAAGGGATGCAGAAGCCCACAAGGAACTCTACGAGACGTTTTCATACATGCACAAGTAGTACAAGCACTTATATAGTCAGTGACATCCTTGCGTAAGGAACCCCACCAAAAATATCGAGAAACTGCTGACATCGTTTTGGTAATACCAGGATGTCCAGCAGTCTTAGTATCATGATATAATGACAGAATCTCCCGTCTCTCGGGAACATCAACAAACAATTTATCAATAGACCTCTCGCTAGGTGCCATACTTTGTTTCGCCTGTATGGTCTGCAAGAGGGATGAAGAAATAGACAACATAGTAGTAGCTATTATCCTGTCTGGGGGAATGACAGGAGTAACATCAACCTCCTGTTTGTCAGTAGTTTTGAACTGTCTGGACAGAGCGTCTGCTTTAATGTTGCGATCACCTGGCCTATAGGTGATAATATAATTGAAACGGGACAAAAATAGTGACCATCTAGCCTGCCTAGAAGATAATCTTTTAGCTTCACCAAGGTAGGATAGATTCTTGTGATCCGTAAAAATGAGGATAGGATCCTTAGTTCCTTCTAACAAGTGTCTCCATTCTTTAAGAGCTAAGATAATAGCAAGGAGTTCACGATTACCCACATCATAATTCCTTTCAGCTTTGGACATTTGTCTAGAAAAGAAGCCACAAGGATGCAATGGCTTTTCAGGCGATTCTCTTTGGGACAAAACAGCACCTACCCCGATCTCAGAAGCATCAACTTCAAGAATATAAGGCAGTAAGAGGATAGGGTGCTGTAAAATAGGTGCAGAGGTGAATGTAGTTTTAAGAAAGTCGAAAGCCTGAAGTGCCTCGGGAGACCAGACACGAGTATTACCACCCTTTTTTGTCATACGAGTGATAGGCGCTACAATAGAAGAAAAACCCTTAATAAAGCGTCTATAATAGTAAGAGAAACCAATAAAACGCTGAATTGCTTTCAAACCCTGTGGTAGGGGCCACTCTATGACAGCAGAAAGCTTCTGGGGATCCATACGAAACCCTTTGGCGGAAATCAAATACCCCAAGAACTGGACTTCGGATTGGTCAAATAAACATTTTTCTAGTTTACAATAAAGACCATTAGTAAGATGGGTCTTTAGGACTGTTGTGACATGTCTGTGATGAGTGTGTAAATCCGTAGAATATATCAGTATGTCGTCCAAGTATACAATTACAAATGTGTGAATAAAGTCTCTTAGGACGTCATTAATAAATTCCTGAAATACTGCTGGGGCATTGCAAAGACCAAATGGCATAACAGTATACTCGTAATGACCGGATCTAGTGTTGAATGCAGTCTTCCATTCATGACCTTCCTTTATGCGTATTAAATTGTATGCACCTCTAAGGTCCAATTTGGTGAACACAGTAGCATGTTTCAGCCTGTCAAATAATTCTGTAATTAAAGGTATAGGGTATGCATTTTTGATAGTGATTTTGTTTAGACCTCTATAATCGATGCACGGTCTTAAATCACCCTCTTTCTTAGATACGAAGAAAAACCCTGCTCCAGCCGGAGAAGAGGATCTCCTAATGAACCCCTTTTCTAGCGATTCTTTAACATACTCCTCCATGATACGGTTTTCTTGAATAGATAAAGGGTACACCCTGCCCTTTGGAGGTATAGTGCCAGGCAATAAATCGATAGCACAATCATAGGATCTGTGAGGCGGTAATTTATCAGCTTCCCTTTTATCGAATACAGTTTTGAGAAACAGGTACTGAGGAGGTATAACAGTAGACAAAGGAGGAGTAGTAGGAACATTAATGGTATTTAAAGGGGTGACTTTAATCATACAAGAGTCGTGGCAGGTTTTACCCCATGATTTTAATTGTCCCAAATCTCAGTCGAAAATAGGATTGTGAGAACATAACCATGGGTACCCTAACACAATATGAGAAGAGGGAGAGGTGATAACCTGAAACCGAATGGTCTCAAAGTGTAAAACCCCTGTGTACATGAATAATGGTACAGTTTCATGGGTAACGACTGGAGTATTTAAAGGTCTACCATCTATGGCCTCAATGGCCAAGGGTATCTCCCTCTCTGTGACGGGAATGTTATTTTTCGTAACAAACTCAGAGTCAATGAAGTTCTCAGCAGCCCTGGAATCAACCAAGGCTAGTATGCTTTCAGCTATACAACTCTCTCTCGTATGAAGGGAAACAGGGAGAAGCAAACGGTTAGGAGGCAATTTAGGAGACTTAGATATCACACCCAAGGCCAGTCCCCTATAAGGTCTTACCCGCGAGAGTTTTCCGGAAGCAAAGGACATTCTTTTTTCCATATGGTCTCGCCTACCACAGTATAGGCAGAGTCCGTTCCTTCTTCTTAGTAATTTTTCAGTATCCGAGAGTTTGGCAACCCCTAATTGCATGGGTTCCTCCTCGGATACTTTAACACTCTCAGGTTTATCAACTCTGGGGTTAGTAGATGTGACCACACATCTATTCCTGTTCTTGTTATAGAGCCTGTCACGAATCCTATTATCTATATCAATGAGGTAGTCAATAAGGTCCTCTAATGGAATAGGAAGCTCCCTTGCCGCTACCTCATCTAATATAGTATCAGATAAACCTTCCATGAACGCAGTAGTTAAGCCATTATTGGTCCAATCTACCTGTGAAGCAAGGGTACGAAACTGAATAGCATAATCAGCCACAGACCTAGAACCCTGTTTAATTCTCATTAATGCTCTTGCGGCATTCTTTGACCTTTTTGTTGTGTCAAAAGTTCTACGAAAAGCCGTAAGAAAGCTATTGAAATTATGCACCATAGGTCCATTGGCCTCCCAAATAGGATTTGCCCACGCAAGTGCTTTGTCAGTAAGTTGATGCATCAAAAACCCCACTTTAGACCTATCAGTGGGAAAGGAATGTGGATACATCTCAAGGTGGAATTCTATTTGATTAATAAAACCTCTGCATGTCTTAGCTTCCCCTCCATACCTAGGAGGGGGTGTTAAATGGGGTGAAGTATTAGGTGAATTGGATACTTCAGAAGGATGAGGTGTAGGAGGGTTAGGTGCGGTTGCAGGAATAGTTCTAGACAAGAGCGTCTGGATAGCCGGTGCTATCTGATCCATACGGTGATCCTGCTCTACAAACCTTGCCTCGTGAGAAGCCATTTGCTGAGCCAAATCTGCGGGGTCCATGGCCCTATCGTAATGTAACGAGAATATACCCCAACACGCAGGATTCAGCTAAACAGAAGACAACACAGAGGAGAGATACGTCTACCGGACCTTAGAATGGCCGGACTCGACGTATATGAGAGGAGGCAGAGTCAGGAACGATCCGAAGTCAAGGGCACAGAGAGACAGCGTAAACTAGGACTAGCCGGGGTCTGGTACACAGTAAACAGCAAGCCGACAACCAGAACAGATAAGGATAAAGAGAAAACGTAGTCAGAAACAAAGCCAAAGTCAATACGAAGAAAACACAACTGAACACAACAAGCGCTAAAGGGAACTGAAACAGAAACCACGATAGGGCAGGGAGTAAAGGGAGAGGTAAGTTTAAATAGCTTCTAAACTAATGTGATTGGCTCCTGTCATATCCACACCCCCAAAAGGTAAGTGTATGGGGAGTGTGGCATGACAGGGGCCAATGGGAGCCTTTTAACAATTTAGGCTCCCACTGTCTCTTTAAGAGCGCGCCCGCGACTCGCGGCGCGCTCTTAGATTCAGGCGGGACACGTGACCGCTTCTTGCGGTCACTGCCCGCCTTCCTATTGAAGCTGTCAGATGAGCCGCGCGCGGCTCGTGCAGCAGCAGGACCGCGCGCGGCTCGAAGAGAGGACCGCGGCCGGCCCCTGGATAAGGTAAGTAACGCTACAGTATGTACGTATATATCACTATATATATATATACCTATATATAAATAAAAAAATTAAAAAAATTATATACATATACATACACACATATATATACACACACATATATATATATATATATATATATAATAATTCTACGTATATATTTATGTAATAATTTTACATAATTAGGTCATTTTATTCATTATAATTTGCAGGACCTGCCTGACAACCCAGGCAGAAAGTTCAGGGAATTAAATTTTCTAGCACTATATTTAACCCTGTAACTTTCCAAGACACCATAAAACCTGTACATGGAGGGTACTGTTTTACTCGGAATATTTAGCTGAACACAAATATTAGTGTTTCAAAACAGTAAAATGTATTATATGACGATATCGTCAGTGACAGTGACATTTTTTGCATTTTTCACACACAAATGGCACTTACACTGACAATATAATTGTTGTGATATGTTTTACTGTATGAAACACTAATACTTGTGTTCAGCGAAGTCTCCCAAGTATAACAGTACCCCTCATGTACAGGTTTTATGGTGTTTTCAAAAGTTACAGAGTCAAATATAAGGCTTGCGTTTCAGTTTTTTCCACATTAAAATTCGCCAGGTTGCCTTTGAGACCGTACGGTAGCCCAGGAATGAAAATTACCCCCATGATGGCATACCATTTTCAATAGTAGACAACCCAGGGTATTGCAAATGGGATATGTTCAGCTTTTTTAAGTAGCCACTTAGTCACAAACACTGGCCAAAATTGGCGTTCAAATTAGTTTTTTGCATTTTCAAATATTAACACTAAATTTGGCCAGTGTTTGTGACCAAGTGGCTACTAAAAAAGACTGGACATACTCCATTTGCAATACCTTGGGCTGTCTACTTTTGCAAATGGTATGCAATACCCTGGGAATTCTTATTCCTGGGCTACCATATGGTCTCAAAGGCAACATAACCAATCTGGCACATTTCAATTTGAAAAAAAACTGAAATATGTAACATGCTATATTTGACCCTGTAACTTCCCAAAACAACATAAAACCTGTGCATAGGGTGTACTGTTTTACACGTGAGACATCGCTGAATACAAATATGTGTATGTTACTGCAGTAAAAGTAAACAGTATTTTAACATTCACAGTTAAAATGTCACATAGAACTAAGAAAATTTTAAAAAATTCTTATTTTCTCCCATTTTTTATATTTTTTTCATATTAAATTATGTTTCATACCTAAATATTTGATGTCAAATGAAAGCCCTGTTTCTCCTGAATAAAATGATATATAATAAGTGTGGGTGCATTCAGGGCCGGCGCTACCTGTTAGGCGGACTAGGCAGCCGCCTAGGTGCCCCTTGGGAAGGGGCGCCGCCAGGAGCGCCGGCCCCACTCATGCTGCAGCCGCCCGAGCGCTCTGTTTATTGCAGGAATCAAAAACATACAGTTAAGGGGTTAGAAAATGAATATGCAGCTAGTATGAAATATACACGAAGCGCCAGCCACAAAACTGTGCTTTCATGACTCCCCACCAAGGGAGGGCTAGCAGCCTTAGGCCTGGGGGGTAAATCCAGTCAAGTGGCCCATTGCACTACCAAATCAGCTCACCATCTATGCCCACCTTTTCCTGGTTTTATGACAGATATGGATGTTATGGAGCAAGACAAATATAATACAATGTGGTTTATATGGGGGTGATGGTGAGAGGGAGGTAGGTGATGGATTGAGGGAGGTGGGTGATGGTATGAGGAAGGGGGTGATGGTGTGAGGGAGGGGGTGATGGTGTGAGGGTGTGTTAGTGTGAGAGGGGATGATGGTGTGAGAGGGGGGTGTTGGTGTGAGGAGGGTGATGGTGACAGGGAGGGGTGATGGTGGAGGGAGGGGTGGTGATGGTGTGGAGGGTGGGGTGGTGATGGTGGAGGGTGGGGTGTTGGTGAGAAAGAGTGGGTCATGGGAGAGGGAGGGTGATGGTGTGAGGAGAGGGGTGATGGTGTGAAGGGTTGTTGCTATGACGGGGTGATGGTGAGAGGGGAGGGCGAATAATCTGTGGAGGTAGGTGATGGTGTGAGGGAAGGGGGTAATGGTGTGAGGGAGGTGGGTGATGGATGATGGTGTGAAGGAGGGGGGTAATGGTGAGAGGGAGGGGGTGATGGTGTGAAGGGGGTTGTTGCTATGACGGGGGGTGATGGTAAGAGGGAGGAGGTGTAATAATGTGTGGGAGGTAGGTGATGGATTGAGGGAGGTGGGTGATGGATGATGGTGTGAGGGATGGGGGACTAAATACCTTATTTATTTCCCTGGTGGTCCAGTGTTCGCTCCCTGGTAAACCAGTGGGCTCCCTGGTGGTCTGGTGGTGATATCCAGTCTGCAGCTGCACAGTGTTTTGCCAAGCTGCTGACCATGTATCTCACGAGACCCAGTCAGAGTGTTGCCGTTGTAACCCGCAGCAATGCTCTAATTGGCCAGATCTCGCTAGACACACGGGCTGCAGCTCTGCACAACACTGCAGAGCTGCAGACCAGCAGCCACGGGCGCTCTCCATCCGGGCAGGGCAGCCAGGAGGGGCCTCACACCCAGCGGCATAACGAGCAGGCTGCCGGGCCCCCTACTGGTGTCGGGTCCTCGGTGACCGAGGACCCGACACAGTCTGCCCTAAGGCGGTTAAAGCAGCTGCAAGGCCTTAGGCGGCCACCTAAACCACTCTGCAGGCAACCGGATTTAAACTGATTTAAGGCAGCCTGGGGGGCAATTGCCTCCTGCCCCCCATCCCAGCCTCACTCCCTCCTGACATCACTCCCTTTCTCTGTTTTTTTTTTTTTTGTATTGTTTTTATGACTTTCTCATAACACCCTTGCACACACTGCCCCTATCATCACACATACTTTAGGCCCTGTTCCCAAATACATACAACAGAGATTCAGTCATGTTTCATATTTAATCCATTTGTTGTGGATTTTCTTAAAGGTGAGATGTGTCCCACAATAAAGTGGTCTCCCCAGGTGAGATCAATTGATCGAATTATGTGCTGTGTTAGGAATTATTTATCAAGCAACTGATTTTATTTTTTCCCGTCTGGGGAATGCAGACCATGGACATATTTCCTTTTTCTGTAGAGGATTCTTCGTATTAAATTGGCTTTTGCTCTCTTTGTGGAACGCATGCTATTAGCATTTCCTGAATTCCTTCTAATAAAGTTTGTTATACATTTACAAGTACGGCCCATTGAAACATTAGACACGTGTGGTCCTAAATAATGGCTCATCAATATACAATGACCATAGATTACGGATTTCCAAACAAATTTAAATGATGATAGCTTTCTAAAGACCATTCTAGTGTTGTAATAAAGTGCAGAAATCTCACTGGAAAATACAGCGATTGTCCTCAGGAGTCTCTCCAGAGCTGGCAACATATGAAATACATCAGTAGTACAAAGGCTGAAGAAAGATGGACTGTTACAAGACACCGGCAGGATGGGACCGAGCCTCTAATCTCTGCAGTGAGATAGCCCACATTTGCTGATATCAATATTCTGTTATTACTGATAGCAGGTGGGCTCATGAAGTGACCACTCATGCAAGCAGTTCATCCCTGTGTTATTAGCGTATTTTGTGCTTGATTTAAATGTATCAAAGAAGCATTTCAGAATTACTGTATATAAAAGTAGAATAAATCTGTAGGATAGAAATATTTGCATAAAGCAATTAGATTATATTCTCTAATATGATAGGATTTTCTCTCTGGGAATTGTCCTAAGAAAGGATGATCTAAGCTCTAACAAGGAAATTATATCTACATAGCCAGGATGCAATGTTAATACACATTTATTAAAACAAACACACATTGCTCTTCAGTGATGGAACTAACATAGAGAGGGCTCTGTAAGGATTTTATTCATTCAAGTTCAATGCTTTGCTAGCTGGGAATCTACAGTCTGTCCATCCTTGCAAAGTTGTATTTAGCAATGAGCAGTGTTTGTGTGTTGTTTTTGTGTTTGTCTCTGAATGTAAGCATGTTTTTAGTGTAGTATGTGTGTGTGTGTGTGTGTGTGTGTGGATTTGTGTGCACTGTAGGCATTTGAATGCAGTTGTGTGTTTTTATGTACTGTTGCCATTTGAAAGCAGTTGGTGTACTTGTGTGCTTTTAAATGTATCAATGTGTGCTTGCACATAGGTTTTGTGTGTAGTGTTGCCTTTTAAATGCAGGAGTGTGTTTATATGTAATGTTGGTGTGTCAATACAGAAGTGTGTTTGCATGTAGTGTTGACGTTTGAACGCAGAGGTGTATGTACATATACACATACACTGCCACTCCAAACGGATACACATACACACACTAGCACACACAGATACACAAATGCAGATACAGAAAAACTGATAAACTCCCTGACACATATGCAGATACACAGATACAGATACAAACACTGACATACATACAGATACACAGATGCACAGATACAAATATTTAGACACATGCAGATACACACATACTGACACACATACAGAAACACAGACACAAAGATACACACACTGACACACATACAGATACACAGACATAGAGATATACACTGACACACACAGTGGCATGCAGGAGGCATCTTTTGGGGTTTAACTTTTTAAGCTAATAAAGTGACGTGGGTCATACTGGCACCATAAAAACTTCGTATAGATGACGTTGTTGTGGTGACCGTAGTGTTCCTTTCAGAATTAGAGTGCTTTCAAAAGCCCAGCAATTAGTCATAGTTTAAATATATAAGAAGCTGAAAGATTTTACTTTAAGATCTGTATCCCATTTGCTATGTGAGGCAGTCTATGAGCTCACAATTTAAAAGGGAAAATACAATATGTACCCAGACAAAAGGAATCTGGAGAAACATAGAAAACACAGCTATTAACTAATTGAGGGATATCAAAGGTAGAGTTATTCAGTAGTGAACAACTGTGAAGTATGTGAAATTGCTAGCAGTTGTTTAGAATCGTTAAAAATGTGTATTATTTATTAGCTGTTTTTAATATTTAGTAGTATAGTTGATGTATTTTAAATTATTCTATTAATTATTTCTTACAGTATTAATACATTTGTTTATTCTTGGTATACTTTGCTTGTTATTGATTTATAGTGATTTATTAAATTTGATTTAGCTATTTGTCTAAGTAATTGCTTTTGTTTTCTGTCATTGCTTGTGTTTTCTGGACCTCCCTGAGCCCAGTTTTATAAATAGGGCTCAGGGACGTCTTCGGGGATTTCTGTTCCCTGTTCGGAGCTTTCGCACCATTTTTTCGTGAGCCTTTTATTGTTCCAACCGCCACTCACTCGATTCAAAAATGTGCACGCGTGTTTTGTTCAGTTATAGCATTCAGGAGTTTTTTACCGTGAACGCAGCATTTGGGAGTTTGTTCTCGCGAACGCACATGGCGCCTTAAACGTACGGCTATTTTTTTTTTTGCCGCGAACGCTCCCATAGACTTGCGTTTGTTTAACCAAACACTGTTCATGCAGCCATTTTCTTGATTTTGTTCCCAGCGTTTTGATGTTAGTACTGCCACCAATGGCCAGAACTCGGAGCTGGGGTTTAGTTTTAGTGGCTGTTGGATGGCTCTGGTGTTTGTGAAAAAAATTTCGATTGCCTTCAACTCCTGTGAGTACACTTTTCTCCCTTTTACCCTTGATCCTCTATTTGGGTTAATCAACCCTTTATAGGTTTTCTATTTACTATAATTAACATTTCTGATTTGAAAATTCAGTCTGGCAAAGATGCCTCAGCATCCTCTGGGTCTACTGCACCCATTCAGATTGCTTTTGATACATTCCCAGGTACATCTGGAGACAGAGCAGAATTCACCGCTGACTTTGATGGTCCTGCTGAAATGCAGACTTTGATTGATAACTCAATGTCAAAAGCCATGACTAAAGCCCTAGTGTCGGCTATGGGAGTAATGTCTAACTCTCTGTCACAGACATTTGCACAAGCCTTGATTCAGGCACAGAGATCGGCCCAGCCGACTACTACCCAGGCATTGCCTTTAACGACTCCTGTGCAGCCTCATTCTGGCCACAAAGCCATTGCTAAAGTTAAGCACTCCTCAATGTCAGAGATGGACAGCATTACACCTGTCACAGATGGCGCGACTTTTCTGCCACCGCGCAAAAGAGCCACGAGCCACGAGCGGACAAAATCAGCTAGATTATGGAAGAGGGCAAAAGCCCAATTAGATTCTGTGTCAGATCTCAGCGGTATTGAGGAGGAGTCCTATATGGACGATTCAGGGGATCTATCGCATCCTGGTTCTGACTTTGGAATCGAGGAATATGACCCTTCCCAGGACACTATCATAATGAAACCTGCTAAAAGTGATTTGGAGCATGGAGCTTCAGGTAAGATTTTATATCCCCATGGCGAACCCTTATTCGACCCTGATGAGCTGCGCCATCCACGGTCAGCAGAATGGTCTCCTTCAGACCATGTAACCAGATATATAGCGTCACAAATGCACAAGTCTTTGGATAAGGCTGCCAAAAACAAATTGAGGGCAGAATGTCCACGCCCTACGGTCCCAGAGGATGCTTGCAGAACACCTGCAGTTGATCCAAAAATAATACAATTTCTAGGAAAGACGGGTTGGAAACCCAATAAGGGTCTAGATTTCTCTTTACGGAACTGCCAGGATAAGCTCCTGGATATCTTGGGCTCGGGAGCCAAGATTTTCAAACTGGTCAAAGACGACCAAGATTTAGATTGTGCCACCATATGTGGTTGGATTCTAAGAGTAATTTGCCTAATTGGCAATGCCAATACAGCGATGGCCACAGAGCGTCGCAAATCTATACTGTAGCCTAAATTGGTCAATATGGCTCTGAGCAAGCCGGGCACGCAAGCCAATGGTCTCCTATTTGAAAACAATTTTGTCAAAGAACTTGGTTCTTTTTTACACACATTCACTGCCTTAGGTAAAGCGCAATCAAGTATGTGCAAAGTATTTAACCCTAGGGTTTTTGGCAGAAGTTCGTTTAAGCAGAACCGAGGTTCCTATACAGGTGGGCCAGTTTCCTGGAACACCGCAATCCACCTGCCTTCTTTCCACAACGTAGTCGACCCTGGGTTGCCTGTGAACCACGGGACACCCATTCAGGAAGACGACCTTATGGTAAGTCCTCTCAATCTACATTATTCCCTATTGATAGTGGAGGTCAGACTACTTCTTTTTTCCATGTATGGTCTCTCATTTCTTCCCATATGTGGATACTAAACACTGTGAAAGGTTATACCATAGATTTTCTATCTCTGCCAGTGCAAAACTCCCCACCGAGGAAAAAAGTTTTTTCCCGACAAGATGCAGACCTTTTCATCAAGGAAATATTGGATCTGGTGCGCAAACAAGCCATCATTGAAATTCCAATGTCCACTCCGGGTTATGTGAGCAACCTCTTCCTGGTTGCCAAAAAAGGCAGAGGTGCCCGCCCAGTGATAAACTTGAGATAGCTCAACGCTTATATAACCTATCACCATTTCAAGATGGAAGGGATACATTGCCTGCGAGATCTTCTCCAACCATCAGATTGGATGGCAAAGTTGGATCTACAAGATGCCTACCTCACAGTGCCTATAGCATTACAACACAAAGATTTCCTGCAATTTATTTGGCAAGGAAAGAAATGGAGGTTTACATGTCTCCCTTTCAGGCTGTCTTCAGCCCCGGGGTGCTTCACCAAACTCATGATCGCACTGTTATGGAGTCGAGGAACATGGCTGATAATATACTTAGAAGATATCCTCTTTATGGCTCAGTCTATTCAACTCCTCAAAACTCATCTGTACTGGACTTTGACTCTACTACAGTATCTAGGCTTCCTAATCAATTGGGAAAAATCAATCATGACTCCTACACAACACATGGAATTTCTGGGTCTCATCGTAGATTCTACTCTTCAGACCCTGCATCTTCCGATGTCAAAGCTGTCCAATATCAAGGAGGAAATCAGGCACACACTGGCAGCTCCCCAACTTACTCTCAAACAATTGGCAAGAATGATCGGTCTCCTGGTGGCTTTCATACAAACCATTTTTATGGGCCCTCTTCATTATCGAGCCCTACAAAGCTTACAGACTTCCCATCTGAGGGAAGGTGCATCCTACACAGATATGGTCATTTTGGACTCAGAGGCAAAAGACAGGCTGAAATGGTGGAAGCGTGGAATGGTTGCACCATCTAAGGCGCAGCACCAGACTTGGTAATAGAATCTGACGTGAGCTTACATGGTTGGGGTGCTTGTTGTGAAGATTTCTCTACTGGTGGCAGATGGTCCCATTACAAATCGACTCTCCATATCAACTAGAAAAAAGAGGGATGGAACAGCGCTATCCAAACTGATCACAACGGGGAGGGGGAGGCTGCACACCTGAAAGAAAGGGTAACCCTCAAAACCCTTCAAAGGACTGGAAAAACAGGAAACAACAATTACAGGGTGCGCCAAGAACAAAGTAAATAAATAAAATGTATAATATGAAAAAAAATACCAGGGAAACAGGCAAATTAAAGTCTCTAATTCACAAGTATATTCTTCAGAAATTCTCAGGACGTCTTGGGTCAAGTTCTCATCAGCATATATGAAAGACAAAAAAAACACACAGAGGGGACAAATGGTGTAATAAGTTAAAGGAGTATGGCTACAGACAACACAGATTAAGAAATGCCAACTCACATTTATGGGAGCTATAACCAGCTCGAGTTAAAACAGCATACAGTGGTATTTAAACTCCCCACATGTAGGATGCTAGTGCAAAAACAGCTGGTCATGCTTCTCTGATTAATATCCTGCAAGAGGGTTTCTGACGTCAGAGCTCTTGATATTACTGCTCGCTCATCTACTCCGGAAGGTGACCTCTTTGATATATCTCGAAGAACTAAACCTTCCTCAAAAAAAGTTTTGTATCCATCCTTTCCTGACAGACCACTCTTATGCCCGGTCGCATGCCTGCAAACATATGAACTCCGCACTTCTTCACTACGGAACCCATCAAAACACAAACTCTTTGTTTACTTTCAGAAACCGCATCTGCCGGTGTCTACTCCTACCCTGGCTCGTTTGGTCAAATGGATTATGCCTCTGGCTGGTATTGATACTTCACAATTTTCGCCTCACTCGGTTCGAGGGGCAATGGCCTTTAAGGCCTCCTCGATTAGTTGCTGCCTAGAGGACATTTTGAAAGTGGACAACTGGTCTTCTGAGTCAACCTTCTGTGACTTTTATTTTAGACCCATTCAACACTTTGCTGGGACTGTAGTTTCCCAGCTTTAAACCAGCATAAAAGGAGCCTCCGTGTGTTAATAAAATTCATAGATTTTACTATTAACATGACATAAAGTCATGATTTTATTAACAACACGTAGGCGAGTATTATCCCCCACCCTCTCCCCACCAGAGAATTGAGTGGATTTGTGTAAGCTGACTTCACGGTAAGTCTTAGAGTATAGAGTATTATCTAATTTCTAAGTGTCTACAGTTCAGTTGAGACTACTCCTAATTAATATCGTACATTTATACTTGATGACATGCATTCATCCAGTTTTATACTTGGATATTACCATATTTCTCCTCTCTCTTCCAGCTTGATTTGACATTGCACCTTTACTGGCATACGCTTCTTGTTGATGTTCCCCTGTTCTGTGACACGTTTGTCCTTGTTCGGGATCGCAAGAAGGAGGAAGTAGATTACGCATCATCGCCTATTATGCTGGAGAGCAGACGCTGATTGGCTGTTACTGTAACTAAGACGATATACCTCTCATTATTGTTATCATACCATTTGAATCTAATATTTTTTTCTTTGATGCTGAGTGAAATAAAGAAAGAGTGCAGCATAATAGGAGCCTCCGTGTCGTTAATAAAATCATGACTTTACGCCATGTTAATAGTAAAATCTGTGAATTTTGAGGCCTTTTGAAAGTTATTGCTCAACTTTCAACTAGGATGACATCATTTAATAAAGCTTCTCCTGATATGTTCACAAAAAAAATAAACCTAGAATCTAGCCTATGTTACCCTAAACATATTGGATTTCTGGTTTGCATGCCTCACCATCAATCAATAAATAAACCCAAACATTCCCTTAAGGCATATACTAAGGTTTGATTACAAATTCTAGATTAATTTTACTGTTTTATGGATTTTCTGCTGCATCATGGCACGCATGTATATTAGTCTCCAAAAGCATTTGATTGGCTGAGATTGGCAATTCTGATGATCTCAGTCAAAGAGGCGGAGGGTGAGCGGAGCCAGCCATGGCGGATGATTGTGGAAAAAAGGTACGTTTTAACACTATTTAAGGGGAGCAAGGTGGTCAGGCACCTAAATGGTGTTTTTAACACTATATGGTCAGGAATACATATTTGTATTCCTGACCCTGTAGCGTTCATTTAAATCATGTGCTTCATGTTATCCAGTATAAAGAAAGGTTTTACATGGAAATAGCAATTGCAACTGAACCTATACAAGAGTGTGATCATTAGGGCATTGAGGGCATAGAGACAATTATATGATTAAATAATAATCTGATAAACATGCACATTTTCTCTGCCAAATTCTTGTGTTATGCTGTCTGTTTTTACACCAGGCCCACCAGATTTTTGTAACATTTTCTGTAAAGCAAACGATGAGCATTCAGTCTTATGGTCGAACATAATATAGTTATATATAGCTACAATACTGGCACCTATATTGCTTTGGGTTAGTAAGGAATGTCCAGGGAAATAAAACCTTGATTCTAGCTTTCATTCCTGTTACAATGATGCACAGAATTTACTAAGTTACATTATTTTGATGCTGTATTTCCATGGAAACTGATTTGTAAGAGCCCACGAACAAGTGGGTTTGAAGCCAAAGTTCTTTTTTATCTTTGTTTTCCACACATCTGCCCCTTTTTTTCCCAAAAGTGTTCAAAGAGAAATTGTATCAATTTGCTTATATTAAAATGTGTATTGTGAAATCTGTATCTGCTAATCAGAATATCAATTTGTAAGAGTACACATTTGATCAAATATTTCTCAACCCACAAGTGAAATTACACTAAAGAAAAAATAATTTTTTGTTTAATTCAAGCAATTTTTGTCACATACCAATGCATGTTGTCATCAGGTAAATTTCTCTCACTGTGCCCAGGGACACTAATTTTCCTATATATACACAACACAAGTGTCTTCAGTGAAATTGTCGTTTCTGAACTAGGTTCCTTTGCAGTTTTCCTAACTTTCTTAATTTTAGAGAAAGTCTGTTCCTTATTGTTGTCACATTTATTATAACATTGGTGTTGTCCTGGGGATTTGCTAAATCACATTTTTCTGGAATAATCGTGAAATGACAGGGTCATTTGTGGTGATTAAATGTTTATTTTGTGTGCTGGTTACATAATTTCTATATATTTCAGTCATCATGCTGGATCAAAACTAACTCGAAACAAATGGATTAATAATCCCCATTGGTTGAATCCATCACAGCCAAAGACAGCGGACATATGGTTGGGGTTCAGGGACCTGATTGGTGAGTGCTGGTGGAGAGTTATAAAAAAAAATAGCCCTCCTACCCCCACCTCACAAAATTTTAAAGTATCCCATTCACTATATGGCCAAACAAAAATTATGTCCAAATTCCTATTCCTTATATTACTTGATTTGGCAAATGATGTGGATTCTAATCCTGGTCCCCCATCTAAGTATAATCCTAATCTCCCCACTTAAAGGGACACTATAGTCACCTGAACAACTTTAGCTTAATGAAGCAGTTTTGGTGTATAGAACATGCCCCTGCAGCCTCACTGCTCAATCCTCTGCCATTTAGGAGTTAAATCCATTTGTTTATGATCCCTAGTCACACCTCCCTGCATGTGACTTGCACAGCCTTCCATAAACACTTCCTGTAAAGAGAGCCCTATTTAGGCTTTCTTTATTGCAAGTTCTGTTTAATTAAGATTTACTTATCCCCTGCTATGTTAATAGCTTTCTAGACCCTGCAAGAGCCTCCTGTATATGATTAAAGTTCAATTTAGAGATTGAGATGCAATTATTTAAGGTAAATTAAATCTGTTTGAAAGTGAAACCTGTTTTTTTTTCATGCAGGCTCTGTCAATCATAGCCAGGGGAGGTGTGGCTAGGGCTGCATAAACAGAAACAAAGTGATTTAACTCCTAAATGATAGTGAATTGAACAGTGAAATTGCAGGGAAATGATCTATACACTAAAACTGCTTTATTTAGCTAAAGTAATTTAGGTGACTATAGTGTTCCTTTAAAAAGGCCTCTCTTTTGTGCATTGCAACATCCGTAGCTTACTCTCTAAACTATATGCACTGCAAGCCTGGTGTTCCAATTACAAACCAAAAATAATTGTGCTCTCAGAATCATAGAAACATAGAAACATAGAATGTGACGGCAGATAAGAACCATTCGGCCCATCTAGTCTGCCCAATTTTCTAAATACTTTCATTAGTCCCTAGTCTTATCTTATAGTTAGGATAGCCTTATGCCTATCCCACGCATGCTTAAACTCCTTTACTGTGTTAACCTCTACCACTTCAGCTGGAAGGCTATTCCATGCATCCACTACCCTCTCAGTAAAGTAATACTTCCTGATATTATTTTTAAACCTTTGTCCCTCTAATTTAAGACTATGTCCTCTTGTTGTGGTAGTTTTTCTTCTTTTAAATATAGTCTCCTCCTTTACTGTGTTGATTCCCTTTATATATTTAAATGTTTCTATCATATCCCCCCTGTCTCGTCTTTCCTCCAAGCTATACATGTTAAGATCCTTTAACCTTTCCTGGTAAGTTTTATCCCGCAATCCATGAACCAGTTTAGTAGCCCTTCTCTGAACCCTCTCTAAATCATGGTTAACAACTAAAATACCAGACTCTGCCATTGCAATACAGGGTTATTCATGTTTTAGAAATGACAGAGCAAAGAGAGGAGGAGGCGGCATTGTTATTTATGTTGCCAATTCCATAAAGATTACCCCCTTACAAAACTTTAGCCCTCTTGCCACCTTTGATTTCCTTTCTGGCGCAATTGATATCCTGTGCGGTAAATCAATCATTGTTGCAGGAATCTATCGCCCACCTAGCTCCCTAGTGCATTCCCTATCTGACATAGCCCATCTCCTTAGTGAAACCATAGCTCAAAACCCAAAAAGTGAACTGTTGGTCTTTGGAGATTTTAATATTGATTGGCTGAATCCTAAAAAGAATAGTTCTTGCTCACTGTTTAAGACTTTGCAGCTAACACAATTAATCTCCTCCCCAACTCGCATAAACATTAAAAGCCATAACCATACCCTACTCGATTATTTTCTCTCCACATCTCCTGCTACAGTCCAGGAGGCAGGTGTTCTCCCTAACAGTTTCAGTGATCACTGTTTAGTGTACTGCAAGCGCAAAATAAAGGCTACTAAATCCTCTCCCAAGGTTAAAATCACCAGGTCCTTCAAAAAACCTCCCATGGTATAAATTAAACATTATCCCAGATCTAGACTGTGCAGTTGAATTCTTTCAATCTGAACTCCTACAAGTTTGGAATTTGCATGCCCCGCTGCGTAAGGTGAGAGTAAAAGTGGCACATATCAACTGAATCACAGCTGACCTCATCCAGATGTACCAGTTTCGGGATTCTTTGTGGTCAAAGTTCAAGCCTACTGGCTCTATGAACGATCACTGTGCATATAGACAATGCCGAAATATATCCACAAAACAAACAAAATTGGCCAAGGCCCAATATTTCTGTGAAAATATGAACAATAACCTATCAATCCCTAGAAACTTTTGGAAAGTCATAAATAAATTACAAACTTCCCAAATCCACTCCCAACCCTCCACTGTCAAAGTGGATAGCCAAACCCTGCAACTTCCCTTAGATGTAGTAAATACCTTCAACAATTATTTTCTTGGATGCTCCACTACCCTGATTGCCAAGCTAATAAATGACACACATCCTGAAACTACAAATGTGGATCAGGGCCCACTAAATTTGCAAAGATCCAATATAGACAAGTTAATTTTTAGTAAAAACCAAAGAAAAGAAAAAAAGTTACCTGCGCTCTCTCCTTAATCCCTATGTATATTTAGACAAATGGAGGTCATTTAGTTGCTCCAATGGCCATTGGAGGGAATGCCCGCCTGCCAACGTCAAGGCAGACCCCCCTAAGCTGGTCCTAACACTGACCCTTCAGCCTGCTTCCTTGAGCTTCTGGCAAAGATATCTCTAATGAGACAGAGAGGGGTATTTTTTTATATACACCCCTATATACTTATTAACCCTTAATAGGGAACACATGGGATGGGCAGCAGCATTGTAACAAGGCTGTGTGACACAAAGTAAATACAAATACAAAAAGAGAAGTCCTGCGCTCACTCCCATCACTACTGGGCTGGCAGCGATGACTACAGTACACATCAGCCCCAATATATAGTAAAAACCAAAGAAAAGAAAAGTTACCTGCGCTCTCTCCTTAATCCCTATGTATATTTAGACAAATGGAGGTCATTTAGTTGCTCCAAAGGCCATTGGAGGGAATGCCCGCCTGCCAACTTCAAGGCAGACCCCCCTAAGCGGGTCCTAACACTGACCCTTCAGCCTGCTTCCTTGAGCTTCTGGCAAAGATATCTCTAATGAGACAGAGAGGGGTATTTTTTATATACACCCCTATATACTTATGAACCCTTAATAGGGAACACATGGGATGGGCGGCAGCATTGTAACAAGGCTGTGTGATACAAAGTAAATACAAATACAAAAAGAGAAGTCCTGCGCTCACTCCCATCTTGCTACAATGCTGCCACCCATCCCATGTGTTGTGATGTGATGTGTACTGTAGTCATTGCTGCCGGCCCAGTAGTGATGGGAGTGAGCGCATGACTTCTCTTTTTGTAAGTGAATTTTTAGACCTGTACCTATTAGTGTCATTAAAAAACACCTTAATAATCTAAAAATGAAAAACCAGTCTGGACCTGATCAAATCCCAGCAATGCTGTTGAAGCTCAGTGCGCCGGCAATTGTTAAACCTGTCACAACCCTAATTAACAAATTCCTGGTGTCTGGATACATACCCAAACTTTAGAAGACTGCAAGAGTAGTGCCTATCCATAAAAGTGGTGACACTACTTTGGTTTCTAACTATCGCCCAATATCAGTGCTCCCAGTATTGTCAAAAATGTTAGAAAAATGTGCCCATATGCAACTTTGTGAGTATAACCAACATTCTAACTATTTGACCCCTGATCAATCAGGTTTTCACCCGAATCACTCCACTACAACTGCCCTCTTAAAAGCACACTGACCGCAGTCCACTCTTTCGAATACTTGGGTATGTTGCTAGACCACAATTTATCTTTTGGCCTACACATAGAAAAACTTGCATCTAAACTTTATCCAAAACTAGGTGCCCTGTAGAGAAACAAATCCTGCCTAAGCCCTACAGTAAAGGAAAAGATTGTACAGCAAATGCTGATGCCAATCATTGATTATGGGGATGTAGTATATGCAGCTGCACCGCAAACCCACTTTAATAAACTTAATACATTGTATAACTCGTTCTGTCGATTTGTGCTACAATGTAATTTTATGGCAGGACAGGAGGCTTCATATTTGCTTTACCTTCTTTACTGAAACCTCCAGCAGCAAAGAAACAGTTAACAGAACTTTTCAAAACAACCAATCAGAACAAAGCAACAGTTGTATAAAACCCCTAAGCAGGCTCTTCCACTTCCTCTTTCTTTGCTGCTGCCTCCAGGTGAGCACTCACCAACTCAGAGTTGTCTCTGCTCTTGGTTGTTGTTTTATCCTACATGCTGCTTGTTTATTTAAACAGTCTATTTAATCAGTCTATTTGTTAGGTTTGTTTAGGCAGCTTAATTGCTGGTTTTATTTAGGCAGGGTTCTTGCTGGATTTGTTTTAACAGTTTGTCTGCTGTGTTTATCTAGGCAGTCTATTGCTGGGTTTAGCTAGGCAGTCTATTGCTGGGTTTAGCTAGGCAGTCTATTGCTGAGTTTAGCTAGGCAGTCTATGGCTGGGTTTATCTAGTCAGTCTATTGCTGGGTTTATCTAGGCAGTCTATTGCTGGGTTTAGCTAGGCAGTTTATTTTGTGTTATTTCCTATACCACTTCATGCTATGTAGCTGCTGTATCACTTGTTAACACCTGTTGCTCTATTTAGGCCATTTATCTGATAGATTCTGGATACTGCTCATTGATTTATTGTTATTCTGGGTTACTTTATTCTGTTTTCTCCAGCTGCTGAATGGGGAATGGGTGCCCCTGCTATGATGCTTTGGCTCTGCCTGTAATCTGGCCGCTTGCTGAGCAGCTTTTTCTACCATGGCAGTGCCGCACAATCACCAGGTAGGCCGCGCTCTGTTTTTGCAGCCACGGCAGCCATTTTGTTGGAGCCGCGGCGGCCATTTTTCAGAGCCACATGGGCTCTGTGCGTTGCGAACAGCCAGGTCTCACCCATGAACTGGCCTGCTGGCCACCCTCCCCTCTCCCTATATCAGGGGAGATAGCCCAGTTTTTCAGCTATCCCTCTACTTACTGTGCCTGTCTCACATGCTGCATATGTAACAGATCCTGGATAGCAGGATCATAGCAGGATCTGTCCCAGGCACGCTCACAACTGCAGCTTACTATGTCTGATGCAATGTGACTAGGTTCTCTATCTTAGCAGTAGACTTGTCACACTTTTTTACTATTACATGTGAATCTCAGATTTAAAGGGACATGTTACTGCTCAAATAAAAATCTTTGTTTAACAAGACTATGCCACATGTGTTAAATGCTAATCAAGTCTTTCTCTAAGGTTCAGTCTTTTTCTCATAAAAATTAAATGGTCTGTTTTTTAGCACCTAGCTCCCCTGCCTAGGATTTGCTGCCCTTCCTGCAAGGGACTTAAATTTTCCACTACACACACACACTTCAAAAGTGTATCCTAATATATTACCTGAGTGGTCTGTGAGTCAGCTTCTCGCTATATGGACCCTCCTACCCCTCAGGGGGGCTACTGGCCCCACATTCAGACCTGTTATTACTGGGGGGGTGAATATTTCTGGGGCTCTACCCGCTACTGGACCATAATAATGGACGTGTGACACCATTGTGGGCTGGGTGACCCCCTCCCTCTGGCAACATGGCTACATATGAGTACCCTGCTGGCTATACGGCGTCCTGTAAGATTAATGCTGAGGGTGACCCCCTCCTGCTTCCTATACTAATGCTCCGGCAATGTCCTGCTATTATCATACCGAGGGGGTACCCCTCCTGCAGTCTGCACTGCTGGACCTGCAGCGTCCGGGTATTCCCATAAAAGAGGGTACCCCTCCCACTGATTGAGCTTCTGTTCTTACAGTGCCCTGCAATACGCAGATACTGAGGGTGACCCCCTCCTGTGGACTACTCTGCTGGACCTACAGGGTCCCGTTATAACCATAATGAGGATGACCCCCTCTCGCTGACTACACTGCTGGGTGTACAGACCTCTATGATACCACACTGAGGGTGCCACCCTCTTACCTACAGCACTGCTGGATCTGCAATACCCGGTTCTGATTATATGAGGGTGACCCCCTCCTGCCGTCTACACTGCTGGACCGGCAATGTCTGGTTACTTTATTATACGGCTAACCACTTCGGCACTACTGTACCTACAGTGTCCGATTATGTTCAGACTGAGGGTGACCCCCTCCCCTGCTGGCCTATACTGCATGGTATGTTTGTGCTTGTTGGGTGACCCCCTCTTGCACGCTGGGTGACCCCCAGCTGGCCGCACCACTGTACCTACAGTGTCCGATTATGTTCAGACTGAGGGTGAACCCCTCCCCCGCTGGCCTATACTGCATGGTATGCTTGTGCTTGTTGGGTGACCCACTCTTGCACGCTGGGTGACCCCCAGCTGGCCGCACCAGGTATCATTCCGACAGTGTTACCTCTATGGCAGTTGTGCAATCACGGCTGAAGGACAAATCTCCCGTACCCAGAAGGTCACTTGGCCTGTCCTCTTGCCGCCCCGCTGACCTCACTGCCAGAAACCATCTGTACCCTGCGGGGACACTCCACCTGCCATCCTAGACGCTACACCAAGCACCCCTCTTACTCGTTGGCTAACGGATGGATTCATCAAGAGGATCAGTCTTCATGAAGGAGTCCGGAAAGGACACCGCAAACACCTGACATGGGGTTTGCACTCTATCTGGGACTAACCAGTGGATGTCGGTGACAGGCGGACACAGATGTTTCCTCGGGACGAACGGCGCGTTACCGCTTGGAAAGCGGAGAAGACTAAATTCCCACTGGGAATGGGCCGAAATGACTTATAGGTATCGCCTAGTTGGTTTCTACCCCTGAGAACCGCAAAACGGCCCCTGTCCAAGCTGGACATCAAACTGATGGATTTAGCATCCAAGTGCTGGGTCTGCTCTCCGGAGTTACCCTCGTGTACAAATTGAGCTGACACGTCTCTATTCATAGGGTTCCCCCTTAACTTGCCCCAGAGGTCTCTTGGACCGTGCCCGGACTCCAGATCAAGGTTGCGGAACCTTGGACCGTTCCATGAGCGATACGCATGACCAAAAGAGGGATACATTCCGACTCATTCCGCAGTTGCCCTGCTGGGCAAAGGGTGCGGTGGAGTGGACTCCCGCCCCATCCCCACGCTACATGCTCCCAGTGCATATGTCGTCTGTTGACACATTTTGAGACGGAGGGCACTCATCCCCTCTGAGAGCTGCTCGGCGTTGACGATTGGTTCTCTCCCTCAAATGCACATGAGAGAAACCCGCATGGATTTTGCCATCAACATGGACATATTGAATCTGACTCACTCCCAGTCAACCCAGTTTCCGGTCTTTCATGGAATATTCGGTCCAGGCGGTGCTCCGCCTCACAAGGACCAAGATGTCCGTCTTCAAGGAAAATATAAGGTATATGCTCCGCAACCCGCGGGTTACACTTAGGGGCCCAACCCGGTTAATTGACCGGTGCCTATTCGCCATGGAAGCCATACCTCCAGGATCCGGTACTATCAGCCGCTCCAATATGGCGCTTTCTCGGGTCTTCGGCCTGGTATGACCAAATCATGTGACCTTCGGATGAAGCTCATCTAAAACTTAATTGATGACTCCGGAGGAGGGACTCCTTTACGCCAACTGCATGGAACTACCTGCAGGTTTGTTCAACATTCACAGTATTGCTCGCTACCTTCCGGCATGGACTTTCTTACCAGTTGCCCACTACGGACTGCAGTCGGATCTCACATAGGATCGCTATCTATAGCTTCTGGACAAGTATTCGTCATTTGTGACAGAATGTATGCGGGACGAGACACTCATGTGGAGGACGGCTTCACCCGACCATGGAGAGACCCCAATGATTGGTTGCCTCACCCTCCAGGGTCTCGAGTACTGGCATGATTACATTCGGTGCGAACCGCCATACGGAGCGGTTCTCCAACTGGCTGCCGGACCCTCAGCGAGGTGAGGGACGAGTTTTCCAAGTTTGGTCTCCTTCGGGGCGTACGCATCCCGTTTACCTACAGGATACTTTGGGTTTTGCTTCAGACCGAATTCCTGGAAGTGTCGTTTCACCTGGCCAAACCACTTCGGAGGAGTCCTGCGTGCTTTCCCCTTTTTGCTGGAGTTTGCCATGGGAAGGCAATCTACGACTCCCTGTCTCTTAATGTCCCACGTGGGATCCACAGAGCTCTGAAAAGTGTGAGTAAGACTGATTTTATACTTTTATATTTATTTTATACACCGATTTACTGTGCCATTGGAGTCCTGTTTTTATTTTTCTCTCCACATATGCTGAATTTTCAACATTTGAAGATACGATCCCACCTACACCCTAAAGAATATTCCTTTACAAGTGAGACCTACCCTCACGGACTGTGATAAGCCTATTTTATTGGACTATTGTTTTATTACTTATTTTATTCTGTATTTTATCTGACTAATTTAGTCTTTTATTTCATCAAGTTTTAGGCGCATCCTTATATCTCTGTTTGTTCTTGCTATCTGATCCATAGGGGTAGCCTGCCACGACTGGTGTTTGGGTCCCAATGGCGGTCCTTATCATGGCTGTCCCCATTGTCTGGCTGAGTTGCCCTCTCAGGGTAGGATCGTATGGGGCCATTCACGTCCTATGTCAGCGACGTGTCTTCTTCCTTCTTGCCGTTCAGTACATCGACTTCTGCTCCACACATATTTCATTTTTAGTCATCCTCTGTGTCGTACCCCTATTCTCCGGATAGGCCACGGCTCTCTTGACAGATTGTACACGACCATGTAGATCCAGGATCTGGTTCTTTCGTCCGTCTACTCATGGACAGCTGTTTATTTCTGCGTACGGCCGTTTTGGACTGTTTCTGCATCTTCGCTCGCCCGTTGGATTTGGTGGATCCTCTCATTGACTGACCTTGAGTTCCTCTGGGACACTTTTGGTTCGGGGTGCTGTCACCTCAACAATTTTGAAAGCCGTTGGGTCCCTTCTGCATTTTCTCTACACCGCTGCTTGGTTTAGGGAATCAGTTTTTCCATTCTCCTTTTATTTCAGTCCTCTATCTCATATTGCTTCTGGTTCTACTATTTTGGCGTTAAAATTGCAAATATGAAGCCTCCTGTCCTGCCATAAAATTAGGGATTATTCTAGCCTCGGTGAGGGAATAATCTAAATTTTATTAAAGACAGGAGGCGAATATTTCCCCCCCTTTTTTTACGTTCCCTCCCTGGATCTGGGTTTTATTCTATTATAAATAATTGGGGATATTGTTATGTTTTGTGAATGCATGGTTTTACATAATAAAGGTTATTTCTAATATTCAGTGATGGTTGTCCGTGTGCGTTTTATTCATCATGTTTGTGTTGTAATTATGTTTCGTCAATGCCTTTTAGCTTAGGTACATACTAGGTCTTCATAAGATCTGTAGACTTTGTTTATTCATCAGGTATTATGATGTGAAAGTGATATTGTATGGATATGACATCTTGCCTTGACAGTTTACTTTCACAATGTTTTCTGTTTTCTTGCAGTGTAATCTGTTTTCTCTCTGGGCTTGACGATTGTTTCTCTGGATGTGTCTGCTACAAGGTGGATTTGTTGGTTTCCTTGCTCTCCTGCTCGACCTCATCAAAGAAAGAGGAAGTGGAAGAGCCTGCTTAGGGGTTTTATACTACTGTTGCTTTGTTCTGATTGGTTGTTTTGAAAAGTTCTGTTAACTGTTTCTTTGCTGCTGGAGGTTTCAGTAAAGAAGGTAAAGCAAATATTCGCCTCCTGTCTTTAATAAAATTTAGATTATTCCCTCACCGAGGCTAGAATAATCCCTAATTACACGACCCACCATTGTGACATGCTAAAAGAACTAAACTGGCTGTCGCTGGAATCCAGACGCAACCTTCATCTTTCCAGCCTTGTGTTTAAGAGCTTTTCTCCCCGGCTGTTCTCACCTCCTATAACGTCCAATCCAGTACCAGGACTTTATTTAGTCTACCTCAATACAAAAGGAAAGCGTCCTGATCCTCCTTTTCCTACAGAGCACCACAATTATGGACCGACCTCCTTCACACTTAAAAATCTTCCCCAAGTCTAAAGTCCTTTAAGAGATCCCCCTCTACATACCTCAAAACAGAAAGCACGTGTCATGGTTGATTATATATTTCGTATCTGTTCTATGTTAAATTTTGTATTTATTGTGTATTAATATTGTTTTTGTATTTTATTGTACCCTATTGTATCAATGCAATGTTGTGTGGACCCAGGACATACTTGAAAACGAGAGAAATCTCAATGTATCTTTCCTGGTAAAATATTTTAAAAATAAATAAATAATAAATCCCAAGATTCACTTGCTAAAACTATTGGATAGTGATTATCTGCAGCTTCTGAAAGCACCCTCTACTACAGGAATAGTTGAAATTCCACAACAGATACTTACGCTTCCTAATTTTCTGAAAGATGAAATCTATCCTTCTAATTCCTATGTTACATGTACCAGGTTTCCCATTGTTGGATAGATTGTATATTTTCTTTTTATACTCTCATATTCAACTGTTGTTATTTTCACTGAGCTTTGGTGTAGCCCATTTACTCTGCTCCTAGCCTCAATGAAGACTTTCCTTGGATTGTAAAAAAAAAACACAATTCATTTCACCTGAGGAAACTGCTAAGTAATTTGTGCAATTCCTATTCACACTGGGAAGAAGATTTCTTGTTCCTAAAGAAAATGATATCTGAAATGCTATTACCAGTCAGGTTTGGAGTGGGTTTCCACATGGTATACCCTACATTATATTACTAATATATACTAGATTAAACAAGCTTTTACTGAAAGTGAGAATTACCTGAAGGATGAGCTATATTTTCTATCTTCAATTGGACTATAATAATTGGCCCATGCTATGGATTTTTTTTTTTAAATTCTTTATTTTATTTGTGCATGTGATTAACAAGTGTGTTTGCTTTGCCACAACAGCTGGAGCAAACTGGGTGGTATACACATGAAAACAGTATTATGGCATGCTAAGTTTTGCACATTTTTAAAAATTAAGTAGTCAGGATGAAAATATATGACATTACGCTGTGAGATACATAGTTGTAACTTAAAATAGTTGATCAATAATCATGCGAGGTAAACGTCCCTCATCGGTACACACTAGCTATCAAACATGCCATCTGTTTATAACTTGAATTAAAGATGGATAGGTATAGCACAGTACATGGTAAGAGACATTAACAGGAATAATATGGATTGTACTGTGAGAATTTTGCATTGAGTGGCTTGCCGATGAGGAAGCCCATTTTATATGGTAATTATAATGTTGAGCGGAGATGTCTAGTTAATTGGGGACATAACACATTCAAACATAGAATAACTGCTAGACATGGTGAATAACTGTTAGCTGAGTAATGCCACTGGGTGTCAAATGCTTGGGGAATTGGTGCACAGGGTCACAATAAGATTATTGCCCACAGAAAGTTAAAGGGCTGCAGACAAGAAATAAGTAATTAAGGGGTTCAGCCTACTCCTTTCATATAGTGAATGTAGCCAGGGTAACCTAGGTCCCGGGAAGGTGGTGTGTAAGGTAAGTCTAGTTATTTGTTTGTTATAGGGGGGTAGGCTGTCCATGCTTGGCCCCAATCGGCTGGAACGCTTGTATTTTGGTCATGTCCCAGACGTGAGGGGGCTGCTGTCTTGCGGCTTGGGTGGTTGGTGCTGGGTATGCCGCCAATCCCAGAGCTATCAGCACTGAGTCCATTTCCACTGCCTCTGTTAAGCGGGTTGTGGCTCCCCCACGGGAGTTGATCAGGCTTCTGGGGAATGCCCACCAGTATGGGATGGAGTGTTGGCGGAGTGTGGTGGTCAGTGGTTTGAATCGGCTTCTCCAGAGCACCGTGGGCCTGGACAAGTCCCGGTAGAAAGACAAGGTGGCTTTTTCAAAAAGGTGGTTAGCTTTTTCTCTCACCGCTGTCATAAGGGTTAATTGAGCTGCCCGTGTTTGTAGTTGTAGTATGACATCCCTTTGGGGTGTGTGCTGGGGCTCTGGTGGCTCTCAGGTAGACCCCGTCGATCACGGCAAGGTTTGCTTGGTGTGGTGTGAGTAGGGAAGCAATTAGTCTCCTGGAGTATTGTGGTAAGTCGCTCGGGGTCACTGTCTCCACGATTCCCCGGATTTTTACATTTCTGCTCCTGTGCAGATCTGGACTGGTTGCGCTGCAGCTCAGTATTTTGGGCTTCCAGCTGTGTGCATCGGGCTGTTAGGTCTTCTGAGTTTCCCTCCATAGTCTTGACTCTCCCCTCCACAGTTTGTATTTCCTTACGCAGTGTAGCTACATCTGCAGCGAACATCATGCGGAGGTTGCGGAGGAGGGCTTTAATATCTCCTTTCGTGGAGGGTTGCTCGCTATTCTCGTCGGAGGAGGGGTGGTGTAAGCCCCCAGAGCCCGGGAACTCATCCAGCTCATCCATTGCTTGTTCCTCGGAGGAGGCCGAGATCGCGGCGCCATTTTGTTTTGGCGCGGTGAGGCTTGAGGCCTTTGCGGGACGAAGGAGAAGGTCCCCAATGTCGCGTGCCCCAGCTGGTTTTGCGGTTCCCTGGTGTTTGGATTTTTTTCCCATCCTGCATTATCGTAGTGGGGGTTGAAAATGTTACTGTTAGGGTGATTAAATTGCTTGTTTCAGTCTTATTTTGGTGGAGCTCTGCTGACACGCGTCTGCTCGGATTAGCTGCTGGCTCCGTCCTCCATGCAATGGATTATTTTTTTTTAAACTGTGCTTAACACAACATTCATTGCTAATGGTTTCTGCAGCAAGAAGTCTGAAACACTATGTCTATCTGTGCTCATTTGTATATCAAGCTGGGAACTCTGGGAATGTTGCACAAACACAATTTCTCAAGTTTTTGTGTCAAAAGGACATAATTCAGGGATTTCGAGACCAAATGTACAGTATTTTCAAATTCATCTGTACACATCCATGAATATTAGCAACCACCATTAACTGGGAGCACTATTTAGACCTGTCTTTCTATTTGTTGTCCTGACATATTTTTGTCAGGCAGCTCACCCTAAGTTTCTATGATGATTATTGATTTGTTTAGTTTCTTGTCTGCTTTCCATGACTTGGCCAGGTTACTTATGTTTGTGATTATCTGTATTAATTGGGCTCATCCACTTAATGTATGTATACAGGGTCTGCCTTTTGTCTCCCTGGAGTTACTGCATGAAGCCTGGCTACCCTATGGACCAGTAGACATATCTATTGCATTCCATTTCTAGTTACCCATTGGTTAGGATTTGGTCTATTCTCTGTGAGACTAGTAATGCTGCACTTGCAATAAGGCGAGTTACAGTTTATTCAGATCTCAGAGTTTGTTTCAGTGTGATACATCATTTTAGAGGCATAATGACTTGTTTAGCTTACAGCCACAATCTTATTATGAGAGCTTTCCAACATCTAAAAGCTTGATTGAACTAAAAGGTATTTTTAACATTGCCATCTTCTAAGAGTCCCCTGGTTAAGTCCCCTGATTAACCCCAGCTATGTCTCTCTTGATAACGTTATTATTTAAACTGTCTTTGATCAAAAGCTTGGTCATATTGACAAAGAAATGTAATATACAGTGTCCAGTTAAATGTAGCATCATTTGATCAGGTTCAAATCTCTTTCCCACCCCAGAAGCCTAGATATTGCCATTCCATTGATTTAAAAGGTGACTCAAAATTATATTGATTTTTCAGATTGTGATTTTGCTCCCTCCTTTAAAAAAAAATAAAAATTGTGAAAATCCAAACACTTATTATTTAGGTATAACCAATTGCTTGTGTCATATCTGAAAGTCTCTCCCTACCAATACTATAAAGTGGCTTATAAAGTGTGTGGCAGACCTGGTATCAGTCCCTGATGTTGCTCAAACCCATATTTCATTTACCTGAACTATAGCGTATTCCATTGCTCGGGAACCCAACAGAACTTGTGTGGTCACCCTTGTTATTGACTTAGAACATCAAATATCCCGGGCTGTTTACCACAATTAAAGTATTAACTCAAGTGCTTTCCCTGGGAGGCTGCCGTTCGTATAACCGAACGCACGTGGTTCAGTGCATGGTGATTTTGTCTCCAGAACACAGCGGTACTTGGTCATCGATTGCGTGAAACTAATTTCGGCTACATGTTCTCACGAATCCCGGTCAGGACGGTGCTGCTGCCTGTATACTTTCCCGACAAACTAGCCGAATCATGTTCTGGGGATAGGATCTGGGGGAGCATTCGCTACCTAAGAGCCAGAGGGAGCATTCATTGGTTTTCGTGCAGGAACTCCTGAACGAAAACCGGCCACTGCCCTGGAATCTTTGAAACTCTTTTGGTGTATCACCTCGTGGCCGGCCAGTCAAAATTTCTCCCAAATACTGATCCCGTTCCACCAAACCAATCTGAGCACTTTTCGGATATGTTGTGCGCTCAGATACAGGCTATTCGGGGATATAAGAATAGTGGGGTTCCTGTAATGTTTTATTATGTTTTTTGGGTGTTTTATAATATTTTATGTATTTTCTGTAACTGAGAGATAATTGAGTTATCACAGCTCAATTATCTCTCAGACCACAGATTCTTGGGAAAAACCCCTATAAAATTGCTTTAGAGACCACATCCTATGGGGATGTGCATAAAAAGCCATGTGTGCAAAAAAAGCCAAGGTGACTCCCAGAATGGTGTGTCATCCAGTTACTGGGGGAATAGGCCATGATCACTGAGCTGCATTTTCTCCCAGCTCCAGAGGATTCCAGCGGAGATCTTGTATCTGATGATTGCAGCTCTGCTACAAAGTGCAAAAGGGACTCCAAAACAGAGCAGTTTTAATTATTCCTTAACTCTATAATGTTATATTATGTATATCCCAGTTTACAGGTCATATCATTAACCACTTATCTACTTTTTCTTCTTCTCAAACTTGTTATTTTACGCAAATCATTCCTATTATTAGTAGTAGTATTTATAGATCGCCAACATATTCTGCAGCGCTTTACAATAATAGAATGGGGATAACTGACAAGTAATTTACATACAGCATGTATGTAGACAAGATAAGAGGTGTAGAAGGCCCTTCTCAAACAAGCTTACAATCTATGAGGAAGGGATAAAGTCAACCAAGAAAAATAACATGTCAGAGGGGAGAAAGGATTGATGGATACGATGACTGTGTCAAAATAACCTAGTAAAAGTGGTATGTGGAAGAACTGAACAGTGGCAGGAGGGATTGTGAGCTGCACTAGATTGCATATTTTTGGGACTCCTAGATTGTCACCTTGTTTGAGCAAGGCCTTCTTCATCTCACAACATTTGTCAAATATTTGCTGTTTTAAATTCCCATTTAAAATTTTTGGTGCTATGTGATGGTGGTGATTATAGTAATAATTTATCTGTAAAAAAAAGTGTGTGAATGTATGATACTCCCACTATCAGAACAATTTTTTTTTTTTTATAGAACTACCAGTTTATGGATCACATTTTTTCCAAAACATTATTAATGGACTCACTATATTTATTTCCAGTTCACGTATCCAATCTAACATTCAGCTTTTAAAAGACCCTGTCATAGTTAGATCTGAAATCAAAGCAGATTTGAAAAGAACCGAGCATCTGATTACATTCAATTGTCATAAATTAAGCAGGTGATGGAAGAGACCACCTGATGGGAAGGATTGACTGTATTCATTTCCTTATAAAATTCTGTCACTACTTATCCCTTCTCACTCAAACATTTGGCTGACTTATCTGTCTGATGTGACCTTTGAGGCTTGAGTGATCTGCCTACTTCAAAGAGGACATGTTATTGAATTTTGGTATATTGCATGCAAATATCCCACAAAATCCAGCTTTAAAAAGCATGTAATATTGAAGTTTTTAAACTAGCAATATACTGAATATATGTTATATATGTATATATTGTTGTTTGAATTCTATTTTTTTTATCTGTATCCAAGAACATTCTTCAATAATAGATGCACATTTGAAATTAGAGGGTGATGTTATTTGCTCTGATATTGAAGATCCATATGCATTCAGATTATTCATGTGCACATGTGGAAAATAATTAGAAAACTAAACAGATTTTAACACATTGCTGTCATAGCTAACCAGAGTAGACCTGGCAGAGATGCTACCAGAAACCATGTATGCTTTGAATGGCTTGAAAGGCAGAGCGCGTGTAAAGCCACCATTCTCCAGATCTGGAGAACTCAACGTCATGATGTCTATAACAAGGTCTCCAGAATGAGCAGTAGCTGGAGAGTCAGAGGAATGTTTTTAGTCCAGTCAACATTCAGGCTAATAGTCTATAGACAAATAGGGTACTCGAATACCAGACAGGCAACTGGAACAAGTCTCCAAGATAACACTGGAACAAAACCACAGAAAGATGGAAACCACATCCCTTAATTCCTTGTAAACAGGGAATCTGTAGCAAACCCAAACTGGAGCTTGTGGATAAAGTGACTGAGACAGGGGCTTAGGAGAAAGCGCAAATGCAGTTTTCTTATCCCACCAGAACTTACATTTTTTTAAAAACTTAAAATATAGGGAGATTGTGGAATTAACAGCAGCTGCAGACAGCAAATAGCAGCTAGAAGCCAGTATCATGTAATATAATACATGCACTAGGTGAATATAATGCCATTTGGGGTTCTGGAGATATTTATAAACCACTCAATCTTTCAACGTCATTCATTTCCCATTGTACACGCTTCGTTGTTATGTATCTTTTATATTTATATGTATCTTTTAGGGCTATATTTAGTGTGTTAGGGTTAGGAATAGGGATATGGTTAATATGAGTATAAAGACTAGGATTCCTTTAATATTAGAGCAGCACCGGGACATGCCTGTCCAGTTTGCCACAGATTGGTGGGAGTTATGCTCCCAGGTACATCTGCTATTTGCAGCAACTAACATCAATTAAGTCCTCATAGAGAAAGGGGAATAAAGCACAGATGACATCCTCACTAAGCAGTGCTGGATAAAAAAAAAACATGATTTGTATAAGAAAGGGAGAAACCATAAAAAATTTTTTTTTTTTAAATCAGTTGCTAGGTAATACTTCTCCCAGGACTTGCCAGAGCTATAAATTGTCCCTGCATGAAGCTCAGTCTGCTTTATTTCCAAAGATACATATTTGTGTTACAAACGCGTGTTATATAAAAACACTCTCAGCAGGTCTTGGTCTTACACACTTGAATCCTTTCTCTGTTGTAAACAAGTTCCTTGTATGAAGAAAACAGCTGTTTTGTGAGCCAGAGTTACAGCAACAATTTAAGAAATTCTTGAAGGAGGTGAACATGCTCTCATAGGTTGTTAATCATTGGTGGATCCAAGGGGGTAGTTGTGGGGGGCAATCAGGGCGAGTCTCCCCTTAAGTTGTCTGTATCCTAGACAATGCGGGCACACAGTGGAAAGGAAAAAAAGTAGAAAAGATGTGTTAATTGTTCAGATAGTTATTGGTGCGGGTTTATTTCGCAGAAGAATGTAGAGGCACTTGGGGAAGGGGAACGATTCATTGACAAGCCCATGTAGGGAGTGTACAATTATGGGAGGGGTTTAAATGGAAGAGGAAACTGGTATGGTAAATTATGGAAGTGTAATATAATTTATAGGGGAAATAAAGAGATTTGGTTTTAAAGATGGACTGTACCTTAAAGAGTGAAATATTTGGGAGATATGGTCTTCTATTGTGTCAACATATCAATCTTAGGCACTCTTCGCAGCAATGTCAGCCTCAATTAACAAATAATGATATGGTGAAACATAAAATAACATTTTGAAGAAGAAGAAAATATTACTGCGTTATCTAATGTCATATCTAGAGAGATTAAAGGAACTGTATGCATTCATTGACACTAGATGAAAGAGAGGCACACTGTAATGTGATTCAATTTGCATTTAAAATTGTCTGTACCTGAGTCCCACCAGGAATCCTTATGGATTTATGCATTACTCCTAATATGCATAACAATGAGATTGAAGTTAAAAAAGAGTGTATGTTAGCCAATTAGGAAAATGTACTAGCTGTTCATTTTTGTCTATTAAGTTTGCTGTTTTCTAATCTTATCTGAACATTAAAGGGACATTATAGTCACCAAAACAATTTTACCTTAATGAAGCGGTTTTGTCTAAAGATCATGCCCCTGAAGTCTGACTGCTCAATTATCTGACATTTAGGAGTTAAATCATTATTTAGTCTGTCCATGCAGTCCAAGACAAATCTTCCCCGGCTGTGACTCACAAAGCCTGCATGAAAAAATGGTTCGTATTCAATCAGACTTATTTCTTCTTAATTTTATCTCCTAATCTGTAAATTGAACTTTAATCACACACAGGAGGCTCCTGCAAGGTGTATCGAACAATTAACAGAGCAAGAGATATGAAATTCTAAATTAAACAGAATTTACAATAAAGGAAGTGTGATCTTTATCTCTACCAAGATAACCATTTTCTTAAAAAAAAAAAAAAAAGCATATATTTTGTAGCATATATTTTACGCCTTATTCTTCTCCAAAGTAACATTTTCAGATCAAGGTTACGGCTACATAGAGACAGGGAGCAGTGAGGACTCTAAACACACTGACCATACTACAAGGCTTTTCAACAGGGGCACATCAGACATGAGCTGAACACCTGTGGTTGTAAGGGGCCCTGGCAAAAATACATTACAAGGACGGAAAGCTCAGAGAATCTTCCTAAACAGCTCAACATCAATTTGTGTAAATTATTTCATTTTTTATTTACTAGTTGCTAGAACTCTGAGGACATGTAGGGCCCCATCATCCTATTACACTGGGAATAACCTTCCCTATTTCTGTAAGACCTTGCAATATGCTTGTTCTTAATGCCAGGTCTCTTCTTCACTCTCCTGGAGCAAGTGATCTTTTAAGGATTAGAAGCAGGGCGAGGAAGTTTCATCACATCAATTTCTCTTTCTTCACTCACACACAGAGCTGCTTCTTTGAGTCATGATTGTTTTGAGGTTAAACAAAAGCTTTCCAGAGAAATTGGATCAATACCAACTCTATAGCTGTGGACAAGCACAAGAGCTCGACCTAATTTTGTCCAGAGGCCCAGAATTCTGTCAGTTCATCCCTTTCTGTTTTTTTGGTGTAGGCATAGTGTTATGCAATCTCCTTATATCATGAGGACCACCTATCAGAAATCTATGCTAAAAGACATAAGTAATTACGCTCCTATATTTTCTCTCAAAGAAGTAATGCGAATATGAAGAAAAGAGTGCCAACTGACCATGAGTCTGCATTTTGTCAAGGCAGTGAAATATTTTATTTACTAGTATATTCATTATTAAACCTAAAGAAGGGTGATGGTAAATATGGCAATCAGAATTTGAAACTGGCAACGCTTTTACAAAAGACAAGATTTTGGGGAACATTTATGTAGGGTGTTTATATAACCTTATCTAGATCAACAATCAAGGTTTAGAGCAGGGGTAGTCAACCTTTTAATACCTACCGCCCACTTTTGTATCTTTGTTGATGGTAAAATTTCCTTACCACCCACCAGTAACCGCAGTAACTCATTTTATAGTGCAAGTTTCTTTTTTAAATTTAAATGTTATTTTTTTTAGAAAGGAGGTTTTTTAAAAAAAAAAAAATCTGTCCCTAAATGTATCTATTTTTTCTATTTTCTATTCTACTTTTTTTTTACTGAGTGTGTCTGTGAGGTAATGTGTGTGTGTTTATGTGTGAAGGGTGTAGTGTGTGTAAGGGGTGTAGAGTGTGTGTGTGAAGGGTGGGTGAGCTGAGGGGTGCAGTGTGTGTGTGAAGGGTGTAGTGTGGGGAGGGGTGTAGTGTGTGTGAAGGGTGCAGTGTGAGTGTGTGTGTGAAGGGTGCAGTGTGTGTGTGAGGGGTGCTGTATGTGTTTGTGTGAGGGGTGCTGTGTGTGTGTGTGTGTGTGGTGTAGCGTGTGAGGAATGTAGTGTGTGTCAGGCGTGTTGTTTGTGTGAGGGGTGTAGTGTGTGTAAAGAGTGGGATGGGTTGCATAGGGTCTATCCTGTTGGGGGTCTATACCCAGGGAGTTGGAACATAATGTTGCAAGACCTGGTGGTCCAGTGGTGACATGTTCACGTTTTCTGCAGAACTCACCACTGCCCACCTGAAATCCCAAACTGTCCACTAGTAAGCAATAGGGACCAGGTTGACTACCCCTTGTTCAGAGCAACAAATTGATTTTGTTTTCATTCCACCCCAATAATAAATGAATTATAAACTTCCCCTTATACAGTAGGAATCATAGAAACTGTTTTTCAAAGAAAAACAAAAGTGATCAAGTGATTGAAGAATGAAGACCCAATTTGTATTATCTGAGCCATATATTTTTTTCCCTTTGATCCTGTTTGGTTCAAAGCAGTTTATTCTAGCCCTCGGGAGAGCAGACTAGAGTGTCAGAATATTATTTAACATCTAGTTTAGGAATGCTAATTAGGAAAATGTGAAATTTTATAATCGCCTTTGAGAGTTGTTTAAAAAAAAAAAAAAGGTTAGATTTAAAAAAAAAAGTTTCGATAATTACCTAACTTTGATATAAATATGTTTAAAGTCTAGGCATAAATCTGAAACTGTAAGTAAAATTGCATCTAGACAAGTGTGAAGTTTGATTAAATGCATTATTGCCATTCCAGAACCATTGCACTTTAGCTCTGTGTAGTTTTTTTTTTTTTCGCTCAACATATGTAATTTTCTAATTAATGAACCACACTGTTGCTCTGTTCGGCGTCAGTAATAGAATGTCTTGATATAGTAAACTCAATGTTCAGCAGAGCTTGATTTGCCAATAAGGGCATGTGGGCCTACTTGTTACAGGGACTCTGGGACGAATACAGATTGCTCCTTTTGCTACAGTGGTAGGCTCATGCTGCTTTTCATTCTGTTTCATTCATTCTCTTGCTAAGCTGTTGTTGCTATAACTCAGCCTTTGATGGCATTTAATAGAGCCTCTTTTTTAACTGTCTAATGAAGGTACAGCTATGAAAACAATGTAACTTTTTATGTAAAGTGTCCCATTTAGATATCATCATCTGTTAAGTTTATAAAATGTAATTTTAAATTTATATAAATTTATTAAAGGATGATTGTCATCACGTTGTAACATCATTTTTAAAATGTTATTATTATTTAAACGTATTTTGTTTTAATTATGTAAATTGATTTTTTGAGATAATTTCACTTTTTATTTTTTTATATCAGACTGAGCAACCACATTAGCTCAGATTGTTATCTGGCCAACTGCTGCTCAACCTAACTTGCCTGGAGCTGTGATTGCTCTGTGTGAAACTGCAGCAGTAGGCAAGCTAGGTTAAGCAGCAGCCGGTCAGATAACAGTAGCGCAGCTGTTGATAAAGCATGAAATGCGTTCAGCTCTCCTGGGCATGCGGTAATATCTATCTTCCCTTTTCCCCCTGTACGGTCAGCAAATATATATATTTTTTGGATTGCTGACCAGCCATACTTTTGATATTATTATGCAATTCTAATAAAGATCTATTTGATATAGCTCCATGCAAGCATTTTTCTCTGGGGAGAGCTAACTTTTGGGATTTTTATTATTTTTCTTTTTTTACTGAGGGGGTCACCCTATTGTGCCCCCGAGAGAACTTTATATTGTCAATAATTTTATGGCAAACCTATTTTAACACAATTTGAGTATTTTATTTTATTTCATATAATTTCTAAAATATCCAGTATTTATTTATTTAAAGGGACACTATAGTCACCCAAACAACTTTAGCTTAATGAAGCAGTTTTGGTGTATAGAACATGCCCCTGCAGCCTCACTGCTCAATCCTCTGCCATTTAGGAGTTAAATCCCTTTGTTTATGAACCCTAGTCACACCTCCTGCATGTGACTTGCACAGCCTTCCATAAACACTTCCTGTAAAGAGAGCCCTATTTAGGCTTTCTTTATTGCAAGTTCTGTTTAATTAAGATTTTCTTATCCCCTGCTATGTTAATAGCTTGCTAGACCCTGCAAGAGCCTCCTGTATGTGATTAAAGTTCAATTTAGAGATTGAGATACAATTATTTAAGGTAAATTAAATCTGTTTGAAAGTGAAACCAGTTTTTTTTTTTTCATGCAGGCCCTGTCAATCATAGCCAGGGGAGGTGTGGCTAGGGCTGCATAAACAGAAACAAAGTGATTTAACTCCTAAATGACAGTGAATTGAGCAGAGAAATTGCAGGGGAATGATCCATACACTAAAACTGCTTTATTTAGCTAAAGTAATTTAGGTGACTATAGTGTTCCTTTAATATGTTAATGCTATGTGTTTATACCTTCTCTAGAACAAATATTTAATTGAACAGTATAAACAAGGAAGTTGGTGCTGGACAGAAAGGGGGATTAGCTTAGATGCAGAAGAGAGAGAGAATGTTAGAGACTTTATTTATTTTTATTTTTTTTAAATGCCCATTTTCTACTTTAACTGTCTTAATTAAAGGACCACTATAGTGCCAGGAAAACATACTCGTTTTCTTTGCACTATAGTGCCCTGAGGGTGCCCCCACTCTCAGGGTCCCCCTCCCGCCCGGCTCTGGAAAGGGGAAAGGGGTTAAAACGTACCTTTTTCCAGCACTGGGCGGAGAGCTCACCTCCTCTGATCCTCCTTCTCTCCTTCCCGTTGGCTGAATGCGCACGCGCGGCAAGAGCTGCGCTCGCATTCAGCCGGTCACATAGGAAAGCATTCTCAATGCTTTCCTATGGACGCTTGCGAGCTCTCACTGTGATTTTCACAGTGAGAATCACGCAAGCGCCTCTAGCGGCTGTCAATGAGACAGCCGCTAGAGGAAATAGGGGAAGGCTTAACCCAATCATAAACATAGCAGTTTCTATGAAACTGCTATGTTTATGAAAAAATGGGTTAACCCTAGCTGGGCCTGGCACCCAGACCACTTCATTAAGCTGAAGTGGTCTGGGTACAAAACAAGAAAGTATCAGCGCTATTTGAGTGTAGTGTCTTAAAATTTATATATAATCCAAACAGCTGCTAACCACCATGAAAATCTTTTAAACAAAAGTGATAGAAAGTAGTAGGCAGTACCGGTGTAGCGCTTATGTGCAGAATTGAATATGAAAAAAGTTTACCCAATTTTTCCTTCTATGTTAATCAATTATTTCTTGTTAACCTTAAGGTAAAACAAAGAAAAATATATAACATAGTGCAGATTGTATGTACATTGGTGAAAATAAATTTAAAGTAAGGGCCAAATGGCAACTCACAATTTTCTGAGCTATAAATCTAGTTCAGAATTTAGGCGCTTTAGGATTCGTATAGGCGACCCTCTCCCTTCTTCTCCTTTCTTTAATCCAGTCCTATATGGATACAGGAGGGGGTATATAGTGTAGTATAGTTGGTATTATTATGAGTATTTAAAGATAGTAAATGAGGTACTCACAAACCCAGAGCCAGTCTATAGGCTCACTTCACTGCGCATATGTGGTTTAAGGACCACACTCCTTCTTTATATTAGCAGGAAAAAAGCCATAAGTGTGTCAAAAAATATATATCATTTATTAGCTATAAAAATTATTACACATTATAAAAATACCTATAAAAATATATATATGAAAAAATAAAACACTTATAAGGCTAAAGAAAAAGTCCAATAAAAATCCAAAATTGAGTTTTCAGTGCTCACTTCTCTTTCCAGAACGCGTTTCGCCGGATGGCTTCTTCGGCTGGTTAAATTCTGTGATGTTTTCCTGGACTTCCTTTCCTGCTTTAAATACCCTTCTTCGTTTGTGAAAACAGCTGTTTATGCTTGGATTTTCGCAGGTATTCTCCATGGTAGCGGAGATACCCTGCGTTCCAAGCCTCCTTCTGATCTCTTCCTGTTTCCTCTTTCTCGGCCGATACGTCACTTCCGGTTTCGGCAGTTTTCATGGCCATGCGTTCCACAGTGCGTTCCACTGTGGTTATTGCGATCTAGTCCAATATCTCTCAGTCACAGGCATTGAAAATGAATTAAAAGACATATAAACAATTGTTTCATTACTAAATTGGCATATTCTTTTCACATTAATCTGTTTTATACGGACAATTCTTATTTTCATAGATATAAAAGATTATTTGTGTGTAATATTTAACTTAGTATGTTCTCTTGCAATTGTTAATTCATTCAGACTCATTCTTAGAATTCTATATTAATAAAAAACAATTTCCATACATTTGCCATTACAGAGGGATAAAACTTAGAAGATGAAAGATAAAAAATATATATAGTGATGTAACTTAAAAAGTGAAAGATAGAAAAATGTATAATTACCGTAAGACCATATTCAAATTGATAAAAAGGTTTTTTTTTTATTAAAATAATCTATTTTTATATCAATATAAAATCTTGGTACAGTGTGGAACAGATTTAATCTTTATTTTTAAAATTAGAGGAGGAAATGGCACATTTCAAAGTCTGCATTCAAACCATTTGGAATCAGACTATTTAATTTGAATATCCATTCCATCTCTATCTTACTTAATTTTTGATTAAAGTCTCCTCCCCTCCAATCTTTAGTTACTTTCTTAATTCCTAAAAACATAGTTCCTTTTAATTCACAGTCATGGTAATTTTTATAATGCAGAGACACACTGTGTTTCTCGAATCCTTTACTTATATTACGGCCATGTTCCTCTATTCTTATGTGTAAAGGTCTGGTAGTTTTTCCTATGTAATTTAAACCACAGGGACATCGTAAGAGGTAGATTAAATTTTTTGAGTGGCATGTAATAAACTCTTTAATTTGGTATTCTACACCTTCATTAGTTACAAATTTTTTAATTTGTCTTTTTTTATTATTAGTTCTTTTACAGGCTAAGCATTGTCCGCATCCATAGAACCCCTTTTCTGAATTGAAAAATGTAATATTGTTTTTAGGTTTTTCTTTTATATAGCTTGATGTTAGGGAATCTTTTAGGTTGTTAACTCCTCTATGTATAAAATGTGACTGGTCTGGCAAAAAGGTTTTTAGAGCGGGGTCTTGGAGTAGAATAGGCCAATATCTAGACACGATTTTTCTAACTTTATGATTCTCAGAACTATAAGTACATATAAAGGGTATTTTACCCATTTCATCTTCCTGTTTTTCCTTATACTTTATAAGGTCTTTCCTTTCTCTTTCTTTAATTTCTAATCTAGATTTTTCTAATTTAGATTCTTCATATCCCTTTTCTAGGAAATCTTCTTTAATTTTAATAGACTGTGCATTAAATGTTTCTATATCAGTGCAATTCCTCCTTATCCTCAAGAATTGTCCTTTAGGAGCATTTTCTAACCACGGGGAAAAATGGCAACTATCTCTGCCTATAAAGCTGTTTGCTTCCACTGCTTTGAAATGGTTTTTCGTTTTAATTAAATTATTTTCAATATATATGTAGATCTAAAAAGATTATTTCTTGTTTACTCCAAGTACAGGTGAATTGAATCCCCCATGTATTGTTATTCATATGGTTTAAAAAAGAGGAGAGATCTTCCTCTTTTCCTTTCCATATGAAAAACACGTCATCTATATATCGGCCATAGGTGACCAAGTTTTTCCCCCAGTCATGTTGCCCATATATAAAAAAGTTTTCCCAGTGGGCCATAAAAAGATTAGCATAACTGGGGGCAAACTTGGTCCCCATGGCCGTTCCCTTTGTTTGGAGAAAAAATTCTTCCCCATACCAGAAAACATTTTTGGTTAGAATTAATTCTATTCCCTCCATAATAAATTCAATTTTTGTTGGGATAAGGTCTGAATGAATGTCTAGGAAATATTTCACAGCTTCTTTTCCATAGTTGTGTGGGATGTTACTATACAAAGAAGTTACATCACACGTAACAAGAATGCAGTTCTCATCCCACTCACAACTATCTAAAAGTTTTAGTACCATTATGGTGTCTTTTATATATGCCTTCGTTTTTTTGACTATAGGCTGTAAGTGTATGTGGCAAACCTAGCCACTTGGACAATAACTAGAGACTGTGTCTTTAAGGGTTGCCTACAAGTCTGTGGAGATAAGCGGTTGATTCTTATGTAGATGTTAATGTATTCTCTGTATTGCCTGTACTGCTGTTCCGCCGAATGCAAATGGCGGTTTTGTATGGGGATTTTCCTTCGTTTCACGAACGGCACTTTAAAAAGCCGTTCGTGAACCGAACGCGATACCCCCTAATAGCCCACACACTTAGAAGGCGTGTGGCGCTAGTTAACCGATTGCAACATTGTTGCAATCGGTTATTAGAGGCTCTCCTGGGTGGCCGTCGTTCGACTACCGACCATGCGGCGGTCGGCCATCTTGGATCCCTTGTTCGTCAGCGGGTCCGTGTCGTCGAACGCATAACATTACCAATAGTTATTCGACGGCACGAACACCGCTGAGCCTCCCAGACGTTCGGGAGTTTCAGGACCAGGTTCACCAAAAGCAATCGGTTCTTTTTGTGGGTTTTGAAAGAAATGTGTTTTCTGTGCGGCGTTCGGTTATTTTGGCTGGGATCTGAGCGGCAATCTCACGAATGATGCGCCCAGACCCCAGCTAACTACCGAACGTCCATTCGTGTAAATCCACCGTGTATTTTAAAAGTTATGTATTTTTATATGAATTGCCGGTTCTGCTGCACGAGGGGATAATCCCCTTAACGGTGCATTCTGGGAGGATGATCCCTCTCGTGCAGCGGTGCCTGATGGGAGAAATATGTTATACTGTAAGTCCCCCATGTAGTCCCCTCTGGGAGTGCCCCTGGGAAGGGACTCAGGAAACCCCTTGCATGGGGACTTGTATAAATTGTCGTGCCGATTAAAGGATTGTCAGTTGACTCCCAAAACTGTGTCTCGTCCGGTTATTGGGAGGTTGGGGATATTGCCTTGGTGTTTTCAGCGCTTGACTGTGGATTCGTTTCTGGACCAGCGGAATTCGTGGATTTAATATTGGCGTTCCGCTACAATTGGTGGCAAGCGACGGGATCCAACTCTACAGCCGAATACAGCGCATTCGAATGAAAGGAACAACCGAACGGAAAGGCAATTCGTATGAAACAAACAGACGAAAGCGATCAGTGAATGGGGACTGATTACACGGCGTTAAAGAGACAGACGCTAAAGGAGCTGCTGGAGGCTAGAGGGAAAATCACTAGCAACAAATCGAAGGCAGTACTGATTGCAGAGCTAATGGAGGACGACCAAGCACACAGCAGTCCACCCCCACCTGCCAGAGAGGAAACACCATACCAGAGGGAACTGAGAACCCGGCTGGAATTTGTACCACAGCCAGTAACCCTGGACATCTTAACCGTGCTAATGGCCGACGTCCAGGACTACATTATGGCACAGCAACCCCAGAGGTCACCATCCAGGGCGGAATCCATCGTCAACTCATTCTGCCCTCCAACAAAGCAGAAAATACCGTACCAGGCATTTAAAGCATTCTGCGAGGAGAAGGATGAGATAGACGGATATCTGCAGGATTTCGAGAGGCTATGCGACCTGCACGATCTGGAACCGACAATGTGGGTACCCTTACTGGCAGGCAAGTTGGCGGGACGAGCAGCAGAGGCTTACCGCGCTGTGCCCAGAGAGGACAGCAAGGACTATTTTAAAGTAAAAAGAGCAATACTAGAAAGATATGCCATAACCCCAGAGGCATACCGACGGAAGTTTCGGGGATTGAAAAAGCCCGAAAGAGATTCCCACGCAGAATGGGCGCATAAGCTGGACCAAGCTTCCCAAGGGTGGATTCAGGCAAGTCAAGCCACCACCATGGAGGAACTGCGCCAACTCATCTTGCTGGAGCAATTCTTCAACGGTCTGTCACCAGAGGCACAGGAGTGGGTAAGGGACCGAAAACCTCTCACCCTCACAGCAGCCGCCCGATTGGCAGACGAACACTTTGATGCCCGGAGACATCACGGGCTCACCAACAGGGGTCCCCTAAGACCGCCAATACCACACCACCCAGCCAGCTCCACACCCGCCAACCCTACCCCATTCAGGCCACCACCAGGAAACCCCCCACCGCCAGCCCGCTACAATGGCAGGGCCAACATACAATGCCATACCTGCCGGCAGTGGGGGCATATGTCCGGGAGTGCACCCAGAATCGTAGCAGGCAGGCGTGGAACCAGGTACGGCAGAATTCCGTTCCCAGGGCGGCGGCCCATTTCTACCACGCAGAACCTGACCACTCGGAGCTGACAAGTATACCAACCGAGGAACCATTGGGGGTTCTGTACGAGGTGATGTCTGTGCAAGCCACGGACAACCGGCAACATCACCGCCAAGTTGTGTTTGTGGGAGGGAAAGAAGTGCAGGGGCTGCGGGACTCAGGAGCCACCTTGACCTTAGTGGCTCCCCATTTAATTCCAGATACGGCCCACACTGGCGGATCAGTGGCAGTCCGGGTAGCAGGGGGAGCCATGTACCGGTTACCCACGGCCAAGGTACACTTGAATTGGGGTGCTGGGGTTGTGGAAGTGGCCATAATGAAAAAGCTACCGGCCGATGTTGTTTTGGGGAATGACTTGGGCCAGATGACTTCTGCTTTTCTACCCCAGGCCCCGTCACAAGAGGCGCATCCGGTAACCACCCGGCAACAGGCTCGCACCACGGCATTCCCCGCACACTCTGAGGCTCAGGTAAGAAATCATGACCCCCCCTTGACAGACATGACTTGGGACACCCCGTCCACGTTTGAAGTAGAGGTGCAGACCGACCCCACACTGCAGGTATACCGGGATAGGGTAGATACGGACCAGGTGGGGCGGGAGGGAGAACAGTACAGGTGGGAGAAGAAGTTACTATACAGGGTGGCGGAAAGGGCAATAGGCAACTCTGTGACGCTCCAAACTAAGCAGCTAGTAGTGCCCCAGAAGTATAGGCAGGAGTTACTAAGAATCGCCCATGATATCCCTCTGTCCGGCCATCTAGGGATGACCCGAACCCGGTATCGCTTAACGCACGCTTTCTTTTGGCCCGGGATTTCTAAAGATGTGAGACAATATTGTACCTCCTGTGATGTGTGCCAGAGGGTAGGCAAGAGGGGGGACCGCCACAAGGCGAAACTGTGTCCCCTACCTATCATTGAAGAACCATTTAGCCGTGTAGCAGTGGATATAGTAGGGCCACTACCAAAACCCAGCCCCGCTGGGAAACGGTATATCCTGACCGTGGTGGATTACGCCACCCGGTACCCCGAGGCGATTGCCCTAACGAATATCCACGCGGAGACCGTAGCCGAAGCCTTGATGAAGATATTCTCCCGAGTAGGGTTCCCACAGGAAATGGTCTCCGATAGGGGGACGCAATTCACGGCTGAGGTTACCCAGCAGTTATGGAGGATATGTGGCATTAAGCCGATCATTAACTCCGCCTACCACCCGCAATCCAATGGATTATGTGAGAGATTCAACGGCACCCTAAAACAGATGCTCCGGACATTCGGAGAGACCCATAAGGACTGGGAACGATTTCTTCCCCATCTGTTATTTGCATACAGAGAGGTACCCCAAGAGTCCACAGGTTTCTCCCCATTTGAGCTATTATTTGGGAGAAGGGTCCGGGGGCCGTTGGATCTCATTAGAGAGCATTGGGAGGGAGAGAGTAGCGCAGATGGGACCCCAATTGTACCCTACGTGCTGGCGTTCCGGGATCGCCTGGAGGAATTGACCCAGGCAGTGCGCACCAACCTCCAGGCCGCCCAACAACGACAACGCCGTTGGTATGACAGGGGGGCCAGAGACCGTAGTTTTCAAGTGGGACAGAAGGTACTAATCCTTAAACCTGTCCGCACCGATAAACTACAGGCCGTCTGGCAGGGCCCATACCAGGTGGTAGAGCAGAGATGCGATACCACCTATGTGATCGGCCCATGCTCAGGAGTAGGGAAGAGACGCATGCTCCATGTGAACATGCTCAAACCCTACCACGAGCGGACGGAGGACGTGGCAGCTATTTGCACGCCCGCCTCCGAAGATCAGGAGAACCTGCCCCTTCCAGATCTGTTAGAGCAGGAGGAGCAGAAGGAACCCTCCCAGGGGGTTCAACTGGGGGAGCGGCTAAGTCCTCAAGAGCGTATCCAGGTACAAGAACTGATAGCAACCAAGGGCGCCGCCTTTTCTAACCTACCTGGGTACACTCCACTAGCCACCCACCGAGTAGAAACCCCGGGACAGCTTCCCATGCGACAGACTCCCTATCGGATTCCCGAATCCGTGCGGGAACATATGAGAAAAGAAATTGAAGAGATGTTGCAGTTGGGGGTTATTGAGCACTCAGATAGCCCCTGGGCATCGCCGGTAGTCCTGGTTCCCAAGAAAGATGGTACCACCCGGTTCTGCGTGGACTACCGGAGGTTGAACGACAAAACTGTGTCGGACGCCTACCCGATGCCTCGGATAGACGAACTGCTGGATAGGATGGCCAGGGGTCAGTATCTCACGACCATAGATTTGTGTAAGGGATACTGGCAAATTCCACTAGCCGAGGACGCCATCCCTAAGTCGGCGTTTGTCACCCCGTTTGGCTTGTACCAATTTCGAGTCATGCCATTCGGGATGAAGAACGCCCCCGCGACCTTCCAGCGGATGGTGGATCGGCTACTGGACGGGTTCCAGGACTATGCGTGTGCATATCTGGACGATATTGCCATATACAGTCAGACCTGGTCGGAGCACCTACAACACATAGGGGCAGTAATAGATCGGATCCGAGAGGCAGGGCTTACCTTGAAACCCAGCAAATGCCACATAGGGATGGCAGAGGTCCAGTACTTAGGACACCGGGTTGGTAGCGGGCAGCAGAAGCCTGAGCCCGCAAAGATTGAAGCTGTAGCCCAGTGGCCTACCCCTAGGACCAAAACCCAAGTCCTGGCTTTCCTAGGTACCGCAGGGTATTACAGAAAGTTTGTACCCAACTACAGTGCCCTGGCCAAACCCCTGACTGATTTGACAAAGAAAAACCTGCCCCGGCAGGTCGTCTGGGCCCCAGAGTGTGAACAGGCATTCAATCAGCTGAAGACGGCTCTGACCAATGCCCCTGTACTGGCTGCTCCTGATCCAACTAAACGTTTTCTTGTTCACACAGACGCCTCAATGTTTGGATTGGGAGCAGTACTGAGCCAGGTCGGAGCCGATGGCGGAGAACACCCCGTAGCATACTTGAGTCGGAAACTGTTACCCCGAGAGGTGAGCTACGCCGCCATAGAAAAGGAATGCCTGGCCGTGGTGTGGGCCCTGAAAAAGCTACAGCCGTATCTCTATGGGCAACCCTTTTCTTTGCTCACAGATCACAACCCGTTGGTGTGGCTAAACCGTGTGGCTGGAGACAATGCCAGGCTGCTGCGCTGGAGTTTGGCGCTGCAGCCCTTTGACTTTACAATTCACTACCGCCCAGGGAAACAAAACGGTAATGCCGACGGGTTGTCCAGACAAACAGACCTTGAGAAAGGATCTGTGAGCACTCCTCCGGACATCCCCAAGCCGATCCGTTGGGATCAGACTGTGTATGCCGGCTTGGTTCTGGGGGAGCATTGTGGCAAACCTAGCCACTTGGACAATAACTAGAGACTGTGCCTTTAAGGGTTGCCTACAAGTCTGTGGAGATATGCGGTTGATTCTTATGTAGATGTTAATGTATTCTCTGTATTGCCTGTACTGCTGTTCCGCCGAATGCAAATGGCGGTTTTGTATGGGGATTTTCCTTCGTTTCACGAACGGCACTTTAAAAAGCCGTTCGTGAACCGAACGCGATACCCCCTAATAGCCCACACACTTAGAAGGGTGTGGCGCTAGTTAACCGATTGCAACATTGTTGCAATCGGTTATTAGAGGCTCTCCTGGGTGGCCGTCGTTCGACTACCGACCATGCGGCGGTCGGCCATCTTGGATCCCTTGTTCTTCAGCGGGTCCGTGTCGTCGAACGCATAACATTACCAATAGTTATTCGACGGCACGAACACCGCTGAGCCTCCCAGACGTTCGGGAGTTTCAGGACCAGGTTCACCCAAAGCAATCGGTTCTTTTTGTGGGTTTTGTAAGAAATGTGTTTTCTGTGCGGCGTTCGGTTATTTTGGCTGGGATCTGAGCGGCAATCTCACGAATGATGCGCCCAGACCCCAGCTAACTACCGAACGTCCATTCGTGTAAGTCCACCATGTATTTTAAAAGTTATGCATTTTTATATGAATTGCCGGTTCTGCTGCACGAGGGGATAATCCCCTTAACGGTGCATTCTGGGAGGATGATCCCTCTCGTGCAGCGGTGCCTGATGGGAGAAATATGTTATACTGTAAGTCCCCCATGTAGTCCCCTCTGGGAGCGCCCCTGGGAAGGGACTCAGGAAACCCCTTGCATGGGGACTTGTATAAATTGTCGTGCCGATTAAAGGATTGTCAGTTGACTCCCAAAACTGTGTCTCGTCCGGTTATTGGGAGGTTGGGGATATTGCCTTGGTATTTTCAGCGCTTGACTGTGGATTTGTTTCTGGACCAGCGGAATTCGTGGATTTAATATTGGCGTTCCGCTACAGTGTATATCTACATATTGCGATAGTCTGCTAGACACAGAATCAATACCTGCCACAATAGGCCTTCCAGGGGGATTGGTCGTATCCTTATGGACTTTAGGTAAAAAATAAAAAACGGGGATCTTTGGGAATAAATTATTTAAAAAAATTAAACTCTTTTTGATTTAAAATTTCCAAATTTAATCCTTTATTAAAATATGTAGTAAAAACATTTTTTATTTCATTGCTTGGGTCATTGTTTAATCTTTTGTACGTACTTTCATCTTTTAAAATTCTCTCTGCCACTTTCTGATAAAATTCCTTGGACATTAAGACTATCCCTCCTCCCTTATCTGCAGGTTTTATAATTAGATCTAAATCTTCTTTTAATTCTTTTAATGCCTTTCTTTCTTTTGTCGTTAGATTTTCATTAAAATTCTTATAAGAATCTTCTTTCTTCCCCAATTTTTTTATTTCTGTTATTACCATCGTTTCGAACGAAAGGCATTAAAAGAATTAAAAGAAGATTTAGATCTAATTATAAAACCTGCAGATAAGGGAGGAGGGATAGTCTTAATGTCCAAGGAATTTTATCAGAAAGAGGCAGAGAGAATTTTAAAAGATGAAAGTACGTACAAAAGATTAAACAATGACCCAAGCAATGAAATAAAAAATGTTTTTACTACATATTTTAATAAAGGATTAAATTTGGAAATTTTAAATCAAAAAGAGTTTAATTTTTTAAATAATTTATTCCCAAAGATCCCCGTTTTTTATTTTTTACCTAAAGTCCATAAGGATACGACCAATCCCCCTGGAAGGCCTATTGTGGCAGGTATTGATTCTGTGTCTAGCAGACTATCGCAATATGTAGATATACACTTACAGCCTATAGTCAAAAAAACGAAGGCATATATAAAAGACACCATAATGGTACTAAAACCTTTAGATAGTTGTGAGTGGGATGAGAACTGCATTCTTGTTACGTGTGATGTAACTTCTTTGTATAGTAACATCCCACACAACTATGGAAAAGAAGCTGTGAAATATTTCCTAGACATTCATTCAGACCTTATCCCAACAAAAATTGAATTTATTATGGAGGGAATAGAATTAATTCTAACCAAAAATGTTTTCTGGTATGGGGAAGAATTTTTTCTCCAAACAAAGGGAACGGCCATGGGGACCAAGTTTGCCCCCAGTTATGCTAATCTTTTTATGGCCCACTGGGAAAACTCTTTTATATATGGGCAACATGACTGGGGGAAAAACTTGGTCACCTATGGCCGATATATAGATGACGTGTTTTTCATATGGAAAGGAAAAGAGGAAGATCTCTCCTCTTTTTTAAACCATATGAATAACAATACATGGGGGATTCAATTCACCTGTACTTGGAGTAAACAAGAAATAATCTTTTTAGATCTACATATATATATTGAAAATAATTTAATTAAAACGAAAAACCATTTCAAAGCAGTGGAAGCAAACAGCTTTATAGGCAGAGATAGTTGCCATTTTTCCCCGTGGTTAGAAAATGCTCCTAAAGGACAATTCTTGAGGATAAGGAGGAATTGCACTGATATAGAAACATTTAATGCACAGTCTATTAAAATTAAAGAAGATTTCCTAGAAAAGGGATATGAAGAATCTAAATTAGAAAAATCTAGATTAGAAATTAAAGAAAGAGAAAGGAAAGACCTTATAAAGTATAAGGAAAAACAGGAAGATGAAATGGGTAAAATACCCTTTATATGTACTTATAGTTCTGAGAATCATAAAGTTAGAAAAATCGTGTCTAGATATTGGCCTATTCTACTCCAAGACCCCGCTCTAAAAACCTTTTTGCCAGACCAGCCACATTTTATACATAGAGGAATTAACAACCTAAAAGATTCCCTAACATCAAGCTATATAAAAGAAAAACCTAAAAACAATATTACATTTTTCAATTCAGAAAAGGGGTTCTATGGATGCGGACAATGCTTAGCCTGTAAAAGAACTAATAATAAAAAAAGACAAATTAAAAAATTTGTAACTAATGAAGGTGTAGAATACCAAATTAAAGAGTTTATTACATGGCACTCAAAAAATTTAATCTACCTCTTACGATGTCCCTGTGGTTTAAATTACATAGGAAAAACTACCAGACCTTTACACATAAGAATAGAGGAACATGGCCGTAATATAAGTAAAGGATTCGAGAAACAGTGTGTCTCTGCATTATAAAAATTACCATGACTGTGAATTAAAAGGAACTATGTTTTTAGGAATTAAGAAAGTAACTAAAGATTGGAGGGGAGGAGACTTTAATCAAAAATTAAGTAAGATAGAGATGGAATGGATATTCAAATTAAATAGTCTGATTCCAAATGGTTTGAATGCAGACTTTGAAATGTGCCATTTCCTCCTCTAATTTTAAAAATAAAGATTAAATCTGTTCCATACTGTACCAAGATTTTATATTGATATAAAAATAGATTATTTTAATAAAAAAAAACCTTTTTATCAATTTGAATATGGTCTTACGGTAATTATACCTTTTTCTATCTTTCACTTTTTAAGTTACATCACTATATATATTTTTTATCTTTCATCTTCTAAGTTTTATCCCTCTGTAATGGCAAATGTATGGAAATTGTTTTTTATTAATATAGAATTCTAAGAATGAGTCTGAATGAATTAACAATTGCAAGAGAACATACTAAGTTAAATATTACACACAAATAATCTTTTATATCTATGAAAATAAGAATTGTCCGTATAAAACAGATTAATGTGAAAAGAATATGCCAATTTAGTAATGAAACAATTGTTTATATGTCTTTTAATTCATTTTCAATGCCTGTGACTGAGAGATATTGGACTAGATCGCAATAACCACAGTGGAACGCACTGTGGAACGCATGGCCATGAAAACTGCCGAAACCGGAAGTGACGTATCGGCCGAGAAAGAGGAAACAGGAAGAGATCAGAAGGAGGCAGGGTATCTCCGCTACCATGGAGAATACCCGCGAAAATCCAAGCATAAACAGCTGTTTTCACAAACGAAGAAGGGTATTTAAAGCAGGAAAGGAAGTCCAGGAAAACATCACAGAATTTAACCAGCCGAAGAAGCCATCCGGCGAAACGCGTTCTGGAAAGAGAAGTGAGCACTGAAAACTCCATTTTGGATTTTTATTGGACTTTTTCTTTAGCCTTATAAGTGTTTTATTTTTTCATATATATATATTTTTATAGGTATTTTTATAATGTGTAATAATTTTTATAGCTAATAAATGATATATATTTTTTGACACACTTATGGCTTTTTTCCTGCTAATATAAAGAAGGAGTGTGGTCCTTAAACCACATATGCGCAGTGAAGTGAGCCTATAGACTGGCTCTGGGTTTGTGAGTACCTCATTTACTATCTTTAAATACTCATAATAATACCAACTATACTACACTATATACCCCCTCCTGTATCCATATAGGACTGGATTAAAGAAAGGAGAAGAAGGGAGAGGGTCGCCTATACGGATCCTAAAGCGCCTAAATTCTGAACTAGATTTATAGCTCAGAAAATTGTGAGTTGCCATTTGGCCCTTACTTTAAATTTATTTTCATCAATGTACATACAATCTGCACTATGTTATGTATTTTTCTTTGTTTTACCTTAAGGTTAACAAGAAATAATTGATTAACATAGAAGGAAAAATTGGGTAAACTTTTTTCATATTCAATTCTGCACATAAGCGCTACACCGGTACTGCCTACTACTTTCTATCATGAAGTGGTCTGGGTGCCTAGAGTGGTCCTTTAAGTGCAATAAAATATATATTTTTTTAATATAGAATTTCCTTTTAATTTTTATTTATTTATATTGCATTGGTCACAAATGATGTGCAATTAATAACATATATTCTTCTAAAGTATACTATTGACTTCTCTTTTTGCTTTGCTTATTTAAACTGTTCATCCAGGTTAAAATTATGTAAAACAATAAACTATTTGTGAAATATTAACCCCTTAAATACCACATTCATATTCCCATTAAAGGTTACAGTCTGATCCCTAAAGAGCTTGTGTTAGTGTGGCATGCTTATTTTGCAGTTGTTGTTCTATATAGTTATCTACTGTAATCATCAAATTAATGGGTCATAATCTATATCAACTCTTAAAAGACTGCTTTGTTAGAAAAAAAAATATTTTTATCAGAGGTCCTTAAGGGTTTATTCTATTTTAAATGTAACCTTTGTCTTTTTCGTTAATATCGTGTAGTGAAATTCTTTGGCAGCATTATACTTCATTTCCAATGTATTTGTATCCCATGGGCTTAACAGTTGACATATTGCTATGTAAGTTAATGACTATTCATCAGTTTGAATTTCACATTGAAGAAACATGAGAAAATGTCTGCACTTTAGTCAAACTGTAATTTGATTCATTGATTCGTTAAAAAGAAATCAAAATTGACAGTTTTTTTTACATATCCTTCATATGTCTGAATATTACTCTGGGTATCCATGCATTGCTTTCACATCTTGACTAAATCATCCTCCGGGCATTAATCTGGCTGATAATAGGATATTTTTGTTTATTTATTGCTGTAATTCATAAATCGAGACTGCAGATGAAAACATGTAGATTATTTTTATATGATACAAACTATAAAGATGGTGGAAATACAATTATATATAAATTAAAGGAACACTATAGGGTCAGGAATACAAACATGTATTCCCGACCCTATAGTGTTAAAAACACACTTGGGTCCCTTTCCCCCCTTTGCCCTCCTTAAGTAAGTAAAATAACTCACCTTTTTTCCAGTGCTGTGTGGGTCCGCCGGTGCTGCCCCCGCCACCCATCCACCTTCTTTGCTGACATCATCAGAAGTGATGATCTCAGCCAATCACTATGCTTTCCTGCAGAAAGGCATTGGATTAGCTGAAATTGTGAATTGTGATGATCTCAGCCTAAGAGGCAGGGCAGGGGCAGATCCAAACGCCGCCCTAGCCAATCAGCATCACCTAAATGGGGATCATTCAGCATCTCCACGCTCTGCATGGCAGTGTTGCACACTGTGCAGCACTGACCCAGGAAGCACCTCTAGTAGCTATCAGAGGAGTGGCCACTAGAGGAGTTCCTAGGCACACCTAAACACTGCCTGTTATTTCAGATACCAGATTTCGGTTCCTCCCGAACTGCTAAAGGCTGAGTGATTATAGTTCGCAGTTCGAGTGTTGATTTGCAGTATTCAAGTAAATTCTCCAAGCAATCAGACGTATACCCAAACATCAGCCTAACTGGTCGGTTTATATGCAAGTCCCCATGCAAGGGCTTTACCGTGACATATTCCAGGGGCATTCTCAACTGGACCTGAGAGGGGACTATGGCAAAGTACACACTGTAATTACATTGGCTCTCAGGTCCAGGACACTCCCACACAAAACAGGATAAATCCATCCCTTGTGCCTGGGAGATAATTGATACAGGAACTGTACTAAACTCAATTATCTCCAGGCACAGAAACATAAATTTTAACAACCCTAAAGTGCCCCCAAAGCACATATCCCCTGATAGCCCCAATCTGGGGGACCAACATATCCAAATATCACCCAGATCGGTTCAGGGGTCCAGAATTTCCATGGAAGTCATAATTTGACCGACCGCACACGAGGCTCCTGCCCAAAAGAGTTCCATGAAATCAGGCTGTGTGGTCGGTCTCTTTCGGGAGCATAACACAGTAAAGGAGTTTGAGCATGCGTGGGATAGGCATAAGGCTATCCTAACTATAAGATAAGGCTAGGGACTAATGAAAGAATTTAGAAAATTGGGCAGACTAGATGGGCCGAATGGTTCTTATCTGCCGTCACATTCTATGTTTCTATGTTTCTATAAACTACAGTAAAAGTACCGAAATTGGCGGTTCATCGGTATGCTTAGTCTATGTCCTTCGTTCAGGAGCTTTCTCCCATCGAACGCCATTCAATTCTCACACGTCTTACCGAACTTCGATGGAAGTGGAAGTTCTAGTGGTATTCGCGTGTCTGATTTGAGCTCCATGCACTCGACGGCCAAACACCGCTCTATGTCTTCACGGCTAAAGATGCAGATAACGAGGTCAATAAGTTTAATAAGCAGCACACGTTTCCCACGAGTGGTCCAAGAATTCGGGAGTTGGTTCGGTACACGAAAACAATACTCCTTATACGTTCGGTAAGCCCCATATACCGAACCATATAAGTCTAAAGGCACGAACAGAGCATTTTTAAAGTATATTAGCCATGGTCAATTGCAGGGGCCACAGTCCTGAGGCAAGAGGCCGGCCAGCAGGCCCCTTCAAGAACCCGTGGCGAGGTTCAATTTGTCACACTGCCTTTTCTCTGAAATATCTGCAGGGACTGACAATACTCACCAGATCAACTAAAATAAGCTGTAGTTGTTCTGGCGACTATAGTGGTCATTTAAGCAAAAATGAGAGCCAACTGTTTGCAGTTGTAGATAGATAGATACATTATAGTCTTATCCACTGACAGAAATAATTTATTGTGGATGACACTGTACGATAGGACTGAGAGTCCACAACTGCTGGTTCCTATTGGTTGTCTCTTCCAGTTGTAGAGGCATTTGACAGATCATTTGATGTGGTTTGCATTTCATGATTCTCAGCAGTGGTGTATTCTGGTTTTGTGCCGCCCTAGGCATGACAAAACTTGGGCACCCCCTCCAAATTTCTCTTCCTGACAGACACACGCCCTCACTGATACATGCACTGACGTACACTCACTTACAGATACACAGTCATTGTCACACACACTGTTTAACCAACACACACTTTCAACACACACTGAAACATACACATTAACAGACATAAACACTCACTCATTCACAATTACACACACACTCACCTACAGACACACATATACACTAGCTGACAGACATGCATTCACGGACAGACACATACACCCTCACTGACACACGAACTCTCACTCAGTATCAGACACACACACTGAAACACACTTATACTCACTGACAGATACACACTGACAAACATACATACACACTCACTGACAGTCATATATACACTCAGTGTCAGACACACACATTCACTAACAGATAGACTGACAGACATGTACATTCACTGACAGACATACTCTCAGTGTCAGACACGCATACATACACTGACAGACACGCTGAAACATGCATACATTCACTGACAGACACGCATACACACACTGACCGACACGCATACACACATACACACACTGACAGACACACACTCTCAGTGACAGATACACACACACTGACAGACACACATACACTCTCAATGACAGACACACACACTCTTAGTGACAGACACACACACTATCACTAACAGACACACACACGCTCACTAACAGACACACTAACAAAGTGGCAACACACTAACTTATACAAACACACTCACAATTTTTTTTACTCACTTTTTAAGTTGCTGGAGTGTAATGTTCCCCCATTGGGTCCAGTGTGGCTGATTCGGCAGGCGCGGGCAGTTGGGCAGGCAGGTGAACGGAGGAGGCAGGTGGCGAGGGAGCTCAAATCCTCTTGCTCAGCTCCCTTGTGCACCTCTTAGTGATGCCGGGGCCGGAGCTGAGCAGGTAGAGCTCAGGCGACAGTGCTCTCTCACCGCCCACCTCCTCCTGAAGAGATGCCAGTCTCTGGGAGCCCTGAGGTGGCCAGCCAGCCAGCTCTCAGGTCCCCCAGGACAAGAGGCTAGCAAGGTATTTGCCAGGGCATTTGGGGGGGAGGCTTTTTTTGCCACCCCCCTTAAAGTGCCACCCAAGTCAAATGCCTTTTCTGCCTCACAGAAAATACAGCGCTAAATCTCAGGCAGCCATTGTAGCACCGCCAAATGTTTGCCATCACTTTCCCATAAGCTGTATCTGCAATCTACTCATTCACCCTGAGCAAATCCAACACAAATGCCAGCTTTATTGGTAATGAAAGTTTTAGCATGCTGTGCAATTACTGCTTGTATTGCTTTTCATTGCGGTCTTACATTTATTTATCATTGTGTGCATAGAGCTTCCAAATTCAATAAAGCTTGAATAAAAGCAAACAGATGCCATTCTAAGGTAATAACACATTTCTTTTCTGCCCAATCATTACTAGTCCAACTGCAGCATTATTACCTCAGCAGGCTGATACCTACACAATTTTATTTGAAAGAAAATCCTCTGTGCAATGCTTGTAGATGGCTTGTGTGTGCAAAGGACCCATTCACATATCTAGGCATAGTTCATCATAATGTGTTTTCTTTGTATGAACATTATGAGAGAGTTTTTAAACATGGGAAGTATTAACTACTTTGTATAATTAAAATACATATATTTAATGAACAAAATGGCAAAAATATATAATCTTGTCTAAAGAAGAGGAATGGATAGTATTAAATCCAAATAAAAAAGACTGCTGCTCTCAACCTCCACACTCTACCACCAAACCCAGCAATATATCTTTACTAAAAAAAAAGAAGTAGCTTTTGGTAATTCATAAGAAACGTGTTTTACTAACAGTTTTTATTTGTATTGGCATATTATTACAACCAAACTTGTCTACAAGCGCTTAAGTGGTATTGAAATGTGAATATCAGTGAAAGAAATAGCACTGTGACCCTTTGAAGACTAACAATTGTCCTGTTTTTGTCTCTACATTTTTTTCCAGATACTATGCAACAGTTCATCCATTTAAGAAAAGGATATCTGTTACAACATGTGTCTATGTCCTTGGTGGTATCTGGCTTCTTTCCTGTGCCTTGGTAGGACCTGCAATTGTACATACCTATCATATAGAATTCCAGCAGGAAGGTTTTACCATATGTGAAGAATTTTGGGTAGGCAAAGAAACTGAGAGGCTGGCCTATGCTTACAGCACCCTGATAATTACTTACATCCTACCTTTATCGGCAGTATCCTTATCCTATATCTGCATTACTGTCAAGCTGAAGAACAGGGTGGTCCCTGGCCACCCCACCCAGAGTCAGGCTGAATATGACAGGCTCCGCAAAAGAAAAATATTCAGGCTTATTGTCCTGGTGGTAACAGTCTTTGGGATCTGCTGGCTCCCCATTCATGTTTTCAACATTATTCGGGATATTGACATCAATCTTATCAACAAGCATTACTTTCTGCTGATTCAACTTTTCTGCCACTGGTTTGCCATGAGTTCCTCCTGCTGCAACCCTTTCTTATATGCCTGGCTGCATGATCGATTCTGTAGTGAGTTGAAGAAGATGTTTATGTTTAAGCGTAATATCATTCCCACCAACAATTGTGTGGATGTCAATGTGATGCTGTGAGATGAAGCTACCAGGGTTTATGACTGTGATTAAGAACAGCTCCAGGCAGCTGAAAGAGAACAAAATGAAGACACTGGATGTGTAGTCAGTGCAATTTTATTGAAGAATAGGATTCAGTAGATAAAAAACAATCAATCAGAAACAAGTATTGTACTATACGATACAATGAGGAAGATGAAACATTCCAAGATGGACATTAAATTTTTATCACCAGAAATGGATACCTGAATGGACATCAAAATCCACATCTTTTAAAAAAAATAGACTATTTCAATATTTCATATAAAAGGCTCAGTATTATCTCAATAGCGAATAGAATAATTTTAAGTCAAATCGTTTGAAGAGCAATTACAGCATAACTGATTATAAGTCAACTCATTAGAGAAAGTCTTTGTAAATCTTTTAAAAATTAAAGTTGTACTTTAATATCCAAAAAAAGGTTAACACAGTCTTAAGGATGGGATGATTTAGTGGTAGAAAGTGGCAAAGTGTCCTACGAAAAAGGTTTGGCTCAGTATATATTATCTTTTCTGTTTTTGCATATAACAAAACATTGCTTTTCAATATTGCTTGTCTTATTGTAGAGTCATTGGGTCACATTTTATTGTTCTTGCCATCAGTCAGGTGGATAATAACTATAACTTACCGTTACATTCATCTTTACAGTAATAACAATTTCTACATCACAAGAAGACTTTTTACATTCAGTTTGCTAAATTGGTCCATTTTCAGTCTCAAAGTAAACGCAACAATTTTATTCCCTGCCCAATGTGTAAAGGCATAGAGAGATCTGCACTGAATTAGGGCAAGATTGGTCAGTAGGTTGTGCTTAAACCCTTTGATTTCAAGTCTCAGACTCCACCTTGTTGGATGACAGTCATTTGAGTTGCAGTTCAATTGAGATGTCCAACAGAGACCACAAAACAATAAGAGCCAAAGGTCTGAATTTCAGCTACAAAATGTCATTCTTAATAGTATTTTTTTGACTTCAGTTGTTTTTGAATATGGATGCCTGCTATTAGTTGTCTGCCAAAAGAAGGAGAATGGAAGAGAATTGCTGTCAGCTCTTGTATCTTGCTAAAAATGTGTTCCGCAATTTACTGTATACTGCTGGATGTAATTTGAGCTAGATCAGAGAATGCCATTAGGTACATGCTTTTGTGGTTGAGGAACAGAGTGTTAACTTAGAACTTTATGTAACTGAATGTACGTTGTATTGTCCGCCAGCGTCTGTGCCTATTTAGAAAAGACAGGCAGACATTACATGCAAAGCTTGTTACAGCATCACTGTGTAAATTAACACTGTCACTGTATCCACATTAATATGAAGTGCCTAATAAACATAGTATATTGCATTGCATATAAGCATGGTGCGTGATTAAAAAACAACATAGAGATATGGATATTAATTTTATTTAATGATGTAGGCCACACAAAAACTAGACTTGAGATCATAAAAGAAAACTCATAACCGTTGGCAAATTAGTTAAAGTTATGAAGCCAGTTAGAGTCCATTATCAAAATAACCATTTTAGTAATGTCCAGTGTCATTTATTTTGCAGGCAAGTATTAGATATGAGCCACATTAACTATATAAAAGTATATCTGCCTAAGAATTCTAATTTGGGAATGTTCAGAACACATATCACACTAGTTTTATGTTTGCAATTTGCACCGAGTACCAATCTATTTGTGTTCATCAATTGGATACAAGTCTTAATTTTACCTGAAATGTATTACTCCAAAAGATTAATGAGATATTCAAAAGATCTTGTTCTCTTTCACCCTTTCTGATACAGAATTGCAGACATTTTCAACCATCTGTGGATGGTTTATGATACAAGCAATGTAAAAGGACACTTTAGTCACCAGAACAACTACAACTTATTGTATTTGTTCTGGTGAATATCCTCATTCCTTTCAGTTTCAGTAAACACTGCCTTTTCAGAGGAAATGCAATGTTTACATTGCCCCCTAGGCAGGGCTGGATTAACATAGGGGCTGATGGAGCTGCAGCTCCAGGCCCAAGCCCATGGAATAGGCCCATTGATTTAAAAAAAAATGTGTGTGGAGACAGGCAGGGATAGGAAGTTCCAGCATATCCCTCCCTGCAGGGGTGCAGCTACAGAGAGTCCAGACAGCAACTCCCACCCTGCAGAGACAGCCTACAGCTCAGGGAAGTAAGGGATGGGGGGAAAGGCTGCAAGGAGACATACACTGGGACACTAAGGGGCATTGGGAGACATTATGGCAGACACTGAGACACTAAGGGACACTGGGAGACATTATGGCAGACACTGAGACACTAAGGGACACTGGGAGACATTATGGCAGGCACTGAGACACTAAGGGACACTGGGAGACATTATGGCAGGCACTGAGACACTAAGGGACACTGGGAGACATTATGGCAGGCACTGAGACACTAAGGGACATTGGGAGACATTATGGCAGACACTGAGACACTAAGGGACATTGGGAGACATTATGGCAGACACTGAGACACTAAGGGACATTGGGAGATATTATGGCAGACACTGAGACACTAAGGGACATTGGGAGACATTATGGCAGACACTGAGACACTAAGGGACATTGGGAGACATTATGGCAGACACTGAGACACTAAGGGACATTGGGAGACATTATGGCAGACACTGAGACACTAAGGGACATTGGGAGACATTATGGCAGACACTGAGACACTAAGGGACATTGGGAGACATTATGGCAGACACTGAGACACTAAGGGACACTGGGAGACATTATGGCAGACACAGAGACACTAAGGGACATTGGGAGACATTATGGCAGACACTGAGACACTAAGGGACACTGGGAGACATTATGGCAGACACTGAGACACTAAGGGACACTGGGAAACATTATGGCAGACACTGAGACACTAAGGGACATTGGGAGACATTATGGCAGACACTGAGACACTAAGGGACACTGGGAGACATTATGGCAGACACTGAGACACTAAGGGACACTGGGAGACATTATGGCAGACACTGAGACACTAAGGGACACTGGGAGACATTATGGCAGACACTGAGACACTAAGGGACACTGGGAGACATTATGGCAGACACTGAGACACTAAGGGACACTGGGAGACATTATGGCAGATACTGAGGCACTAAGGGACACTGGGAGAAATTGTGGCAGATACTGGGACACTAAGGGACACTGGGAGACATTATGGCAGACACTGAGACACTAAGGGACATTGGGACACTAAGGGACATTGGGACACTAAGGGACATTGGGAGACATTATGGCAGACACTGGGACACTAAGGGACATTGGGAGACATTATGGCAGACACTGAGACACTAAGGGACACTGGGAGACATTATGGCAGACACTGAGACACTAAGGGACATTGGGAGACATTATGGCAGACACTGAGACACTAAGGGACTATGGCAGACACTGGACACTTGGGAGACATTATGGCAGACACTGAGACACTAAGGGACACTGGGAGACATTATGGCAGACACTGAGACACTAAGGGACATTGGGAGACATTATGGCAGACACTGAGACACCAAGGGACACTGGGAGACATGGCAGACACTGAGACACTAAGGGACATTGAGAAACATTATGGCAGACACTGGGACACTAAGGGACATTGGGAGGCATTATGGCAGACACTGAGACACTAAGGGACATTGGGAGACATTATGGCAGACACTGAGACACTAAGAGACATTGGGAAACATTATGGCAGACAATGAGACACTAAGGGACATTGGGAGACATTATGGCAGACACTGAGACACTAAGGGACACTGGGAGACATTATGGCAGACACTGAGACACTAAGGGACATGGGAGACATTATGGCAGACACTGAGACACTAAGGGACATTGGGAGACATTATGGCAGACACTGAGACACTAAGGGACACTGGGAGACATTATGGCAGACACTGAGACACTAAGGGACATTGGGAGACATTATGGCAGACACTGAGACAATAAGGGGCACTGGGAGACATTATGGCGGACACTGAGACACTAAGGGGCACTGGGAGACATTATGGCAGACACTGAGACACTAAGGGGCACTGGGAGACATTATGGCGGACACTGAGACACTAGGGACACTGGGAGACGTATGGCAGACACAGAGACATAAGGGACATTGGGAGACAAGCGAACACTGAGACACTAAGGGGGCACTGGGAGAACATGGCAGACACTGGGAACACTAAGCACTGGGAGATATTATGGCAGACACTGAGACACTAAGGGACATTGGGAGACATTATGGCAGACACTGAGACACTAAGGGACATTGGGAGATATTATGGCAGACACTGAGACACTAAGGGACACTGGGAGACATTATGGCGGACACTGAGACACTAAGGGACACTGGGAGACATTATGGCAGACACTGAGACACTAAGGGACACAGGAGACATTATGGCAGACACTGAGATACTAAGAGACACTGGGAGACATTATGGCAGACAATGAGACACTAAGGGGCACTGGGAGACATTATGGCAGACACTGAGACACTAAGGGACATTGGGAGATATGGCAGACACTGAGACACTAAGGGACACTGGGAGACATTATGGCAGACACTGAGACACTAAGGGACACTGGGAGACATTATGGCAGACACTGAGACACTAAGGGACATTGGGAGACATTATGGCAGACACTGAGACACTAAGGGACACTGGGAGACATTATGGCAGACACTGAGACACTAAGGGGCATTGGGAGATATGGCAGACACTGAGACATTAAGGGACACTGGGAGACATTATGGCAGACACTGAGACACTAAGAGACATTGGGAGACATTATGGCAGACACTGAGACACTAAGGGACACTGGGAGACATTATGGCAGACACTGAGACACTAAGGGACACTGGGAGACATTATGGCAGACACTGGGACACTAAGGGACATTGGGAGACATTATGGCAGACACTGAGACACTAAGGGACACTGGGAGACATTATGGCAGACAATGAGACACTAAGGGACATTGGGAGATATTATGGCAGACAATGAGACACTAAGGGACACTGGGAGACATTATAGCAGACACTGAGACACTAAGGGACACTGGGAAACATTATGGCAGACAATGAGACACTAAGGGACATTGGGAGACATTATGGCAGACACTGAGACACTAAGGGACATTGGGAGACATTATGGCAGACGCTGAGACACTAAGGGACATTGGGAGACATTATGGCAGACACTGAGACACTAAGGGACATTGGGAGACATTATGGCAGACACTGAGACACTAAGGGACATTGGGAGATATTATGACACAGACACATGGGGACACAGTGTCCCCATGTCTCCCAGCCAGTGTCCCTGGTGTCTCAGTGCCCCCTAGTCTCCCAGTCTCACTGTCCCCATGTCTCCTAGTGCCTCCATGTCTCTCATTGCCTCAAGTGTCACAATGTCCCCATGTCTCCAAGCTAGTGTCCCTAGTGTCTGTGGTCCTGGTGTCTCAGTGCCCCCTAGTCTCCCAGTCTCTCACTGTCCCCATGTCTCCTAGTGCCTCCATGTCTCTCATTGCCTCAAGTGTCACAATGTCCCCATGTCTCCAAGCTAGTGTCCCTAGTGTCTGTGGTCCTGGTGTCTCAGTGTCCCCATGTCTCCCAGTGCCCCCATGTCTCAATGTCCCTATGTCCCCCAGCCAGTGTCTCTTGTGTCTTTGTCCCTGGTGTCTGTGTCCCCATGTCTTCAAGTGTCCCCTATTTTCCCATTGTCCCCATGTGTCCCAGCCAGAGTCCCCTAGTCTCCCAGTGTCACTTGTGTCTCCGTGTCCCTAGGTCTCACCGTGTCCCGAGGTCTCCCCATCTTCCTAATGTCCTAGTGACATGGGGACCCTGGGATACATAGGGACACACGGTTAGACATGGGGCATTGAGACACTGTGATACATAGGATCACTGGGAGACCTGGGGACATGACACTGGGAGACATGGGGCACTGAGACACTGATACATAGGAACACTGAGACCTGGAGTAATCGACACATGGGGGCACTGAGTCATGAGGACACTGGGAGACATAGGAGCACTGGGAGGAATCCATCTATACAGCAGAATCAAACTAAGTAGTTTTTTGGTGATTTTACAGCATTTTCTCTTATGTCACTCCTTTTTTTCCAAGAAAGGTGGCAAACCTAACTACTTTTCACATACTCTTACTTAAGTATGGAAACTTAAGTGGGATGTATGGGAACAAACGTGTGTGGACTGGCTGACAATGAATATAGTTAAAGGGACACTATAGTCACCAGAACAACTACAGCTTATTGAATTTGTTCTGGTGAGTAGAATCATTACTGTCAGGCTTTTTGCTGTAAACACAGAGAACATGCAGTCTTTACATTACATCCTAGTGATAACTTCACTGGCCACTCCTTAGATGACTGTTAGAGATCCTTACTGGGTCATGGTTGCCTAAAATGCATCCAAACATTCAGTGTCTCCTCCCTCTGCATGCAGACACTGAACTTTCCTCATAGAGATTCATTAATTAAATTCATCTATATAAGGAGATGCTGATTGGCCAGGGCTGCGTTTGAATCATGCTGGCTCTGACCCTGATCTGCCTCTTTGTCAGTCTCAGCCAATCCTATAGGGAAGCACTGTGCTTGGATCAGGCCACCACTTCTAATGATGTCAGCAGACTGCTTGTTTTATGAGTCTAACAGCATGCAGAGTTACAGCTTTGGGCTTGAATATAGTAAGATTTTGCTATATTTATGGAGGCATGAGGGGCCCAGGGGGCTAGATGGTGGTGTTAACACTATAGGGTCATGAATTCATGTTTGTGTTCCTGACCCTATAGTGATCCTTTAAGGTAATGCTGACTTTGGTCTCTCTAACACTGTGACATGTTCCCTTTCTTCTACACTCACTACATACAGCTTTTCTCTGTCCCAGACCATATACCAGGAGCTTCTGCCTGCTAGTAAGAAGGTAAGTGGACCAGCGAGTGCTAGGGGACAGTCCTTAGAAAGCGTTGAGTGAGCGCATCATTAGTTGCATTTATGCCAAGCTCAGGGTGCTGTGTGCATAGTATGCCCTTAGTTGGCCAGCTGCATGATTGGCAGGCAGCCTGACATGCATTCATGCCAGGCTGGCCTTCTAATTCTTTGAGCAGACATGTCCTCTTTTTGGGCATGTTCGCCCCTTTTGGCAGGCTACGTGATTTGTGTCAGTGGCACACCCTTTTACCATGCCCATTGACTTCCTGCCTGACTGGACACTGCTGTTAGGGGTTATGGATTTACTTGAAAGATGAAAAGATAAATTAGAGAGAGATTAGCCTTTTCTTACAGCTGCTGTTTTCTTTCTCTACAGCACCATCTCCATCAGATACATGATGCTTGGGAGTGTTTTACTGTTTTTGGTCGATATGATTCTGTAATTAGGCCCGTCATAATTGTCAGCACCAGGCCCACTGGGCTCTTAATCTGGCCCTGAAAGGGAACCTATAGCAAATATAAATATAGTTTTTTGTGACCATAGGTTCCCTTCTGTCCACTCACTTTGCTATTAAAAAAATTCAAGGGACGCTCCGGGACACATCTAAAGTAATTTAACTTGCTGGAGTGCTTTATTTGCGAAGAGTATCTGTTTTTTTCCATTTTATAAAAAGTGCAGATTTCAATAGAAATTGGCGCTTTTATAAATTAACCTGATTGTCAATCAAACAACCGCTCATTTTACTTCCTGGTTTGGTTAGCTCAATGTAGTTGACCTCAAAAGGCAGCAATTGCCCAGAGCACCTATCTTGCAAAGCCTTCTGATTGAGTTTCAGAAAGTCTGGGTGGGGTTAGAAGGACAGGGCTTGTAAAGGCTGCAGACAAGAGATCTGCAGCTTTTGCAAGCTGTTTTCAAATATATCCCCAAATGAAAAGAATACATCATTAAATGCATGGATGTTTTCATTGTGGGTATATCGACTAAGGTGATTTATTTTGGGGGCTGGGAATTTTACAGCTTAATATAGTTGTTCTGGTGTGTATAGCATGTCTCTACAGGCCTTTTAATGTAAACACTGTCTTTTCAGAGAAAATGCAATTTTTACATTGCTGCCGAGGGACACCCAGTGGCAGTCACTCAGACGGTCACTAGAGGAGCTTCCTGGAAGTGATGCACAATGTGCGGCACTGTAAGTCAGCGTCTCCACCATAGGCATGCGCTCGGGGTGTACCGGGTGTGCCTGGGCACACCCTAATCCCGCGGCACGCCTATGTATATTGAGACCGGCAGGGGAGATCTCAGGATCTCCCCTGTTGGCTCATGCAGAGACGGCACTATCCGAGCGCCGGCTCTGCTCTCAGCCTCCCTCTCCACTGACCCACATGCAGGGAGGGAGGCAGGAGAGGACCGGAGGAGCCATTGCCGGCAGCTCTGCCGGGTTCCTCTCGCGAGATATCAGCGTTGCCATGGCAACGTTCAAATCTCGCAAGAGTGAACTCTAGCCCCACAGGGGCTAGAGTTCACTCTCCACTGAACCACCAGGGATGGAATCAGCAGCAACAAGGATCCCCCCTCCCTACAAAAGGTAAGTAGGGAGGGGGGATAGCAAGTAATGTACCCCCACCTCCACCCCCACAATCACCCACACACATACAGCACACACACATACACAGCACCAACACGCATACAGCACACACACACACATACAGCACCCACAGACATACAGCACCCACACACATAGAGCACCCACAGACATACAGCACCCACACACATACAACACTCACACACATACAACACCGACACACATAAAACACCCACACACATACACAGCACCTACACACATACACAGCACCTACACACATACACAGCACCCACACACATACACAGCACCCACACACATACAGCACCCACAGACATACACAGCACCCCACACAGCACACACACACAGACATACACAGCACCACACACATACAGCACCCACACACATACAGCACCCACAGACATACACAGCACCACACACATACAGCACCCACAGACATACACAGCACCTACACACATACAGCACCCACAGACATATACAGCACCATACACACATACAGCACCACACATACAGCACCACACACATACAGCACCCACACACATACAGCACCACACACATACAGCACCACACACATACACAGCACCACACACATACACAGCACCCACACAGATACAGCACACAACACACATACAGCACCCACACACATACAGCACCCACAGACATACACAGCACCCACACACATACACAGCACCTACACACATACAGCAACCACACACATACACAGCACCAACACACATACAGCACCCACAGACATACACAGCACCAACACACATACAGCACCCTCACAAACACACACAGCACCCTCACATACAGCACCCTCACACACAGAACACAAACAGCACCCTCACATACACAGCACACTAACAGTACCCTCACAAACAGGACCCTAACAAACACACACACAGCACACTACCAGTACCCTCATACACAAACAGCACTCTCACACACAGTACATTAACAGCACCCTCACAAGCGCACACACAAACAGCACCCTCATACACAGTACATTAACAGCACCCTCACAAGTGCGCACACACAAACACCCTCACCCACATAGCACACTACCAGCACCGTCACACACACATCACACTAACAGCACCCTCACACAGCATACACAGCAGTGTGTGTATGTGTGTATATATGTGTATGTGTGTATATATATATATATATATATATATATATATATATATATATACACACATATATATACATACATACATATATATATGCGGCGTGTGCTTGTGCTTTAGGGTGCACACCCTAATGCAATAGGCTGCGCACACCTATGGTCTCCACGCTGTACATGGAGGAGCTGACCGTTCCTCATATCAGTGCATTGATTCAATGTATCTCTATGCCGACATGCTGATTTGCGCAGCCCAGGTTTTTGCCAACTTATCTTCAATATGCCAAGCGCCACACTCCTCCAATCAAAGGCTGCTATACCTCTAGTGGTGCATGTCATGAAATGGCAGGACCACTGCACCCAAACCACTTCACTGAAATTAACTGGTCACGGTGACTTTAGTGATTCGTTAAAAACTGAATTTTTTGAATTTTTTTAAAATGAGTTTTTCTATTCTAATTATGTATGCGGGTTCTAGTGTATGTGTGAATAGATATGTGAGATATGTGTGAGAATAATGTAACCAATGTGCTAAAGCATTGAGCCTGTAGCATATCTCCTGGGTCCCTGTTCTAATAGAATCAATAGGCGTTTGATATACTGTATTTATCTTACTTGTAAACATGCTGGGTTTTGTTTTTACCCTGATTAGTTAAAGCGGCACTGTCATAGCAGAATCCCGTTTTTTTTTAACCCCCCTCCCGACTCCACTACATCTAACTGACCCCTTAGTCATCCACAAATGCCCCCATATTACCTATTTTTTACCTTTATTTTCTGCCCCGATCTATATTCTGGGCGCCGCCATCTTTGTGTGGGTAGATGAAGTCCCTGTTGGACAAGTCATCTGCCCACACTAGATAGCGCTGTGAGATTCCCGCACATGCCCAGTTAAACACAAGAATGTGGGGGGGGGACTTTGTCATTTAGGGCCCCCGCCACACAGGGATGGGGCCGGGGGGAAGATAGTAGGTCCCCCCCCCCACATTCTTGGTTAGGGCCCCCACCCTCCGAACCTGGGTTGGGCCGGGGGGGAGGACAGTAAGTGTCCCCCCCCCATTATTGTTATTTAGGGCCCCCACCCGCCGTGCAGGGGTGGGGGCTTGGTCGTTGACAAACTTTCCCCCCCTCATCATCCTTTAGGGTACTAGGGTTTTTTTTTTAACCACTGGCTGCTCACTGTTTACTAGACATGCCCCTACTCGCGGTATAGCGAGTAGGGGCTGCATTTACTTATACTAAGTAATCTTTAATATTAGTAAATGTGGCTGAAAGATGAATTTAGGTCTTTCAGCCTTTTGGTAGATAGCTCCCTGATACCGTGGAGATTAGGGAGTTATCTACTAAGCAGCTGCAAGATGCAGCCGCGGCAATGAATAGGATTGGAGTTTCATTCATTCAAATGAAATTCCGATACGAACAAAGTCCCAAATTGCCTTCTAACACGAATGGAGAAACTGTTCTCATTCTGTTAGGACGCAATTCGGCAGTTTTGTCGGCGTTCTGTCTAAGTGACAGGACGTTCGGCAATACTGACAGGAAGCATCGTGGGAACAGGGAGGAAAGCTAAGGATTGTGGGAAAATTTCTCTGTCCACCGGAAACAAAGCACACTTTGCTCCTCCGCTGGTCAGGCGTAGGAAACCTCCAGAAGAGAAATAGTCCCTACTTTGTCTTATGTTTTAAAGAAAACTAGAGCAGACAGGAAGAAATGAAGAACAGATCCTGACAGGGGGAGAGAAGAGGAATCGATTGGGGAAAGGTAAGTTTGGCATGACAGTGCCGCTTTAAATGCAAGACTGGCTATGTGCAAAAATACATTCTGCTTGCTAGAATATTTGACATTATGTAGCCAAGAAAGTGTATCAATTCTGAATAAGGAATGTTGTGCTGGAACCTCTCACCCTCAGTGGTTTCCCTTGATTCGGTACAGAGAATATAAAGAAAATTACTCACCGTTCCTGACTTAGATAAGGCTAATAAGAAATTGGAAGCTGCTTTTGTTATAGATCAGAATTATCGGAGTCAAAAAGAGAAGCCACCTTTTTATAAACACCCTAAAAATCGTTTGCCGTCACTTTAGGGTTCATCCAACCAAAACTGGATTTTAATAACACACAGTTTTTAATTGCAGTAACTCTTCCCCTGTAAACCTACCTGCGATTCTCCAGGCAGCCAGACTGGATTCCCATTAAGTAGAGCAGACACCTGTCTATAGGTACATGTCCTGTAGGAGGCGCCAGTTTTCAGCATTTATAAAATGGCCTTTTGGGTTTAAGTGGACTGGTGGGGTGAGATAAGTACCACAAGCCTTCTCAGTAGCCCAGTTATTCTCCCTTATAGCAGAGCTGCAGGATAGAGGTATAAAGCTCAGTGCTGTCCCAGCCTCCAGTGTCTGTGTGTGAGGCTGGACAGGAAGTGGAAGAGATCACTTCCCATCTGCCACTAACAGCCTCTCACACAGGAAGTGGATTGCAGGAGGAGCAGGGGAAGTTTGAGTGATGCATACTGCACAGTGCCGCATTAACCCCTCCCAAAAGCTATGCTAATCTGTTCTGTAGCCCAAAATGTAAGCACTCAAAACTTAAACCCGAAACAATTTTACTGTCAGGGAAACCCAGACTTTTGTATGATTTACGGTTCCAGATTAGCGTTTTTAGGTTACAGGCCCAGAAAAATCATGGAACACACAGACAGTCGGTATAAAGATGATTCTGAGTCTTTATTGGGAGAACAAGGTTGTTTATGCAGATTAGACCAAAAAAAAGTTAGAAATAATATGTTATTAACAAACACCGGTATATACATACACAGTTGTCAAATTGGAATTTATGTATCTAGATGTTTTTATACCTGCAATGTCCTGTTAACAAAACTCATTAAACTTAATTTACCTGTCTTTTGAGGCGAAGGGGGTGGACGCAGGTGGTACCTTAGAATTCTGTGCCTAAATACCTTTGGCCATTGACGAGTGAAAATGTAACCCTGGTGAGTCTAAATTTATCTTTGGTGAGAATGCTATAACTGGAAGTGGTGAATAACAAGGCTTGGGTAGTAGCTACAAAAAGTAACTACACCCTCTGAATTTCATGGTTTTATATCTCAGAACATTATAACAATCTTCCTTAGCAGGTCTTAAAAATCAGGTACCTCCGATGAAATACAACACATGACATGTTACACCGTGTCATGATTTATTAACAAAAATAAAACCTACAGTTTACTTAGGTTTACACACATGGCTTCTCTATTTTGGCTTTGTTTTGGTTAAATAAATTACGACAAGGTGTAATATGTTATGGGCTGTTGTTCATCAGAGGTTGTATTTACCTACTTTACAATTTAAGACCTGCTAACGATGATTGTTATTAGGTCCTGATATGTACAACCATAGACATGTCTTTTCCCCATGGCTATATATATATATACAGTTGTGCTAAAAAGTTTGCATACCCTTGTTTGAGAATTGGTCAAATATGTACTGTTTTTAAAGAAAATGTGAGTGAGCAGAGCAGGCAAAACACATTTCTTTTATTTCTTCTAAGATTCATATTCAATTGTAGGTTATAACAGAATGGCACAATCATAAAACATAATATGGCAACAAAGAAACACATGCCAGGCTGGAAAGAGAGGGAGAGGACCTGCTGCCAGCCAGAGGTACAACATTGAGTCTCCTAGGGCCCTCTTCCTGTTCCACCAGACCACCCAGGAGTGTTATGCCCCCCTCGATGGCCACAGGTAAAGGGGCCATTAAGAGGCAGGGAAGGGGTAATAAAATCTAAATTCAATTTTATTTTTTTTTAAATAAATAATGTTTACTGTCCACAGAATACAGTTCCTCTCCTACCATACACATTTATACTCACAGGCGGCATCCACTTTACACATACAGTATCCACCACACAAATATGCACACTGCATCCACTATACATACACACTGCATCCATTATACATTCACACACACTGCATCCATGACACACACATATGCACCGCATCCTTTACACACACACACACACACACACACACAGCATCCATTATACATTCACACACACTGCATCCACGACACACACACATATACCCCGCATCCTTTACACACACACACACACACAGCATCCACTACACATACACACATACACCGCATACTTTACACACACACACACACACACACACTGCAATTCTTTGTGGTGAACCTGGTCTCGGGGTGGGCCCCTGTGGGTGTTCTCAGTCGAGAACCTCTCTGTCTACTTTGGTCCAATATAGACCTTAAGTAGAAAGGAATTAGAACTTTTTCTATTTATAACCAAATAATTAGAGATATTTACACAACCTTTTATAATTTAAAGATCAGAGCTGGGTTTACAAATTCCCTCTTGCATAATATGCCATTAGAAACTATTGAACTAGCTATAGGTGACATTAGTTTGTTAAAAAACAGCATCAACACTCTAAAAGATCTAGCACCAGAGGGGTTTTGTTACCTTTTGATTTGCTCCAGACAAGTTTTGATTTATCGTCCAGAGGGGTTTTCAGTTATCTTAGATTGAAACATTTCATTAAAAAAAAAAAACATTGTAACGGATAACCCTGTAATCGAATTTTTTGATAAGCACCATAAACATAAGATCACCTCTAGCGTTTCTAATTTTTTCACCCTGTTACAACCGCAAGAAAAAATGTCTCCATTGATTAAATGGGAAAAGGAGATGAATGTTTTACTGCAATATGAAGAATGGTTGAAGGGTTTGATGATTGTTAGGAAGAATGTTCACAGCATGACTCTAATAGAAACTCAGTACAAAATAACTTTAAGCTGGTACTTAGTCCCAGTTAGACTGCACAAACTTTAATCCAATACTTCACAAATGTGTTGGACATGCGAATCAAACGTGGGTTCCTTCTTACATATCTGGTGGGGCTGAGTTAAAAAAATATATAAAGCCCCTACAGAATTTTCTTTAGTCTCTACTGAGAATTTAGTTTGTTCTAACTCCTCAGATCTTTCTTTTTAATATTTTGTTACCTGGAATTCATACCCAGAACTGTCTAATTGTTCACATAATGTTAGCAGTTAAAATTTGTATTGCACGAAAATGGAAATCTAAGAGTGGTTTAGGTTGGACAGAAATATTGCAACAATTAGATTACCAACATAGAATGGAGGCCTCTTTTCATTTAGACCAATCTCAATACGTTGTGATAAGGTGAATGGGGTGGTCTGTGAGGGAGTTTATATTTCGACTGAATTGTTCAGAGAGGCATATGATCTTTAACCCCAGGGGGAGTGTGTGTGTCTGTGTGTATATAACCGAAATGAATATTTATTTATGGGCCCCTGGGGTGGAGCACTGGCCCACCCTGCGCTCCACTCCGCTGTTTATTGTTTTGTTCCGGGGAGACTAGGTCCAGACCAGGGTTTGGACTGTCTCAACCCACTGCTCAGCTGCAGGTAATCAGCTGCAGCAGTGGGAATATCCCCTCCCTGCTAGGCAGGTAGGGAAGAATGTTTGTTTCTCTCTGGAAGGCTGGAAGCAGCAGACTGGCTAAACACTGGAGTGCAGAGAGCTGACAAAGACACTAGGTTGGTGAAACCAATATTGTTTTGTTATAGTTTAACCCCTGAGAGATAGGGAATCTGATGTTAGTTATTGGTCCGACAAGCTAGGTTTTTGTTTATAGGGATTTGTGTTACATTATTGTTGTTTCCATTTGCCGCTGTCTCTGTAGTGAAGCTCAACAATAAAGTGCCTGGAATTAAGTTACTTTTAAAGACTGTGCATATTTGTACCCAAAAGAACCGTGCTAACTGCAGACAAGGATCACAACGTCAAATATCTGAAGCTTTGGGCTCCCTGGAAACAATTCAAGGAGAACAATACAAGTTTATTCTAGATGGGAACCTTATGTCATATCCTACCAACCCGCCCTCTTGATAATGACCTTGTGCAGGGCTGCATTAACATAGGGGCTGATGGAGCTGCAGCTCCAGGCCTATGCCCATGGAATAGGCCCATTGTTAAAAAAAATATATATATAAATCTTGCTAAAGTATGAAAACTTAAGAGGGATGTAGGGGGACAAAACTTGTGTGGACTGACTGACAATGAAATTAGTTTAGCTAAAGCTGACTGTGCACTATGCGAATGTTCTTGCTGCTTCAGTCTCTCTAACACTGAGGCATTTCCCTTTCTTTTACACTCATTAGTTATATCTTTTCTCTGTCCCAGACTGTGTAACATGAGCTTCTGCCTCCTAGTAAGAAGGTAAGGAGAGGACTGGGCAAATGAGTGCTAGTGGACAGTCCGTGGCCCTCTCGTGTCAGTGGCACACTCTTTTACCCTGCCCACCAACATTCTGCTTTACCAGACACTGCTGTTAGGGGGTTTGTTTTTCAAGTTGTTACTTATATATAAGATGTTTAAAGCCTACTTGAAAAGTACTATATTGTTAAGGTAAATGTACTGTATGCCTCCTTTGCTTGACTCAATAAAAAATAAATATATATAAAAAAATGTTTTATAATCTTTATTTGTCACCACACCCAGAGGTTTGCATTGAATACCTTTTTGTTGCTATGGGATCTGGTACATTCTCAATCATTAACTTTCAATGCTTAGCAGGAAAACTTTATGTATATATACATCATATATATAGACATACACAGATTAATTAAAACCACCTGCCTAATATTGTGTAGATCCCCCAACCCCCACCGCCAAAACAACTCTGATACATCGATGCATGGACTCCACAAGACCTCTGAACGTGTCCTGTGGTATCTGGCACCAAGACATTAACAGCAGATCATTTAAGTCCTGGACGTTGCAAGGTGGGGCCTTGATGTGGGGCTTTGTTCTTTCAGATGGCCTCCAAATTCCAACAGATGCTCAATCGAATTGAGATTTTTGTCTTTGTTGTGTTCCTCATACCATTCCTGTACTATTTTTTTCACTGCTGCAGGGTGAATTATCCTGCTGAAAGAGGTCACTGCCATCAGGAAACACCCTTGCCATGAAGCGGTTACATGGGCTAGGTAGGTGGTATGTGTCAAAGTAACATCCACATGAAACGGCGGCCATCTTGTTTGCAGGAAAGGAGGCAGCGGGACTTGGCCGTCGAGTGTCTGGAACTAAAATCGGACACTCGACTTCACGAACCACCGCTGAAACATACGAACGCCTGCTTCAATTAGTTGCCGAACAGCCAGGAGAGCGCCATTCGGTAGTTTGCTTCATACGAACAAGGGGAGCAATCGCTCCTATGAGCCAGTAGGATCCAATCGTGACTTTATTCGTTTTTATGCCATTTTCTGAATTGACCGACCGCACATGCTGAATTGGTGGAACTGTTTTGGGCAGGAGCCTCGTGTGTGGTCGGTAAATTATGACTTCCACACTTTTTGAGAACCCCTGAACCGATCTGGGTGAAATTTGAATATGTTGGTCTCCCAGATCGGGGCTATCGTGGGATATGTAATTTGTGGGGATACCTGTTGTTTAAAATGGTGTTCTAATTTTGGGGGAAATTGTGTGCCCTCTGCCTGGAGATAATTGGGTTATTCCTTACCTTATCTCAATATCTCCCAGGCAAAGAGAGGGAGTGTGTTACTGTAAAAATGTACTCTGATTGGTTATTTCTTTTGTGTACTGTGGGAGGTCCTCTGGCAGAAGGATTCTCATAAAAGCCCATGTGGCATCAATAAAAATGATTCCTGTTACACCCTTCATGAAGTCTAGGCTCTTGCTTGGGGAATATTCTACTTGCTGGGGAGAATCGTCTTAGAAGCTGCATTCATCTACACTATTCCTCTACACCCTAATTGCAGTTATAATCACTTATGCTTAGCTATTGGGAGAGGAATATAAGACTGCAGTACCATAACCACTGAAGGTCTTAACACAGCAGTTGACAGGGGTCATCATGCGCTAAGCAGCCCCATACTCAGCAAACTATGATGCACTGTGTGTTCTCACACCTTTCTATAATGGCATAGCATTACAGTTTTCAGCAATTTGAGCTACAGTAGCTCTTCTGTGTGATCGGACAAGATGGCCTAGTCTTCGCTCCCCACGTGCATCAATGAGCCTTCAGCGCCCATTAAGCTGTTGTCCTTTCTTGCACCACTTTTGGTAGGCACTAACCACTGCACACCGGGAACACCCAACAAGACTTGTCATGTAGCCATCACTATTTGGCCCTTTTCAAAGTCACTCAAATCATTTTGCTTGCCCACTTTTCCTGCTTACAACACATGAAATTCAAGAACTGACTGTTCACTTGCTGCCTAATATATCCCACCCCTTGCAAGGTGGCATAGCAACGATATAATCAGTGTTATCCACTTCACCTGTCAGTGGTTTTAATGTTGTGGCTGACCACATTATGTACCCTGCTTTTAGCATGATCATATAGAAGACATGCTCCAAATATTGCTCCTACCCAGGGGAATGTTGGCAAAGGTGTCACCTGAGCCATCAGCATACAGGGTAATGGGTGCTGTCTCAGAACACAATTCTTCCACTGGCTAAAAACAGCAGGAGGTGTGTTTGGATGTCTATTGGCAGGAGGAAGGCAGCAGGCAGAACTTGTGCAAGATCTTTGCTAGCCCAGCAATGTCTGGGTTTGTACTTGGGTTGCTGACCCACTTGTATATTTCCATAATGTGATGCAGTATCCTGGGCCGCACTTTTCTGTCAGACTATGTTGAGTATGTATGATGGCCCTTCAGGGGTTTAAATGTGGCTGCAGACTGTACTAAAGACTTTTATAACACAAACTAGTTGACATTGGTGGCAAAACATTTGCCTTTCTTAGGTGAGCACGGATCCCTCGTGCTACATGTGTCATATTGATGGAGGTTGCTAGGATATAATGATGTCAGACCTCGAAAATCTAGCTACATGTGGATGACCTAACATACAAAATGAAGCCCTGTGCTTAAAACTCCTACTTCTCCTGGTTGGCAGCAATGACCATAGTATCAGCCCCAAAAGGGATTTAGCATAGTGTGCAATTAACATGTGCAGGACCATCCACAGAGAGCCATATATATTAAAATGCTATTTGTTTGTATTTGCCCCATCTGGAAATTTTAAACGCCAGCCCTCCCTGCCACCATTATATCTTGCTAGAATATTTTCTAGATATATTTTCTTTTACATGTAGTGACTGTTACTGTAACTCCTACAGCCCTTTCCCCCAAGAGCACTGCAGCAATCATTGCAGCTTTATACATAGAAACATAGAATGTGACGGCAGATAATAACCATTATAAACAGAAGATAAAGAAATCCTTCCGGAGGAATTGCAAATATTTAACCAGGGTGGATCCAAGTTCATTAGAAAGCTGACATTGTGGCAAGCCTGTATTCCTTGAGTTAAAAAAAAAAAAACTGATGGCAGAAGTGTTTATTTTGCAGATAATTATTAAACTGCGGTAATGTAATAACATCACTCGCCAGTAGAAATGTATAATGTATGTTGAAGGTCTCTTACGTCCCAGGTCAGCCACAAGGTACACCACAATGACACAGATTTTAATGGGCCAGGTATCTTCTGAAGGTCTGTAAGTGTTAAGGGATTGGAGGTCTTGGCTGGTTGTTTGGTTGCCGCCTACTGATAGGAGAGTGTGTTATTGGAGTGATGCATAATGATGGCCCCGAGCAAGAGAGTAACAATAGCTCTCAATTCGTTTTGGTTTTAGTAACAAGTAATAACTTGTATTGCTCATGTAATCAATCAAGGTTAATTGTGACAGCTGTAAATGACACAGAGTTAACAGTGTTCATGAGAGACAGTTACCCTGACTGCTTTCTTACATCCAATGTCGCTCTGAATTTGGTGTGGCTCCCAGCCTAGCTTGCAAGGATGAATAAACCCTAACCCTAAGGTGTCCTAAATTATGGGCACTCAATGCTGGCCCACGATCTCACTGCAGGGCTATCTGCTCTATATCTATGGCTGAATAGACAGCAGAGTAAAAAGACCACACAATATTCAAGAGGTGTAAGTGGCAAAAAAATAATATGATAAAATAATTCTCTGTCTTGTCAGAAAGGAAGACATCAAGGGCAAAAAATTGATTTAACCCCTTAAGGACACATGACATGTCTGACATGTCCTGATTCCCTTTTATTCCTGAAGTTTAGTCCTTAACGGGTTAAACAAATTACACAAAAAAGAAACCATATTTTAATGATGACAAGAGTTTAAAAAGTGTATATTAAAGAACAATAGCATCCATATAGTACAGCCCCTGTACCTTCAAACTATCTGTACAGCCTCCATCACCATCCACTCTCCCCACTCTCTATACAGCCTCTCTTACATCCCCACTTCCCCACTCTCTATACAGCTTCAGTCACCATCCACTCTCCCCACTCTCTATACAGCCTCTCTTACACCCCCACTTCCCCACTCTCTATACTGCTTCAGTCACCATCCACTCTCCCCCACTCTCTATACAGCCTCTCTTACACCCCCACTTCCCCACTCTCTATACAGCTTCAGTCACCATCCACTCTCCCCACTCTCTATACAGCCTCTCTTACATCCCCACTTCCCCACTCTCTATACAGCTTCAGTCACCATCCACTCTCCCCACTCTCTATACAGCCTCTCTTACATCCCCACTCTCCCCACTCTCTATATAGCCTCTGTCACCATCCCCTCTTTACCACTCTGTTTACAGCCTCCATCACCATCACCTCTCCCCACTCTCTAACATAGAAACATAGAATGTGACGGCAGATAAGAACCATTCGGCCCATCTAGTCTGCCCAATTTCCTAAATACTTTCATTAGTCCCTAGCCTTATCTTAGAGTTAGGATAGCCTTATGCCTATCCCACGCATACTTAAACTCCTTTACTGTGTTAACCTCTACCACTTCAGCTGGAAGGCTATTCCATGCATCCACTACCCTCTCAGTAAAGTAATACTTCCTGATATTATTTTTAAACCTTTGTCCCTCTAATTTAAAACTATGTCCTCTTGTTGTGGTAGTTTTTCTTCTTTTAAATATAGTCTCATCCTTTACTGTGTTGATTCCCTTTATATATTTAAATGTTTCTATCATATCCCCCCTGTCTCGTCTTTCCTCCAAGCTATACATGTTAAGATCCTTTAACCTTTCCTGGTAAGTTTTATCCCGCAATCCATGAACCAGTTTAGTAGCCCTTCTCTGAACCCTCTCTAAGGTATCAATATCCTTCTGAAGATACGGTCTCCAGTACTGTGTACAATACTCCAAGTGAGGTCTCACCAGTGTTCTGTACAATGGCATGAGCACTTCCCTCTTTCTACTGCTAATACCTCTCCCTATACAACCAAGCATTCTGCTAGCATTTCCTGCTGCTCTATTACATTGTCTGCCTACCTTTAAGTCATCAGAAATAATCACCCCTAAATCCCTTTCCTCAGATGTTGAGGTTAGGACTCTATCAAATATTCTGTACTCTGCCCTTGGGTTTTTACGTCCAAGATGCATTATTTTGCACTTATCCACATTAAATGTCAGTTGCCACAATTCTGACCATTTTTCTAGTTTACCTAAATCATTTGCCATTTGGCTTATCCCTCCTGGAACATCAACCCTGTTACATATCTTGGTATCATCAGCAAAAAGACATACCTTACCATCAAGACCTTCTGCAATATCACTAATAAAAATATTAAAGAGAATGGGTCCAAGTACAGATCCCTGAGGTACCCCACTGGTGACAAGTCCAAGCTTTGAATATATTCCATTAACTACAACCCTCTGTTGCCTGTCACTCAGCCACTGCCTTACCCATTCAGCAATATTGGAATCCAAACTTAAAGATTGCAGTTTATTGATAAGCCTTCTATGTGCAACAGTGTCAAAAGCCTTACTGAAATCTAGGTAAGCAATGTCTACTGCACCACCCTGATCTATAATTTTGGTTACCCAATCAAAAAAATCAATAAGATTAGTTTGGCATGATCTCCCTGAAGTAAACCCATGTTGTCTCTGATCTTGAAATCCATGTGTTTTTAGATGTTCATCAATCCTATCCTTTAACATGGTTTCCATCACTTTCCCCACTACTGAAGTAAGGCTTACTGGCCTATAGTTGCCCGACTCCTCCCTATTACCTTTCTTGTAAATGGGCACAACATTCGCTAACTTCCAATCTTCTGGGACTACTCCTGTTAACAATGATTGGTTAAATAAATCTGTTTATGATTTTGCTAGTACACCACTAAGCTCTTTTAATAGCTTTGGGTGTATTCCATCAGGTCCCATTGACTTATTTGTCTTTACTTTTGACAGTTGAAATAGAACCTCTTCCTCAGTACACTCACGTGTAATAAATGACTCATTTATCCTTTTTCTCAACTGAGGTCACTTTCCTTCATTTTCATCTGTAAATACAGAACAAAAATATTCATTGAGGCAGTCAGCTACACCTTTATCCTCTTCTACATACCTTCCTTCTTTTGTTTTTAATCTAACTAATCCTTGTTTCACTTTTCTTTTCTCATTTATGTATCTAAAAAATGTTTTATCCCCATTTTTTACTGACTGTGCTATTTTCTCTTCTGTGTGTGATTTGGAAGCTCTTATAACTTGCTTAGCCTCTTTCTGACTAATCGTATAGATCATTTTGTCTTCCTCACTCTGTTTTTTTTTTATAATTCCTAAATGCTAACTTTTTGTTTTTAACTATTTTGGCCACATCAGTGGTTTCTTGAATTTTTTGCTTTTACTGACAAGCCTAATGCAATTTTCTGTTGCCTTCAATAGTGCAGCTTTTAAATAATCCCATTTCTCTTGGACTCCATTTAAACTGATCCAGTCTGATAATGACTCCTCTATCCATATTCTAATTTTAGAAAAGTCTGTTTTTCTAAAGTCTAAAACTTTTGTTTTTGTGTGGTGTGACTCAGTCACTGTTCTTATATTAAATCACACTGACTGATGATCACTGGATCCTAAACTTTCACCTACAGTAATATCTGATACCAAATCTCCATTTGTTAACACTAAATCTAGTATGGCCTCTTTACGAGTTGTTTCCTCAACAACTTGTTTTAGAGACAATCCCAGTAGGGAGTTTAGAATATGTGTGCTCCTGGCACAAGTAGCTAATTTTGTTTTCTAATTTACATCAGGAAGATTAAAGTCACCCATGATGATAACTTCCCCCTTCATTGTCATTTTAGCTATTTCCTCAACTAGTAGATTATCTAACTTTTCAATTTGTCCTGGGGGCCTATAAATCACACCTACACGAGTTACTGTGTGATTACCAAATTCTAACGTAACCCAAATGGACTCTATGTTTGCCTCACTAACTTTTATTAGGCTAGATTTTATGCTATCCTTCACATACAAGGCCACTCCTCCCCCTTTCTTGCCTTCCCTATCTTTCCTATATAAAGAGTACCCTGGTATTGCTATGTCCCAGTCATTTTTCTCATTATACCATGTCTCAGTAACAGCGACTAAATCTACACTCAATCAGTTGCCATTATTGCCACAAGTTCATGGATTTTATTCCCTAAACTGCGAGCATTTGTAGACATGACTCTAACGGCCTCTGTTATCATTCCCTCTCACTACTCTCTGTACAGCCTCCGTCTCCATTCTTTCTCCCTACTCTCTATACAGCCTCCGTCTCCATTCCCTCTCCCTACTCTCTATACAGCCTCCGTCTCCATTCCCTCTCCCCCACTCTCTATACAGCCTCCGTCTCCATTCCCTCTTCCCACTCTCTATACAGCCTCCGTCACCATTCCCTTTCCCCCACTCTCTATACAGCCTCCGTCTCCATTCCCTCTTCCCACTCTCTATACAGCCTCCGTCACCATTCCCTCTCCCCCACTCTCTATACAGCCTCCATCATCATCCCCTCTCCCCCACTCTCTATACAGCCTCTGTCACTATTCTCTCTCCCTACTCTCTATACAGCCTCCGTCACCATTCCCTCTCCCCACTCTCTATACAGCCTCCATCACCATTCCCTCTCCCCACTCTCTATACAGCCTCCATCACCATTCCCTCTCCCCACTCTCTATACAGCCTCCATCATCATCCCCTCTCCCCCCCTTTCTATACAGCCTCCATCACCATTCCCTCTTCCCACTTTCTATACAGCCTCCGTCACCATTCCCTCTCCATCACCATTCCCTCTCCCCACTCTCTATACAGCCTCCATCACCATTCCCTCTCCCCACTCTCTATACAGCCTCCATCATCATCCCCTCTCCCCCACTTTCTATACAGCCTCCATCACCATTCCCTCTTCCCACTTTCTATACAGCCTCCGTCACCATTCCCTCTTCCCACTCTCTATACAGCCTCCATCACCATTCCCTCTCCCCACTTTCTATACAGCCTCCGTCACCATTCCCTCTCCCCACTCTCTATACAGCCTCCGTCACCATTCCCTCTTCCCACTCTCTATACAGCCTCCATCACCATTCCCTCTCCCCACTTTCTATACATGCTTCTTTACCATTCCCTCTCCCTACTCTCTATACAGCCTCCGTCACCTTTTCCTCTCCCCACTCTCTGTATGGATTGATGATCTATTGGGAGGCTAGTATGGGTGACCAGCAAATTACTGCACTGCGTCGATCCAATGTGCTCTATGAGTAGGATTTGATTAAATAACCGACAATCCAGGATTTGCGCATTTAACTGTTTATTCTAGAGATACTGACAAAACCTTGACTGTTGGTGGGCCATACGGACTGGTTTGGGAACCACTAATATACACACCAAAACCACATAATTAAGCTAAAATTGTTTTGGTGCTCGGACTGTTCATTTGAGTGTTTATCATAAGTTCAATAGTTCGGTTCGACAATCTAATGTTGGAAAAAGAATGTTGAAAAGTATTGCAACTATGGGATTGTTATCACATCAACCTGTTAACCTTTAATTATACTTTAAACAGAATTCAAATGTTGTCATTATAATTTCTTGGTGTTTTTTTAGAATACATTAAATTACCTTGAATCTAATTAACAAAATTGACTTTCATGAATCTCTAATGACAGTTTGGATTAAATTCTGGATTTGTTTTTTTAATATTGCATTTTGGATACTAGTCCGAAGATTGAAAAATATCGTAATAAAATATGAAAGTCTAAGAAAGGAAAATAGAAGAAGGGGGGAGCCAGAACGTTACAGACCCTCTTTTTGGGGGATAACCCCTGTGAGAATAAACCGAAGAACAGAAGGAGATGGAGGAGGTAACCAGAACTAATTAATGAACTAGTATATTAAAACTTAATATTAAATAGATAATTTAAAAGTCCAAGTAGGACAGGAAAAAAAACCAAGAAACATCACACTGAGAAAAACTACAATAATACTATATATGTAAAATAATAAATTAAAGCACACACACAAATAAGTGAAAAGAATATATATACATATACGGCTCCAATTAGCCAAATAAAATGGAGGTATAAAATCTCTGTATCTATATCAAAATATAGTGCTTATGTCTGTATAGGTATATAGCCTGGCACGTAGACCTGCTATCATAATAGTATGAACTTCCTGGTGAACAGGGGAGAGGTATCAACGATCTACGTTATTAGTGATATAAGGCCGTGTCTATGTAGATATAATGCTAAGGGTAATATACTCATTCATACTAGCGACATAGCAGAAACGCAGAAAGGGAAGGTGATTCCGGCTGGAATGATCCTGCTAAATGTCTCAGTTACGTATTGAATAGTACAGCAGGGTTTCCGTTAGTAACTGTGTCACTAACCTCGCTTACAATGTAGTATATATGCAAAGTTGCTAATATCTGCTTTAAAAAAAAAAAACAGATTCATAGATTGGGCAATTGTTAGGCTAATAGCTACACATGGTAAATGCAGAGTAGCGTTCTTAGATATGTAATTGTGTATATGCTGTGTTTGTGTGTGTATCTGACTGTATGTGTGTGTCTATCTGACTGTGTGTGTGTATCTTGCTGTATGTGTGTGTATCTGGCTGTGTTTGTGTCAGTGTGTGGATCGGGCTGTGTTTGTGTCAGTGTTTGTATCTGACTGTGTGTATTTGTTTGTGTGGGTGTGTCAGTGTGTGTACCTGGTTGTGTGAGTGTCAGTGTGTGTATCTGGCTGTGTTTGTGTCAGTGTGTGTGTGTGTGTGTATCTGGATGTGTTTGTGTACCTTCGTGTCAGTGTTTATGTGTATCTGTGTGTATGTATACCTGTGTCTGTGTACTTGTGTGTCAGTTTGTATGTGTACCTGCGTGTCTGTGTATATGTACCTGTGTGTGTGTATATGAGTGTATCACATGTGTGTGGCAATGCATACATCCCATCATTTCAGTACCAACACTGCATACAAATACACCCCTGTATTCCAACACTAACACTGCAAACAAATACATCAATGCATGTGTATCTCTGTTTCTATGCGTATCTCAGTGTTTGTGTAAGTGTGCATCTGTGTGACAATGCATACATCCCAGCATTCCTACGCCAACACTGCACACACATACACCCCTGCATGTGTACCCGTGTGTCTGTGTGTTTCTTAGTGTGTGTACATATCTGTGCCAGTGTGTGTAAGTGTGTATCTCTGTGTGTGTGCACGTTTGTTTATGTATGTGTCTGTGTGTGTATACGCCAGTCTGTGCATGTGTCCAGATGTGTGCATGTATCAGTGTGCTAATGTGTATGTATATCTGTGAATGTATGTCATACATCTCGGCAATCAAACACAACATGCAAACATTACATACAAACACACCACTGAATTCAAAAGTACATAGAAACATAACCCTTCACTCAAACACCAATACTACACCCTACATGCACACACATACTCTATACAAATGTGCAAACACTGCTCACAAATACAGCCCTGCAAGAATGGCCACATGGTAGATCCCCAGCTGACATAGCATCGTGGGAATTGTACAACAGATGAGGGTCTATCTTTTCTCCGCTCCAGCGCTAGAGGGGAGGCTCAAAACAATGTCTTGCACCAGGGCCCTCTCTACATTAGTTCTGCCACTGTGTTGGGGTGTAGGGCGTGATTGCATGCCATGGGGTGGAAGTGTGTGGGGGGAGGGCAGGATTCAGGGTGGCCAAGCAAATGCTTGCCCAGGGTCCAATCAATGTTAAAGATGGCCCTGGATTTAGTATAGAGGGGGGACTGGGAAATAGTAGATGGGGGCTGGGATTTAGTGGGGGGGGGGAGGCTGGGATTTAGTATAGAGGGGGGGCTGGATTTTAGTATAGAGGGGGGGCAGGGATTTAGTATAGGGGGGGCTGGGATTTAGTAGAGAGGGCTGGGATTTAGTAGAGAGGGGGGCAGGGATTTAGTACTCCTTTCAGAGTAAAACATACTCACATGCAGACACAGACAATATCACTGACACACACAAGCTCATAGACAAACAATCTCACTGATATACATAAGCTCATTGACATACAAACACAAGCTCACTCACTAGCAGGCACACACACACACACACACACACACACAGAGATTAATGTAGTGGCTCTGGTGTCTATAGCTTGTCCCTGCAGGCTTTTCAATGTAAATATTGACTTTTCATATAAAAGGCAGTGTTTACATTGCTTCCTAGTGACAGACACTCAGACGGTCACTAGAGGTGCTTCCTGTGTCAGTGCGGATTGGCTGAGATCATCAAGCTTGATGATCTCAGCCGTAGAGGCAGGGCCAGTCGAGGGGAGACCAGCACGACCTGAGGGGAAAAAAGGTGAGTAAAAACACTATTTTTAAAAACACACAGACACACACACACAGACCATGACAGACACACAAATACTACGACAGACACACACCATGACAGACACACACATACCATGACAGACACACACACACACCATGACACAGACAGAAACACATTTTACAATTGGAGAGCACATGGAGAGACAAACATCATCACAAAGCTAGATGCAAACCATATAGATACTCCATATAATACAGAATGCACACTCTAACCATTATTAGTAAAAAATACAATTTATTATGTACACAAATAGTACCACATAAAAAATACAAAAATAAGTAAACAAAATGACAGTAGCAAGGGCAATCACAATGATAGGTAGTACAATACCAACAATGTTCCACAAAGCCCTAGGACAGAAACACGATCCACCAAACCCCCAACATTTCGACAACCAACTGCTGCCTTTATCAAGGGCACCTGTATCACACTTCAATGTGTCTGTTTATAAATCCCTCCTTACAGCTGGTGGCCATCAGCATAAAGTTTGTCACCACCTTCGGAAGTGACATCATCACTTAAAGTGCTGGTACAATGCTAAAGCAAACATAGGTGTTAGAAAATATACTCAATTATACATAAGGATAAAAGATCATATGAAAAAGAGACATTTTCAAAGCCCCATAATCATAAGTCCAAACAAGATAAATTATAGTAAACTGTTATACCAGATATATGGCCTTCGTGGCCGCCATTTTACTTACTGGCAAGCGGGCGTCCCACACCTGCGTCACCTGCCCCTTTAGGAAATACCTTACCGCGAGCATCTGTAACAAAAGCCGCGCATGCGCAAGCAGATAGAAAAAACGAATAACACGCTCGCGATAATAGTACAGGTGCTCACGCTCACACTCCTCACCTACTCGCGCAAGCGCGAGAGTGCTAAAGGAGGCCGCGCAGGCGCAATACTGAAATCTGAAATTTGCCAAAGCACGACATACGCGTGCATATTATAAAAAAATATCCTTAATGGCTGCCACTATAAAGGACAACTTCCCCCGGGAACCACAACCTTACGAGGGCCATATAATTATAAGTAAAGTAGCCAATCTATGTTGGCACATATCAAATATCTGCAATCTAAATCACAGCTTACCTAAATCAAAAGTCAAGAATCCTAAACAAGCACATATTATACACATTTATATCATATTCCAGCATAACTTTGACCCTGTACCTCACAGTCAGCAGACACATTCCAGCCAATCAGCAGCAGACCCTCCCTCCCAGACCCTCCCACCTCCTGGACAGCTCACTAAGAATGCAGCTTCAAAATGGATGTAAAATGGATGCTGTCCAGGAGGTGGGAGGGTCTGGGAGGGAGGGTCTGCTGCGGATTGGCTGAAATGTGTCTGCTGACTGTGAGGTACAGGGTCAAAGTTTACTCAATGATGAGTCCGTGGCGAACCGTTCGCGAACCGTTCGGCGAACAGTTCGGGACATCACTAGAAAGGAATATATGGTAGACTATAGCAGACCATACACGGCAAAAACGCTCTCTCAGTCATAGCTACCAAAAATGTACATAATATTCCATGGGTCAAAAAAATATATCACTCCCCAAAATAGGCATAAATACCGTGGCTGTGACAAAAGGTCAGCCACTCCTGAAAAATCAGCAAGACAATAAATATGTGTATGAGGTCATTCCAGCATAAGCAAAAAGTCCCACACAAGTAGTAATGCGCTCCGATCAAAGTTGTCCGGCATCCAAAAAACACGGAAATCACAATCAGGATGACCACCACAGTGCCAATCTATAAGAAAAATGACAAAGAATAAAAACAATAGATCAGATACAGACAACACACAGCGTTTTTGCCGTGTATGGTCTGCTATAGTCTACCATATACTCCTTTCTGTACTGGGATCTTATTAGATCAAGTGGTTATCGCGAGCGTGTTATTAGGTTTTTTTCTATCTGCTTGCGCATGCGCGGCTTTTGTTGTAGATGCTCGCGATAAGGTATTTCCTAGAGGGGCGGGTGACGCAGGTGTGGGACGCCCACTTGCCAGTAAATAAAATGGCGGCCACGAAGGCCATATATCTGGTATAAAAGTTTACTATAATTTATCTTGTTTGCACTTATGATTATGGGGCTTTGAAAATGTCTCTTTTTCATATGATCTTTTATCCTTATGGTGGTGACAAACTTTATGCTGATGGCCATCAGCTGTAAGGAGGGATTTATAAACAGACACATTGAAGTGTGATACAGGTACCCTTGATAAAGGCAGCAGTTGATTGCCGAAACGTTGGGGGTTTGGTGGATCGTGTTTCTGTCCTAGGGCTTTGTGGAACATTGTTGGTATTGTACTACTCTACCTATCATTGTGATTGCCCTTGCTACTGTCATTTTGTTTACTTATTTTTGTATTTTTTATGTGGTACTATTTGTGTACATAATAAATTGTATTTTTTACTAATAATGGTTAGAGTGTGCATTCTGTATTATATGGAGTATCTATATGGTTTGCATCTAGCTTTGTGATGATGTTTGTCTCTCCATGTGCTCTCCAATTGTAAAATGTGTTTCTGTCTGTGTCATGGTGTGTGTGTGTGTCTGTCATGGTGTGTGTCTGTCGTAGTATTTGTGTGTCTGTCATGGTCTGTGTGTGTGTGTCTGCGTGTTTTTAAAAATAGTGTTTTTACTCACCTTTTTTCCCCTCAGGTCGTGCTGGTCTCCCCTCGACTGGCCCTGCCTCTACGGCTGAGATCATCAAGCTTGATGATCTCAGCCAATCCGCACTGACACAGGAAGCACCTCTAGTGACCGTCTGAGTGTCTGTCACTAGGAAGCAATACTTATTTTTGTATTTTTTTAGGTGGTACTATTTGTGTACATAATAAATTGTATTTTTTTTTACTAATAATGGTTATAGTGTGCATTCTGTATTATATGGACAGACAGAAACACACACACACACCGACCATGACAGACAGACACACACACATACCATGAGAGACACACACCATGACACAGACACACCATGACACCGACACACACACAACATGACATAGACAGACACCCATACACTCACACTGACACACATAATTGCTACCTGTGTGCAGACAGCTGTCTGGGCTGGCGGCCGCAGGGTGAGCTTTTCTGGCGGCCGCAGGGAGAGCTGGCTGTTCTGTCTCTGCTCCCCCGCCCTCGCGCACAGCTTAATGAGACCGCGGGCGGAATATGACATCATATTCTGGCCGTGGTCTCATTCAGCGGCGCGCGAGGGCGGGAGAGCAGAGGCAGAACAGCCAACTTTCCCTGCGGCCGCCAGAAAAGCTCACCCTGCGGCCGCCAGCCCAGAAGAGCTCACCCTGCGGCCACCAGCCCAGAAGAGCTCACCCTGCGGCCGCCAGCCCAGAAGAGCTCACCCTGCGGCCGCCAGCCCAGAAGAGCTCACCCTGCGGCCGCCAGAAGAGCTCACCCTGCGGCCGCAGGTCAGCCAGCTGTCTGTCCGGCCCCAGGTGCAGGAAATCTCCCGGTATCCCGGTGGGCCAGTCCAGCCCTGAGA